>JAYKKI010000119.1:2167500-3367500 GCA_039881145.1 Druceiella hillmani | reverse complement strand
AGATGTGGGATAGTTTAGCCAAAGCCTTTGATGATAAAGGATTGACGCGCCGAGTTGGGTTATTACGCGATCTGATAACTACCACGCTAGATAACTGCCAAAACATAAAAGAGTTGTGAATAAAATTATGACGACAGCACATAAACTGAGAAATATTGGCTTCATAGTAAACAATGAGTGGCTTGGAACACTTTTACTAGCTGGTTTACCGGAGGTTTCTCAACTAACTATTATGGCACTGGAGAGCTCGGATTCATACCCGATAATAACTGTTGATACTGTCAAGACTAAGCTTCTTCAAGATGTAAGAAATACGGAGTCTCCTGCACTATATGTAACAAAGAAAAATAAATAATTTACCAAGGCAGTTTACCAAACAAGCACTTAATAAGAAGACATTCACAAACACAAGCAAAGGACTTCGGTGTTTTCTGTGCAATAAGAATAGACATATAAGTAAACATCGTGGAAATAAGAACAAAGACCGGAAAAGATTCAAGTTATATGACCGTGTTCTCTCCGACAACAACTCTGAACAATAACAGCAGCTGGTTTATTGATTTTGGAGCATCAATGTATTTGACAATGCATCGTGACTGGCTGTATGATGAAATAACACCACCTGTCAGTGTTATAAAAGTTGCTGATGATAAGAAACTGATTGTGAAAGCCTGCGGAAAGGTGAATTTAAATTTAATCAGCAAAAATAACAAAATTGAAATTATTTTATATGTACCTGAATTAGCCACCAACTTAATATCAGTGAGTAATGTTAAATTTGACAAATAACGATGTAAGATTTGAATAAAAACAACGACCATGTAGTCACAATTATATTGGTGAACAACACGTACCGGCTACACAGTATTCCAGCATACATATCAGCGACTAAATATAAAGAATTCTACTTGTGGCACCAGAGATCAGCACACTTGAACTTTAAATAAACTCTCAGAAAATACAGGGTTGAACTGAAAAATGAAGACAAAATAATTTGTATAACATGTCAAGAAGGAAAACAAACAAGAATCCATTTTCTTCAGAAGGTACACGAGCAACAGAAAAATTGGAACTGGTTCACCCAAATGTATGCGGACCAATGGAGGTACCATCCATAGGAGGAGCTATTTTATAACTTTCGTTGACGACTTCAGCAGGAAAGTATTCATTTATTTACTACATAATAAGTCAGATGTTTTTGAAAAGTTCAAAGATTTTAAAGCCCTAGTAGAAAATCAGTTGCATTTGAATATTAAAACTTTCGGTGCAGACAATGGTCAAGAACACCTTAGTAATGATTTTTAGAATTTTCTAAAAAGGTCTGGTATCACACATCAGACATCTGCATCGTACACTCCCCAACAAAATGGTTGGGAACCTTATTAGAAAGAGCCAGATGTATGCTCCATATTATTCGATTACAGAAACAATATTAGGCAGAAGCGGTGTCGACTACAGCATACATCACTAATCGCTGTCCGACAAGAACCTTAGCATATTCTACGCCAGAGCAGATGTGGACTGGTAAAGTACGAAATTTCAGTCACCTAAGAATCTTCGGATCTGAGGTAATGGTGCATGTTCCTAAAGAGTAGTCTAGAAAATAGGACTCAAAGGCAAGTAAAGTTTCATTGATTATAGTGAACAGACCAAAAGATTCAGGCTAATTAACTCTAAGACTAAGAAAGTAGTAATCAGCAGAGATGTAACTTTTCTAGAAAGCTCAATTAAGAGAAATTATGCTACGGTACCATTGTCAAAATCATCAACAAAACCAAACTCAGATAAAATTGATAAAAATGTTAACAAATCTTTAGAGAATACACCAGATCAACTTGATAATGCAGAATCAAGTTATGAATTTCATCATTCTGATGATGAATCTTTATCTGAGCTAGATAAATCTATTGATTTAAAAGAAATACATACAAATATAACTACAAGATATAAATCTAAATTAAATAAAAATGTGACAACATATATTTCTACCGATGATGACATTACAGATATCCCAGAATCATATAGTGACATCTCCTGACAACCTGAATTCACAGAAGTGGAAACAATCAATAGAAGTTGAATTGAAATCGCATGCTGTCAATAAGACTTGGAAGCTGATTGAAAAGCCTGAAAATGTGAAAGTCATCAGCTGTAAGTGGGTTTTCAGAATAAAAGAAGAAACATCAGGTCCCCACTATAAATCAAGATTATGTGTAAAAGAATGTAGACAAAAAGAAGGGATGGATTATACTGAAACCTTTCTCCCACTGTAAGATATGATTCAGTTCGAGTCTTATTGTCAGAAGTTGCTCAACACAATCTGGAAATGGCTCAGTTTGACATGAAAACTGCATTTCTGTATGAGGACAGTGATGAAGATACCAGAATGTTTGAAAGTTTCCTCAAACATGATATGTAAACTCAATCGTTTAATTTTTTAAAAAGGTTTGAAAGAAGCCCCGAGATGCTGGAACAGTAAATTTGATTCTTTATTAAAGAAACTTGGCTTTAAAAACAGCCATGCTAATAAATATAAACAACAATAGAGTATATCTATTGTTATGTGTAGATGATGGCCTCTAAATATATAATTCAAAAGATTCGTTGAATGATGTCATATCAGAATAGAGAAATAATTTTGAGATTAAATGTTCACAAGTTAAAATTTTTGTTGGTCATAATGGACTGTATAAATTCTGATACGCGATAAACAGTAATTATATTTAAATAATCTGTACATATTTTTAATAAGAGCTTCGGAAGTCAACAAATTTCATAATTTTTATCAAATACTCGAACAAAAATGATTTATTTCTCCAAATCACTACACATTTTAAAAACATCTACGTATTATGAGCTATCCAATATGGTATATAAATCGTCTTTACTCTCACAACTTCAAGAAATAATTTTATCCTTTGCCAACTCTTTGGTGTTTTGTTCAACAATTATTTGCATTTAGACAAAGGAAATGCCAGTGGCTAAGCTGTAAATTAACATAGGCTTGTAAATAGCAAGTACGTGTCATAAAACTCATCAGAAATATTCCGAGAGTGCATTGCTATTTCATTTGGAGTAATGTTTCTTTTCTGCTATTGTTTGTTTGACAATAAGAAGGAAGATTTCGAAAACCAGTACATGTGCTTATTTATGACATTATTCATCATCAGATAAAACGCGAAACTTTCCTCCTCAAATTTAGACCTCGTGTAATTAGTCTGCTTGTACCACTTTTACCTGCAGATGCATCCTAAATGTACATTGATCTTTATTTCGAAATTATTAGACTTGACTTTTTCCATTGGCCTGTTTCTGTGTTCTTTTCTGACTCAGTTTGTGCACTGGACTCTGAGTGATTGCTCTCCTGACCACTTGGCGCTATTAAAGGACTGTCGCGGATGCAGAAGGAAATCCTGTTCGACATCCTTACTCGAACAAGGGATACGCTGATATCAAGTATTGTTACGGATATTGTGACGACAACGCTTCAGATGCTCATCGCGAGTATCATCGTCGATTTTCTGACCGCGGGACATCTAACAATACTGTATTCATTGGCATGTATCGACGAATTAGAAGACTGGACGAATTACTGGACGTGTGCAAAGGCGACAATATGATATTGGCAGACCGCGCATGTATACTCAGAATGAAGAAGAAGAAACTCCTCGTCTTTTTAAAGAAGGCCCCACAACATCTACAAATATTGTAGCGAGCCGACTAGATATGTCGCAATGGAAAGTTTATTTTACTGTTCACACTGCAGAATTCTATCCATATCATTAAATACCCGCGCAGATCATCGAAGAAGGAGATCCTGTCGGACGGTTAGACTTCTACAGATTCATGCTAACTGCTGACGTAAAGGATCTGATATTTTTTTAGAAAAATATTGTGACAGTCGGTCAACGTTTCAAAAATACAGCACTATGAATTCATTTTTGGCTCCAAAATTACAAGAAAACCTAAACAAAAAAGACCAACGGCGATATTTTTCGTTGAACCTGTGGATGAGAATAATTAACGACAATTTATTTGGCCCATTTTTTCTTGCCCATAATTTAAATGCAGAAGCGTACGAAAAGTTTTTAAGAGATAGATTATTTAAGATATATTTTAAGATATATTTCGGCTACTTGAAGACTTGCCTCTGGAAACAAGACGGAGAATATTTTATCAACATGACGAATGTCCTGCACATTTTATATTTACTGTGAGACAGTGGTTGGATAATGAATTTCCTGATCGCTGGATGGGGAAAGGAGGACCCATCCCCTAGCCGGCAAGATGGACTACCACGTATCGCCTATGCCGTCAATAAATGATCTTAAACACTGAATAATAAACGCAGCAAATGAAATAAAAATCAATGTATCAAGCTTCGTAGTAAAAAGTCAATTAAGGAAAAGAATGCGGACCTTTGTCCTAAATAGAAGCTCACATTTTGAAATTCAACTGTAAATACCTTTTCTAATTATTTTGTTTCTATAAGTAAATTGAAATAAAATTTTTTTTTTAATTTATAAAAGATTATTTTTCCCCTTTCACAAAAAATAGTTATGTTTGTTCAATAGTTTTATAACTTAATGTAAATATTTGTATCTTATTAGATATTTAATCACATGTAGATGTTTCCAAAATGTTCCGCCGACTATGTACATTAGTGACATACAGCAGAATTTTTTTTTCAAAAATTTGATAAAAATTATAAAACTTGTCGAGTTACGGAGCTCTTAATAAACTAATTGTACAGATTATTTAAATGTAATTGCTGTTTATTACGTATCAGAATGTGGACAAACCATAATGTGGACAAACCAAATACCGTGAAATTCCATAGTTTTTTTATTAATTTTTTAAAATGTCTACCCACATTTTCTAAAAAAATTATAAAGATACTAATATCTCGATTACGCTCTATTTTGGTATAATGTTAAGTACATTTGGTAGAGGCCATTTAGTTATGTGTATATATATATATATATATATATATATATATATATATATATATATTGTTTACTAAAATATTCCTTGTATCACTATGCAACACTAATAAAAGAAAGAAACAAATTAATATCTAATAATAATAAATACGTTTCAATTTCCAATTTGAAGATAAAACCTGTAAACTTAACATATTAACGATGTTTCCATAAAATAAAACGTGTTTTATGGAACTAACTCTTATTTAGTAACATCTTTTAACAGTACTAAAACTGTTAAACTACGGCAGTATACAGTATATTAAGTAGTCTCTTTCATGTCTCGATTGATTTATTACAGATAATCCTCACCAACTCAATGTAATTTCATTTATTGTCTGATACATCATTATGTTATACATTCATCAGTATCTTGATTCATCTTAATAAATTTCTATCTTAATTAGAATAACTTTGATTCAAGACAAGGGTCGTCGTCTCTTAAATATAAGAATATACGCTGTTACCTGTGACTTCATTATACATCTATACTCTATGCCCTACTTTACTATTTAGAAAGTTTTAGTAAATTAATATCTATTATATGCATAAATAAAAAAAAAATATTATTAAATTGTAAAAGAAAACCATTATTTACTTATATATTTAAAAAGACAAAATAAAATCTCTATGTGACTACTTTTTTTAACTATCTGGTTCGTTAAAAGATGTAATCTCGAATTTCACTTAAAAACTATTTTGATACTGAATGTCACAAAGAAATCAATACTGTGTCCACCAACTTTCTCTACCATCGCCTAATAAAACAATATACTTTCTGGGTTATCTAACAACCTAGATTAAAAATTGATAGTATCGTGTTTATTGCAGTATCCTAAATTATTGCTTAGAGTTTTAAATAAGTGAGCGTCAAATGGCACAATGTCGCGTAAATAAGATGGATGTACAAGCGAAACCCAGTTCAGCTCTTGTCATTTTTGACGAGTGTACTTTACGGTATGTGGTCTAATATTATCGTAGAGAAAATGAACTCGATCCTGTTGACTACTTGAATTATTAGATAGTGGATTTAAATACTGACGGTCTAATGCCTTTGATATTCCATGATACCTAATAATACTTTTGATATTCCATCAGCATATCAATATTACCTTTTTAATATTCAGTTCAGGTTTGATACTGAAACTCCTATTTTTTTTGCTTTATGCTATTGGCGTTTACTTACATGTTAATCGTATGTAACCCATTTGTCATCAATTACTAATTGCTTCAACTGACTTTTGACACGCATTAACTTTTAAATCTAAGGAATACCTTTTTTGTCCCATTCGCGATTAAAATATGCTCTTCGAAGATTCAATATTTTAAGGACTAAATCCAACAAGTGGAATATATTGACTCTAGTAAAGCTCTAGTCGATAACTGTATACCTGGACTTCTTCAACAGTCCATGTATACAAGTGTTGGCTGCACAGACAATAGAGTTCTTCTTTGCTCCAAACTCCATAAAGATCTATACTCGATATTCACTGTGAAGAGTTGTAATCTAAGGATTAAATTGTTGAGAAGTAAAACTTCGAGTGATTGATGGAGTTTTGCTCTTTTCTTTGTTTTCTCATAGCATCATATAATTTTAGAGCATCATTTTTTCTAGAATATAATGGAGGCAAAATTTCCAAAAGTGAAGGAGTAAAGAATCGCTTTAGTTTTAATCTTTTCTTGAAATAATTGAAAAAAATATACAATCTAGTGAAATCAAATTTGAAAAGAGATGATTCTGTTTCTTAATTTATTTTAAAGAAGAAAAAAATCCTTTTCACTTTTTTCAAGTGAAATTAATGTAAATTTAAACTTATTAAAAAAATACCTATTGCATATTTTTATACAAAGTTACTAGTAATATATAATATATTCAATTTAACTGTTATAAATAAATTGAAGAGAAATGACTGAAAAATGAAAGGAATATAGAAATATGTTTATTAATTTTTATTACATTTTCCATTGACAAGAGTCCTAACATAAGACAAGGGTTCTAACATATTGGTGAACAACACATACAAAATACTAATATTTTACTTATAATTATTTATTGTTTTTTCTTATTTTTTTCAATTATAAAATATAACAAGACTTGACAATACATGTAAGAAATTTTATGATAATTTTTTTTAGGCCAACATGTTTTTAGTCTTTAATTAACAAAATTAAATTTGGAGTCACATAAAAAAATAAAATTAATTCTAATTTTAGTTCCGCGTATTTTCTTTCGATAAACAGTTCAAAAGTTTTAAATAAAAGAAGGTAGATTTTTAGATTTTTTAAATTATTTTCATGAATCGATGATTAGTGTATTGAAATGTATTTGATATTTTAAGATTTATTTTAAATTATAATCACAAATATAAAAAAGCGGTAAAGAAGTGGATAAGAGAATTTTACGCAAATTTTCTTTTCAACATGAGCCCATAGTTACTGCTAACCCTATGTGCAGAGCGGTATGTTAGCGAGATAACAGGATTTCTGGTAATTTAACCCCGAGAAGATCTAAAGTTTTTCTTCCTACTGCTGGTGTAAATTAACGAGAGTTGTGGACGGTGGCATGCAGGGAGCGAGTCCCTCAAGGCTTTAATCAATCTAATTGTTAACTATGTTTAACACCAGCATATATGCCACATATTCCAGCATATTAATTGTTCTTGATTCAGTCATCGAAGCAATACTATAAACTCCGAACGCGATCCGATAACTATTGATGATCCGATAACTGGGATGAATTTATTTACTCTTTAAAGTAAAAACTCAAAAAGATTAAAACTTTGACTTTGTACCCCTTCTCTTAACTTTTCTTGCTGTTGATTTAAATCCGTTTTCTTTGATGTAATACACATAAAGGCTTGGCGCTTAACTGTCATGAACTGAGGGTACATTAATTCGAGTTAGAATATTAAACAAGATTTGTGTAGTTTAAACTGATTGAAAAATATTTATTTCATTCAAACAAAACTAACATTGTACAGTATCTAAGTACACGACATGACAGACAGCATCTGTAACTCTACTAAACGACACCTAGTGTTAAAATCAATTACTTATATTTTTTCTTTATTTAACTTAGGCACAGGTTTAGGCTTAACTTAACCAAACAAGCAAGCAGCAAAGTATATATATATATATATATATATATATATATATATATACATATACATATATATATATATATATATATATATATATATATATATATATATATACCGGCATAAAACATGAATCGAGCACTTTCCACTATTGTCCTGACTTTTCTTTCAGCCCAGCCATTTTATGCGGGCGTGTAAGGGGCAATAAGCTCATGAAAAATACCCTTACTATCTAAATATTCTACGAAATCATCTTTATCATCATTAGCTCGCCAGTCCTCGGTGGACCCTGGCCTTCTGAAGTAGACTGTCCCAAGCCCTCCTTCTGGGCGCCACTGTCTTCCATTTAGTTATGTTGAGAGTGTCGAAAACACTTTGTAGACACAGCACCCATCCTAATTTGAGTCTTCCTCTTCCGCTTGAGCCAGTTGGTTTGGCCAGAAAACTTCATTTCGTCGTTCTGTCTACCTTCATTCTAATCACATGACCGGCCCAGTTCCGGTTCTTTAAATAAGGGATAAAATTCGGCTTCAGTTCTCTTTCTCCAAAACGCGTTGTCGAAAAACCCACCAAAGATGAATCTGAGGATTTTTCGTTCGAAAGTTGGAACGGATTTTTCACCAGTTTGAGGCAATGTCCACGTTTCAGATGTATTTAAGTACTGATCTGATTAAGTTTTTTATATAACAGTAGTTTAGTGACTCTTCTGATATTATTGGATTTTAGAAATCTTTTTAGTCCATGAAAGCATCTGTTGACTGCAGTTGTTCGTCTCCTCAATCCTGGAGCCAAATCGTTGCCGGTATTGATTTCAGATCCAAGGTAGATGAAGGAATTTGTCCATTCGAATTTGTAACGAACCCATTTTAAAATACATGCAAGAGTCATAGTTGGTCACAAATTGTATGTATTTGGTTTTTGGTCTGGTTTATTGAGAGATACATTTTTTGGGCTCCGTTTTTAGTGCCAGAAATGCCTGTTTTAGGTCTTTTTGAGTTCTAGCAATAATGTCAATGTCATCATTGTATGCAATAATTTGTACATATTTAGAGAAGATCATGCCTCTTGTATTGATTTTTTAATTTCATATAACTTTCTCCAGAGCAATATTGAAAAGAAGATACCCTAATGCATCGCCCTGTCTAACACCGTTTACTATTTCGACTGGTTTAGAGAGGTTTCCCTGAATTTTAAACACTCATTTTCGTATCAGAGTGCGGGAAATCAACTTAACCAGTTTATCAGGAATGTTGAGATCATTCAGGGACTCGATTAGGAGTTAAGAGGTGATAAATATTAATTTAGAATTCTCTTTTTTTTCTAAGATTTGCCGGAGATTAAAAATTTGCTCAATTGTGATCCACGACTGAGCAAATTTTTAACCTTTTTTTTCTTTATCTTATTTTATCTCTTCTTCTATCTTATTGTATCTCTTTTGAATCCGCACTGGTAATTACCGATGATGTCTTTAGCATAAGAAGAAAGTCTATTGAAGAGTATGCATGAAAGTGTTTTGTACGTGGTACACAGAAAACTGATTCCTCTGTAGTTGGAGCAGTCGGGAACATCTTTTTTATATGTATGGAATAGACTGTACTGAGCTTCCAATCTTGGGAAATTGTCTAGAAGTTCCACACTGAGAAATAAGTCGTGGATCGTTTTTTTATTGTCTATTCCTGAATTTTTTAGCGTTTATTCCTGAATATTTGCTTTGAGTAGAGTGTTCAACATTTTGTGGATGATCCATGTTGAGAAGATTCTGAAAATGCTCGTTCCATCTTTCAAGGATTTTTTACCCTATCACTGAGGATCTCTCCATTCTTATTTCCCCAGAAGGCTGTTCTTGGCTCGAAGTTCCTGCGGCCAAAGTTTATCTCACAAAAGAAAGCTCTGCTTTCATTTGATCATTTAAAATATTCAACATCTCTGAGTGGATCATCGTGAAATTTCCTTTTCTATCCGCTGTATATTTTTGTTTCTTCCCTTCTGGCTGCTTTATAATCTTCTACTGAGTTTCTTGAGTGCTTTCTGCTAAGCATTTTTTGATAGGCAGCATTTTTCTTTTGAGTGACTGTACAGCATTCAACATCAAACCAATTTTTGTCTTTTGATACTGCCTACGATATTTTTTCCTATTTCAAGAATATATTTCGAGAGCTCAACTTATCATCGATATCTTCAAACTTTTCGAAATCTTTAATGTACGAGTATTTGACAGATGCGTCTGAAACCTTCGTTTAGTTCCTTCATTTTTAAAACTTTCACAGTTGAAATTTTCAGAGCATTCTCCATCGATTTTACGTGCATTAGAGAGTCTAGCCCTTAGTTTAGCTTTAACCAAATAGTGGTCTGAGTTGAAGCAAGTTCCTCAATCTGTTCTCACATCTAGAACGTCTGACATGTATCTTGAGTGGATCAGTAAGTAGTCGATTTGATTAAATGTTTCTTCATCTAGCGACTTCTATGTAATTTTGTGATTTTTTTTGTAAGTAAAGAATGAGCTAGATATCACCATATGGTGATCAGCGGCAGAGGCGATAAGTCTATGTCAATTGTCGTTAGATGCATCATGTAGTATCATGCCTTCCTATGGTAGGTCTGAATTTAGTCTCTTTGCCGATTTTTGCATTCATGCCCCCCAAGGATTATATAAATATCACTTTTAGGACAGGAAAGGTAAAGGTGATCTAAATCCTCGTAGAATGCTTCCTTTTCTTCATTATCTTTTTCCTCTATGGGTGCAAGGACGTTTATTAGACTATAATTGAAGAAAACGCCGCGTAGTCTAATTTTGCAAAGCCTTGGAGATTTGGCTACAAAACCTCTTACGACACGCATAGGCTGCGTTGAGACGATTCCTACCCCCCAGTCACCACACGGGATCTTTGAATCTTTGAAGTCTTTGCTCGTATATTGTCTCCCGTTATCAGTATATAAAATGCAAACACCATGTGAAAAGTAATCTTTAATCCTTGCATTATATTTCTTAAAAGGGTCTAACACAAAGTACACATAACATAAAGTACACATATCAGATAGCACATTGAATGGAACGTCACCTACGAACATCACTATAAATAACATCACCTGGTTACAGTAGCCTCCTGTCTCATTTATAGAACGGTTGACAAGCATAGTCCACACCAGTAATCACATTACTTTTGCACATTTTCTGTATTTCTTTAATATTCAAGTGTCCCAAACGTTCATGTCATGTTTTAAGGTTAAATTTTTTACTACATTACATATTGTAATTTTAATTGCTTTCACTTTTAAGTTGTATAAATAGTTGCTTTGTAAAGATGCGCACATCACTATTTTATTGTCCCCATAAATTAAAGAATCAGTTTGTTTCTTTAAATACTATAGTATAGTCTTGTCACTACACATTCTGAAAATAACTTTCTTCTTAATTTAGGTACATAAAGAACATTTTTCAAGCTACTTAACTCCCACTGTCCATTGACACACTTGTTAATCAAAACATTTCCTTGGCCAAACACATCTACAGCTTCTTGGTTTCCTCATTTCTGTGGAGATCTGGCATGCTCGTATAATTCTGCAAAATGATTATAATTCTGCAAAATGATATATAATTGCATTTGTATTATGTGAGCTGAGGCACCGTTGTCCATTCATTGCTTTCATCATCATCTTTTCAGTCACTATTCGCTACACTGAAGGCTAACATATTTGTCTCTCCTTGGTTTTGTTTTTGTTTAGGAGCACGACAATATTTTGCGAAATGACTGCGTTTCCCAAAGTTGTAATAAACAAAATGATGTGATTTTTCTTCTAATTCTTTTTTTTTTGTTTTCGTAGATAGAGAAGTTTTCTTCTTTGTACTTTTTTTTGTCACTAATAAGGCAATTTCATTCTCTTCTTCTACATTCAAGTTGGCCTCCTCATCTAATAAACGAGCATTCAAGTTGATTATAGTTTGTTTCTTCGAATCAAGCGATGTTCAAGCCTGACGAAGAGATCTGTACTTGGAGGCTTTGAGTACACTCAATATCTTAATAATGATTGCAGTATCGCTGATATCACCTCCATTCTCTTTCAATTGTTTAGCCTAACATTCAACTTTAGCTATATGCTGGGCAATGCTATCTGCCGTTGAAGTTTTATACTGATAAAAACGTTCATGTAACATCATTTTAGACATCTCGTATTTTTTTCATGGATGGACTCAAGTGTAGTCATCATCTCCAGCACTGATTCGCAATTCTCGATGAGTGCCACTTGTTTAAGATCAATAGCTGAAGTTGTTATAAACACTGCCTTTATTTAACTGAGTGGCATATATTTCTGGTTTTACCACATTGATATATCTAAACCTTATACAAGCTTACTTCGAATTTCCTTTGTAAGAAAATCGTTCCGTCGAGTTAAGTTAATATTAAAGGATAATTTCTACACCAAACTTCAATTTTCTGAATGAGATAAATCAATTTAGATTTTAGAGGTTATTAAGGCTTGTATAGTTCATTTATTGAATTTTTTATAGGTCCTCAATTTTCGAAGTACGGTCATGAAATAAACTAGTGAAGTACCTAGGACCAAACTGTGACGTAATACATTTGAATAATAAGTCTATGTACGGGATTCTGTCATATTGCTTACGAAATTTTTACAAATAATACTTGAATTTTTATTTTCCGGAAAGGGAAACCGACTTTCAACGCTATTACATCTCACAAAGCTGTAAGCACGCCTGCAACTCACATCGTCTGCTCTTGAGACTAGTCGATCAAAAAAGCGAAGCGAACATTCGTCGGACGCGATGAGGCTTTAAATGGGACGTAAAAATTATTTGAAATAAGTAAAATAATATAAAAAAATTATGAATTGGTATGTCATAAGCACAATAACAATATATCGCATTCAATTCACATTGTGTAATTTAATAATTTTTCAATTTTATAACTATAATATTGACGATCTAAATTGATTGTGGTCTCCAAAAAATTAATTGCTAATTATAATAGGTATATAGTATTTCGTTCCATTAGAAATGCTTTCCATTATTTAAAGGAGAATACTAATCTTATATGGATCTTGGGCCCAAGATGAAAATGAATTGTGAATGAATGAAACTTATTATTTGTAATAAACCTTTGCTAACTTGGGGAATATTTGAAAAATTTTCAAAAATTAATTATGATTGTACAGGCATATCATTTAGCGAAAAGTTTCAATTTTCAAGTAATCTATTTCACCATACCATTTTTTTGCACTGTCAAATATCATCAAACAAACTTTTGCATGATTCATACATAAAATACATTTATTTCGTCTTTCACTCAATTCACTTTCATGGTACTTATCATAATCTTTCATGGCACATTTGTACGTAAAGTATAAATGACATTTATCAAGAGATAATATAAAAAGAAACACTAATCACAATTAAATGAAACTACGTGATGTAGTATTATTTCTACTTTTTTAAATTTCTTTACCACGACCTAGGTTTCGTTGTATTACAACATATTCAGGTGGGATATTAGCAAAGATATAGCAAAGATATCTTTGCTAATATCCCATCTGAAGATGTTGTAATACAACGAAACCTAGGTCGTGGTAAAGAAATTTAAAAAAGTAGAAATAATACTACATCATGTAGTTTCATTTAATTGTGAATAATGAATTTCTACAAAATTAACGCCAAATATATTCAATATTTAAGAAACACTAAATTAAATAATATAGTTCAACCCATACATTTAAATTTTAACAGCACAATACCTGTAATAAAATAATTACTAACGTTCTCCATCGTACACAAAGAACTATGCCAAAAGCATGTAGACGAGATTTATTCGATATTCAGCCGTGATACCTCTTATAATTAGTGTTATTATATAAATATCTGATAGCTACTTTCTAGCTGAAAGGTAAAAATACAATAAATTAAAAAGAAACGTTAGAAAAATATGTCCTCAAATTATTACAGTTAAGAAACAAAGAAATGCTGAATATTTGTTTTATGAAATTACGGTATAATATAGCAAAATAAAAATTAATGTAGTGTTCAAAATAATGAATAGTCTGTTCTCACGGTCTGTCTTAAGTAGCATATTAAGAGAGAAAATGAGCACTTAACTTATGAGAAAAAAATAGTACATTATTTGTTTCTAATATTGTATGGCAACTAATTTTCTAACATGTACTTAACTCAAAATTCACACAACACACATGCTTCTCATAATTATTTGTCAACGTAACAACATGTACACGCAAATTTCATTCAATTACGAAATTACCTGGTTTTATAATTCCACTCAAAGGTAATAAAGACATACACCACTCAGTATATTGCTACCTGTTGATCTGCACCATCGTTCATATGACCCATGTTATCAAAATAATTATTAACCAAATCAAAACAGTTTAAACAATATTGAACACTAAATTATGTTCAAATATGCTATGTAAAATGTTACATGCGTGAAATTGTTTATCAATGTAAAGCTTTCATCTGCAAAATGACCTAAACTTTTAATTTAAGCTCAGGTTTACTCTACTCATATTATTCTTAATGCTTTAGGGTGATTATAAACTATTCGTAATAACATAAAATAAGAAAGAAGAAAACAAAAATATTAAACTTGATGCAGGTCAAAAAACAGCAAAATTATTATTGAATGGAAATGTGACAATGGGGTTTAAAAAATGCTGCCATTTATATTAAGGTTTTGAAGGACTTCCTCCAGTCCCGCGTATTTCTTTCATATATTTATATTTCTTTTATTATCAAGACAGTATAGTACTTTCACATATATATTTTGTTTAATCCGTATATTTGCTAAAAGACAACTAGTCAATACATAATGTAAGGTTTCACAAAAGCACACAAATATTAAGCTCAAGCATCCCAAGTTTTTGTAATAAGCTTTTATTACAATAAGCTTTTCCTTCCAGAACTTTTATAATTTTCCAAACCAAATGTTTGTATTTCAAATATTAAGTACGAATGAATAAAATTCCGAAGGCTGAATTTCAATTTGATTTGGACGTTGAAGATACTATCCACACCTGCGGTAACAAACAAATTACCTAAGCTAAATTTAAACGAAAATTTTCTATGAAAGTGTTAATTTTGCGCTTATTCGGTTTCTTTGCTTAATTTGTACAGGCGGGTTGAAATTCTTTCAAGTCTCATCGGTCAAATTACTAGGAGCGTATACTTTTCCTCCGTGGCATTAAATTCATCGAAGGTTGGTCAAATTATTTCTTTTTATTAAATTACGGTCTCTTCTAAACTTATCAATGTAATATAAAATAAACTTTAAAGTAAATAAGCTTAAAATGTATCAAAAACCTCATAAACATAAAAGCGAAGTACGTTAGTTCACAAAATAAATAGGGGTAATAAATCATTAACTTCACAACCATGAGTGAATTTGTGGAAAACTTAATTGAGCAAATAGAGAAATTGAACAAGAAACTTCAGGTTACGCGAGTCTAGACAGTTTATTAACTTTACCAAAAAGCATACAGCATAATGATGAAAAGAAAAAAATGCAAAGCATGCTCACCGAGGGTGAAACATCAGAAAAAGAACTCAATGCTACGTGGTGTTTCCACAAAAACCTTCATCCCTTTACCCGTAGCTCTCGATATAAGTTAACATCATATTGGGATCATTTCAGCATTTTATCGTAAAAACTTTTATATCTGCACGAAACGCAGGTTTCTATTTTATAAAGGCTATTCCCATATATTTAACGTGCAAAAGTTAATTTAAAATCGTCCTTCGAGAAAAAAATACTATCCTCACACATACCCATGTACAATTTTATACCTATATACATAGAATTTTACAAGTATATGTCTCAAGTAATTAATTTAGTCTAAAACATCCAGAATGTTAGACAATGTCCTACTTTCTGGATATTAAAATCGTCATTCAGCTAGGTAAACATGCACGCACGCACATACACACACACATACACACACACACATACTCACACACACACACACACACACACATACGTATACATACACAATTTATTATTTGTATATGACGAAAATCGTATGTATTGCATAATTTGTTTACATGTATATTGATGTATTATTTTAATCAGCTTTTATAATTTAATTCTATTGCTAATACTAATATTATATATCTAATATTACTATTGCGATTATTATTTCTTTAATTTAAGAAGTAAATAGGAAAATCGTTTTAATTTGCATTATTGATCAGTAAATAAACCCGCACGAATACCAACGCAGCAAACCCAAAAACAGTCGGGTAATTGTGTCCTACAGGTATCTGCAAATAACCATATAGGGAAGTTATGTATATCTTATAGGAACCCGAAATAAAATAACTAAAGCACATAATTAAAATGCCTAAAAGGAATGAATAACTAACAACTTACAAAAGATAAATGCTTCTTAAAAATACAGTAAATAAGAAAACGCGCTTAGCGAATATGTAAAACAATTAATTAAAAACAATTGTGAAAAGCTGAATAATAACCTAGTTGAAGGAAGAAAATTATCTCTAATTATCCCGATACAGTGGTCAATATGTATATCACGATATCATAGGTAGATTGAGAGAAAACTACCTTGAAAACAAGTACGTAGGAAAATAAATTTTTGTAAAAAAAAATTATATTGTTTACAGTAAAATCTCATTAATTTCTCAAATCATTTAAGGTTATTTGTGCTCAGCTTAAAGTCTTTTCTAGCCTATCCAATATTTTCCATAAAGACAATGACCCCATTTGGCCAAACTGAAAAAATAATTGTTTTAAAATAAGAGGGCGTATAAACATTTTTTTCCATAAAACAAGAAGCAAATGTACAAGCTCATTATTTGTTTCTAGAATAAAAACTTTTCATAATCCGACGATAGTAACTAAAACCTTTTGCAGCGTCGTCGTTTTTATGTGAAAGTTTTCCTGGCCTTATGACGTAATAACACAATTGAAATAAGGAAGTAATTCTATTCCCAACTTCATTATTCATTGAAAACCTACTTGTGGCGCTCGCGTATATACCAACGAGTCACCTACACTCACTTTATTTTATCCTTAACTTCGCAATCCGTCCCTGTGCTCCGAAACCCTGCGTCCGCCTTTCATAAACAATCGTCTCAAGGGTGACCGCTCCTTTAAGAAACAGCTCGGTCCTGAAAATACAGGCATGTGGAGTTACACGACCTAAGATGACGGTTTCTAAATACAAGTGAATCCTTTGCTCCGTCGAACTGACTGCTCGAATATATCACTCACTCAAAATCCATTAAGATAGATCCACAATCGTGTGAGCAATATCTTCTTATGCCTCCGCTGGGACGCTTTATTCGTACCTAGCTTTTATTTCTAATTCAGACAAACCATTTCTGTCTCATAATAACATTAGTAAGTTTCTTTATATGTACGAGATAAATTATTATGATGTTTTACTCCATGACATTTCGCTTATTATAACAATAATCCTGATTTAAAGTTGTTTCCAGATAACATTATTTTGCTCAGATATAAAGAATTGAAAAATGTAGCAAAATATGAGTAAAATCTAATAATATAAAGCTCAGTATAAATAGCCGCTTGCGTATTTGACGTACCATTGTTTGTCTAAATTCATATCAGCCTCAAAACCTACTTGCATTTTCGAAAATCGATATTGTCGCTTGATATAATGTTAACTAATATATTTTTTATAATGTGACTTAATTAATATCTACTACATATTACAATGAAATTTCTCTAAAATTCTTGTTTAATTACAAATATTTTCGAGTTAACAAAGGAATATGACAAAACAAGAAACAAAAATAAGTTTACACATTTCTTAGTTAAATTACGTACAGTCCAATTATGATTACTTTGTCAAACGGATATGCAATGTGAGTTCGCATCATCACTGTTCAACTTACCTCGAGGGGTGATAGTTGAATATTATAATGATACACACACATACATATGTACACACACACACACACACACACACACACACACACACACACACACACACATATATATATATATATATATATATATATATATATATATATGTATATATATAGGTATACATAGATGGAAGCGTTGTTAAAACATTCTATGTAGGCTTCACATTTATATCATATTTGATATTTACATCGTATATTTTCAACCGTTCAGCATTCAGCCTTAATGATGCGAATACTGAATATGTTGTCTCCTTTCGAATATCTCAAAATACACATATTATTTTATTACACATTGCGACTCAATTACGAAATCAAACTATGCATACGAAATGTCTTCGTTCATCTTCCTATCGTAAATCATATTATCGTCCGAAACCTTTCCGGTACCAAATCCATATAATTTTTCTCAAAATGTCATTGCTTAAACAAAAACAATGTTATTTTATTTTTACCCCGACCTTAATACAATTCTTTAACAATTATATATAAATAAAGAAAAACCGGACAGAAAATGAATGGGATTCCTGCAATATTAGAATGTATGATGATGCTTTACATAGCGGCGTTTTACTAATTATAAAAATTTTAAATTAAAATATATAAGAGGATAAAAGTGTGACTAATTCAAGTATATTTTATGCATAAAACTATACTCTTAGTAACGGAAATTCCAGAAAATAGGAATAAAGTATTAAAATAGTATTATATTTATACTTGCCTGAGTTTTACTCTAGTATATGATATATATGTACATGATTAAATCTAGACAATATTTTTATGTATGTTTTCATTTATTTTTATTCTATTTTCAAACTTTTCATGGGAAACAAGTCCTTCACTGCAATATATGATTAATAAAACGACATTAAATATGCTCGAATGCCGACTATGAAATATCAGCACCTCTATAACATATCTAGAACAAAAAGAGCAAAATTTCAAGCGTCCTCTCTGCGACTCCTCTTACGTGGATGTAAAGTATATCGACACGATGCAAACACACGCACGCCCAACATACATGAATGTGTATGGATATGGATATACCTATATAAAAACATATAAATATATATACTTATATATATACATACACATATCTCACTAAGTGGGTACAAGCAGCACCCTCCATTGAGGCGTGGGCGGCCATCGGAGCCCCCGCCTACCCCAGCGACCCAAACGTCGGCGCCGGCGCCCTCAGTAGCAACTTGCAACCCATTCAAACCCAACGTGCTGTCCGTGCCATCGAGAACACTCTAAGTCGACTAATATTATTGTGAATACCGCCACTAGTATCCCTCTATTCAGGCCGATATAATTTTAGTTCAATTTGGGTTTCGTTCAAATCTGTATCTTAAAAGTAACTATACCAAAATTTGTTTGTTTCCAAAAAGTTCTTACTATTTTCAGTTCAGCTCCGGTTGGCGAATTAACTTGCGAAATAAATGTTTTCTCTTAACGAACAAAAGTTTGAGTTGATTTTTATTTTAACGAAAATGTAACGAAATGTCAACGTAATAAAATTCGTGAATATTTTTTAATTCGGCAGCGTTGTAGGCTGACTGATTGAAATTTCAAAAGTGATATAAGTCAATAGACGCTTAATTAATGATTTTTTTAAATAATCTTTACTAAATTCTGTGCATGAACATTTAATCAAAATTAACTTAAAGCAACTGTGTATTAGGTGAAATTCACACTACATAAGTAGGACTATTCCTTGACGTCCACCCAACTTTAAAGTAAGTAACGCTATTTAAAGTTATTATTTTTTTTTAAATTTAGCTCAGACAAATTTATTTTTAATTGTAGTAATTTACACATTAAGATAAGTTTTATATAAATATGAACAAATACAAATATAACCGGCACACTGGAACTTGTTACGTAATTTCCATTATCAATTGCTAGATGCAACAGTTAACCGAAACATTGAACTCTGTCTTTATAACGGAACCTAAAATGTGTTGATGCCTAGAAAATATATATTCAATTGAATATTCAAATAAAGATTTTTTTAAATGAGTATTTTAATACTTCAATTATAAAATGTACTTTTGAACACTCCGCACTTAGGAGAGAATAGTTTCGTTAAACGTAAAAGCAAATTGTAGCTCGAAGGTAAAATCTCCATTTAATTTAATAAACGTTATTCATATATCCTTGTTAACTGGGAATTGCAATTGTTAATTGGTGTTATTTGGTAATTTCCGAAATATTAAAATAATTCTTTGATTTCTTACGCTAGTTAAAACTTATTTTATAACAGATATTGATTTTAAAAATAGTATTTAAGAAAAATCGGCAAGTTTCCTTTGTGCAACTTTTCTTATATGCTTTACTATTTTTATAATTAATATATTTTTAAGTAATATGTTTAGCAATTTAACAACTGACTGTATTAATTTACAAGTTATTTAAAAACAGAGAAATCCATTTCAAGTAAAGTGTAAATATGACGCATGCAAATTAACAACTGTTTCATTCAACTCGCCCGAAAATGTACTGCGAATCGTGAAAGGAACCGCCATTTTTAATGCATTAATACTTTGTAACACCTTACTTAGATACCTCGATTTACGTCATGATATAAACCTGAAACTGGTTTCGTAGGTTAATTAAAATGAAAACTTTAGTAAGTTATAAAAAATATTTATATGGATTCAGCATTGATTTTTGCCGTTGCAGTTTTTTTGGTACAACCTTAAAATTAGAAGGAATCAAAGTTGGAGAAATTGACTTTGTAAAACTTATATTTACTTTGTACTTATATAAGTAGCCCAATTATATTCTTATAAAATTTGTATTAAATAAACGTCAATTAATATTATAATAACTATAAGATTAGATAACATTTTGTAATACTAACTACAAAATATTGCACTACTATCTGAAATTGCATTTTGTTTTCTACTATCTGAAATTGCATATTGCATTTTGTTTCTGAATTACGTTTTTTCTACTCCTTTCGCTCTCGGCCTCGACGTCGACATCGCTATCTTGAGAGCTGAGGAAAATTCAATAGAAAATATCATGAATGAACAATATTTACTTTACAAAAACCAATTTTTCAGCAAGTCTTTTTGATCACATAAGGCGATTACTGAAATCTATATACGTATTATGTATCTATCTACCTGTTTCCATGCATACACAAACTCTCTCTCTCTCTTATTATGCAAGTTTGTGGTGAATAAAACAAAACTACACTTCTTTAGTGTAGTTGTATCTCATTCATTGCAATAATATGAAATACGTCGAGTTCTTTCAAATTGAGTTCTCATACTTACCCTCAAAAACACTTTTTCCTAAGTAATTTTTTCGTCTTTAATTTTTCTCTATTATCATTTCTACACTCTTACAAGGTATTTTTATTAGAGAAAAATAAATAATACATATATTTATTGATTTATAAAAAGTATTAAATTTTCCCATATTTTAAATGTAGAAACGAAAATGCCGAATGGAGAAATGAAATATTTCCCGTGAATAACAAAACTGTACCTTTAAATTTATAAATAGAACTGATAAATTTAAAAATGGTCATCCATATGAACCGGGGAAATTTCAATACATAATTGTAATCATTATTCTCTTCTTAACTTTCATCTAAGTTTAAGTGAAATTGAAATTACCGGCTTTCAAGAGGCAATTCAAATTGGGAATGAAAATTGCTAAAATTTGTACCTCTAAATTTTGCGTCAAAATAAACGAGGTTTACAAACTTTTCTCATTTTAGATACGGGATCGCACTCAACAATTTAAAAGCAGACAGGATGTTCTCAAGCTGGTCTTGTGCATGTGGATTTTAAATACTCGTTTTATTACCAAATATTGTAATAGGATATTATTTATCTGCAGTCGCTTAAACAAACTTACAAAAATCTGTAGAAATGAAGATAATTCTGTTAATATTTAAAAAAATACCAATAAAAATGTATAAAGCTTTGTTTCAATGGGCATATATTTATAAAAAAAACTAGTTTATGTTATATGAAATAGAGTTAATAACTTGAGAAATTTTCCAACGTAGATACACATATTTATTGTGGCATAGTAACTGAAAAATTAAATCCTTTCGAGAAGCCTCTAGAGAAAGTCTATTCATATAAGCAAACAAGCAAATAAAATTGTCGGTCACAGATTATTCTATCATCATTACCATTGCACATCAGTATCATTATACACTTGCAGATATGTATCGTTGGGCACTTGCAGATGTATATCATTACACACTTGCAGATATATGTATCATTGCACACTTGTCTTATAAAAAGTATATTGAGGGTACTGGCTTTCTCGGTTGAAAGATTACTCCGAACTATTTTCCATTGATCTTTGTGATGGAAACATCTGCATATACAAATACTACATAAGTTAATTTTTCACAGATTTATCCTCGTTTTATTAATTGTGTTCACATTTTATCAAAATAGAAGTTTAGTCGATTTAAAGTTTAATTGGTATCTGACAAAACCCACCCTCAACCCACGCACGAGTGTACCAGACTCGTGCGTATGAATAATTTCGCTTAATACTAATTTCAGTCAGTTGAATTATAACAAAAAATTAGATTAAAAAACGACAATAATAGAAGACTATAATAGAACGTATTTTATTTTTGGACAATTTTACTTCGAGACAAAATAAGTCTCACGTCTAAATTAATGAAATTAAATTATGAGAAAATTTGTGAGTCAATTTTTTTTATTATAGAAAATAATTTTTTTAACAAAAAAATTTAAGTTTCATTATAATTGAATACTATTTCAAGATTGCACAAATTCAGGTATATATATATATGTGTGTATATATATAAATATATATATATATATATATATATATATATATATATATATATATATAGCCCGTTAGTAACAAGGAATGCGAGGCAAATTTTGTAGACACTGAAATCGTAAGTCCACACTGTCACATAACATTTACTACATATTGAGTCTTGAAACAAATTTTATGGAAGTTATATGTGCCTCGGAAAGCAAAAACCAGCAATTTGACGTGTCGTTTCACACAAAACCGTGACCCTCACGGGATAATAAACCGTCGCATCGGAACTAAAGTGCTATACGAACCGCCTTTTATTTATTCCTCTTCTGTGAAAATTGACGGCGCGCTGTGATTAAATAAATACAAAATATTATAAAAAAAAACCCCAACTTCGGAAGAAAATATTAAACACTTATAAGATCACTTACACATCTGTCCGTTTCGCTGTGTATAACGGCGGTATTTCTCAAAAATGGTAAAACATAATAACTTGAAACTGTTCACAGTGATGAAGTACATTAATCCACATACACCCAAAAATATAAACTATTTTTATCTATCTTATATTTTGTTGATATGCTTTATCAATAAAAATTATAAATAGTAAACTAAATACTTTATAAAGAAACAAGGAGACTAGTTTTTTTATCCAAAAGTCCATCATTGCTAATGAATATGGAATTGTTCAAACAGGTAAATTAAGAACTCCGATTTTCTTTAAATGTCATATGTTATGTGGGATATCAGTAGAAAGAGCGAGTTATAGGGATTTTAAAACTTTAATTTATATAGATATATTGATGATTATAGAGATAATGCTGAAAATATACACAAAACGTTCTAAATTCTGACATCGATTAAATCAAGATTATGAAAAAATTACGTTACTAGCCATTTATTCAAAGTTTACCGGAAAATTAACGGCGATCTTAAATCCCATGGTTATTGAAAAATTCACGATACTTTTAAACCTATGAATATATATATTCTAGGCAATATATATTCAAAATTAAAATAATAGTAATAAAGACAAACTTCGAAAACCATGATTAAAATATTATTAATATAGGCAAACTTATGTCGAAACTATCTGAAATTATTATTTTCCACTACCATGATCTGGAACGGCAAACAATTATCTAAATCCAATTAAGACATCTTATAAATCAAGCTATTCTCAAAGCTCCTAAAATGGACCTTTTGCCCCTATAACCAGAATTGTTAATATTAATGGACATTATTTATAAGTAAAAATCTTCATATATAAAACCTCTGATAATTGACCGTTTAAATATATATTCTAAAGAATATGACTTTGTTATATATTTTGTTTAAACTTGCATCAACGGCAATCACGCAGTGCTTTATTTTTCAATTAGTTAAGCTCAGTTACTAAATCGGATTTGCTTATTTGGCTCAGTTCTTGGATGCTGTTTAAAAAGGAAGAAAATAAAGCATGCTGAATTTCTCGTTCTTGAAAATCTATCGTTAAAGTGGTTTAAACAATATGGAGGTACTATAAAGGAAGCTTAAAAAGATCCTTTAATTGATAATAATAATAATACGGTCAAAGATAGTACTCATGAAATCGATACAGTTGATGATGCAATCGTGAAACTCCTAAAGCACCAGTAACTACTAAAGAAGTCAGGAATGCAGTTGTCCTTCTACATACATTCAAGGAAAGAATCGACGATATTGATGACGACATTTTCTTCACTCTTCATAAGATAGATAATTCGGTGGGTTCAAAACATGATTTATTGTACTTTGTTCATAACTGAACAAAGTAGAATAGCTCATTTTTATAATCGTTAATGTTTGCCTTCGTTTAGTGCCTCTAGAAATACAATTCTAAATTATTTACATCAATAAAAATAAAAAAAGACTTCGGTATAGCGAAAAGACCGTAACATGACGAATTTTTGGTTTCTCTTCATTTTCGACTTCTTCAAGTTCGTCTGAATTATTAAATAGTAAAGTAAAAGTGATAAGTACATTTCAATACTCGTGTGTATACAGACCCTTCGTAGAGTAAGTTCTATATTTATTAATAGATTTTTATGTTTTTTGACAATTTCTTCAATATATATATATATATATATATATATATATATATATATATATATATATATATATATATATGTTTCAACACATGTGGATATTATTGATTTAATTAGATTTTCTATCGGGTAAATCTAATTCCATCAATAATATCCACATGTGTTAAAATATATATCATTGAATGAATATATTTGGCGTTAATTTTATAGAAATTCATTGTTCACAATTAAATGAAACTAAGTGATGTAGTATTATTTCTACTTTCTTTAAGTTCTTAACCACGACTTAGGTTTCGTTGAATTGGAATGTCTTCAGGTATTAGCAAAGATTAACTGTTAATATTTGCTTATAGCCCACCTGAAGATGTTGTAATACGAGGAAACCTAGGTCGTGGTAAAGAACTTAAAGAAAGTACAAATAATACTACATCACGTAATTTCATTTAATTGGAAATATATCAATGATGAGATTGAGATTACTGTGCTAAGAAAGTGTACATGAGTATGTTTATAAATTTCAGTCAAAGGTTATCATTAATGCTAGTACAATATTTAATGATGTGCTGCAAGCAGGAAAATATAAACGAAGAAGTTAAATTTAAATTCGTACGTAATATAAAGTTCCAAAAAATAATCAAATATTCATTGCATGGAATTTTATATTCCTTTTCGTTGTGCAAGAAAATTATAGCATACAGTTGTATAAAAGAACTAAACCCACAAAGCTTTTCTGCGAAAGAAAAAACATGCAGTCCTTTAAATGTTTAAATACGGCCTGCACACGACATTTTATAATAACTTCTAAACATTTGATTTGTTTTAATATAATCGTAGATAGTAGAATCGTAGAAATTCCCAATTTTGCATTCATATCTCTAATCTTGCAAAACGTAGTGCACAAATATTAATACGTTAGTATTTCTCATCCTTCTTCCATATATTTATACAGTAATTTTTTTTTTAAATTTTATAACCACAGAAAACTCACCAGTGGACGAGTGTTAGTTGACCATAGGTTATGTTGATTAAATTAAATCTAATGGACATAATTTTATTAAATAAATATAAATATACCTAATGAAACAAATCATATTTTAATAAATATTTGAGGGTAGGATAGGTTTATGTGAATTTTACCTTAACATATCTTTGATAAACGTTAATTTCTGTGAATATTCTTTGTCTATTTTAGTTGAAAATATGACAATCAACTTGACAAATTTGTGTGTTACTAAAGTCTGAGTCTTCTTATTAACATTTTAAAAATCACTCGCAAACGAGACAAATACGTGCTGTAAGAAATGCCATCTAATTGAGCTTATCTTAACGTTTTGATGTTGTCCTTGATTGATACTGATCAGTTACTATTCATTTAACCAGTTACTCTTAACATTAATAGTGTTTTTACACTAAGGCCCGATTTCATATTTTAATCCTTAATAAACTTTTCACTAGATTTCTTAACCCTTTCTTACCAAACAGCTCGCGAAATTTAATAGGATACGATAATAGGTTGCAATACGTTTTGTATTTTCAGGTTAACAACAAGTTCAAAGTGATGTATTTTAAGGTTAAGAATTGAATTTTAAAGTTAAGAACAAGTTCAAAGTAACGTATTTTAAGCTTAAGAACAACTTCAAAGATACATCAAAATTGCTACAATGGATTATTTGATGTACCTCAGTGACACACACCAGCTATTAAGATGAAATCGGCAAACGAAATCGGAAGAAATCGGCAAAGCCAAATGTCATTCTAAAAAGAATCAGGTTTTTGTGATGTTAACATAATGAGACTATCGAAAATTATGATACGGAGTTTCACCTCGCAGCTTTATATACGTCATCGAAGACGGACAAGACATTCGCTGGCAGAATGTTTATCATACCATAGGCCAAAAACCAAGAAATTTGCAAAAACAAGCAATTGTAACGCCCTTACGTACACCCTTTTTTAATTATGAATTTATTACCTAAGTTACTTTTTTATTTCATCTCTCCTCTACACTGAGTAAAACAGTATACAACTTAATTTATTTCGTGAAATTGAATAATTGGAGACATTTAATCGTTAAGTCACACTCAATAAACAGCGAGGCGTAAAATAAACCCAGTAATCGAATTACACATCAAATACGTGCCTAAAATTAACGTGATTGACCTACACTTAATTATAAAAGCTCCATATCGTTTTAGGTAGCAAATATTTACTTAAACAGATTGATTAGAGTTGAATTAATCGTATGGCTTTCAGTCATTCACGAACCGGACTTTGCGATTAGCACTAAATATCTAATGTCCGTTAAAGATTGCAGAATACGTCAATTCAGTATTTCCAGGTACACTCTTTCACGTTAACACAATGCTTTATTAGACCCGAAGCAAAACGTAATCGAACATAAATGTACGTTTGAATTTACGAAATCAGCCTCGCTATAATTCATGTAACTTGTGACAAACAAATGAATTATTGTCCATTAGTAATGATTTTGTTTAAGTTTGATATTATATTTTTTCCATGGCTCATTTTCCTTACAATGATTGTTCAATTTTCACTTTGCCTTGTAAAAAAATGGGAGCCTATTTCAAATTGATTATTTACTGATTTTTTAAAATAAGTGCAGCCAAAAAAATGTGTAATAAGAAAAAAAAATTGTAATTTGAAAAAAAAAATTATTCCAAACATGAAAATGTATACTTCGCCTTTTTTGCATTTACTAGTGTTTGGAATTTTAAGTAAAAAAATTATTTCCGGGAATAATAGAAAAATTGTGCCAAGTATATATTTAAAATCGATAAGTATATCCTTTTGGAAAATTGACTATTAGGCAAATGTCTAAAATAAACACGCATATATTTTTGGAATAAGTATCTGGCGTATATCTAACATCAACAAATAAATGTTTAAAAAAATATGTCAGGTATATACAAGTAGGTTTTGTAAAAATTTTGTTTCAGGTATAAGTATAACATTAACAAGCACATGTTTTCCCAATATTTTATTTGAAGCTTATTTCTAATATCAACAAGTATGTACTTTTGAAAAATAATTTCTCAGGAATCTTTCAAAGAAAAAAATATTTCATCAACAAATAATGTTTTTGGACAATTTTATGTCTGGTGTTGGTCTAACATAAACAATAATATATCAAACAACAACAAAAAAATTATGTCAAGTGTATGTCTAATATCGAATTACAAATTAAAAAAATAATTCATAATACATATCTATAGGTCCATCTGTTTACTCGTCTGTCTATTTATTGGTAATAAAAAAACTACTGGATCCATTTGAATGAAACTGCAAGACCATCCATTGGTATTATACTAAGGTTCAAATTAAAATACTATGTACGTTTTTTTCTCTTTCTCTGTTTTCCTGTGTTTTAGAGTATAACGCAAAAACCATTAAATTTTAAAAAGATACACTAATGATATTTGATGTTTCAATTTAAAATATAGGTCATCTTTTGTTTCGATCGAATATTCTATAATGGACTTAAATGATTAATACTCATGCAAAAAGGCACAAACGCTAGCTAAAGAATTAACGAAAAGAAATTGTGACAATAGAATTGTGTGGAATGGAATGTTTTAAATATTCCTAAAGCCCAATTGGCTCAATTAAATTTGACGTACAAATCAAATTTGAGGCAAAATGGTTGAAGTTTGATGTAACGTTCTTAAAGCTGCCACTTAATAATTCCACATCAATTCTCGTGCGAATCACACTACGCTGTAATTAAATAGCTTACCGTCAGAAGAGGATTTTCTATGTTCAAATTAGATTACTCACATTTAAGGTTAAGTACTACTGACGATTAAGTAATGTACAATTAAGTACTTAAATAAACAAATGCTGTGGATATTTACAAGGTTTTATAATGAAACAAAAAAGCCTTGTCATTCTGCCATGCCCGTCCGTCAGTTCGCCCCTGAGATTCTAAAGTTCTACTACCCTATGTGCAGAAACTTTTAAAAGTATACGCTTCACACGGAGACGTCGATTAAAATATATTAAAGTTTCCAAAAAAATTAAAATGTTAAATAAATATGTTTAATAGGGTACAGTAGTAAAAGAATTCGTTAGAATGCATTCCGTCAAGCGGGTATCATTTGACAGTCTTTTCAAATTAAATTAAGGTCTCGTTAAGCCGCGTTTTTGATATGTTATGCTTCAAATACAGTACAATGTTCTCTACCCCATATAACTCTGCTTTCAAATTTTTCAAAAGTCAGTTAAAAAATTCGAGATAAATCTACATCCTTAATCAGCACTTCCAATTATAATTAATTTCAGTTCAACTGCAACAACAGTTTCAAGACATGTAGACTATTACGGAAAGCAACTTTATGTGGGTACACTTTGCAAGTGTTTATTCATACTAAATTTACCACAAATGTAACACATCCATACAGACAATGCGTCTTTAAGAACAAAACCTTAACATTTATGACTTAGGAATAACCATATTTTATCTGGTTGTATCTTGCGAGATGACAGACTGCAGTATCAATTTGTCATTGCGGTTTATCCTACCCCGGTTTTAAATGGACCGCGTTAATATAATAATATGTATATGTAGGTATAGACACAATTTGTCTTTTATAAACAAAAATATAATTTTAAATCGAATGAATATGGAAGTTCACTCTTCTTGCTTACAATCTTACAAAGGGAAATCAAAATGGGGCTGACGATGCGAACATAGAATTTGTAAAATGTTTTTTTGGAATACAAATATCTAAATATTTAAGCGATTTACAATCAAGAAAGAGCAAAATATTAAATAAAAATAACAATAAAACTTGTGGTCATGGTGCAAAACAAAAATTCGATCTTCATAAGTTCACATATATATCCAATAACGCCGGTAGTCAAAAGTAAGGGCAACGATTTTAATTACTTTATATGTATCAATGTATGTTAGTATGCGGATATGGGTGCCTCGTAGCTCTTAACTACCTGATAGATTTTGACGAATAATTTAACATTTGATTCATCTTAACTATGAGAATATTATGAGATGAAAAATAAATTTAAAATCAATGCGGAGCTCGATAATGAAATTCTCGTGCAGGAATTACATAGTAGGTAAATCTAAAAATATTGCGATGTGACGTGTTCTTTTCTTTCTTAAGCTTATATACCTGCTTAATCACAACTATCAACTAGAAAGTCTTAACGCTATAGAATATATAATTAAAATAGACCTTTGACTGTCGAAAAAATTACATTATTATGAAAAGTTTTCCATTTTGTTGTTCATAACTTTTCGTTTTCCAGATAGTTTATTACTGGAGAAGCTTTTAAAGTGTGATTCATACTTCGTAGTTAGGTTTTTGAAACGTTTATTTTGTATAATATATTAAAAATTTTATTAAGAAATGAAATCGTAATAAAAATATAATAAAGTACTCAGGTACAACAACATTTTAGAAATAAGTACATAAAATACAAATTTTCAATCACCCTTAAAGGTGCAGCCATTTTCAAAGTGAATTAGAATATAACTATTTATTGATAGTGACATTAGAATATAACTATTTATTGATAGTGACATTAGAATATAACTATTTATTGATAGTGACATTAGAATATAACTATTTATTGATAGTGACATTAGAATATAACTATTTATTGATAGTGACATTCGTTCAGCTTTTGTATAAATATGTGTTCTTAACTCTCTTCGAGTTTCATGTAGATTTTTTCGACGACCCTATCGGGCCTGCAAATTTAGTGTTTTAATATGTTATATCTCGTGTAGAGGGTACAATGGAACACAATATTCGGATTGTTTGATTTTGACGGTTCTAAGAATTCCAAAAATATAAAATTTGTCATTTGTGTAAGTGACGATTTAAATAAAACCTTTTTAATTTTATTTTTATAGAGAGAATAGAAAATTATTGTAATTGTTAGAAAAAAAATAAACACAATAGTTTTAGACTAATGGAAGGCCAGATTATATGTTTTCCAATATTTAACAAAACTGCGGTGACCCGTCAATTTTTTAGGCATAATTTAAGTTTTAATCAGATGCGGAGAAAGACGTAGCTATCAGTTATTAGGCACAATAATTGGGAATGCTTTTAATTTTAAGAAACCTTGAAGATTTTATTAATTAATATTTAAAAGACGAAATTTTAAAAAGCGAATTTCGTAAAAATTTTTTAAATTTCTATTGCGATTAAGAAAATATGAAAAAAAATGATTCCGTCATAATTTCTTAAAGAAGATATTTTAATATTTTTGAAACGGCCCATACATTTGTCGTATAATCATTTGTTCATAAATCGTAGGAACCAAAGCCAAAAATGGGGATTTTTGCTTGACAACTGCCTTACTAATAATCGATTCAATTTAAAAGGTCTACCCAGTGAGATGCACCAAAGAAAGAGGTGTACTAATATATTTTCACAATAGTTTGACGTACATTAACCGAGTTCTCCACTTAAAAACTATAAGGGTATAACAGACAGGCTTCCCTGTTTATGCAGAAATGACGAAATGTTTTTATTATTGGTTAATGAACCCTGAAAACTTAATCTAAAAAAATCCCTCGCACATCAAATCGAAACCAACGGATTAAACGATAAATTTATTTCACTCCGCAGTAGACATATATTGCTATATTATATACTGTTATTCCGTAAAAGCAAAATGGCGTTATGGACTATAACCTTTAAAGCATATTTTTACATTGTAGTGCCCTCATCGAAAAAGTTATGTAGATACATTTAATTTATTAGTCCTTGAGTCTCGATACATTATGCTTCTCTCAATGGATTACCTCGCTCTAATTTCATTCAAAATACATCAAGGTTATTCTAATTGAAATGCATCTCTTTTGGTTCACAATAACACTGAAAAAATATGGTTTTTAAGCTCTACTATAACTGGCTGTTAAAATCGTTCTGTTGCTGATGTCTAAACGTTCGAGCTCCGTATTTTGTTTTCTTCTTAAATAATAATAATCACAAGAATTTTTTCTTCAAAGAATATATGCTATTATTTTCTTGCTCCATCACTTTTAATATTGAAGCTAGATTATCTTAATTACCTTTAAACTTGAATCTAAGAATAGTATTTAGAAAATATGTGCATTTTTTCATAATACCTTACATTTTAAAAATTCGAATATATATATTTGCTGTAAGTTGCTGCTATAGATATCCAGTTACAATCTAATAATGATATTTTTTGTTTTAGCTAAGCATCAAAACAGATGAATTAAATAAAACTAAATCATAATAATGTATTTTCTTTAATGGTTCATCTTTTATTAGGTTCAAAATTCTTCTGTCGAGTTAACTTTATATAATATATAATTTTGAACTTAGTTACTTCGTTCAAGTTTTTTAATGTGGTGGGGTGAATACACTATTATAGTGTTTTATCTATTAGATGAAATAATTTTGGGTTATAGAACGAGTAGTACTCAATTGCAGGCTATTCAAGATTTGAAAACAAGGAAAAATCTTAGCAAAAGAAATTGATAAATGAAATTCTATCTACTTATAATAATTAATTTATTATTATTGTAATTTGAAGCCATGAGTATGCACTACATTCCCAATATGCTCCAATGTATAAAGTGCTAAAGAGTTTACTAGCGAGGAAAGAATAATGCTGCACAGTTAATAGCAAATCAATCGATTGATCAGAGAAAGAATTATTATACCTAAAACAGACTTCGAAGGAGGCAAAGTCTTACAATTTTTTTGGCGTAAATATATATGTACCGATTTTAAGACGTTCTATTCGAGAAATTTCGAAAAAATGCGTATAAAAGTACTCTTAGCAAGTTAAATATGAAACGATTCCAGGCTAGAATTAAGTTAGTGGCGCATCGGATTGGTAATATGTTTGTCAAAAGGACTGCTGAAAATTTATCAAAACATTATCACACATTCTTTACACATTTGCATTCTTATTACAATTGCCAATATAAAAACTGTGAACGGAAAACGAAATGGGGATTAGACAAATAGTTTAACAAAGAATACAACGATTTTAAATCTTGTAAAAAAAAACAAACGTTAATTTACCATTTTAGAAAAAATCGTAATAATCTGTCTTCCTCACCTCCTTAATAAATATAATCCCTTCATACTATTTTATTATATTAATATTATTTTAAATGGAATAATATAAAAATTTCATTGATGATCTGATTAAAAATAGAAAGCAAGATTAGGCAAAAAGTGGAAAGATGATATTGATAGGTACAACGTTTGAAAAAACTTTAAAATGCACGTCGAAAATTTTTATCCAATCGAACATCCAATTAAAATCTACGTCCTGTAGGCAGCTAATGAAAATTTAAAAGCAAATTTTCAGAACCTGATTAGTACCGTAAGACAATTCCACGGAGAGAAAATTTCAATATAAAACAACGTTAGAATACACTCTGACGTACATATTGCAATAAAAGTGACAGGGAGAACTGAAATAAAGCCTTCTCCGGCAATGCCTGTCCCAATGACTAATTTTAACATAAGTGACGACACAATAACCGAGATTGGCGAGGCAGGTGCATGTTGGCACATACTAATGAGCGGTGACCGCCGCATACCAACGAGTTGCAGGCGACGCGAGCTTTGTACTAATCGCAAATTGCCCGACAAATATATTGCTTATTTTGTTCTAGAGTGTGCTGTGGCATAGAGTTAATACTAAGCCATTGAATGAGAAAACATGTACTTGTTGGTTTTTCGACATGATTGTTGTGTTGGTGAGCGTCTTATTTAATGATATGCAAATTCACGTCATGTGACTGTAGAAAGAAACTTGTCAGCATAGCATTAAATATATATATATATATATATATATATATATATATATATATATATATATATTGATAAGTGAAGAGAAAGTTTTTTAAGCATATTGCATGAATGGAGGTGTGTGAGATTTGGCATATCAAAATTTATATAGAGAAGGAGTGCACAAAACTAAAATTTATATGTAACATATGTTACAAATTCCTTAAATTATATATTACAAAAACATTAAAACTTTCAGCAACTAAAAGTCAATCATCCTACGAAGTGATTGAACAGTTAAAAAAATGGTTTTCCGTATATAGCATATCAGAAGTGCTGGAAAAAAACAACGCCACGCAATACATGTCTAAAGAATTCAAGGACTTTCAAAAAGAATGGCGTCTTAATCACATCACCTCCAGTCCACATCACCATCAAGGCAACAGTCTAGCTGAGAAAGCAGTTCGTACAGCAAATAATCTACGAAAGAAATGTAGTATCGACAAGTCCAATGTCCAACTTGCTATTTTAAATTGGAGAAATACACCAATAAACAACAACTTAGGCCCTCAAAAACAACGCTTCTTCAGCAGAATCACCTGATCACCGATACCTACAACTGACAGCAATTTAAACAAACAACCAGTTAATTTTAAACTTAATGACAAAGTCAGACCTAAAATTGCTCACCGTCAATGGGAAGGAGCAAGGGTGATAGAAAGCCCGAAAGTCTGCCAAGATCTGTAACCATTAAAACAGATAAAGGCCAAATTTTAAGAAGAAACTTTAGTCATGTGCACAAGACGCAAGCAAACCTAGTTAGCATCAATTGAGTCGTTGTTCCTGAAACCAAATATGCTGATAAACTGGCAGAAGTTCAGCCTCACACACAACTTCTATCGCCTTCTGCCCATAAGTCACTTGTTGAAAACATACATCACCACAGCCTAACGACTACAATTTACGATAAATACATATGTTCGTACTTCAAAGTCATGTCTTACTCGGCAAGAAAATCATTCGCAGCAAAAATTGTTAATCAAACAAACAAGCGATCGTCAAGATTTGGGAGAGTCATAAAACCGATAAGTAGACTCGATTTGCAAAATTCATTGTACCATTTGAGTGTACAAATTTAAGCGTCAATTATGTAGAAACCCGTGTTCTCAGTTAACCAATAAGTAGACTTGGTTTATAAAATGCATTGTACCATTTGAGTGTACAAATATAAGGGTCGACTATGTACAAACCAATGTTCTCAGGTAACCGATAAGTAGACTTGATTTTTAAAATGCATTATACCATTTGAAAGTACAAATTTAAGGGTCAACTGTGTACATTTATTTACAAAGAAAGGGAAATACGATATATATATACCCCTGGTATGCCACCTAACGGCATATAAACACATAAAAATATATAATAGTTGTAATGACAGCCTTAATTTAATAAAAGCGCGCACGCTTACTTTTGGTATTAATTAATACTATTAACTAAAAAACACAACGTTACATATGGTGCGAAACAATATTCATATTTGTAAAAATTTTAATAGAAATACTATTTATGTACGATGAATTCGTTTCAATCTTTTTATGCGCCTGAATGTATACAAAAAACTTAAAGTATGTGTTTCACCGTACTTGAAAACTTCTTTTCAGCAAAAAAATAGCTAAGAAGGGGCAAGTTTAGAGGATTATTTCTACACAATTGTACTTCAAATTTAAATGTGGTAAGTGACAAAATACTTGTGTTTTCTCTTCTTGATGAGCACCGTTATTGCAAGTGGACTGACAGTGATACTCAGAATATAACCAGAAGAGAAACATTAGTAAAGCCATGAATGTATTGAGGCAGTATTAAATTTTAAAAAATGCAGCCAAATAGAGAAGAAAAGTCAGTGGAATACCTTTAAAAAAAATTAAATCAAATCCCAAAGAAAGAAAAAGCAATTTATTTAGAATGCTTAGCTATTAAGGAAGCAACAAGATACTGGCAATATTGGCGAATAGGTAAGTCGTTTACAGCATATTCGGATCATAAACCTTTAGAAAATTTAATTATTAAATCTAGGACAGATGATGAGCAAGGAGATTTAACGTATTACTTATCACAGTATAATTTCAAAATAAAATACGCTCCGGGAAGAGAAAATATAGAAGGATATTGTTTAAGCACGAACCCAGTATTGGAAGCAGTTAAGGACATAGATGAACAATTAAAAATTATTAACATAATAAGATTGGATTTACATTATTACAGACTTTATTTTTGCAAATATTATAGATCAAAAAAACAATGCAATTCTACAAAATAATAAATCAAAATTAATATTAAGACACAATGTTTGATATAAAAAGGTTAGAAAACGTGAAAGAATTATTTTATCGGAAGACTTCGGATATACGTGTCATTTTGGTGTCAAACAAATGCAAAACAAAATTAGTCCATTATATCCAGCAAGAAATTTAACAATAAGTATTAAAAGACATTGTAAAAGTTGTGAGATATGTATAAAAAATAAAACGAGAGGACGAGATAAGTATGGTCTAATGTCACATTTAGGACCTGCCATAAAACCTTTTGAAATAGTCTCAATAGACACGATTGGAGGTTTTGGAGGATCACGATCAACAAAGAGATATTTACACCTTTTAGTAGACCACTTTACACGATATGCTTACATTATTACCTAAAAAACACAAAGTGCCATTGATTTTGTTAAACTAATCAATAACGTAACAGATTCTAGTACAATTGTAATACTTCCCATTGATCAATATCCGGGAATTAACTCGAAAGAATTCAAAACAATTTTATATAAAAAATCAATACCAATTTTATTTGCTGCTGTAAATGCCCCGATTTCTAATGGCTTAAATGATATTAGCATATTCAGTCTGAATACGCTTATAAACCAAATTAAATGTAAAATAAACGAAAAAAGTGACAAAATGGAGTGGACATCAATTGCTCATAACTGGGTGGATAAATATAATAATACAGAACATACAGTTACTGATTTTGCACCAAAATACCTGTTAGATGATACAGATGTTTCTTTTTAGCCAACTGAACTAAAGAAAGATAAATCAGAAGTTGAATGAATCAGAGATAGGACTATAGTATTTGAAAATTCAATAAAATAACATAACTACAATAAACAAATATTTGCTAAAAATAGAACTCAATTAAATTTAAATACAGGGGATATGGTATATGTAGAGAATGGGAAAAAACTAAACAAATAAATTAGATGAGCTGAAGATTGCTCCATTTAAAATTGTTAAAAAAATATCAAATTCAATTTATAGAATTGATACAGTTCATAAGAAGGCAGAGTCGAATCTCTTTCACATCACAAAACTCATGCCAATGTATACATCAAAAAACACTAATAGTACTTACCGAAAATTTAGTTCAGTTTAATATGATAATGTAAAATGTAGGTTTAATTTTAATTACTTTCGTGTAAAGATGAAAATTTTGGTGAGAATTTTCTCCCCTGGGGAGGGAGATGTAAAGAAACTATATTTATTTAATTGGTACAGCGCTCCTGTCGGTAAACAGTGACCATGTACTTACGTACTTCATAGATGGCGTTGTGAGTAAGGGTAACCAACACAATCAGCAAACCAGATTATTTTTAGTTGACAGAACTCACGGTTGTTATTCATCTTGTTTAGTTATTTTAAAAGAATTGTATAAAAAGGAATTGACGATTTATATAATAAACGTTAAATGTCGTTTCTTTGGTTTCAGGTGGTTTAGTACTATTTAAGTTAAACTGTGTAATTATTATCGTATGTATGTAAGTACTAAAATAAACGATCTTTGCTTCCGGAGCAACACAATTGTTTAATTGAATTTTGAAATTCCTAATAAGTACGAAGAGATCGTCTTATATATATATATATATATATATATATATATATATATATATATATATATATATACACATTTACACGTGTGTGTGCGATGTGTATATGCCTATGTATATTTTTATTCATAATTAATTATGCATCACGGCTTTTCAAATCCCGGCCTCTTGGTAAACGGAGTAATTAGTAGAATTAGTTTTGAGACTAAACATGATCTTACATCTCAGCTAAATCTAAACTTTAATGAATTATTTACAGTTATATCTAACTATAATTAATTTATTTTTTACCTTCTACTGCTGAGTGAAAAGAGCTGCTCGTGAAATTTTATTTATATTTTTATCAAAAACCTCTGATACTTCAAACTTTATAACCATTTCGCCATAGAATTAGAAAAAAAAGTATTAGTGATTACTTATTTAAATAAACTAAGCAGTAAACTAAAAGTTAACAAATTGAAATATAAAACAAAGCTTTTTGAAAAGAAAACATTTACAAATTTCATTTTAACTTTATAATTTTCACGCTTGAAGAAACATATCTTTTGTTGGCTGAATCACTTAATTTAATTTCTACTCGTTTAGTGGCTTTATACGTGTAAAGACTCATGTCGAGAACATTGCTTAGAAAATCGTCTTAAACAAAATTAGTAAGAAGAAAATTAGTCGAAAAAAGTGCGAGTCAGACTTGCGCACGAAGGATTCCGTAGCACTAAACAATATTAAACTTGTAAGTTAGTATTTCTCAAAAACAATGTGAAAAGCAAAGTTTTGCTGCTATTGGTACCAAAAATATCCCATATCTCAAAAACTACACTACATGTCTTATTCAAACCAATTTTCGTTGAAAGTTTATTTTAAGTTCTACTAACTTAGTAAAACAGCTGACATACGAACATATGAACACGACGAAATTATAATGGTTCCGTTTTTGCCATTTGGCAACAGAACCATAAAAAGTCACGAGAAAACATGATATCTCCAGTAATTAGCTTCTTACGTATTTAATAATTAGTAACCTCATGTTTTGTTCACGTCTTTTTTTACTTGTTAGTTTGCCTCACATATTATACATTTTTAGGAGGTGACAAGAAGACAGGTTTTAGTTTTGTTTTACTGGGAATTCAAGGTATAAAAGATTAAAAAGGTTAGACGCTGGGGTTTAGAGCTATTGCGCACCAACAAATACTATCGATATGCGTTTATTAGTGCAATTAGTACGACTAGAAAATATCCAGCAGACAGTTTTATAAATAGATTTATACTATGTAAATAATCGATATTATATATATATATATATATATATATATATATATATATAAGAAACCGGAATCAAACGAATAAACGTAGTTTCTAATAAACGTAGAAAGAATAAACAAAACAAATAGAGTACTACAATTAACAATATATAAGATACATTAGTATCTTTTTTATCCTTGCACCTAGGTGTAAAAAATAGATAGAGAGAATTATAAAAAAAATAAAAATGAAAGATCACAATAGTAAACAATAAAAAAGGAAATACAGTAGGCGAAATGTAATGTTATGCAATGTACATAAATTAATTAAAAGTAAAGGAAACAAGAATAAAATACATTATAAATCTACTTCATAATTTAATAACGCTTATAAAGAACAAAAGCCATAGAGTACACATACAACAGTGTTTGACGTTTAAATATGTTAATCGCCCGCCTGCCAGAAGGCAAATAATAATATTGTGTATAATATAAGTATTCGGTAAAACGGACGGCCGATATGAAATCAAGTTACAAAAAGAATTAAAAATAATAATAATAATAATACGTAACTACGATAGTGAAGAAAATACATGCAGTGATACAAAAAGGAAAAAATAGTTGTGGATATGGTTAAGACACAATGTAAAATTATTTATTATTTTGAACGCGGTATCAATACAGTCAGTCTACTTTCCAATTGTTTTTGTGTGGCGACTGCACTCCTCAATCCAATGTTCCAAATTAATGGTTCTCGTCATTAATGCAACTATTATAGAGGAAATGTTATCACGAAATGACGCAAACTCCTTACTCAGCGATTCCAGAGAGGGGGCCGCCACAGTTGTGCTGGACCGGAGATTATTCAGCTGTTGTTGAAATTGCGCCAGCCCAAATTTGTTCAACCAGTCTTCTTATTTTTTCTTCCATATCGATAAAGTTTCACCCTAAGTTATTAATAGTAATTATATTAACGTGTAAATGACAGTTGAATAACTATTAGGAATATGCTGGTACTCAAATTTGCATTATTACCTCACTATTTAAGTAGTAAAGTATACTAAAATGTCATTTTATAATTACATATTTAAAAATTACGAGCGGAGAAATGCAAACACGTGATACTTTCAATCTACCCACCCAACAATCAATTGTAGAAGGAACTGGCCAAAAATATACAAAGTGCACCCTCGTCTGCGTTCGAAAGTCATCTGAAATTAAATTATTTATCATAATCGGCAGATCCTAATCCTTTCTATTAAAACCCATCCTTCCTCTCCCTATCCCTAAAGTGTCGTTTTGTTTTGTTTTTTAATTAATCTTATTTTATTACCACGCCTTATCATATGTTTTATATTGTAAGTATAATTAATTAATATTTAAACATCACTTACCACAGCAGTTAAAGTTCTCATCTAACTCACCATGGCGGGCTGTAAGAGATTTTCTCTCGTAGCAATAAGTCCGCCACTGAATACTTAGTTTTCTAAGCTTGCAGTAAAGTAAATATATATATATATATATACATATATATATATATATATATATATATATATATATATATATACATATATATATATATATATATATATAATATTCACTTCATGAAATGTAAGAAAATTGTAGATTCTTCGATTGACTTTTTAATGTTTTTTCTACTTTTAAGTGAATTTAACTTTTTTGAATTAACCGTTGGTCTCAAATCAATTTCATACAAAAAAGTACACAAAAAAAATATATCTAAGACGTTATATATTTACATTGAGACAAAAAAATCACCATAGCAAAAAATTAATAAAAAAAAACGAAGTTAACCGTTTTATCTTTTATTCAATCGATTGCAACATGAGACTGTATTTAACTTAGTCAGTCTAATCTTGTAAATATACTTAAGTAACACATAAACTAATTCTATTGTTTCAAAAAGAACACGGAACAAAATTATTATAATTTACAACGAGATGTCTAACTGTAGTATGCAGCAAAAGCTTTAAGAAAAAAAATGTTAACTAAGATAAATATTACATTGACATACAATAAAACAAGCTATATTTCCCATTAGTTGAATTTATTTCCAAAAGTATAATCGAAACATGAAAATAATCGAAACATCCTATGCCCGTAGCAAGATTTCCACTGTATAAAACTTATTACATTAGAATGTTTTAAAAGATAAACAATAAGTATTTCATTCTTTACCTCTAGGCTGGGCAAAGAATTCTCGGAAGAATTGTCTACTCAAATTCTTTTAACATAGTATCGCCCACGCGACATCTTAGGGCAATGCGAAACAAACATCACGCTCCTCCTATTAACGTAATACCGTCTATATAGTTGTGTTTATTGTACATTACAACAAACCATTGTAATGTATACTAATCATTTTTGCCCCAACTAATAAACAATGCTATACTTCTAAGATAGGTGTATGCGTATACATATATATATATATATATATATATATATATATATATATATATATATATATATATATATATATATATATATATATATATATATATATATTCTGTGTGGTGATTATTATTTATTATAATAAACTTTGTCTTAATTTTAATAAAATTGCTTTAATACTACATTTAACGTTTGTTCCAATGAATTCTAAAATGTAAAGGTTTTAGTTTGATGTTACGCCTAACAGGGAAACATATAAATGCCAAGGGAGAAACAGTCTATGCCTAAATCTATTCCAGTCACGTTCATTGTTTGTCACTCAGATTCATTAATACTTGTTACGAAACAAAGTTTTATTAGAAATTGAAGGTGCTGAGATTAGAAAAGTAGGTTTAAGGGAATGATTGTAATTCTTGATATTCAAAATATTATACACTCAGCAATGCATACTGAAGTACAAAATGATTTTGCGATTTGTTTACAATCGAGTTCCGTTTTACAATTTAGTCGGATTTAAATGTCATAGCTATAGGATTTTCCACCCTCAAAATAGGTTTTTAGACAGAAATTCCGAGTAAATTTGAAGAGTATGAAATGTCCGTGGGAAAATATGTTTTATTCGCAATCTATTTCAAGTCAATAATAGATTTGGATGATCAAATCAAATTTAAAAAGTACAAGTCTTGTTCGTCAGTATATGATAAAAATGATCTCTCTTTGAACCAAAAGAACGTCTTGTTATTGTTATTATTAAATTCTGGACAAACATGATCAACTGAGTTTGAAAACTGTTAACTAGACCACATAAGTTCTTATCGATGTTTATTTTACCTTTACTCGTTGACAGTTGATTTTCTCATTGGCTATCATTGCCAACAATTCATTAAACAATTTATTTTTTTGAAGACATTTTGACTCTCGTATTGGTTTTAAGTTCCACATTAATAAATTCAATCAAGATCTCTTTAATTAAGCGAAAATTTCATCCATCTCGATTACTCTCGAAGAACGGACAAAATTTGACAAAAATCGCCTGATAACAAAACACAACGAAACATAGAAGTGCTGACATAGCGTGATACATTGTCCTATTGAATGTTTTAATAGTAGTTTTGTGAGTCATTGTAACTTTGTTCCAAGCTATGAATGACCAACCCAACAGCAAATTTGCAATGCTATTTTATTTTGAAATAACCATATTCTAATATTTTTAATGGAATTTTTAGTCGAAGTTCGAACGGTGTTCATTTTGAAATATAGTTCATAATAGCTGACTATTGTCATAAGATTACAACTGAATCTTGCATATTCAGCATTGATTCTGGGTTAATATTGTCTGGAAGATAAAGATCGGAAACACCTAAAAACGAATTAAACGTTTTTTTTTAATTTAGTAAATGCTTCGACTAGTATTAAAAATGTCACTCTTGTCAATGTTAAAAAGTCACAATTTAAATTATCTACGACTAAGTCAAATGGTTTTAATACATTTTAACTTCAGTCATTCTACCTCACTGATAATTCCAAAAACATAAAAAATATAAACGTAGTAAATAAATATTGTAGATTAGATAATAGATTCACGTGATCGCAGCTTCTTACATTGTATTTTTCTAATAGGAATAATCTTCCAGTAGCCCCATAGCTTTACATGCTTCTTGACACGTATCGTAAGTAACTCCATGCGGCAATTTAAAATACTGCAAACAATTAGGGTCTTTTACCACATGCAACAACATTCTGAAATAAAATATTTCGCGTTATTTAAGTGCACTACGTACACTGTGCCAAGGGCATCAGTTTTCTTTTAATATTGGAATGACTTTCAACAAGCGGGTTTTGTTTCCGGATCTGGAATTATTAATTGTTTAATTTCATGTATAATACCCGACAATTTTGTCATGAGTCAATGTTTTTTCAAAGTCTTCCTGAATCTAACTTAAAAAGTGTGTAAATTGCTCATAGAAATATATAGATGTGAATAAATTTTCGTAAATAATTAAGAGGGAAAACAAAAAAGGTCTTTCCCAAATTTGAAACTTTAATTTTATATCAACAATTATATATGTATACACACACACACACACACACACACACACACATATATGTATATATATATATATATATATATATATATATATATATATATATGTATATATATATATATATATATATATATATATATATGTATATATATATATATATATATATATATAATACTTTCACACAGACCTACCTCTACATAGATTCTAATGTATATTACGAGTTTGGCGAATACCTTTCGATAATTGATAAACTTTCTAGCTTCGGAAATCGGTTTCATGTAACTAACCCATTCCACATTAACAGGCTTAACTTATGCTCAGTTCCATATATTTGTGTAACAAAGATTACAATACGCGTGATAAGAACTGAGGATATCAGTTAATTAGAATAAGATTTCATTTTGAACTTCGGGGTTCATTATTGACACGCAAAATATTTTTTTTATTTATTTACACTATATATATACGATGTTTCAATGCATTATTTTATTTTAATTTTTAAATAATTACATAGTATTATATCGTGTTTTACTCTTTTATATTATATAGTCTTTACTTGTCTTAATCGATACATTAAAGTTCATAAAGGGGTACGTCGTATCTCCATTGCACATTGATTTTTATGTACCTACCTTTGGACCAACCCTTGAACGTACCCGAAAATTAGGTACGTAACTTAATGTTTCCTTCTTTAATTATTATTTTGATTAAAAGGAAAAAAATTAAACCCTAATAATATCTTTCACAAATCCATCCATTTGTGACTGCCGTTTTTCTTAGAAACTGTTTTAACTAGTAAGTTGAAATTTGGCATAGTGATAAAGTATATATATGCAGGATCAGAGGGGGAAAAAACTTTCAAAAATATTTACAGGGAGCAAACTTAATTATTTGGTATGGTGGTTATTTATGCATATAGAGAATCAGAGGGAACAATTAAGTCTAAAAAATATTAATATGGAAATTTTGGAAGGGGCAAACCTAATCATTTGGTATAGTGGTTAAGTATACATATGCAGAATCAGAGGGAAAATTTAATTCTCAAAAATATTTATATGGAAAATTTAGAGAGAGCAATCTTAATTATTTGGCATGGTGATTAATTTTACATATGCAGAATCAGAGGGAGAAATTAACTCTCAAAAGTATTTAAATTGAAATTTTAGAAGGAGCAAACTTAATTATTTGGCATTGTGATTAAGAAAATAGGTGCGGAATCAGAATGAAAAATTAACTCTCAAAAATATTCATGTGGAAATTTTAGAGGATGCAAACTGAATTATTTAGGATGGTGATTAAATATACATATGCAGGGCCAGAGGGGAAATAGACTCTCAAATATATTCATACGAAAATTTTTGAAGGGGCAAATAAAATTACCAATTTTTCTTATTTCTTGTATCGTTTGAAATATCAACAAAAAAGGAAGTTATAAGGATTCAAAACCTCTTCACTTTTGACAATTTTACTTAAGATACTTTTGGAGATATTATTGAAAATGTCGACACAAGATATGTTCCCTCCTCTTTCTCTACAATTGCTAAAATTAAAATTATGAAGTGTCTATTTTACACTAGAAATTTAATGAAAATTTGGCGGAAAATTAATTGTTCTAAATTTCACGTGTATTATATATTCCCAATATTTTAGGCCTTTGAAATATCCACTACATAATATATTAACATGGTGAAAAATAATATTAATATTTGTAAATGGTTTAAAGAAAATACTTTGTACCTTTAAAAGTTGATAAGTGAATAAGTGTTTACAGAATGCGCGTAGTGCAAGTTCTGCAATACCCAACAGATTTTATTTTATTGTCGTCCTACATAGGTGCTGGATAACATATAGATAATCAATAATGGTAAAATTAAACAGGAAAAAAGTTGCAAGATAGAAGATATAGAACTTTTAAAAATAAAACGCTAGAGGTAAAGTAAACAGTAATAGTATCAATATAAAGGTATTTTTGAAAACGGCAATGCATAAATAATGCAAATTTTGTATGGCAATTAAAATTGAGTTTATGATATAAAGAAATACGTGTGTGAATTATATAATTACATATATTATAAATATGTGTGTCTTAACTTTATTTTACTATAAAACGCATATTTTTAGACGCAGTTACAACCGTTTCTAACGACAAGGAGTAAATTTTACGAAAATAACGATTTGATTTTTATATATAAAAACAATGCATATCTTCATCACAATGCCCGAACTTTCGCACAAACCGATTTTGGCACAATTTCAACCACGAAAGACTAAATTAGTCCTATTATAATATAAATATGATGATATCAAAAAAGGAAATTAGATTATTACTTTAAGAAATTGTTAATGATAACTCAATGCTACCTCTAAGGTTGTGAATAAAATGTTTCTTCTTAGCCCAAGATTATTAATTTCAAGAGAAGAAATGGGTATTATATTGATTTAAGAAAATATATTTACTTATCTATTCAACAGCATCGATAATTGTAATTCATTGGAACTATAGCTATTTTCAAATTATGGAGATAGGGTGAAGTCCTATAATTTTTTTAATATCAGAAATATCGTAAGAAATAAAATTATCAAACAATCGTTCACAACATAAACAATGTTTTTCTTTATCGTATCTTCATTACTAAAGGGCTTGCCCGCCTCGAAATGCCTTGCTAGAAGTGCTGACCCTATGCTTTAATGATATCCTGTCTTTGACTTTTATCAGGGCGGTAAACATTATTGATGTTATTAACGTATCAGAGCAACGGTTAAGATATCAACCGCGAGATCTTTTACCGTGTGTTTTCCCTACAATAACCAGTTATAACAAAAAATATCAGCCATTAAATTAGGGCATTAATTTAGATATTTTTAAAGAAGTTTAAAAAGAATATTAAGTTTTGTAGAGTACCATAAAAATATTGCTCTCAGTCTATGCCGCCATCATCAACCTTAATTCGTTTGGGAAATATTCAAACGGCATGACGATCTTTACGATGGCTTTATTTTCGATTCACGCTCAATCTACTTATACATATTCGCTACTGCCACCGTAAACACCGCAGACAGCCAGTGAAACTGACGAAATGGCTACTTCGCCGCCTACCTAAATTATGCAACTCACACTGAGTAGCGTTTATCCGCTCGTCTCTTCCGCGCACATTAATTATTATCACACTAGTCGTGGCCACGTGGATTAATATCTCTCACGTGTGCCCGCTGTTGGCGCACAATAACCTTATCCGCCGACGGTCCTCATTTAAAATTAAAATACTGTCCATTGTCAACGTCGTTCTTTTAATGTGGGGTTTGATAATTACGTGTTTCATTACGACGAGCGAGACCGAACGCCGGATTTGGATTTTAATTATATGGAATTTCCTCTTTTATTTACGAATAACTGGAATTTGACTTAAAATTAAGTGTTCTATCGCTTGTTAATATTTTTAAGATACAAAAAATAGCACTTATCTGATAAGTGACTACTAATAAAGTTAATAGTTTAAAGTCTTCTTTCTTTATTTACTCTTCTATATATTCCCTTATGACTGAATACGTATAGAATGTAATATTTTTATTCCGCTTTTTAAAGACAAACTTAACAAATATATTACAATTTATTGACTTAGCGTGTCATCGGGTATAACTGTTTTAGACTTTATTAATAATGGAGAGGTTGGAAAAATGGAAATTCCACAGGATTTGTATGATTCTCAGAACAAGTTAGCATTATCTAGTATTTTATTACGGACGCGTATAAGTATTACCCAATCACAAAACAACTAGTAATATTTGTGAGTGTAAAGTTGAGAAAATCCACTTAATTTGATTTCCAATGTCGTAAATGTTACCGAATTTCCCAATTTTTTCGGTGAAATGGTAATTTTTTTCTCACATACAAAATAATTACAAAAATATATTTTGAAGTTAACATGAACACATCAACTACTTTAAATATTTCTTTAGGAAATTGAGTGAATTGCTCTCTTTTAGCAGCCTCACCCCTCAACAATATACTCCAAGTTTTCCTACAAATGCTGAAATATGAAATCCCTGCTGGAGGTATAAATCAGACGAACCTGAAGTCAATGAACCTACCTTCACCTTTAAGGATAGCCTGTCATTACCTGCCAGCTCTAGTAATATTGCTTACTATAAACAAATGACTCAACAAGGCAAATCAAACGAGCCCTAATACGATGAACCTACTATAAGCCGTTGAGAAGTTCCTGTCCTTACCTTCCAGTTCCATCATCAGACCTCGAATACGATTTACGACCTAAAAACTCGTTATGATAAATCAAATGAACACAAACTCGATGAAACTACTTCCGCCATTAAGGAGTACGTTCATCATATTTGTGTTCCATTATCCGACTCTAGCCACTATGTAATTGCATCCAAATGGTTTGTCAAGAGAATTCAAAAGATAGAAATGCAATAAATGTACTTCTCGCCATTAAAAAATTATTTGTATAACCTTTCGGCTCTGCTATCAGATCGTTTTCACAATTAGTGACCTACAGACATGACAAGAAATTTAAATGGGCCCAAATTCTATGTATTAACTTCTTACTTGGTGAGTTTTATCACCATCTACCCACACCATCAACAGACCTTGACCAACATCTGTGACAAAGTACATATAAAGACATGTCACTTGAGTTCAAACTCGCCTCAAATTTTCTCAAAGGGGTTTTACTTTCATATTCTGAAAAATTCCTTAAGGTATCTTCGAAATTCATTATCAGATCCTGTCCATATTTATACGAGACCTCTCTGAAATAACTATTTTTCAAAACAGAGTTAAAAATGTGCCTGAAAAAAATACATACTCGTTTAATTGAGAATTTCCTCCTTTTTTGAAATCGGTTATAAATAAAGTATTCCAATATAGAGCCCCGGGGAATAAACATTCTTACTAACGATCCTGTTAATTCAATCTACCCAATCTGTACTGTTTGTAATTTATTTACGAGACACGAATTCGCTAAAGGTGTCATCTTTTACTCCATAATATTTTAATTTGCTAAGTAACGTTTTAATATTTCAGACATTTCAGATACATGATAGACGTTTCAGGCATTTTAAACACGTCATGGAATACACTAAGAGCATTATGCCTTTCTTCCCAAGCATTGAAGTTGCGCGGAACTAATGCCACTGCTGCACCTATACTGGATCTGTCTTTCGTGAAACCTTATTGCTGGCTCTGAAGTATTTCACATGAGTTAAAACATGTCACCATTAAGTCAAGCATGATCTTTTAAAAAAATGCTTACAGTAGGTAAATCAGACACTAGCCTAAAATTAAAGCGATAGTGACCAGCAACGAAATTAAATATGGTTATAATTTTATTGTGTTTCATAGAATCTGGAAATACCCCTAGATCATCACAATTATTGAATATGGTAGATCTAGAAATATGTCTATATAAACACATTTATGTACGTAGCTACGTTAGAAACAATAAAAAATAAAAATGTTGGTAAATACCTTCCACGAATCTTCGATTTTCTTCAAATTAAGTTTTTAAAAATATTTTTCTCCTACATGAGTAAATTTAAAATGCAAATCGTGGTAATCGATCTCGATGTTATCTCTCAAGAATTTGGCAGCTTTATCTGGTGATGAGTTTAAGCCATTCGGAATGATAATTGTATATTATGGGTACAATGGTATATTAGCGATAAGCATATTAGTGAAAATTTGGTCAAAAGCTCGATTCTGAATTTATATTCACTTTCAATGATAGATCGTTATCTCGTGATTTGCTTCGTCATGCTTCTCTATTTTTCATTTTCTAACGGACTTTATTTTATTGTCTGAATGCTTTACCTATATATATATATATATATATATATACATACATATATATATATATATATATATACACATACATATATATATATATATATATATATATATGTTTAATTCAATTATTTCTAAATTATTGCCAATGTTATATTTCCAATCGAACTTTCTTGCTGACAAAAACCTGCTACATTTTGGTGGTTAATATTAACTTATTGCGTTTACTCTTTATCTGTTTAATTAGTGTTTAGCGTTAACCACGGCATTCTTTGTATTATAAGAAAAATATATAGTGTCGTTAAAAGATGTCCCCTTTAAATACGTATTAAACAATAGTAACAAAAATACAACCCTAACTGTTGGAATGATCTACCGACATGCCCGCCACACAATAGATTTCGCCCCGTCACAGACATTGAAAAAATAGTACATAATCGCGCTAAACTCACCCCAGCCTCCGATTGCTGAAGGAGACATAGAGAGAACTTATTTGGCTCTAAAGACTATTTTATATTACCACAAAATGCGAACGCACCCTCGTCAGGTAAAAAGAGAACACGACACAAAATTTCAATTTACAAACCCATAACGGACCGCTGTATAAATCACTTTATTATAATGATAAGAATCGACAGTAGACAGGTAGGTTCGAATGTAAACGTTCGCATCTTTAACGTGAGAGGGGAAGGTGTGGGGAAAGCTTGACGTAAGCGCCGCTGGGCGGGCGGGCAGACAGAGATAGGCGATGAGTGCTATGCGTTGTTGTTTCACGGCCTGGGTTTAGGCTACTGCGGAGCGCACAGTGATTGACGCGGGCGAGGAATTTGATATAACCAATGAGCCATACCATGTGGGTTGCATGTTGATTAATTCGTTAATATTGCCGGTTTCTTTGGGATTAGTGCAACTGTGCTTTATATTACAGCTTCAATCTCACAGGTTTTATTGTAATACTAAGAATAACAGTGATTAATCAATGAATAATTGGGTATCATCTTATTTTTGTTGACAGTTCCAAGCTGTTACCAGCATATAGCTTATACCGACTTACACGGAAGAAAAGGAAACCTTTACCTTTTATTTCAAATCACTTATTCATAGAATAATTATTCACATTTATATTAACGATATCATTAATTTTAGACGTTTATTGTGTGATTTAGCGGAAAATATAATTTTTCTTGTGTTATAAAAGCGCTTGTAACAAATTATGTATAATAATTTGTCATTTACATCCTGGAACATGTTTGTAAATTTTATTTTCATGCACAATTCTATCAAACATTACTTTTATACACGTCTAATGATTTAGTATGTCCAATCAAAAATGCTTCAATTGTCGTATTATGCAACAAGAAAGGGGTCACAACATACAATGTGTAATCATCGGGAATATGCAAGGTCTTTTTGGAGATTTTCATTTTTTTATTATACCTTGTTATAGTACTTTAATGTAGTTATAATGATTTAAAATACCACTCAAGAAGTGCACAAAGCACACTTTAACTCTTTCCATTTATACTCGACACTAAACCCTAATGAGAATGAAGTTTCACATCAGTCGAATAAGCCGTTTTTATTCCAAACCCCCGCAATACATTATTTTGGAGTGAACAGCGTAATGTACTAACCCAAATTCGAAATGTCTCCAGTGCTTATAAAATGCATATGTTAAAACGTGAACATTATGATTCTACCTGTCATCATACTTTTGCTATTGAACTGAAACGTGAGACAAATTTGATGTGAATTATACGCATCTCATCCTTAGTGAACAAGAAAACTACCTTCAATAATATGGTGACAACCAAAAAGCGGATTCACTGGAACGAAGTGTATAACACGATGTACAGTCATTTCTCTACAGTGAAAAATACCGTGAAGATATAATGAGACATAGATATCCATGTCGATCATCTGACTTATACAATTGGTTTTGGCGGAAAATGTTATTCTGTTTTATTAAAAACGAGTTGTTACGCGTGATTTATTTTGTGAATATTTATATTCCGTGCTGGATAATTAGCAGGTAGTGCATATTAATTAACTGCAAGCAAATATAATGGCGTATAGTAGAGGCTACTTTACTGGGCTATGAGAGTAAGGATGACAATTTACCGGCTATGAACTGTCTTCCCTAATACTTATATTTCTGACCCAAACATATTTATAGACAATGAAGCAGTAGCACCATATATCGACATTCCGATTTTTTTTGTTATTCCTTAGAGAACTAAGCATTATTCAAGTTAAAAATTTGTAAAGGTTATTCGATTATATGTTCTATTACTATTTGGTAAATTTCGTAAAAAAATACAGTAAAAAACAAACGAGACCACTTTCACAAATACAATATTAGTTAGGATGTGGTTTGTTAATATTCTGGCCATTTCACATTACACTTTTGACATATATTGCAAAGTAAAATTACTATCTTTATATGCTAAATACTAAACTATGTGTAAAAATTTAAAAAAAAATCCATACAAAGAAAATGCTGGTATAGAATTTGCTTTAGTTTTTACTTATTAATTCAACCAAAACGAGCACTTTTACATAATACGTGATACACTGGTCGTTTTGTATTTGTTAATAAAAAAGATGTTTATGAAAATAATTGAAACTGTTATTAAGGGAAGATGAAATGGCTAATAGCCATTTTTTTCTATCGACAAGATTCGTTTTTCGGCTTTGCTTTCTTACAAAATTTTTACGCATTTCAAATAGTTGCTTGTATTCGTAGTTATATGATATACGTTTCAAATGAAATAAAGGAAATAGTATCGCTCTTCCGATATATCTTACCACTATCCTAAATTCGTTGCAATCGTAGTGAAAAATAATACATACTAATAACTACATACTAATCAAAAATAAAGTATCGAGCGCAGCATTACCATTTTAATTATCAGATGCCACGTATTTATCTACATTTTTATTGTTTTAAATTGAAATTATTGTTATGAATGTTCCTTGACCGACTTAACACATTGCATATTGACAAATAACCATATTTTTCCAGTCCCCTGAAAGAATTCCAATACAAATCCGGATTTCATCAGATCCTTAGACCTGACATGAAATTCGATTCCTCAGACACGCTGTAAACAAAAATACACAACGCTTCATTCTAGGCATTCCCTTAAACGTAATAAAAATACGTCAAATCAGGTCCACCAAACCCCCAAATACGAATCCAGACCCATAACTAACGCGAGACGGATACGGGAACTGAGGCGACCAATGCCTAAATAAAAATGTCCTATAATTTATTTATTTTCCATTCAAACTGCGCAGAGAGAGCGCGCGCAACGGGGGGCAGACAAAGAGGAGGACAGGGGGGCGAGAATCTGAGAGATTTTATCCCACGCTATAAATAGACGCCTCATCTTATTGAGAGAAATTCTCGCTTTCGGCCTGCGCGGGCCTGCGCCTTGATTTTCTATTTACATTGAAGACTGGCCCGGCCTCCTCTATTTGTTGAACGTTTTGCATGTTTACTGTATGTTGAACAATTTATCACTATGCTCGTTTATTTACAAGTATCCAATTGTGGGACGATTGGGTCACTTATCTGTTGATTGTAAGCTGTGTGTCTATGCGTAACCAAACGATTAAAGAGTGAGAAAAACTCGTTTTTAAAAATAGGATGTGACATTATCCTTTTCCGAAATGATAATACACTGACGTTTAGAAATTTATCTAAAGGCTAAAAGATAGAACTATAATATTTTTTACATATTTCTTTTTTAATAAAAACTTAAACTTTGAAAATCATCAATTCTCCATAGACACGTAACGACTCAGAAAGGAAAATTATTCGTGCAGCGATACTATAGAAGTTTTTTTTAAATATTGAAGAAAGTCAAACACTTCTTCTATTTGAGCCGAAATTGTTTCATTAATATTTGCTATTAATTACTGGAATTCAATACCAGCAACATTGTCACTATAGCCTTTCACATTGTGTGTTAATTTACACAATTTATTTCACGTTAAATGCTCCTCTCTCTCAAACGGAAATGAAGGAAATAGAACTGGTACTACTTTTAATATACCTACTTGCCGTACAAGGCTAAACTACGGAGGTGATACGCAACGAAGTTTATATAACCAAGGAACCCCACACTTTCCTAACTTTATCACTGACTAGCTCACTGATCATCATAACTTCTGGCCAGCTTCAAGTCGAATTAGAAAATTTAAATTTGGCACGTAGATAAGTTTTACGTAAACGTGAAAGAAAATTCAGCAATTGTCAATAGAAAGTAAATTTGAGTTAAGTCGGGTTAAATTATATTAGGTTGGATTAGGTTAAGCCAGGTTGGGTTAGGTTAAGTTAGATCAAGTGGTATTAATTTAAAATAAATTCTGTGACTTATAAACGGTCAAACAAAAGTCATTAAATTCCATCAAAAACATAAATATTACATTTACATATTTAAACAAATAACAAAGCTTATATGCTTGAACTTGGCAAGGTTCTGTTCCTGCAATAAATTTTACTTGATTTTATGAACACACCCAGTCCAAAAATAAAAAATGTTAGTTTTTTAATTTTATTCTCAAAAAAAACTATTTAAAATTTGTCGGTTATTTTTATTCCTACTTTTTTACTTTAAAGATAATTGGCCCCATTTCTTCTATTTGTCAATCCATAAAGAAGAACTTCATTCGCACTTAAATGATAATAAAAGATTGATTTGAGAAACTTAGAGAAGCGGTATTACCACAAACGACAAGTACAGACGAGTACAGAAAAATACAGAAAAATACTAGAAAAGACAAGTACAGAAAAATTTTCCATAATTCTTCTTACATTTTAAATCAATCCTATTTTACTATAATGTTTTGTATTAATATTCTAATTCCGCTCATTGAGATAAAATATTTATTAACTATATTGTAACATTCGTAATATTTGTTGATCACTTGATCTTAGCCTTAGTAGCTATTGATCATTTTAAAAAGATTCAAAGTGTGTCAAAATTATTGAATAAAACCAATAACAAAAGTATGTGTCAACATTTCCGTCTAATTTTAGAAAATTTTAATTTTAAAGGAATTTAGAATGATTATTCATCAAAGATGCTATAACGTTCGTAATATGCATTGTTCGTTTGATTTTAGCCTTAATAGTTTTATCAATCCTTTTAAAATACAATATTTAAATTCTTGAATAAATACTGATAACAAAAAATATTTATGAACATTTCTGTACAATTAAATACATTACAATCACGTAAATAAACTAATATATATATATATATATATATATATATATATATATATATATATATATATGATACTTCTGTCCATGTAAACAATTTAATAAATATTATTTAGAAACCAGCCTCTTTTTCATTTCAAACGCGAATTCCAAACTCCACACCATTTATATTTAAATAATATTAATATGAACTCGGTAACATATTCACACGCCAAACTCCATACAAATTAAAAAAAAAAATAAAACTTCGTCGCTATAATCGATATCTAAGTGATATTTTCTCAATAATACATTCTTGTCTACATAACGGAAACAGAACTGGTACAACTTTTAATATACCCACGTATATTCATTGTTTTGTACATAGATAAGTATTATTTGGCTGTTGACTACTATTATAAGTATTATTTGGCTGTTGGCGACTATTATGAAAGAGAAACTTTAGTTGATAAAATATTTATTTATCTTAGATCTCTATTTTATGTATATGCCTAAACGATATCTCCGCTGCAACTTTTATTTTGTTTTCATTATGTTTCCATTATGATATACTTTTATTTTATTTTTTTTTTCATTATATAACCCATCTTTCCACAAAATCTTGAATACACCCCACTAAAGATTCATTTTCATTCCTTTAAATCTGTCGCAGTTTTTGATCAAAGGGCTTTATCAAACTGCTGTCGCGCTAAATTTTTTACCTATACGGCATTCAATAGCGAAGATATGTAGACTGATTCCTGACACCCTTTGTTGACCTCGATCGACTGACTGCCGCAATAGTGCCATAACCGTGATATGTTAGGAAACGAAAGCATTTTCATAATTTTTGATTTATTAAAATTAAGAAATGATTTTATTAAGTAACAAATAATTTCGATGTAATACAAACGACAGTGTTTTTAATTTATTTGTGTATTTATTTTCTCCTTAATATCTACCTAGCTGCAATAGGTCGACATGATGGAAGTATTTCAATAAATCTAATTAATTATTTTATCAACAATACATAACACGTCATCGCTGAGGCAGATTTGCATGCTCTCCAGACTTTTGTTGTTGCCCATCATAATAAATCTGGTTAAAATAGTTTCGTAATTTCCTACTCGCTTAACATTTTCACTAGTCGCTTATAGCAACGGGAATTCGGTCATTATGCCCTAATTTTTGCTTTCTAACTATTTAACAATTAAAACGAAGAATACGATAAAGACACAAAACCACAGATGACTTTAAAATGAGAGTATTAAACGCTTTTGATGTCATTTATAAGAATTAAATAAGCTGATGGCGAGCGCCAATCGAAAACGTGAATTTCGTAGAGGTTAATGGAGAAATGTGTAGAACAGACACCTTAAATTTTGCATTTAAGATATATATCATAAATAATTTACAAAAAAATTCTTTACAAGTAGAGAAATGAAATTCAGCGCTGTCTTCTGACTGTCTTCTAACAAACTGTCTTATATATATATATATATATATATATATATATATATGTATATGTATATGTTGAGAGGAATAATACGAAAAGTGAGCGAAGGCGCATTTCAAACTCCACACCGTCTATATTTAAATAATATCGATATGAACTCGGCAACATCTTCATACGCGAAAAACTTCTTCACAAGTTAAGAAAAAACATAAATCTTCGTCGCTGGACTCGATGTCGAGCTTTTATTTTTACATAAACAAGATTTACGACCAAAAGCGGGATAAGGATAAAGTATTTTTCCTTTGTATTTAGTTAGAATACAGTGTAAATAAGTGATATTATATCGAAAATCGAAATCGACTCACTGTACTAAACACGACGCTCGCTTCGACGGAAGTTCGACAGACTGAAACGTCGTTATGAAAACCGTATTATGAGATCCACATAAATAATAAATATAATTAATATTTATTTATGGTTATCCTTGCTGAAATCCGTTCAGCCTGCACTCCTTAGTCAAAAAATAATATATATTTGACAAAAGATTAAACTAACTAAATTAAATAACTTTTATATAACTATGTCGATATGTCTCAACATATTTGTAGCGATTCTATTATATTGTGGTAAGATCATGCAATAAGCATATAATAAGCAATGATATATATGCACTTTTTTCTACATCACGGAAACACTTGCAACAGTTAAAACTACGAACGAATAATCATAATAAATAACGAAATTAAAGAAAAATCATTCAGCCGACAAACTTAAACCGTGACTTAATTAAGATTTTATTCGTCCGACACAGAATTAAAGATGATAAATGTGCATACAAATGGGAATTGCATACTGATATTTGTATGCGACAGCAACAAACAAAATAAATTATACTGCTCATTATAAAAAACAGTTATGAACGTGACAATCTGCTTATTCTGACAGAATTTAATTATCGATGTAACATGTGAAGCTTTTAATGAAATATTTTCTTAATGGAAATGTTATGTTACAAATAAGAATAATATCCGTAAGATATAATATACTTCCTGCATATTGTACTTTATGGATATTATTCTTCATATATGTATAATATAATTATAATGATATAATCATTGCTTATTACCCATGCTTTTTTCTATAGTAAGTCCTCTATTAGCTTTGTTTCATCACACGTTCAGAGTAAGAGTTATAAAATGTAATTTTATTTAGTTTCCACACGAGGTTACCAGAAATGTTTATTATTTATTATCCTTTTAAACTTTGTTAATTTTTTCCGGTAACCTCGTGTGAAAGCTAAATAAACTTACATTTTATAACATCTTACCTGAACGTGAAAAAGAACAACGCTAATAGAGGAATTAATATAGAAAAAAGCACGGGTAACAAGCAATGATTTTATCATTATATAAAATGTAATTACGAATTTATGAGTGACATATGAATCTAAACTAAATATACAGAGATTTCGCCCCAAAGTTACCTACGTTAGTTAAATATCCGCTTCTACGGATGTTTAAGGCTAGGCCCGCAGAAAAAAAGCCTTCACTACCCACTGGTGATGTATTTTAGTACTCGATTTAACGATAAATGAAAACAAAGAATAATTGAAATACCTATTATCGGATCTTGTATTTGCTAAGTTAATCATGTTTTAATGATATTATATGAGTATTTTTCCTTAAAGGGTCAAACTTGTCTAAAAACGAGTTAAATCATTTCGCTTACGTAAATAATAAATTGAAATTTAGGTAACCGAGGCCAAAAAATTAAACCTTTTTAACATTATTATGGCGTACTCTCTACTTCACAAAATGGAATGCAAAGTATTTATTACTTCTAGTTTTAGCCCTGAAAAATCTTATTAACGAATGTTGAAAATCGCACTCGTATGTAAAATTAATTACATAGAGGCAATTATGAATAATGGAAATTTTACGTTTTATTACTTAGATAACGATTAAATCAAATTAGACTCATTGTAAATGCAAAACATATTCGAATTTCGAATGTGGGTATTATTTTTAATATACCTACGTATATTAAAAATGATACCCATTCTGTATATACATTATTTGGCTGTTGACTACTATTCTGAAAAATAAACTTTAATTTAGCAAATCTTTCTTTAAAATATGAAAAATGGAGATCTAAAAAATCTCCATTTTTCATATTATCAAACACATAGTCTGTGGTCAAACAGTCGCACAGAGCAGAGATTGTCGTCAAAGAACTTTAAAATGTCACATTGAATGAGTAAGTTTCGAGTTGTACATTTTCTTGATTTCAAATGTTCCTTTTTCAATAAACTGTGGAGTGTATTTCAAGGCAAAAAGTATTAATTTTATATTTTGCGTAATATATATCTGTGTTTCATTTATTAGTGAAACACAGCTTACTTAATATACACCTGTTGCAAAAGGAACATTTTGGAGCAGCAATCTGAATTGACCTACACTCTCCTACCTATTACTGTTTACAACAAAGTGCGGTAAGTACATAACGGTCGAATTTCGACCACTGGGTGACCACTAGTAAAGATTAATCAAAGAATAGCATCACTAAGCACAGAGAACCTGAAAGCAAGAATAGTAAATAAACGCTTTTATAAATGACATCATTTATAGGAATTAAATAAGTTGTATCGGAAAGGTGAATTTCGTAGAATTGTTTATTATCTAAAGTGTTTTTATCGTTAAGGAAAATATAATAATGAGCCATACAAGGGATACCTTAAATTTTCTATTTAAATTAAGAAAAAATATATTCTAAAGTGGTTTTCTGATTTGCAAAAAAATCTTTAAAAAATAATGAAATTCAGCGCCATCTTCTAGCAGAAACGCATCCAACTACACTAGGTTATCAGTCATTTATGTAATTAGCGAAATTTTTATTAATGTATGCAGAAAAATTGAGAACCAAACGTACTCTTTCTCAAAAAAGTACGTTTGGTTCCAAAATTTCTTAAAAATGTTTATTAAGAGATTTATAGTAAGCAGTAAGTATAATAGGCACGCGGATTGTAATACAGTTTAAAGCGTTTTCTTTTTTTTTAAACTGACAAAAAAATTGTTTACAAAAATTGTAGTATTTTAAAAGTTATTTATTTATTTTTGTGCTTTGGTTGTACAATGAGTTTTTCGCATATTTTTTACACTTTGAACTGATTATTAATTTACGATCGGACGTAACAGACCATGACCAATGAAGACATAATGAAACCACCTCCAATTTCAAAATATATCTCCACTATAGGTGTATTTCAAATTTGAGTTATTGGATTGTTTTCTGGTTAATATATATCGTATGTACTGATTGAAGCAAACATTTCATGTTGATTTTCTAATAATTATTTTGTAATATTTTTTCTACGAATATTCTCTCTTTCAATAAAATTTATTTATTTATGGAACGTCCATATTTATATTCGAAAGACATATACTATACAAATTGTTTGATAGATATTTGTTTTATTCCAATGGCGATTATTTAAAAAAAAGGTATATAAACACTATCGCATTATATTGGGTAAATCATACTTTGATGGCGCGGCGCTCACCAGTTCCAGGGATCAATTCCCGGCTGCACGTCAAGCGAGCTGAAATGGTGATGTAGTCGCAAAGATAAATGCTACAGACCAGTAGCGCTAGGCATAGTGCCGGTAACGTCAGAAGCTACTCACTTCGACCCGCCTGCTCAACGTGACGATTATGGACCTTATCTCCAACGATACACGCATTGGAGAGACCTATGTTCAACAGCGTCCACATCAATTTTTTTTGTACACGGTGTCTCACTGTCACACTGCCCACAGCTATACTGTATTCTAAATTTGATAATAGGAGTATGGTAACTCGATTGCCTTGATGTATAAAAACACTGATACTTATCCCACTAGCAGTCCAGATCTCGCTTCACATGGAATAAATAAATACATTGCTAATTTAATTTATTATGCTAATTACAGTATGTACTCAACTTTCACGTGTTAATTAGAGAGTAGTTCGTAGTCAACAAAGAACACATCGGAAAGTGTTTATTAAAATTGGTACAGTAAATAGTTTTACAATTTAGTCACAGTGAAATAATTTCAATATTTATAAGTATTATCACGCATATTCTCGCGGATAATTAAGTTTTAAATAGAAAAAAAAACATATTAACATTATTATAATAATAAATTGAATGGTTACTTCTTGCTTTTAAATATCTCGTTAAACAATATTATTTGTACTTTGGTTAAGTCGAAAAAAACAATGTTATCCATCTACATAAAAAAGTTGTTTACGGTACTTTCTTAAGAGTTACATGTGGTATTTTTGGTATGTTAACTTTAAATATATACTTTATAAATCGAGAAGTAGAAAATAATTTATGTGCATTTATCATCCTTTTACTTCAGCATCCGCCAATCGTGCCTTTCACTCTCTCTCTCCCTCTCTCTCGCTTTCTTTACCTCTCCGGTTTAACAGATTCCAAAATTACTATTTACGTGTTATTTTTTAGTAAGACTAATTTTTTTTTCTCCTTTCGAGAATATTATTTTATTAAAACAGAAATTGCATACCTTCTAGAAATTAATGTCCCTATGATCTTCAATTCAACGTGTAATTCGTAATTCAATAGCAATTAATTGTGAAAAAATTTAGATCATCACCAAGGATTAGCTTCACTCCCAAGTCGCTGTTAATTATTTGATAGAAGAGATTCTACTTCCTTTTTTTTGTAAATAAGAAAAATGTTCATAAAAATTTACACATAAAATTATATTTGTAAAATTGATATAAATATTGTTATGTAAATAATATTATTATATTGAATATGTCGGAATATCGTCAACAATTTGGGAAATAACTAATCCTTCATCAGTTCTACATAAATGATGCCCATAACGAAAGTATTTTGGCAATTGAACATTCGTCAGCCCATTTTGACACGTCTCAAATTATCTGAAGAATAACCAACTTGTCACACAAATTTAGCCGCATGCCATCTATATTTCTGCAAATATGTTTCCCTTTTATTAAATTAAATAGAATCTAATTCCTAGATAAAAGTAAATATGCAAACATAGTTTGGTAATTTTATTTATTGCCTTGCAGACTATCTGCATTAAATTATGGAATACGAATACAAAATTTTTATTGCTTCCTTCATCTCACTATAGAACAAAGGTATAATTGTAGAACAAATGCCAACAATTGAAAACTTTGTTAATCTTACTTTTAATTACGTCCAAATACATGAAATCCAAAAATGTATACTTGTGAACATTTTTTAAGCACAATATTTTATGGAATTTCTGGAGAGGAAAAGCGATATAACCTAACAGCTAGTCGAAAACATCGAAATCTTAACATTTGTCGACTATGGATACTCAAAAATTTTCTTATGAATAAACTAATGAAAATTTGAAGCTTCTAAAACTAGTAACTTTTTGGGTATTAAGATCACTCTCATCTCTGATAATCCGTTCGTATGTTACAGGTGTTTTCGAAACTGTTTTGCCTAGAAACATAAAATTTAAAGCATATCAGCATTCGTCTCAATAAATGACAGTTAAAAATATTTATGTTGAAATTTTATAAATGTTTGGTGATAATGGCAGAAAAAATACTCAAAAGTCGTTTTTCTTATTTAGCGATGGTTCTACAATTCATACCTTGGAGACATTTACGATAATTTTACGCTTATGAAAGATATATATTTTGCCCTGGAAAAAATAGGGTTGATATTTGTAAATAATTTAATAGACATACTATATACCTTAAATTATTATTAATTCCTTAGTGTAGAGAGACTTCTCTAGTGCGAGTTTTAGTCCTATTTAATAGGTTTTTAGTAGAATATTACAGTGACAAAAAACAGTCTTAACAATGAAAATTAAAGAGCCGATAGTCTAGAGCCTTGCTTTAACACACGAGCAATTTTATCAGTCTTATGAGCCTAAAAAGTAAAAAAATCTACTGTGCATTTTTTACATGTAGCTAATACACTGTAAGCCGCGTAAAATAACTTCGTTCCAACAAAACTTTGCTCTCTTTTTTTTAGTACAATTTATACTGTTCAATTTATAGTTACAATGGCGATACTTCAAAAGTGCTGATAGTATTTAACATTACGGGTCGAGTCACAGTAGAGACAAATGTATTTACGTATTTTGACGTTCTTTAATAATGCACTAAAACCCAAAATATAATGCACTTATAAGTAAAATTGTATAAAATTAATAAAATATTTCAAGTAAATGAATTCGTTGTAAAATCCATACAGAGGTTAATAGAACGTATATTATACCTCATGACCCAAATAAATAAAAATAAAATATCTGCCTCTTGAGACTAAGCAATTGATTTTATTTAATCGATCACCCAGCCTGCATGAAAATTTATATTATTGCAAAAACAAAGCCGGATGGTACTTTAAATTTAGAACAAATTTGGGGTACTTTTAAATTTAACGCTGAAAGTGGAACTTTTGTTTTATGAATGCGAACCTATATAGTTATATATTTAAAACGGTCGAAAATATTACTAAAAATAGAACAATGATTTATACTAACAACATCTATAATAATCATTGTTTTCAATATTACGTCTACATACAATGCAAAACGACCAGTTAATATAGCATTAATTAACAAACTACGAGGACGATTTGCAGATCAGTGCCTATAGACGAAAATTATCAAATTTATCTCATTCTTAAATTGTAATTCGACTCTATGAATATTTGTCCTAAATCGTTTTATAGATGACTATTGCGATCGCTAAATTCAGAATAATCTACAAATAGAACAAAATAAAAAAAAACCGTAATCAATTATTGTGCAATCAGCTACTGGTTATGTTATAAACTTGAACATAGAGTGATCCGGAAGGCGCACACGCACAATTCTCTTCGCGACAGCAAGGAACAAAAAATTTCCCTTCCCCCAACGCGCTCCTTCTACTAACACCCCACCTTACGCGCACGATGTAGCCAGCAGAATAAATTTGCTCCCCAATTCTGCGAAATCGACGCATATAAACATATCTGCTTGCGGCAGTACGATACATATTTATATTGACTGATATTATGCATTACTTGGATCATATGATAATGCTTTATGGTCGCCATGTTAAATATATAGTGTTTATTCCGATGACAATAATAACTTAGGAGCTTTATGTTAAGAGTATTTAAAAACATTACGTCACATTTTGTCATGCTATTAATTTAAATGTGTATTAAAATACATTATCTTTAAATATGTATATGTGTATGTGTGTGTGTGTCTACGTGCATGCATTCGTGCGTGCGTGCTTGCGTGCGTGCGTATGTATGTATGTACACATTATTTTAGTATTTAAGAAATAATTTTTTGGTTTTTATATTGTAACACCTTTTTTCTGAAGAACTTATTATGCTCTATTAATTTTTATTACGCATGTCACAGGTACAGACAATCTTGAAAATGTGTTTTCCGGTGCTAAAAATAAAACTAATATTTTTTTCTTTATTTTCTAATTTAATTTTAAACAAATTAAACCTTATATGCTTTGATTTATTACAAGTACTACTACAAGTATTATTACAAATTATCCTAATTAATATTACAAATACGAGAGTGTGTTCGTTTGTCCTTCTTTCACGCCGCAACGCAGCAACGTATCCACTTAGTTTTATGTACAGATATTTTGTAGTTTGATATTTTTCGCACGTGAGATTCACAGATACACCAAATCTAAAAAATATTTTGTTATTTAAAAACCTTACGTCCCATTTTACCATTTTATCAATTTAAATGTGTATTAAATTATAATATTTTTATATATGTATGTGTGTGTATGTGTCAATGTGTACAACCTTAACCTACAAAATTATTTTAATACTTTAGAAATCATTTTTGGTTCTTATATTTTACCACCTTTTTTCCACATTTTCATGTTGCATGTCACAGGTACAGAATATCTTGAAAATAAGTTTTCCAGTGCTATAAATAAAAAAAATGTTTTTTTTTTAATAATGTTTTTTTCTAGCTTAATTTTAAACAAATTAAGCCTTATATGTGTTGATTTATTATAATTACTACTGCATCAATGACCTTAATTATATAAATTATATATAATTATATATAATAATATAATAATTATATATAATTAACAAATGATCTTAATTATAAATGTGAGAGTAGGTAATTAATATTATAAATGCGAGAGTAGGTTTGTTCGTCCTTCTGTCACGCAGCAACGTTGCACAATGCAGCAATATATCGAATGAAGTTTTTTAACAAATATTTCTAGTTTGATAATTTTCACGCGTGCGATTTACATTTACATAAAATCTAAAAACATCTTGTGAGAGGTAATATAATCCACCTTTATTTCTCAACCCGAGCAGCTTGTGAAACATTAGAACGTTCATAAATTCTAAACAAGATGAGCATTTGACAGATTTCGATGAGGAAAAACCGGATATATATATATATATATATATATATATATATATATGTGTGTGTGTGTGTGTATATATATATATATATATATATATATATATATATATATACACATATATATATATCTCAAAAAAATAAATTAGTTAAATCGTAAAGTTCAAGAATTTGACTATCCAACATAATCGATATAGGTACTTCTACGATTCTATTTTATTAATTCATTAAATAGATAATAATTTACTTCATATATTTTCAATGATATAGTATAATTTATAATCTTGAAAGACGAGGAGCAATTAAGGATACCTATCATAATGACATAGTAATTTCCTGTAAATGCCTTTAATCTAGTTAGCGTTTAGATTATTATTTTGTATCCGTGAATTCTTATGCATCCAAATAATTTCTATATCTGTTGACTCTATTTATAGATCGATAAAACTCCTGAAAACTCAATATTACATTTACATTCCAAAATTGGTTCGAAATTTTTCAATATAATAGTAACGCATTTGTCGCCTTTCTTAATTTTTTTTTCTTAAATTATTCAACACGCTATAAAAAAATTAAAATTTTTTTTCCTTTTTACTTCCATAAACAGTTTATCTAAAATCAAATTGTTTCACGTTTCTGGAATTTAGTACATCGATCAAGTCGTTCATATTTTTATGATGGTTTTCGCTGGCTTTGATTTTTATATCGCCTCGGCTAAATTGCATAGCTGTTGCAACACTATGACTTAGAAGTTGGATCTTAACTTTCATTGTGTTGTTTCCATTAGTTGGGATCCTGATTTTAAATCTTCCAGTAAAGTCGCTACAAATTGGAACAAAAACAACGCATTGTGAATTATGATAACAAGTAAAGTAGGTTGAAATTAAAATGTTATTTTATGGAATAAAATTTATTGATTAATAGAAGTATAAAATATAACCCTTAGTGTTAGTTAAGGGTTTCTTCTCCTTATAAATATAATTTTGTAGACATGTTTTTAAACCTCAACTATATGGCAGCAAATAACACGCTACGTACAATTTCAAATGATGTAATATCTCAAATAAAAAGTTTCGAAAACTTTTTAAACACTAAAATTATATTAATAAATGAGACAACTTAAATAAAAAGTTAACGGTTTTTGATGTTTTCTATTCGCTCTGACGACATTGGAAAATTATTTACATCACGCTATTACATTTATTTAAATATAAGTTTAATAATTTTTTTTTAATTTTAAGATCCTTTCCATCAGATTTATGCGGATTTAGTAAGGTTTCCTTAAGCTACGTGGAATACTTAAAATAATAAATTGTATCTAGATAGACCTTATAAATTAAGAATGATTATAAAATGCCCTCATTGTCTATAAATACTTTCATTTATCTAGATGAGTTTAGATATTTATAGGCAAAGTAGGCATCTCACATTCATTTTTATTTTTAACCATGGAAATGAAAACATTTTGTCGTAAAAATACTAAACCTATGTTGATAAAAAGCTATTCCTAAGGAGTGTAAATGTTAATTATATATAGCTAAACAGTCGGAAAGCTTTGGGACTCGAAAACATGCCTGTTTATCAGGGAAAAATCATTTAACTTTACAAATTTTCATTGATATACCTTTCGTAAAAACAATCGAAGTTTTTTAAATCATAAAACCTTCTGATTACAGATCATCAAGATTATTTAACACGTATCACCATAGATGTGAATGGAAAATACGGTAGAAGTGTGCCCGCTAGCGCCAATTTGCGGAAATATACACACACATATTAATTGAGCGCATTGAACGCTTACTTTTTCCAGAAGAGCTCTTTTACGTACAATTCTTAATCCTCCTCTCGCTTCTCTCGTTTCTAATCTTAATCTACAATCTATGGAAAAATCACATGTACTACAAACAGACGGCCAGATTCGGAAATAATTTATAGAGTGTAAAATAGGATATTTCATTATTACTATTCTTTAAAGAAGGAAATTACGTTTCTGTGATTTGAAAAAAACGTTACTAAAGCTTACATTATGGAAATGTCCTTAAAGACCAGAAACCGGAAATGTTATCGGAAATGTCCTTAAAGAAGATATGAATGTCCTTAAAGACCAAGAACTCTAAATATAAGTTAATATAACTTAACTTGGATAATAATCAAGATAAGTTATTGACAACATTTCTTTCAAATTACGATAAGTTCTCTTTTAAAACATTGAACAAAATCGAGTATTCAATGATATTAACATAAGTCACCTAAATGAGAAAAACAAAACGAAGATATGTGTTTATTTTGCACAATTTGCCACGATGGCGGCAAACAAAACAATAAAATAGACTATGTATTTTAAATAATTACGTTCATTCAAATTAACTGTAGATAAATAAACTAATATAACAACAACATTTTCAAGCAAAACATAAACTTCCCATTGGCCACTCAATAAATTACTCAGAAATCCCGAGCAGCCTCTGACATCCATCAGCGCAAAGTTACAATTCCGTGAAGTGTAAACTATGCAAATGAGGAGCCCAATTTCTAATAATATTCAACGCAGCGCCCGACTGAATTAGCCGAGCCGAGCCCAAGAAGACCAAAGAAGAGCGTTGTCAATTTGTATCAATGAAGTTAATGGCGAATTACCACGGAAATATTGAATGAAATATCGATAAAGTTGAGCAGGACGCAATCGAGTTTAATTTATTTTTGAGTTTAATTAATTAGATCCCGTTCCGTCATGTGGTGATCTATTCACGCGCCATTGATAATGACTATATAAGCTTTTCGAAATAATGTAAAATAATGACAATTACCATGCCACCAATAATACCAATAATAACGATTGAGATCTAGCCAAAAAAAAAGTTAGAGCATAAATATTTTTGCATGTAATTATAGTACGAGTATGTAGTCTACTCTTACATCTTTCTTGTAAGTCTGTCAGTTTATATAGATGCAGTTAATGGTAGATTAGTGTGAAAATATTAAACGGAAAAGTATAGAAATTAAGTAGTACATAGTTGAGATTAATTTAATTTGATTAAAGTTAAATATTATTTTATTACGTTGAAAATTGTCCATGTGTTATATTTATGTAATAACCCTTTGAACCATTGGGTTTTATCACAGATTAACAGTGAATTAACTATTAAGAAAATATGGTATCATTAAAAAAGTTTCTTTGGAGGTTTCATAAACTTTAAATTATGGAGAACGTCACAAAACATTAACCTAGAGAATAATGTAAACGATTTAATTCCTAAAAACCTTTCTTCTCCCGCTTAATTCATTCTACAGAGATTTACGTAAGTATTTTCGTACTGATAAATTTCACATATGCATGATAATATTCAAAGTAACATTGCCAGTAAAGCATAGACTTTTTCAAAAGATTTGTCAATCCGAATATGTTTACAATATAATACGATTCTACGTAAATCTCCATTTGAAAATGGAGAAATTTACCAGTACATAATAAAATATATTTAATTATAAATTAAAAACACACGCCTAGTTCAAACAGAAATAAAATAATAAGATTGTATTATGATTACTCATTTGCATTTAAATTGTATAACATTATCTATAGTATTTAGGGGTTATAAATTATTTAAAGACCTTTGCTTAACATATTCATAAGAACTAAAATATATTAGTTTCTGCAAAATCATACAAATATCTATTCAGAATTTGATCTCATCTGCTAATAGTAACTCACAACGCATACGAGTACTATAAACAATATTTGAGATACATACATTCAACAAAAATTTAAGTTGTCAGACAAGTAGTTGTGAAATAAAATTTTTTCTATATTGCTGAACTATTACGTTTAAATTGAAATAAAGTAAGAGAGAATATTTCCTTTTTTTAAGTGAGATCGGATTTTAATTAACTCGGGGTGCGATTACTTTTATACTAGTAAACAATGATTGTGAGAAAAAAACTATTTTGTCATTAATCATTTCACTTGACACCACAATAGCTCCTCACCAGACAAATACTGTCCCTCAAAAACATTTTCATGTCAAAATTCATACACATATAAAATATCCCAAATTATAGAAAGGCTCACACCCGCTAAATTATTTATCCCGTAAACCTAGTTTACGCTTCGAACCTAATGTAGGTCACTAATGCCTATTTTACAAAAAAAACTCCGTAAGCAAATAAAGGAGCCGGTATTGAAGAAATAAAAATTTGCATAATTTAAGCCGACGCCGGAACAAAGTTGCAGAGCCAACAATGAGACGAGCGGATCTGCGTACCAGCGAATTTCGCCTCTTCACCGAATAAGACGTGTTTATTACATATTGTGAGGTGGATTTTATGAAATGCTGTCAGGTCGTTCAATATGTATTTTATATTATAACCATGAAGCGATATAACTTAAAGACTCGAAAAGAGCGCGCGGCGTCTTCCTGTCTGCAGCGAGAACATATTCTGTTTTATAATAGATCGTTTGATATGAATCGAGCTTACTCCATGAACGACAATCTGGTAAATATTAGACGGTATCCATTATCTTAAGTAACCTTTTAGAGATACGTCCAATAGATATGCATCCTTATCATAGAGGAAAGTGTTATATAAACTTAAAACTAAGGGAAACATCTAAAGCTTACGTTTGTTTTTAGAAAACGTTTACGTTTATTTGTAAATCCATCGCCAGTAGTGTTCTGATTCAGCTGGTCAAAAGTTTATATTTATGCTTAACAATTATATACGTGTATCTATGAGTATTTTGAACTCTAAAAACTACTGTTAGCACTCAAAATTGATTTAAAACGAGTTTTAACGATGATATGGGAATATAGTAAATTAACGAATTACCACCAAGACTTTAATTTTTCTCCACGGTATATTTACTTGTATATTCCAGATTGACATCCATTAAATACGTTATATATCCTCTTTCTTAATTAATTTCTTTATTTTTGACATTCAAATACGATAATCAAAACATTTGAATAAATATCGAACAGATGGATGATAAGGAAATAACAAAAGCTAGCTGTGCCTCACGATTCACTAGCGTGAAATTCGGAATAAAAAATTTGTTTCTCTTATATGTTGCTCTTGGCAATTACCGTCTGCCCGTAAAGCCTGTAAAGCCCTTCTAGTAGATTTTAAATTCTAAAAAATATTGTTCCTGCTTATATTATCATTCTAAACGCAAAATTAATAACTTTTTTTAATATTTTCCATGTACAGTATTTACTATTTTACAATTTTATTATATGTATAGATAAATAACACAACATACGATACATAAAAAAATATTACGGCGACGTAAAATTCAATCAACTCTAAGAGTTGTTGAACGGGAATAATGGTAAAAGTCTGAAAGACAAACAATGAGTGCATACAAATTGGTTCTCAATGAAGAAAAGAACACAAGTATGAGAGAACCGCAATATGCGGCGTATATATTATCATTGCTACAAAAGGAGATAAACTGATCTTTATACTTTCATTAAAATTTACGACATTATGATAATTATGAAGAAAGACATAATATAATGGATAGAAATAAGGCAATTTATTATGACATGCTCGGGCGCATCAAATGTTTTATTCCGTTCACAATTCATTTTTAGAACTATCCTACTTCCATTCCACTATCCTAATTCTATACATTTTCGAATCTATATAAACATAACATATTCAAATCAACTATATTTATCTGTTATATACAACACGAATCTATATAATCTTACTCCTTTTGAAACTTCATGCCAAGTTCAAAAAGCGCGATCAAGCGTTTAAAGGCAGGAAGCTCCGTAATTAAGGGCGAGGATCGCTCCACCTTTCCGGGAAACCTAGAAAGCTTCCCGATTAAGTTATCACGACTCCGCGTCGCATCTCGAAAGCTAATATGGCGCTCAAATGAGAAGATCAGTCGTGCGCCTGCCGCTTTGATTTAAATTCAAGTTATAAATACTGAGTGTGTCGCGGTCGCGAATTATTATAGTGCGTAGTTTTATAAAAATTTCGTGCGAAATGTAATTAAACATATTTCATAATTCTAGAACTTACTCATTGTTGGCCACATGAATCAATAACTGCGTCTAAAAGCAAAAATATTTTCTTCGAAAATCTTTCATAGTATTAAATTAAATAGAATTTAAAAAATACTTACTTTTAGGCCCATTTCATTGATCAGCATATATATGTCCTCTACCAAATTTTGGTATGCTAGTATTTTAAAAAAACGTTGTTCAGTGAAAAGAGGAAGGTAAGACTGCATAATATACATGTTATTGACTGCTATTAACAGTAGTCGCATTTAGAAAATAATCATTATATAGGTAAAAAGAATACGCAAATTTTAATGTGCAGAATCCTTTTTTGTGCCAAGTTTTAACAATTAAAGAATAATGTTGTAAGTATTTCCCTGTAAATACTATAAAAATTAAATTCTATAATAAATTTTAGTTTTTTTATAAATTACAGTTGAACGATCTTGTAAATACATTATATTTATTTTATATATGTGTGCTTATAAATATATGTTGAGTATCTTTTTGATTATGGTAATGTCATCCTCTTCTGCATAGTCTATGGTTTAATCCAGAAATATCTCAACAATCACCTACGCGATTTCACCAGCGCAAAAATATAGCTATATATATATATATGTATATATATATATATATATATATATATATATATATATATATATATTTGTTTGTGTATAAAATAAATATATTCTACTATAAAGTTGTAAATATTTGTTGAATTACATCTCATCTTTTTGCTTAAGCTACTTCAAAATGTGCCTGTATCGTATTGCATATCGTAATTATTATCTTGACAAGTAAATTATGATGATTAAGTCGTCTGTATATATAGATAACATGCCGTATCTAATTGTTAAGATACTTTTAGTCGATTGTTACGTTGAAAAAAATGAATTTCCTTGTTAATATTTTTAAGACAATTAGTTATAATCCACCAGCAAACAGAAACAATGTGAAAACATTAATTACAAATCCTATGAATAAATAATTCACCCCGTAAGTTTACAATACGTTAAGAAGTGTTCTGCTGTGAAAAATCAGTTCAACGTGTCCAATCAACTTGAAGACCTTCACACTTTCAATTATTCCATAGTTATTCTATTCAGTTCCCCTGTTTCCATTCAATCCACCTCTGCATTATTATTCCCTGTAAATACTCATTTTCTGTTCTATAACTTGCGCCTTGATCTATTCTGAGGTAACAAGTAACGCCTGCGAAAATCTTCCGCCGAGTAATCCCTAAAACGTGTAGGGATTCAATACCTGTCACGAGAAATCAGAGCAATGTAATATTAGACGTGCGCTATCTTATTTATGATATTTAGTTACGGATGAATGTTGATAAATATTCCACTTGATAAGCTTTTGTTTGGCGAGATACAGAGAAGGCGCCATCTTTTATGTTTGCCAGAGAGAATTTATTTATCACACGGTGCCTGGGAACAGGTTGTTAGTTATACGTCTAATAGGCTGGACTATATTTAGCCTCAGTGAAATGTTATTAACACATATGTATATACAAGGAAAAGACATGTTTTACAAATAATTTCTTCAAATTCATTTAAGATAGGATGAAACGGCTATGAGAAATGTTCTGTACAATATTAAGTCAAATGATATACTTATTGTGTAGAAAAAACTTGTTAAATATTCAAATTTAACATGAAATTCAAGATTTAAAGGTAATTAATATATATACATCGATTAAATGATTGAAATACAGAAAATTTTAGTTATATTTTTGGTTTTTAGAACGACTACGATGACAGACATAAATGTGAAATTTTTCGCTCAGGACAAAGTAAAATTCTTTCTTTATTCATTGCTTTCCGGCTTTGTAACGACAGTCATTTTATTGCGTTCATTTTAATAGAATGTATGCACTTGAAGCATTTTATATTCATCTAGGGTATTAAATTTTCTTAATTATGATATTAAGATTAATCAAGCGTTCGAAAAAGAAAATTTTAAAAATTAACGGAAGATTTTCTGTAAATAAATGTATGCAAATCAACATAATATTTATAAAGACATTACTAGTAATAATCACTTAAAATGTTTTGAAACTTTTAAGTAATATAAATAATAAAATAATGCCCATCGAATACGGTGCAGGTTGTAAAAACTGAATTAAAGTAATTTCAATAAAACTATAATTTCCATACTTATATTTTCACTTTATATTGCTAGTCGAAGTTCAAATTTTCAATCCGCGAGGAATATGTAGAACATTTAAGTTTTATTCGTATATTTATTTGTTTATATGTTTATATTGCAATCAGCGAATGGGTTGCATAAATTAATAAATCGATTTTTCCATAAGTAAGCAAATTTCTCTCAAATAGTAGTAGGACATTGCAATAATTGATCGCTTAAAATAATCTTTCAAAATAATCCGTTGAAAGTATAAACAAAATTTTGACAAACAAATGGTTCAAATTTTCTATCTTAAGTGAGATTATTGAATTGAAAATTTTAAACTACTAAGGAATGTCGTAAAAATTTCAAAACACATTTCGACTTTAACTTAAGTATACGCAATTATACTGGGAGCTATTTGCGTAAACAGGTAACTTATTCCTAGTTTTTAATTTGGGGTTTACGAACTACGATTATTTTATTTGGTAGCATGTTGGTCTTATAACATTATATTAGAAATATAATCCGAAACAAACTAAAAGTAAACATAAATATCTGTAAAATTCAAACAACAAAAGAAGTAATTTAAAGAACGAGACAGGCATGGTTCGTGAACTTTAGGAAATAAATTTTGAAAATTAGATTAAACAATTGAACTGAATAAAAACTATATTTAGAAGCAAATTGAAAGGTAAAAAGTATTTTCTATTAATTTTTTAGGATTCCATAATGCAAAAGGAAAAAGTAAAACCCCTTTGAGACCACTTACGTATCCGCCCGTCTGTCTGTACATCAGAGTAATTTTTCTGAAAAAATTTTTGACGTAAAAACTTGAAAGAATCGTTTAATAGAAATATTATATATCCTTAAATTTATATGGGAAACTCATAATGCGCGTTCTATTTGCATTTAAGCGGTTCATTTCATTTATTTATTTGCATATAATAATCGACACACCACATTTATGGACATATACGTTTCAATAACCATAATAAAACTAAATGTATTAAGTTTATGACTAATCTACTTAATAAATTTACTATTAAAGTCAGGGAAAAAATAATTTTCGACAAGATATGTTTCTTTTTATTGCCAAGAATATATTTCTTCGATTTTAACACATCAATGAATCGATTTTAACATAAAGTCAAAACAAGCAAAATAAATTATATGATATTGAATATATTTGGCGTTAATTTTGTAGAAATTCATTATTTACAATTAAATGAAACTACGTGATGTAGTATTATTTCTACTTTCTTTAATTTCTTTACCACGACCTAGGTTTCAGGTGGGTATCTTCAGGTGGGATATTAGCAAAGATTAACTCTTAGGAACAACCAACAGCATTTATACGTTTCAAACACAATAGCGGAAGCCTGGTAATAAATTGAAATACCGTAAAACAAAGACCGTTTATAATTCAGATGCTGATATTGCAAGAAATTATGACACTCGAGCTTAAAAATATATCTTTATCAATTAGATAGAAATAGTCTTCTCGACAAAACGGGACACAAAAATTTTTCCATTTTACAAAAAAAAACAATTTTATGAATGAAATATTTCTTCACTGCCACAAAGAATTAAATATATAGATGCGAGAAAATTAATAGAAAGCAGATAATAAAAGAACGATGACATCTAGTGTACAAATATCGACGAAACGTATTCTTAGCATGTTCAATCATCACACTACATTTGATGTCGGATGGACTCCAAATAATGAGTGCATTTTAAGTCATTACGTACTAAAGTTAATTTATTACATACTAAATTTAATTCATTTCGTGCTAAAGACATGTTTGGTAAATTAACTGTAGAAACGTATCTAAAATCTGTGGAATGACTTATAAATAAGGATAATAAATGAAGATGAAAAAAATATAACCTCAAACTAAGCATCAAGAAGTCATGCGTGATTAAAATCTGATTGTTATATCGAATAACTCGTTAAGTCAACGTAGCAACATCCCGCTAATTATACTCGTACTTGAATTGAGCGCGTCCAACCTAAACATTTGCTTCAGTTGAACCGTGTCCCGCTCACAAGACTTCGCTCGAGAATTTGGTTTCTGGACTACCAAGGTGGATCAATAAGATACCGTTATCCAAGCGATCGAACATTTTCTGATAACTCGTCACAAATTTGATCTCTCCAGCTTAAGTAGATATTACGATGCAAAACAAAATCGAACTACATAACGAACCACATAAGAAATTTTGAAAAATAATTAAAAATATTAATGCCATCTTATAGTACATAACCGGGTTAATCATTTAAGCATATTGACCTCTTCAACTTAGAAAAAGCAAGATATCGATAAGAAGCCGATACCGATTTAACAAATCGGTATCGGTAATCTGAATGATGTCAATTTCAGCAAAAAACGGAATTTAAATATTCACTACTATATATATATATATATATATATATATATATATATATATATATATGTATATATATATATATATATATATATATATATATATATATATATATATATATATATATACGGTGAAATCGAATTACTGCTGAAGAACTTGATTTTAGAAATGATTAAGCTTCTTTAAAACTACTGACTTTAGTGCCATTTTAAACCTAATATTCCCATCAAAGAACATATACATTAAGAACGAGAACGGAGCCATAAAGACAAGTATCAAAAACTGCATTGTTTCAAAATATATTTTCACGAATACAACTTTTTAACACTTGAACAATAAAATATGCAAATGAGTATGAACACAAATATATAAATTCACAAAATTGTTTCCATTTCCATGAAAACAATTGCTTTAGATTTCATTAGTGAACTTCGCTAGCATATTTATAACTTTTGAATTAAATGTAAATTGCAAATGTATCATTACACAACACTTAAAATTCAGTTATCGACGAAAATAAACTTTGAGTTATCTTTCAAGTAATATTCCATATAAGGCCACAAACGTGCCTCCATCATTCAGAATTTCATAAACTTTAAATGCTTATTATACACACACACACACACACATATAATATATATATATATATATATATATATATATATATATATATATATATATATATATATAATTCTTTTTTTCCGCTTTCATGTAGCACTCGTTCGTTATATAATCTTCGCACGTACTGAACTTCGGGCAGAAATTCTGAGCGACAAAAGGAGACAGCTAGGATCTAGTCCTTTCAACTTTATTTCGGCTACTTTTCCTTAGTATCTTGATACTTAGAGGAATAACACATGGGTACCTCGTTATGTTTTGAAATAGTTTTATGGTTTTCCACCCGACTTTAATGTGTTTATTGTTATAATATATTTTGTCAGAAGTATTTTCATTAAAGTCGGTACATATTTTTATTATAAGTAGAATAATGTTTTTTTAACGAAAATAATATATACTTTAATAGGTAAAACCAGTTTATCTTATTATATTTTCATAAATATAAGAAACAATTTAATGGAAAATGTTGTCAAATTAAAAATATATTACAATTTTAATTAAGACATAAATATTTTTTTGGAATAAAATAGTTCTCACTCGCTTCACACGTATGAACCATTTAAAGAGAACAACATTATTTCTATTTTCGTCATAACTAAAGAATACTAAGGATCAATATTATACTAAACATCCAATACCAAAAATAGTATTGCGTCACTACCAGATGTGGAAATTTCTTTCGAGTGCTACTATTGGTAGTTTTGTGCCATTGGTAACATTCAATAAACAGATTTCGTTTAACGCAAATACCTCTGCGAAAAGTGACCTAAATAATTTACGAATATCAAGTAACAATGCAGAAAAATTCAATCCTGAACTGCAACAAATATATGTTTAAAACATTTACTTCTGTTTAGTTAAAAATTTTAATTAAGATTTTAATGGTTCGATAAGAGTCGAACCATTAAAAATAATAACAATTTCAGCAAAACTTTGTTTTCGATGGTTGTTTGACATTTTTTCATTAAAATGACGTATAGATCGGGTTTCACTTCAGAAAACGTCTGATTTGTTTACTCCTGTAACCAAATGAAATTCCTTTTTGCTTATGCGATATAAATAGCATAAAATAAGATATTTATATAAGTCACTCATGGACAATTAGTAACCATGTATACGCCGACTTTAAAAAAGATATTATGAATCTAAACCATTTAGATTCTTCTTTACATATTATAATCTTTTTAGATGAAAGAATCCAAACGTTTCGTTCTTTTTTCATTATTTTCATTTTTTTAAGCTTATCTAAAACGAACTTATTATCTGGCAACCAACGCCCTAAGTTTATTTTACCTTACTGAAACTTGTACAGTATTTTGAAATGTATATTTTCATTGAACAATGGATGGTTAATTTATTATGTAAATATTCAGCAGGTACCACAGAATATAATAAAAAACTAGAAGAAATTTTTTAATGCTTTTTCCATCTAAATTTGTATGTAATATTTTTGCTCATTATATCATATTTATTGACATTCATTAAAAATTCGGTAATTTTGCAGGTAGACTATAATTAACCTTAATTATAATCTACTTGCAAAAGCGACCTTGCTACCTTATCTACAGTATTAATTACGTAATAACCATTTAACAATGGTGTCACCATCACCGCCAATGATATATTTAATAAGTAATACAATACAAGAACTCTTGTATTTCAATGGTAAACAACGATAGTTATTCGTACGTTGTAAACTTTGCTTTTTACATGTCGTATTTTTATAGTGAGTTCCGAAAAGTTTTACAAAAGTAAACAACTTAAAAGAGATTATCGAATAAATTTTTAGAAACATAAAGACTGAAGCTATTTTTCAAACTAATGTAATACTTCGTGAGCAATAGCCTCAGTTTACTTATGTTAATGTCTCCGTCTTATATTTTACTCGCAATCCAAATCGAGATATAAAATATGCAATTATGTAATCTTACATGCTTACCTCAACATTGTAATTTTTGTTTTATTTAACTTATATTCAAATCGAATACAGGGTTCTAGACATATCTTTTTTTTAATTATTTTTTTGAGAAATGTTTCAATACTTAACATGTGTTACCGCGAGTTTTACTTTAAACACTATGCGTTTTATTTCGAGTCTTTACGAATTATATATAATTTGTTTCAAACAATGTTTTTTTCAGCGCTTCTCATGCATACATAATATTTTCTCATTAGTATAATAATTCTTTTATTAACGGACTTATAAGTAAAACCTTATCTGATGTCTTATATTCTTTGTATTCTTTTAAAATTAACTCGCTCCTAAAAAATATTTAATTCCATCCGTGAGACCACACTCTTACCAAGGTCTCTTATATTCCAAAATAATATAATAAACTTTGGAAATTAGTGTTATTATTCACTTGAGTTTGGCTTTCTAACATAATACACATTGAAAATTAGTGTTAAATTCCGTAACAGTATTCAATTTACAGATTTTTACTTGGATTTAGTTTTCCTTTTAATACGATTATAAGATACTATGTCAAACTTATTCAAATCCAATGTTGAAGAATGATAATTTAGTTAATTTTACATCACCAAACCCCATCACCGTAACATCAAAAATTAAAAGGGTAGTCTATTTTACATGACAACGCACGTACCCTAAGTCACAAAAAACAACTTCCTCTCTTATTTTCTAACTTATACAAAGCTGGCAATGGAGATTCAAGTTTCTTTGAGTTTGCCTATATAATTAAAATTTATAACGAGCAGTTTTGTGTCAAATAATTTTTAATGCGAATTACATTACACTAAATTTGCGGCGGTATTTACTTTCTGCCAAGTGCCTGAGAACTGAATGTTAAATACAGCATTACAATAAGAAAAATTTAATTTTATCTCGGCAATATCATACATTATGTTTATAAGTATCTAAAAGTTAAATTGAATTATAATAATAATAAACAATACTTATTATTTAGTTCGTTTGATCAAAATTATTTTGTTTTCGTTTTTATATCTTGTTTAAAAAATACCGAATATAGAATGAAATTACGATATGGAGCTATGAAAGAGCAAGGGAAGCAAAACCAATAAAGAATCATCGTAGAAATATGTACCCTTATAAAAACAATAGTGAGAGAGTGAATTATTTTAATAATACATTAACGAAGGAGTTTATTAACGACTTTTAATTCGTTAAAATTATTCTACAAATAACATATATATGAAAAGGTAAAATGATGGTCAAATATCTTATCAAAATTTCAAACCTAAAACCTAAAATTGCTACGTACGAATATAACACGGTGAAGCGAATCCATTTCATTCCCTCAAAACCGCAAGAACTACTCAACTCAACACTCTACACACAATTCCTAATTTGCTGAAACACTCACAGCCCAACAAACCAAACGATAAAACAAAACGCAAAAGTCCAACCGCCCGACCGCATGACACCCGGCTCCAAAAGCTCGAGAGCTCCGAAAGCTCCCGCCCATAGGCGATTGCATCACGTACGAGGCTAAATATAGCCTCGCAACAAGTGGCGCGCACACCTGCCCGCCACTTCCACAAACAAACTTCCCAACCTCGCACTTCTTGCTTCATTTATAGACTATGAAACTTAGCAACGTAGATAGCGGTTACTCACGAAGGGGTAGATAGGACGGTGTTACTTTCTATTTGTGGTGTATACGTTACATCTAAGAAAACGATACGTGGTTAATTTATTTCATACAAAATATTTGAAACTTCCTAGGTCGGGAGTTGACTGAAATTATGACAAGCAATTTTCCGATTAGAAAATCACAGGAGGAATACACAAACAACTAAAGTTGGAATTGTAAACCGAAATTAATTTTGTTAAATAATTTATTAATTATTCATAAACTAAGATTTTGTAGCTAACGTTTTCGTTGGACTTTGGCTTACAGAAGCTGAACTTTTAAAAAATTTGTTAAACGGAGTGACGTTTTAGAAATAAATCATAACCAAGAAAAGATTTAAATCAAGTAGTAAATAACCCAAATATTTCTTTCAAAACCTTATATATATATATATATATATATATATGTATATATATATATATATATATATATATATATATATATATATGTATATATATATATATATATATATATATATATATATATATATAAAATATATATCATTAAAATATATATCATTAGTCTTCTCCGATTCCGAAACTCTAGGTGATCTGATGCGTAAACAAAGTGTGTCGAATTTACTTTGACATGGAAAACTTTATAAAATTGTATTTAGTAAATTGAAAATTGAATTTTGGAATAATAGAAATATTATTTTCATTATTCTCCAGTTATAGATAAGTTTTCTTTTTGTATGATAAACAATCAATCAAGAAACACTAAAATATTGCTTGACCTTGATTGTTAAATTGTGTATTAGTATGATTACTCAAATTTTGAAAACTGCACTATTGTAAATCCGTAGACGTTTAAATTAAACTTATTTAAATACATCGAATATCACTAGAGGATATAAGATAACTTTAATATAATTAAATTTTCATTTATATTAATTGTAAAACGACTGAGACATTAGGAAATTTATAATCCATGTATTTTCATAAATGACAATTAGGTGGCAAGTAATAAAATAAGTTCTCTCGCCATATAGACGCTACGATCGTAATATTACCATCGCTAAGCCATCCCGACGCCCACGCAGTAGGTGATATCGGACACACGAGCATAGGGTTGAACACGTAAAGAGCGACACGGAACAACACTAAATAAGTTTACGGACGAAACTTTGCACGCACCGAAGCGGCGAATTATACGCCAATGAACAACGCATTACGAAACAACTCTTAGCTAAGTGAGCGAAGAAATATAATAAAAGGGAGAAAAATGGACGTAACATGAACGTTAATGTACCGTTAATAAATAGCGAAAGTAATGTACGTGCGCGAGCTTACGGGCATGTGACGAAAAGTATTTAGTTTATATTACAGATTATGTGGCGGCTACTTACATTTGTACTCCAGTTTGTCATTTCATTCGTTTTTGTATTTAGTTTTCATTCTGCTCTCATATGTTATGATAGTTTTACGAGAGTTTAGCTCTTTTGCAACATACGAGAGTAATTTTATTAAATGTTATTAAAAATATCCGATATCAAAAAGAAAAGAAGTGAAATCAAAAAGAAAGAAGAAATATCCGACATAAAGAAGAAAGTATTAAAAAAACGATAAAACATATAAAAATTTGAAATTATGTAAAAGTTACAAATTTATTCATCTCTTTGCCTATTTACACCATCGTTAATTTAATTGATTACATTTTCAAATTCAATACAGAACATGTTATGGTTGAAGATGTTTCATGGTAAGCCGAAAGCAGTTATATCTCAATTAATTAGAGGGAAGTATTAATTTACTAATATTTTTCCACAATAATATTAATGCAAGAAAAACAAATAGATATGAAGAACGGTAGATATCTTTTCCAATTAAAAAGATATTAATCCTACAGTTCTCAAAACAGACGTGCAGGCATATGAAAATATATAACGTAGAATTATGTGGAAAATATAACTAAACAACACGTCACTGGATAAAATTGAGACAAATTTAAATGATTGAATACATAATGTATTCAATAATGAAAAATGTGAATTTTTTTGAAAGAATTTGGAGATACTGCTATCAACATGACCTACATTTTTATAGTAAACACTAAAATACGTTCCATTACGTACTATTTCCAAACTATATCAAAATCTATGAAACAATAAACATAAGAATTTTAATGTGTACATACATTCATCACACAACGCACAATTTTTCGCTATTTTCTTTAGTTTTATGTACTCATCACTAAATCTCGGAAATGTATTTTTGTACATTTGTTTAATTTCCTGTGTTGGAAAATAACTCTGCGATAAGATTTTTAACCACATTCGAACTTTACGTCAGTAAAATTTGACTAATGGCGTAGCACAAAAAATACAATTATAGATTTAGTCTTAATATGAAAACTAAAAAATTTTATAACTTTTCAAACAGCACTGCTCATTAGTGATAATTCTAAGTATTTGAAGAAACATTCTACAACAATCTACGGTCAGTCATTCATGGTAACTATTGCGAGAATAGAAACCAGGTCATAATACATGCAACTTTCTATGTTCGAACGATATCAATATTAGTTTCAAGATAAACCACTTCGTCTAGAGTTCTAAATGCCTCTTTGTATTCCACTTTTTTTTTATCGTTAATCAAAAATAAGCATTGAAATCCTCCTTAAGGTTCCGCAGTGAAACAAGGAAGCCTTGTGATTTCGACTGTATGTCTATCACGTAATTTTTGTAGTTTTAGACCTATATACATGAAATTTTGCTAGCAAATTGTAAAATTAAAAGTACCTTCCGATAAATGTGAAGTAATTGCGAAGCTTTTTCGTGTATACAGGATACACGAAAAAGCTTCGCAATAAGGCATTATTGGATAGATGTCTTAAAATGAAATTGAAGTCTAATTACTAATTTTTTTAAACCCCATTTACGAAATATTAAACTGCATAAAGAAATGCAAGTTGCCAAACTTCTCAATTTTAGGATTCTGTACCTTGCAAAGAAAAACTGAACATTTATAAGACCACTCACGTAACTGTCTATAAGTCCATGACTGACATTTTTTCTGAAGAAACTCTTGACGCAGCAGCTTGAAATTTAGCCCAGAAATAAAACATATTAACTCGCATATAGCTCTATAGCTAAAATTAAAAAATATTCATTTGAGAATTTTAGGAAGGATTTTAGAACTTAATTAGAACGTCCGAATAAAATTATTACGGTTAACTTGCATCGACAATTTTGCCAGTTTTAAGCAACTATAAATCATATGCATATGCATGCACACAATAGGATTTATGATCTAATATCCAAATACAAATATATGCCTGTTAATAGACGTAAGAAATTATCAAAAATATCGTGGGTGGTGTTAGTAATTAAAAAAACACACTCTTTCACAAATTTATATCACATTTTCCTTCACGCTTCCTATTTTATCTATATTTCACGCAGTAATGAAAACTAGAAATGGATTAATAGATTAAAAACATAAGTAAAAATTTTCTATCGTTACTAAGTAAATAATAGTTATTTCCTTAATAAATCTTAAGATTTCTAAAAATGGCTATATAACTTTCAAAATAGAAACAGTAAAACTTTGAAAGAGAACCTTGACGCATAAAAGTTAACCAAATTTATCGACATCAAAGTAAACAGACGCTTTTCACGTTTCATAATAGCGCTAACAAATGAAGAGAAAACTACAATGAAAAAAGCAAACTTGTAACTGGATAACCTTTTGTTTACACCCTACTTCATTAAAAGTTGTACTCAAAATGCTAAAACAACCAACGACTCCAGCGAAAATATATACATTGATACGAAAGCAAATAAACACAAGAAAATGTCAACATTTTTGTGCCTCACAAAAAAATTAGTACATGAACCCTGTGAAAGAAAAAATCAGTGGGCGAATGCCAACATTGCTCCGAGGTCTTAGTTGGAAAATCCGAGATAAACTTTCCTCAATGAAAATAAATTGGTTACATTATTTTACGAAAGCAAGACAGTCTGAGTAGTGAGTTTCATGGTGATAAATAGCATGTTACCGGGCACATGTACACTACATGAATTTTACCTCTGCAGACTCAAAATATCAAGGTCAAAAACATAATCATTCTATTATACACTTAGTGAATAGGGAGGAAAAACCCTCTCCATGCAAACATTTTTATTTACATGTTTTCGTAAATCAATTAATAACACAGGCCCGATTGGCAAATTATAATTCTGTTACCGTTCGAAGCCGACAGCAAACAATTTTGTAGGATTGTGAAATTAACATAAGCGGTTAAACTAATTAGTAATTAAGAAAAAAGGAGATAGGAAAATTAATGTACACTGAAAAAGAGCGCGATTTTAAAAATGAGGGCAGATACCCTAAGATGATTTCGATGCTCTAAGTGAATGGATAAATAGCGACTCACTATGTGTGTGTGTATATATATATATATATATATATATATATATATACATATATATATATATATATATATATATATATATATATATACATATATATATATATATATATATATATATATAAATTTCCGGCAATCTTTAATAAAAGATTAGATTTATAAAAATTCTAAAAACTTATTATTGTATATTACAATAATAAGTTTTTAGAATTTTTATAAATTCATTTTTCTATTAACACTACCGATGATACATCATTTCCAGTAGTTTACTTTTTCTCTCCAAAATTTACACATGAATATTTTACTTGACTGAAACATACGTCGGTTAGCAAGCTTTATCACTCTTCCAATTATCAACTCTCTGGATCAAACAGTGTCGGAGAAAACCGGCTGCGGTGGACTGACACACGGGCGGACATGTGGTTGATCTTATATTATAAAAGATATATATTTTGAAACTACAAAATAGGAGAACCTTGTCTAACCATATTTCCCCCAAGAACCATAGTAGCTGTCCATTCTTTATCGACACGATAGAGATGAGTAGTCCATCTTGTCGAAAATTTGTTACATTAAACTGAGACATAATTATAATATTTTTTCTTTCGATTTTTCATTGTTTTTAACCAAGCCAATACTTTTCTTATTAAATTTGTTATTAAGAGACTTTCCAACATTTGTAATCTATTACAAACTTTTGATTTTAACAAAAACAAGAAAGCTCTTATTTTATTGTGTATTTAATACAGTTTAAGGTACATGACAAACGATTCAGTTACATCAATAAAAGTATATTCATTGCTGAGAATTGCATTAATGAATTTATAATAATATTAATACATTATTTACGTTTTAATTTTAAAAAAATATTTTGCCATGTCTTCGGAAAATTTAGTTTCCATATGTACCCCCGGGGGATGTTTTGAGCCTCAAATCTGATGTTAAACTCCTATCGCCAAGGAACGCCGTGGTTTTAAATCAAATTATGAAACTTGATATTTTTAAGGAAATTTACACAGATTCTATGCGAACCTATCTAATCTATAAATTTTGAATAATTATATATAGAGAGTTGATAGCCCCAAATATGTATATATAAACACATGTTAAATGGAAATTTAAAAAATACAACGAAATCATAAGAGTCGGGTATCTCTCGAAAACTAGCAACTTGTAGACGATAGGATATATCGTGACTAATGTACACAAAAATATCGGTATGTTATTAGTTCCATGTGCACATCAATATAATTACAGAAAAATTTATTTTTAAACAGTGCCTTCACTTGTATCGAAATTCAAGTCCAAGTCAGTCGAATTTAAGGTTAATACACCTAAATATAGTTGAGTAACTTCGATTTTATAATCAATTAGAAAAAACGTCTATTGCACTACGTTATTTATTATATCAGCCTGAAGCTGTTTGCTATCACCGTGTAAAGCAATAAACCAACTAAACATTTACGACAAAATAAATTAATCTCGCAGAACTTTATTTCGTAGTATTCGATTCACGTAAGAACAATTTTCGCTTCATAAATTAAATTTTGAAAGCTCTGTAGCGAAAAGGAGAAAAACGAAATCGTTGTAATTTCATCATGTTCGTATATCAATCCACAGAAATATGAATGTTAACTACGCCAATATATAAAAATGACTGCAATATATACGCATATATATGTATATGTGTATATATATATATATATATATATATATATATATATATATATATATATATATATACATACGACCTGTTAGCAAGGCACTATTTGACACCCCCAAAACGTCGAATAATGTCCCACCTCCTCCTCTCTTAACTCTACATGTAATAAAATAGTATGAATTTAATATCAACTTCATTGATAAAAAAGGAGAAATCTATAACCAATCAAGTTATTTTTCTTACACAATTGAAATATATGCTAGACAACATATTTTATTGAAAAATGCAATTAATATAATTATTTAATTATAAAATTTTACGAATTAAATGTAACTTAATGTTGTCTCAAATTAACCAATTTTATCTAAATTAAAAATATCTGCTCTCTTCGAGAAAGTGATCGCTAGAAATCTTGGATCTCCGACTAAATAGTAAGTAAATTATAAATTCCATTAAATCTAAATTTGACTATTTAGACTTGGCAAAACTGCGCAAAAAAGCAGGTGATTTGATCATTCCTGTCTATTTTCTATCGGTGAAAATATTTCAACATCACATTCCTACACTGCCAGACCACCCAATATTTACCGTAAGAGTTGTCGCTTAAGACAAAACGTTAAATGATACTCGTCATTCGTATTTTATATTTTTGCGAAAAAAAAAATAAAACAATTTATAGCTTAATTTGTTTGAGGAAAGTTGGGTAATCTTATTCCTTTTAATGGATGTCAAATAAACTACTACATCTTCACATTATTTTTTTTTAAAAAATGCTCCCTTTTTAATACATTTTTTTTCATGTCAAGAGTGGACTTTCTCAACTATTGTTTTTCACGTATCATCTTATCTTTAAAATTTTGTTACAAAAATATTTTTCTTCCACCCATTGAAAACTTCATAGCTTATATAGCACACATATAGAATCCAGCAACAAATAGTTTTCCCCCAGCATATGCCATTATTATGAAAGGTGGCAATTTTTATACCTCGTATATCTTTCTCACTCGGAAGTAACTTAACATATTTCATAATTGTAAATATTCTACTACCATGTATTAAATTATTCAATTAGTTACATTGCTTTTTTTGACCTTCAGTACTATCAAATCATTAAAAGTAGAAAGAAATGGTAGTATGGTAAAAAGTATTGACATCATTATCTCTTGATAATGTTTTACAGAATGTATAAACTTAATTTTTGTAAGTAAAAATGGAATAAAATTAGACAACATTTTTATTGACCGAGAATACATACATATTTTATAGAAAAATAGTTATTTTGATTAGAATAATATTCGAAAAAAAAAATCTTAATGCAAATCATAGTATCGGTAGAAGTATACTGAAATCCCTTTAGATTTTTTAAAATGGTAAAAACTGAAACCAAGTCTAATTAAAAACATTAAGTCCAACATTTTTTTTCAATTTAAGCTATTAAAACCAACTAAAAATAATATGCATAATTCCTCAATCTGAACTTAATGCATTTATGTACAACTGACTCGTATCTTGAGAACAATCCATGTTATATCTTTTACTTATTTCCTTGCAATTGCTTATGCTTAATGTCATAAGTTTACGCGAATAACATCCTCAAAATTTTGTTTTTCTTCCAACCGAAGGAACAGGAAGTAAGATGAAGTCGAGTTCGATATTTAAGTAAACTTACGCTTTTCGCCTTACATAAAATAGAATTTCTTCCGTTTTTGATTGATACCTATAGGTTTTTTCAATTTTTTTCTTTTAAACTTAAAGAGAAGAAATTAAAATGTTTATGGAATGAATAACTCTAAAAATATTATTCACATCTATTAAATAATAAATCCTGGAAACCACCGAAAGTGTTTCTTATGTTTTATTTTTGAAACAGAATCGGGAAAGATTAATTCATTGTAAGCATATTAATAATTAACCTTTTTTAAAACGTTTTGAAATATCGATTTTTTTTTAATTATCCGATAATATGACATCATTCATTCAGCTTTGCAGACACGTATTTTCCACATGATCAATTCCTTTCCCGATAGAAGAACGCATATAAACCTATTTACTTACTCTTTATTTAGTCATAAATGCAATCACAGTTACTGAAGAATTTTAAAAAAACTATAATTTTTTATTTTATTTATTACAATGCCACCTGTTTGCCATTGCTACCTTCCTTATATACTCATTTCTTCATGGAGCTGAATATCTGAGTTCAATGGACCAAATTAAATGCGTGTTTCTGTCTTTACACGAGCATGTTAAATCAATATTATGTAACTTTATTGCACTGCGCATGAAAGTGACACCAAACAAATAAGACAATAAATAAATAGAAAATGATCCGCATTGATAATCTATTTGCTAAATTACATAGCAATGGACAAAGAGGTCTCCGATTCAACCTCAATATAACAGAATATTGCTCTTCGATAATGTATTCGGAGATAATCAATAAATGTTGACAGTGTACATAGTATATACGTCAGTGCCTAATGACTTCATGCGTGGAATATGAAGCCGAATACATTACAGAATAATAAATAGAACTGCCCCTATGGGGCATTTGCATTAAACCATCGGAAGTAAACCTAATAATAGATTCGATGTAGACGAATCTACATTCCTCTTGTATCGAAATCAAAATGTAACCAACCTCGCAATACTTGACTAGAATTTAACAGTATGTACTCTTTATCGCTACCATAAATTACAAAACGCAGAAATGTGTTTATCCAGCCCCTATTTACGGTGGATATTTTGTTAATATGCCATTGACGTATGTTCGGTACATACTTTTCGCACATTGCAAAACATGGCAAAAAATCATGAGGCCGTTATTAATCCCATGTTAAATTAACTAAAGTCGATCAATCATTTGATAATATTGATCTTAATACAGTTTCATAAACCAGCACACTCTTTCATTATTTCCAAATATTTGAGATAAAAGTGGTCCCGCAGTTCAGACGTGAATTACCAACTCTAAAGAGAAAAATATAAATAATTCTCAAATGCATATATACAGATTAAGGCATGAATAATATTTTAATGAAGAGCTCTGCTTCAATATGCATCAACTGAAACAGGTATTCAAATTAAATAAAAAAAAACTGTGAATAGGAACACGGGCATAAGTTTCGCGAAATTAAGTGAATAAGTTTCCAAAATTAATTGCATATCTGATATATGATAATTGCAATAAAAATAATTACGATTATAATTACAAGATAATTGCGATAAAAGTTAAAAAATATTGAATCATAGGATATAACGAAACATTTTAAAAATATAACCTGTATATTATCACAGAATTATAAACTTTATTATGGTTATCTTGCTAACTATTATTTAACATCTGCGTAAAACCTATAGAAATTGTAGAAATAATATGTAAGCTTAAATATTTATGTGTCTAAGAATATTCTCGTACCGCAAGATCTATTCGTACTTAACAAGTTTTAATTATGAAGTTCTAAAATATTTATATACTCGAGCACCAGCGAAAATATCAAAACGTGAAGCATACTAATTTCATGTTTTTCTCTTTTTCAGATATCTATACTCCTCGGTGACTACTAAAAACTGAGTCACTCGAAAACTATTCAGAGACTATACTTCGAATTGCGTAATGAACGCTGGAGTGCACCATCTCATTTAAATTCATAACAGGAAACTGCCTTCTTCCGAATGCTAGAATAAAACCACACAAATTAACCGCCGCGCAACTCTTACCGTTTAACGCATCGCGCGACGTCACCAACTCAATCGAGCAGTTCCGCTCAGAGGACCCTTCACTATTATGACGTCGAAATTAAACCTTTCTCATAAAACGTGCGTTTATAACGAGTATTACTGCACTTAATAGGAACGCGGAGTCGACATCGGTGATTTCGCAGTCGCGTCGAGTGAGTGCGAGTGTGTTTAGAAGACTAGGCAGTGAAGATGCGTATTTGCGCTTTGGTGGCCATGCTGGCAGCAGTGGGAGCGGCGGCCTGGGCAGAAGGCGGACGGCGAGGCTGGCTCCACGAGCTGGGGCGGGACGGCGAGCGCCCCAAGCGGCTGCCGCGCATGCCCCCCGAGCTAGCTTCTCAGCTCATGCTGCGCAGCGCGAGAGCCAACAGACAGTACGACGTGCCGCAGATCGGTAAGTCATATTTTTATTGTCTGTCCTGGAAGAAAGAGCATTCTGTTTTATATCACGAAAAAAATGTGGTAAACTATCCGATGTTGACTTATTAGGAGGATAGTTAGATGCATCATTTGCAATATTCGTAATCGTCTTAAAAATTTCAAAAAAATGTTTTGATGTGTGTAGTTAAAGCTTCACACATTTAAATTCTATCGATATAAAGTAATAAAGTCTAACTTTTACTAATGGCAAATATATAATAAACTAATTAAAATATGTGAAGAAAGTAGTGTACATATTGAATTTTATCTATATAGACGAACAATCTACATTGAATTCTGAATAAATAAAATTATTACTAACTCGTATATAATATAAACAGTCTTATATGATATACAAGCATTTATTTTTATTCTTATATTATATACGATATATTCCGGAATTATTTACAAAATGAATGAATAGATTATACTTAATCTATATTGCAAGTCGGTCAATAAATCTTGAATAAGCTTAATCAACGGCACTGCCGTTACATTAATGATCATTCACAAATTGTATTCGACGATGTGCCTAAGCCAAGTAATTTAATTCTCCAACTACAATGAGGATTCAAATCGTCCGGTCCATTGTATTTTCCTACGGTCTCTGAATATCAACAGATTTCATTATATCATGTATAACTAATAACTATAATAATACCGTTATTATAAATGTTAATTTAATATTAATGTATTGATGTAACTATGTAATTAAACGTTCATACGTAGGCGTCAAACCAACAATTAGGGAACACAAGGATTCACATTAATACTTGAATTACTATTGGGGTATGTTCCCGAATTTAACGCGGTTTCATTCTAGATAGTGCCAAAATTAGATATTAATATTAATGTTTATAATTGGGCTGTACCAACCCTTTGATAAAGTACTTAACACATTACGTTCAATGGGCATGAAAGTAACTAAAATCTAGAACAACGCAGTTACAACGTAGTTACAAGAAATCAGTATGCGTTGTAATATTATGAATTGTAACTAGAAAAGGATTTGGAAAAGTCGTTTTTTGCATTTAAATTATGCTAAAAATTATCTCAGGCACCATTTCTAGTTTACCAGATCGTAAAATAAAAAATCAAGGCAAAATTGACATTAAGCTGAGGAAATTAATTTAAAATACCTTTATTTATTTACTCATTTATAATAAACAAATTTTTGAAACAGATTCAACACTTCTGAACACTCTTCTAATCTCATATCCAATTTAATCATTTTACGGTCCATATTCAATATTCTTTCAAATAAGTTGTTCTATTAATTACCACTTTTAATCTACATTTAAAAAAGTACTTTTTTCTTTTTAATATATAATTCTTTTCAATAACATTAGCTGTACATATACGTTCTACTTAAGACAACTTATCATTTTCAACAAAAAAACAACGGAAGTGGCATTCCGCTATTCAGCGAAACGTTTTTGTTCGAAATCGTAACTCTGTGCATTGTATAAAAAAACCTAGAAAATCCAAGTAAGTCCCCTCTATCATATAAGCCTAAAACATCTCATGGTCCCATAATTCGAATACAACAAAAATGGAAAAATAATATTTACAACTATTTATTTTTTTCGATACAGTTACATTTAAATATAATTCATTTACACTATCACACGTATTGTCCTCCATGAAAACTCTAATATTATTTTATTTGTTAATTATTTTCAAATCATTGTTAACTTTAGTTTTAAATCAGCCTAAAGTGTGTATTATATATATTACATATTACAGGTATCTACAATTTTGCCCTAAATTCGAAACGTTCAAGCAATGACAATCAAAAAAGAACCGATTAAAATTATATGAAAGTTTATAACAAAGTTCTTTAGCTATAATGGAAAATGAAGGTCACATCGTCGAAATTTCGTACACGTGTCACGTTTACAAAGTCGACCTACGTCCAAACACCCCAACCTAGACACAAATACACTCCAACCACAACCGTAAACTTAATACTCTGTTAAATCCTCGGTTTGAAAAGTCAACTTGAACGCTCCCTACCACTCTCTATGGCGCTATGCTCCCCACGGTGGCTACCATTCGGCAACGGCCAACTCTCCATGGGGAATAACGCCCCCTAAACTGATTAATTTAATTAACGATATTAACAGCATAGTTCATAGTTCATAATCTTAATAGGGCTACTAATAAAATTGTAGAATAGTTTGTTTCAATGTTGGCAATCGTTAGAGGTCACCGCTAGGTCTCAGAACACCGCCGACGAGCTGCCGCAGCATCGTGAACACATTGTACTCTCGCGAATAATATTAATAAGGAAGTTTAGTTTGAACATGTGGCAGGACAAGTTAGCCCGGCTCGGGTCAGGTCCATTCTGGCGCTTTATGTGCATGTCTATTTAGTTTACACGTTTATGCGTAGCTAATATTTACAATTATATATTTTTGATATTCACAATTAAACGGAAAAAATGTGAAAAACTAAAAATGACTTCTATACCTAATACAATTCTAACACATATCACTGTTAGAAAATAAATGGTAAATTTTGTGTAAAAGGACCAATCAAATATATATGTATTTATAAGCCACAACAGCCTGTTAGAAGCTCTAAATTACCAAAATATACGTTAAACATACATCGACATCCTCTCCGCCATTCCCAATATAAATGAGTTCTCTTTCCGAGTTGCATTTTTTCTATATCTACTGCTTGAATGTAATCCTGTTGAAATGTATTACCCCCTTCTGAATTTATTGTCTTCCGTAATAAACAATTAATTAGTAAACTTATACACAATTTTTGTAAAAAGCGATTATGTTTTAAACAAGAAATTTATTTTAATAAATCATAAATAGACAAGGGTATTATTGTGTTTTATTATATATTAATCTTGTTTGGTTAACCCAAAACTTACTTAATTCTTTTCTTTAAAGTCAAGTTCAAAAAATATAACATCCATATTTTTTCCATTATTCACCAAATTTTAATTTTTAAAAATTTATTAAAACTCTAAGCATCATGGTGACGTCTATTAAACTTTACATTTATTTTTATGCGTTTACAATTTTTTTGAAATTTTATAAGATTTATAAATCAATACTATTGTAATTACTAACTTCTTCTGTTCTGGAATCGTGTAAAACTCACTCAAATACTGTTGAAACTATTTGGAATTAAGTGCGTCGATCAGCATATCTAGCCCAAATGGTGACTCAGCAAGTTTTTCTGCATTTATTCGTATAATATCGACTCAGATTTTGGAGCAAATAAGCTGGCATTAAAAAAAGAAGTGTCTATATTCAATAAAATATTATTTTTATGTTATTTTGAATGCTATATATTTTTTGTACTAAGATCACAAATAGAGAAAACTGTAAATGAAAGTTTATACTACCCACTAATACTACGAGATATATATATATATATATATATATATATATGACTTTCCCAAATGTACCCAATCAATATCAAAACACACACTTAAAAGTACCCGTTCACAAGTGTGATTTTGCAGTCGCAATCTTTCACATCTTTTCCTTTTTATCTGCCCACCGACATTTTATCTGCGAATGTCAAAGATTGCCCCTATTTGCCACGCGGTTCATCAAATTACATTACATTAGGCCCGTGTCCTGAGACGCTCCCTTCAATATTGCCATGAGGGATCCGCTCTCCTATTGTGACCTTTTGAAATTTGAGTGTCTTAATAATATTATTTTTGAACAAAATCAATTTAAGAGAAGAAATTTCACATTTATTTTTTGCTTTTGATCGAAAGATATACTTATTCAGCTTTCATTGAAGTCCATTGTTTACGAAGTTTTACAATCATCCGAGTGTAAAGTACCTGGTACCGTCTCATAATTTTGGATTAATAAACTCGTGATATCGCAATGAAATAATTATATAGATGTTTAGTTATATTCCTATTAACATAATAAGCACCAAACATTTTTATTAATTTGTTTGTCTTTCTTTCAGGCTTAAACAGCTTAATGTATTATAATAATATTTTGCACATACGTAATACATATGTTATATCAAAAGACAGCTTATACGTAATTTACAAGAGCAAATCTGTAAAATTAAAAAATTTTAAAAAAATGTCCTCGCACGATATACCAAATAGCGCATTCGGCTATTAACTTAAGCTTTAAAAACGATGGAACATATTCTACTTAACATGCCCGGATGAAGAAGCGGGCAAAAGCTAGTGCAGTATAAAGTGACTAACTTAATATACGTTTATCTTCCATCCATTTTCACACCTCGGAGAGACACGGTCACGGATCACAACGACACAAGGTTGTTTTTAGAGCTCCGTGTCAAAATTGCCAAACTGTAAACGTTTAGAAAATCACTTCGATGTCCATCCGTCCGTCTGTCTCGGGCGATTTTCTCGAATACTATTTGACGTAAAAATTGAAATTTAGCGAAGGGATAGAAATTTAGCGAAGAGATAGAGTATAGTGGCACAGTTATAGAGGTGGAGTATACTAATTACAATTTGTATTCTAGGGGTTAATTTCAGGGGTTAAATTGGAAAATAAAATTCGTGTGTCAAATGAAAACTTGTATACAATGTATTTTTTTTTTAATCAGATTAAACATTTTTCGAGTAAAACGCTTAAAAATTGTCTCTCATATTTATCAGTGAAATAATCGCTCAGAAAAATCTGAAAATATCATGAACACTGAGAATTGAGTACAGATCAAACAAAACTTATCAGGATTGAAAAATTCTAGCCCAATTAATTGTTACAAACGAATCAGTTGTTTTAATAAAAAACATTTCTCGCGATGTAAACAACTTTTGCCAATCGAAACGCTTCAGTATATTCAGCACCGCGCATACACGATGTGATACGCCATTGGTGCCCTCGGCGGGTAGTTAGTTCCAAAGTCTAGACCAGCGCTGCATATAGTCGGAGCGGATTATTATTATTAATTTAAATTGGTGGATGAACACTTATTGTGCAAGTATAACTTACGCTTGCCAAATTTTTATTTAACTTAAAAATAATTTTAAAACATTAATCATTAACTAATAATCCTTTTGAATCCTCCAGGTCCTAAAATAATTTTAGAAAGTTTATTTAAAGTCGAAGATATATTCACTGTGTTTATTGTAAGAAAATTTTCTTAACTAAAACAATTTTCTCTATTCCAGAGCAGCTCTTATGTTTTTAAGATCCTGTATCGATCATTATTAGATGCAATGAATTGTAATGTTGTTCACGTGGAAAATCACCTAAGTAGCCTAAGGCTGTACGAGTATTTGTAATTTTCTTTACTTCATTTCTTGCCTATAAATAGATTTATTCTTTTGTTTTTCACTTTCGCTTTATACGCCCTCATTCAGTCACCTATCTTGTTATCTTGATAAATGTTCTATAAGTTAAGTGCCACACAAGGCCATGTTTCACCAAATGTGTCAAACTATAATTAAAAAGAAAATAGTGAGTTCATAATAATACCTCTTTTAAAAATTGTTCAAAGTTTCTTCTTTCACTACGACAAATTCCCCGTGGAAACAATCAAAAATTTTTAAAAGGAGATAATAAGAGACAACGTCCTAAAAATATATGGAAAAAAGTAGTAAGTAGGCATAACACGGTGTACTAGAAGCGACAGATTATCAAATGGCATCTTATGTATTACAATTAAAGTATAAAACGCCATACTTTTTTTCATTCACTCCACCAGGTTCAACTAAAAGGGAAACGTTTCCGTGTAATAAGTTCTTGGTTTACATTAAACAAATTAAAAAAATAATTGTCGCGCGCACAGTGAGTTAGAGATCCTAGGCGATTGAAATGTTATGAACGTGCCGACGATCAGAACCAGCAATAAATGAGCAATAATAGATGCTCCAACCTGGCAATAACTTTTTTTTTATCATGCTTGGTATATAACAACGCTCTGATAACATAATGGCATTAGAAAATAGAGTTCATCTCTTGTATCCTTGATTAATTTTTCTTTATTCTTTTCCATTTCCTAATATCGTATTGTGTGTAATTAATATTAAGGGAACATTCAATTTTTTTGTATCTTATAAATTAATGAAAGTAATTCAGTCGCCCTAATTTTCTTTGATAGTTCTTTTTATAGGTAATATCACAAATTTTTCATATTTTTTGAACATCCTATTTCTCATCGCCGTGGTGTGTTGAGTTGATCACAAGGTTAACGGCGAGGCACAGCGCAGGGAGCCAAGTTCGATTCCCGGTCGCTTATCTAACGGAGCTGGACTGGTGTTCTGGTTGACTGTAAACGATTGCTTTCATAGTAATAAGTTCGCCATATGTGTCACTGAGATATATTGAAGTACATAAATAAATAATGGAAACGACTTTTGGGGTATTTTCGATAGTTTATTATTTATATGGTAATTACAAGATTCATTCGTTTTTTTAAGTTTTATCCAGCGACACCCTAGTCAAAGCGTTGTGCGATAAAAAATCAGCCTAACTTTAAACTCATTAGAAAGTACACTTAAAATATATTTTCGCGATTTCAGATCAAATTCATATTTAGCTTAATTAAAAAAATGATTAAGAAATAAACCTGTAGCATATGTCGGCACGAATGGACTTTAAGAAATTATAACAGTTGTGACAAAATCTTAAAAACCGATCAAGAAATAATTATGCTACAGTTGACAAAAGTTTTATTTGCCAAATAATTTTATGAACAAATACGTAAGACGGTTCATTAAATTTCGCTTATCTTAGAAAATATTTGAAATCGTTTCTTATCTGGGAATATTATTCACCTGTAAAGTAAATTATTCGTATCCTTTCTAGTTTACTCTTCTTCGATTAACCTTAAAACACTCAGTGATGAAAATCAAAATAAACTGTGACAGTCTAACTTATGCAAACATCAATAAACTGATCCATAAATACTTCAAGATTTAATTTATTTAGACTTTGATATAAAATAATTATTACAGTTATAATTCAATCAACATCTAATACATAACGAAATAAATATATTTCCAGTTCAACAAAAATTTACTGAAAACATTTTTTATCTTGGAATCTGAGTCAAAGAGAGGCTTCTAAATACATCAAATGAATTTACCATTCTCCCTCAAAGCGTAGATTAAATGTCCTGTAACATCCTTTGACACCACCAACAGCCTTTAATACTTGCGCCTTGCGTAAAATTTAAGTCGCCCTGATGAAATTAACAGGACTTTAAAAGTGAAGGCCGCGCCCTTAAATTAAGTTCCATCTTGATGTCCCACCTACGCCAAAACATTGTTACTTTAAATCTTTTGTGTCATCGTGTTTCACAATCTCTTTTCATTTTCGAAAGAAAAAGTTCCAAAATGATTCTCGTCATTTTGCTGGTTTTTCGCCCCCAGGTATTGAAGCGAGTTTAATTGAGTTTGTCCTTGTTATCGAGGCTGAGTAATGCGGCAGTTATGAATTGTTTCGGATGTACCTGGCTACGACCCCAGGTATGGGGTGCGACCGCGGGTAACACGATTGTCTAGAAAGAAAATAATGAGATTTACTTAGGTGAATATTTTGACACTCATACCTACTAGGAGGCGGCTGCATAATTAGACATTATTTTTGAAGTCTCTTGGAATCGTGTAAATAAAAAGTTTGACTATATCGTATGGAATACTCAAAATACTACTCAAAATAAGTTAATTATTGAGATACTTATTGGTTTGAGAGGTTTTATATTAACTTAATGAATATTTTCTTATTTCAGTTTAAAAATTTCTATCTCTAATTAAATTTTTCTTCAATTTCCAAAAATTTTTTTCTTGTAAAAATCTGACCTATTTCATTTAACTTTTATTATATGTTTGTTATTAATTTTGAACAAATAATTCCTTACTTAAAATTTGTTTCTTATTTCCGAATATGCTTAGCACCATATCTATCTTTATACACAAGGAAGATGTCAGGAGGATTTGTTATTTTAATAAATGTAAAATTCGTGCATGTTCACATTCCTAACATTTATAGTGTTGCAATTTAAAAGACAACGCATCACAGCTAGTCCAACTCTATCAAAAACAACGCAGCACATCGTTATATAAATAGTCGATACAAAATTCTTTAGCAACATTTTCAACCTTGTTTAAGCCTTGACCAAAAACGAATTGATAAAATGCCTTCTTCATTTTCTAAGGAAACAAGGTCGCTTTAACTATTTGTAATAATTTTAATACACCGTATTTATTATGCCAAATGAAAATCAAAATATCATAATCAGTATATCTTTTGTTATTACCAGAGATCGAATTCATAATCGAACACACGTAATTAATCTTTAATAAAAGATTTTAAATGATTGATATTTAATGAAAAATGGCAATTCATGACCTACGAAGAAAACAGAAAAGCAATATATTTTTAATCTGCGACCAGAACTCGCACTGCAAAACGTTCATACAAACAAACTTATCTTAATGCTCAATAAGATAATTAAATAAATATATTTAATTCAAAATTATCTGAAAAATATTATATCATGGGAATAAACTAATGTGTTTAGGGAATTCTATAACAACGACGAAAGCCAAGTTATTTTAAGGAAAATTACTATTAAATTTAACTATTAAATTTTAAAATTTCTATGTAAAACTTTAGAATATTTCAATGTGAATTAGAGGTTGCAAATTTATTATAAAAGTTATATATTGGAATATTATGAGTATATAGAGCACAAGAATAAAAATCAAGACCAAAAAAGAAAAGATGGTTTCAAAATAATACTTTTTCTCATTAAATAATATGAGATTTATAAATATATAAGCACTTTAAGTAAATTTCCTGGAAGAAGACTAAGAATGAATTTTCTTTAAGAGAACAGAGCATTCGAAAACTTTTTATTTTCCTTCTACAGAATATAGAACGTTGCTTAATTAAATTTATATTCTACTCGATTAAAATTTAAAAAATGTTTATCCTATTATAAATTTTCCTAAAAACATAATAAAAATTTCCTTGTACAATATTTGTTTAACCTAGGTTATCGCAAAATGCAAAGTATACGGAAACCTCCATATATGCTTTTATAAAAATATAATTAATTGAACAATTACAAATGTTTTTGTTCAGAAGATAAATCCTTTTAAGTGCTAATATTCGCTTAAAATGTTCTTCTAACAAACGTTTAAAAGCAACTGTTTTGGACGCAGCTTCATCTTTTAACAAATTCAACCATTAAATTTAAAACAAACTTAAAATTAATCGGTAACCCACAGTTAAATGGAGACGTCAACGACAACTACGCTACTAAAAGCGTAAAAAACTCGCAAGTACTTACACGGACACTCTCGCAAGGAAGACGAATACTTAAGCTCGAGATAGACTTGCGAAGATCCTTGGAATGCGCTGACGTCATGGGATCGATAGCGGCGTCCTGCGAATGAGGCGCCGTCTCTATTGAAAGACGACTTATGGCTCGCGCACTGCCTGAAGAATGAGCGGACACGAACAAATGGTACGGAAATAATAATAAAATTCGTGCGAGCATATTGTTGTGTCGCGCTATTTACGCTCTACGATATTATTCGGGTACGAGCTTTGAGCGGGAACTTTTTGCGGACAGAGTAAAACTTTCCTGTGTGCTTTGAATTGTGCGTTTCATTGAATTTTTCTCTTGTTATGTACTACGGCAACCCATATTTTAATAAAATTTTACAAATGCAAAATAATTACATTTCTTAATTATAACTCCTAAAACAATAATACAGGATATCAGCCAATAGAGTAGATGTGGGGCAAATAAACAAAAAAGAGAAAATTTCTGTTGCTGCTCGGCTATTAACCTAGCGTAAGAATAACGGCGAAAACTATATTTTCTTTAAATTTTTTATAATACAATTTTCCTCTCCCAGTGTTTTAATAGTCGATAAGTCATTATTATTGAATAACTGTGATCATTACAGCTATAGCAGAATATCACTTTTCTTAATATCAATATCATTAATTATTTTATTAAGGTGAAATTAAATTTCTCCCGTGTAAATATTTAAGCTATACTTAAATTTTACGATTTACAAAAAACTTTATTACAAAAAATTATTCAACACATTACATATGTTAGCTGCAATCAAAATTTATACTGGTATATTGATTAATTCACTTATGTATGAAATTACCCTTTATAAGCACTACAGATCGACAATAAATTAGCAAAAGTACATATTCCGCTTTACACCACACACTTCTTGAACTGATTCCTCGATTATTCGTAATCAAGTTGTGAAACTGAATGGAATAATGTGATCCCGTAATTTATTTAAAAAATAGACGAAAAAAAGCGAGACTTTTTCAACGTTAACGTTCTTTATAAAGTTTATAGAGTAGAAAAGACCACTTTAACCAATGGTACCATATATCAGACCTATATTATACCGATTCGTAACCAGCCATTTAATTTACGCATATCAATTTACAAAGATAAATAGATTGAAAAGTATTGTGGCAGTAGAAAAATGATGTGCGAGATGAAAAAATCATATTAGATCAATTGGTCAAATAAAACAGAAAACACGTCAAAGAAATAGTTCTTACGTTCTAAAAATTTACTACGAAAACAAATATATTTCAGACGTTCCGCGATATTCATTTAAGATTTCATTTCCAAAATAGCATTAACTTGCATATAGTTTTCCGATCCAGATTTGACTTACATGGGCTATTCCGTCGCAATTGAATGAAATCCGAATGATCAGTGTCGGTCATGGAAATTGAATTTCCGATTTCTTTTATCCATCTACTCAAGTGAGGGATCTATTTTTACATGATAATGTTTGCTCTCACACTTATAACAAACCGTTAAAGTGTACGATTCTCGACCGACTAGAGGATTTGGATTTGGTTTATACGGCTATTTTTAAAAGTGCTTTGACAATGTTTAAATATATACTAAATTTAATTAACTTAATTGTTTAGTAATCTGCAGATGTAACATTTTTTTTTTAAATTACACACTTTTTAAGGCTATATTTTATTTCACTACTTCTTAATACTTAAACATTCACGAATAACAATGCGATGTGACCCCGATTCCGAATGCGACTCCATAAAAAATTGCTAATAGGCAAGTAGCCAGCATAAGCACAAAAAAAATTATTTAGAAATGCAAGCTATGCAGAGTCATTTTAGCAAAAGAAGTTACAATTTAGCCAGTCATATTCGTATATACAAATTTTATAAAGATCAAAAATTTGATTCCTTTTTTTTTAAGATTTGTTAATATAAACCCTGTAAGTATGAATAAAATTGACCCTGTGAGGTTTTTGTAAATACTTGTGTATAAATATTTAAAAAACGAAACGATTTTCTGTATTAAACTGTTTACAAAGATTTATAATAATTTTCACTATATAAAATCTTTTGCAGGCGTAAAATTATCGTGGTTTTTCCAAAAACTATGAAGCTTAGAATCATCGCTATAGTTTTCCGGTAAACTTCTAATAGTAATTTTTTTTTAATATCTTTACTTTAACTATTTTGGAAACAGAGGAGAGAGAATCATATTTTTGCGGATATTTTTATAAATATATTTAGAATTATCTTATTGAACAAAGTAGTTCTAGAATCATTATAATTTGATACTCCATTTGACATCACAAGCGCCGAAGGAAATTAATTTCACCTCGATCGTTTTTTAAGAAAAGCATAAGGACAGACGGACGTAAAGATGAATGATTATATTGGGACGCCGTCTTTTTCCTTTTAACTTACGGAACCCTAAAAACGGCTTATCCAATTGACATAAAACTTTCACTGTCACACAGTTCCTGCTGCCCAAATTGGCATATACGTTTATATTTTTAGAATGATCAATAACGATTAAAGTGAAGAGAGACAATATAAGCTTGGAGGAGCTTGATCGCTTCATTAATACATTATATGAAGATATGTAAATCACATGCAAATCTGGAAAAAAGTTCATGAGAATATATTGCTGATGATAAGAGACTTTGTGTTGCGGTTCCTTACGTTTAATGCAAAATTGAACCATAGAAATAATTTTGAGTTAAACCAAATCGCTATAGCTGCATCAAAATAATTTTTGGAAGAATTATATACAACAATGAAATCCATAAAAACTCCTCAGTTTTATATAACTAATTAATATGAATTATTTGTGTATATAATTATTATAAATTATTATTCGCGGTTGGCCAGTATATTCCTGTACTCGACTAAAGAGCAGAACAAAATTAAATAATTAAACCGTCGAGAATATAGTCGAAGTTAACCAATATAGCCACTAAATTGCTGCGCCATGGTTTGAAATGCACTCAATTATTGATTCTCCGAGAGGCCGGTGGGTGCGCACAACAAAAGTGAAAAGTGGTTGACAAATTTGCCATCCGCACCCTGATCTATACGCGTTTACTCATATATATATATATATATATATATATATATATATATATGTATATAGTTTTTTTTTATTTATTGCTAATTATTTTACCGTCAAAGTTAAAACTATGATTTATAATAATTAATGTAATTTTTAGAAGAAAAGATGAATACTTTTATGTAATTTATTCCGCATCAGATTAATTCAAATAGATACGCGTCAATTCAATTTAATAAATTGATTCTTAAATTACTTGAATGTCATAACTAAGCAATTTCCGGAAAAAAATTCTAGAAATACCTGAATATGATACGAGCAAACCAGAAATGAGTGAGGTTATAAATTTTCGCTTTTAATACACCTTTATACTAAGCGAGAGCTTGTTATTTTATTATTATACATTAGTAATACACACACACACACATACATGTATATATATATATATATATATATATACATATATATATATATATATATATACATATATATATATATATATATATATATATATATATATATATATATATTAATAAACCTACAACATGTAATATCTCTACAATCCACAAAAATGAAAAAGATTATTGAAAATTAACCAATAATAAATGACAAAGTAACAACCCTCAGTCAAATCTGGACACTAGACTTAAATGGAATAGGTGAAGCCGTAGAGGATTGACCTCTATCACTTACGTCACTTGACCTTTACTCAATCCTTGCTAAAACTTGGCTCTCAAAAAACTCGGAAAGCAAATATTCATAACCGAAGTTTATAAAATTACATCGATACTTGAGGTGGTAATTAGCGAGCTAACTCATAATATTTTAAAACAAAATTACTTGATAATGAAAACAGCATCAGAATACATTCGAAGCATTTTGACTATTTAACATTCAGACAAACTGACACTTTCTTATTTTTTAATATAAATACGAGTACATATCTCAAAAATCAAAATATTTATTCAATTTATTTGAGCAAGTACTTTATTTTTATAAAGCTCAAGCAACAGCATTTCTGAGTTCGATCCAGAAAACAACTTAATTGTTTCTATTTGTCATACCTTGTTTCTACAATAAACGAAAAACACGAAGCTATACTCTGTATAAAATCAAATAAGCACCAGTATATTATATGTACTGTCAGGAATATTAAAGCGAGATTGAGATAAAAGAAAACTTCGTATTTTCTCGACTTTGGTTTCAAATGGTTTATTGGAATATTTCGAACCCAGTAGTGACTTCTAATTGCAGACATATTGGCCGTGATCTTAATTTGAAGAATAATTTTCAGAGTTTTTTCACATGCCAAAAATTACGAATTATCTTAAAGGATTAACTATAGTGCATTTGTGATTATTTGTTTATAAGTCAATATAATAATTTTGTTATGTGTCAAACTTGTTCTCATGTTAAATTCAATCTTAATTATTCCGAATTCAAATATGTCTCAATGCTCTATTAACTGTTGCTTCTGAAATGGTTTCAGTGATATTATCTATTTAATGAGAAAATTCTACTTCCGATATTCAGTCTCGCCACTCCATTAAGAATATTACAAATAATATCACAACAATTTTTATTTGTTCTTTACTAAATTGATACCATGCAAGTAATACAAAAATTTGTTACGTACCTGGAACAATTTTGTCGCGTCAAAATTCTTCGGAGTTTCAATCTTCCATCAAGTGTATTTTTATACTCACGGACGTAGAAAAATATTTTCCATTCGACGCGAAAGTCTAAAGCATCGTTATATTTGAATAATAACATATCCTTCTATGAATAGGATTCTCACGAATATCCAGTTTACCTGACCTGGATAAATATTTCCAAAATGTTTATGTCGTTCAAATTAATAGGAGCAGCAAAGAGTGTTGGTTCATGTTCACTACATGAAACTTTAATTCACTTTTTTGTCTATTACCTTTAATTTTGTGGTTCAAATATACTTAAATGTGATTTCATAATCAAAACAGGGCAAGACAAACCAACATCATTTCTACTCATAATTAACTAATTTCCCTTATAATGCTATAAATCCCAATGTTCTTTATTGTTTTTTTACGTAATAATTTTGCAACCAAGCCATGAATTATTACCAAATTTGCCATACCGTGTAATTGTTATCTATAATACTCCATACTCCATCACGTCTAAAGAGATAAACAGATTTACATGTAAAATTAATGATAAATGTTTAATTCAAAAATTGCCTTTATTCCTGTTGGATGAAACTTGATATGTTTTAATCAATAATGGAGTGTAAACATATTATGGGCTGTATGATGGACATAGGTGGCACTACGTGTATATTATATTATTTTATTATTCACCTACCTCGAAACCCCAAAACCTACATATAAAATTCCACTATTAATAAAAAACCTCCGCAACTGAAACCGCAGGACAATCTAGTTTTTTTTATATCAAAAGCTTACAACTTGATATTGTCATGTAAATGAAAAAGTCATGTAAATGAAAAAGTTAGTCTAAAGCTTTTAGTTTCACAATATCTTGATTTCAAAGATATATTTTATACAATGGTAACTCACAAAATATACTGTCCTGCATTGCAAACAATTTAAGCGTTTACTAAATTCAGATAGGAGTAGTGCCCTAAGCTTGCAAGTTTTATTGTTACCCTTTTGTTTTCTTTTTTGTAATAATATTTTAAGTCTTGCGATTATTATAGGGTATTATATATATTTTGATATTATTTTTCATTTAAATTGACATAAAAATAAATTAGAAAAACTACTTTCCTAATCTACACATCACTACATAATATTGACATTATATTTCATGTAATCATATATGTGTATATATATATATATATATATATATATATATATATATATATACATATATATATATATATGTAAATATACATGAAAAAGTCATGTAAATGAAAAAGTTAGTCTAAAGCTTCTAGTTTCACAATATCTTGATTTCAAAGATATATTTTATACAATGGTAACTCACAAAATATACTGTCCTGCATTGCAAACAATTTAAGCGTTTACTAAATTCAGATAGGAGTAGTGCCCTAAGCTTGCAAGTTTTATTGTTACCCTTTTGTTTTCTTTTTTGTAATAATATTTTAAGTCTTGCGATTATTATAGGGTATTATATATATTTTGATATTATTTTTCATTTAAATTGACATAAAAATAAATTAGAAAAACTACTTTCCTAATCTACACATCACTACATAATATTGACATTATATTTCATGTAATCATATATGTGTATATATATATATATATATATATATATATATATACATATATATATATATATATATATATATATATATGTAAATATAGGTATTCTTATACATATATCAGCATCATCATGTATAACCTAATAACCTAAACATTGCTTATTAGAGATAGGTTTACCCACTCCCACGACGAAAAACCTCAAATTGTAAATAACCCTTATAAATATTCTGTAATTCTACGTAATTACATATATAAACAGACATGTAAAAGCGAAGTTTATGACCCTAGTATCTGCATTGTAATCCCTCCCTTATGGTGTGACCATTTACCCTCATCGCCTCCACCGTGCGTGACATTAAATTGAAATCACCTAAGTAAGGCAGCAGCTGTCTCATTATTTTCCCTTCATACATAAAGGAAATCTGTTTTGCCCATTTCCCATAACTTTATGCAAATATGCAATGAATTTAAATTGTCACTTGCTGTGACTTATTACCTTTGTCACTTCCTGTTACGTGATAGTATTTATTTCAAGTTACAATTCAATCGTATTCAATTGAACGTCGGTTAGAATTGGACAGAAAGTTACTACTTAATTTCAAATATTTATTATAAAAGCACAGGTTTGACACTCCTAAAACAATAATGTTTTCAAACTAAAAATGTTTAGAAAAAAAAATATCTGTCAATTTTTTATTTATTTCTGAACATAAAGGTGCTTTGCATTTTAATAATGATAACGGATTTTAAAATTTATTATAACTTATTCGAATAAATTTCTTTTCACTCCTGGTAAACGATTATACTCATTCCCTGTATCTGTGATTGAAAAGTCAGGTATAGTAAGAAAAACTAAGCCCAGAGTAATAATATTTTTTCTAAATATTTTGCATTCGATGACTAGAAAACTATAACGATGTTTATAATTTTTGTAGTTTTTGAGATATTCCAGAATACTTTTGAAAGATATGCTCGTGGCGAAAAATAATATAAATAATTTTGTAAACAGTTTATTCACTCCTTAAATTTTCATATACATTTAAATGTATCAGAAACTTTCATAGTGCGAGAAATACTCAATATCGGCATATGAATGTATAAGCTTTTCATACAACAAACACTTGGCTTCATTTAACCGTGGTTTACTTTGTTATCTTATATTGAATGAAATGAATAAAATGATAACAAGGTTTTTGTTAGTTTTTGTTAAACATGAAAATGAAACTCAAAACCGATTTAGAATTATATCATAGCTAATACGAACAAAGATAATCAAAACATTTTTTATCAATTTTTTTTTTCATTATTATTAATGTTGAGTTTGTTATTTAATGTTAATGTTAGAGTTGATCAACGATAATTATTCAGGTTTAACATTATTTAGTCTTATGCTGCCTGTACGTGTGGTAATGACCGTCGGTCACCTGTGCTTTACGGCAAATGTGAATTATCAATCAGATTGGTAAACTATGATTGTAAACCGAAAGAGAAACATTACTAAGCACCTAAACCAAAACTATTTTCAATACAATAGCTGATCGTAAAACTTCTGAACAGACCGTGAGAGCTTCTTCTTCGCATCAATATGCTCTTTTCATGCGCTAAACGCAGTTAAACGGGGACGCATTTTCGCTAAAGATTTTCACGTCATCCTTGGTCTCCAACTTAATAAATAAAAATATAACTTCGGCGATTATTTTTATTAGTGGAAGTAAGTTTTAATGGAATTCAATTGGGACATTATATTTTTGGTAAAAAGATTATTTTATGTTTTGCGTGGAGTGCTCGCCCGATTAAAATGATTAAATTAGTTTGAAATGAGCTTTGAATCGATATCTATCTGTGCTAAGTAGACATATCATATAAATTATATCGGTAGTATACTCGGCAATCGTTTAATGAAAAATTAATTGTCAATAAACTTGAAATTTTCAATTCGTGAAAATTAAATAACGGTTACGTCATAATTACTTCTTTCAATTTGCTTAAAACCTTACTGCGTTTAGGTCTCCACACTAAAATAAGAGGACGAGATTCGTATGAAAAACGCAAAGCCAAACAAATATCTGATTTCCTATTTATTGCTGTCTTTTCAAATATTTCCATTAATATAAAAAGACGATCAAATAAATATCAACATACTCATAAATTAGGGTTTCGTAGTTGTTTATCTACTTTTAAATTTTTGATGTGGAGTAACCAAAAGAAGTTTAATTTAAATTTCTAATTAAATGCTAGTATTTATAATTTTTTCACCCTTATAAAATTGATCGTTGTTGAAATTTAGAGGGGAAAACGCATTGCATGTCATTTTCAAACTTAATATTGCACGAAAGAAAAAAATATGTCAAGTGCAAACTGTACTTGTACAATTAAATATTGATAACAATGCGCTACGCGCTGCTGACTGCACCAGGGAAGCGTTTTGACTAAGCTAAATTTTAAAAAATTTAAAAGTTTGTAAGAACAAAAATTGCTTCTTACATCGTGAGAAATATTTTTTGTTGAAAAACTTTTTCTCTAAAACCAATGGTTCAGCAGTAATAAGAAAATAAAGAATTAAACTGTTTATAAAAGTTAATCACGCTGGATTTTTTAATCCTTATTATTTTCGTTCATTTTGTCCCTAATTGCTAATGTTTTTTTTTCAAATTTTCCTGAACTATTCTTCCAGTGATAATGGTAGGGCTCAGAAATTTTTAAACGTTTTTTTTTATCAAAAAAATGTTAAAAAATTCATAACAAGAATATGTAATATGTATGGTTGAATTCGTGTTAGAATGAAATTTTCTTTAACACCCCAAACAATAAACTGAAAAGATTTTTTATTTCTCAATTTACCCCCTGAAATGAACATGTAGAACCATAATTCACCTTTTTATATTTCATGTCTGTAACTGGGCCACTATACTCTCTCTGTGCTAAGTTTCAAATTTTTAAGTCGAATAGTGTCCGAGTAAATCACCTGTGACAAATGAAAGAACGGATGGTCACTGTTTTGGCAATTTTGCCACGGAACACTACAAAAATCTGTAAAATAATTAAAAGATCTATACAATGATTTCACACCTGCTGGAATATTTGAAAAAAATTCGATGTACTTCACTTGTATGTGGAGGCAATTTTGTTTTTGGTGCTTTGCGACATAATATTTTAATTGAAATATCTACTTAAAATATTTACTTACGTTTCGAGCTCATAGACTGGGACAGACGGATGTACAGATGAACATGAATTAGATAGTTTCTATGTTCACTACTGAACTCTAAAAACTAAAATTTCACTTTAAGATAGTTTACATGGATTAAAAAAACTAAAAGGGTAGTTTTTATAAATAATAATTTATTAAAAAATTTTAAATAATAATATTTATTTTCTACCTTGGACATATATATATTTTTTTAGCATACATCCACTAGGCAAGGCATAAAAAAATTAACTTTAATTAATGATTACTCATTAAACCATTTGCGTAGTCATAAAACTTTGTTGTGAATACCTAATAGTTCTGTATTTCATTTAACCTATATAAGTTAAATGTAAACATATTCAGTAAAATTTTAAATTCATTATAATAATATCACTGAAGTCAGCACGACTTTTGGCTAGCTGCTATATTTCATTTTAATTTATATTTATCATCCATAATGTCGTACTTATTATAAGGAGCGGTTAATTAAATAAACAATTTCACTTCCGGACCTCCTCAGGTGAATAGTTGTTAGGAAGAATTCAACGGTCACGTATTTTTAATACTCGTAACGACCTCATTTCTGCTCAACTCCTTATATATATATTTTTCATCATCTCAACAATAGGAGATTACTCCTCTAACTTCGAAGAACTAGCCTAAATGTGCTAGTATTTTTCATTCAAAATTCTAAAGAAACGTAATAATAATATTTCCCATGTAGTTATAATACTCGTATTTTCTATTTGGAATAGTGTATTATTTCAAAAAAATGCTTTAATTAGAAAATAATTGTATTTCGTTAATCTTACTCAAATTTATTACTTTTCCGGCATTTATTTTTCAGTCCGTTTTCAACGCAAATTTAAAATAAATTATCATAATAGAATGCAACATATTGGTAATATATATCATTTAATATAAAAAGAAATTAAGGAACAAGGGTCAATTTGAACGCGTGACATATTGTTACTTCTCAGAAATTCGCTCCGAGTTGAGCAATGCCGTAAATTCTAAAATATTCTACTCTGAATCATTGGTTCAAACAGAAAGTGTGTTTATTTGTTAGACCGAGATTCGTAAACCTGTATTTTCCCAATCTAAGTGGAAAATTATGTCAAGGCATTTGAGTCATAATGTGTGGTCATTTAACTACTGTAAAGGTGAGCATGATTTAAATCACCTTGTTTACTACTCATCAAATATGTACAAGCATTTAATGTAATTTACAAATCAATATCAAGAAATTAGTCTTTTATATTTTTCAGCGAAATTTACTTACACATTTAAGAAATTCGCAAAATAAAGTATTATTACATGTAAATTAATGCCTTATACACTTAATATAAAAATATATGCGTCTGGAATTGGACGATTTGAGGTAATTAAAGTAAAAAATACATTTTTATTAATATATTTTTATTGTAAAAATTCAAACCATCGTATCAGTGGTGTCGGGTCATAAGGGGGCAATGGTAAAGTGTCTTTGAATTGTTTTTATTTTCGCAATATTCATGAAACTTACTTCTAAAATTAACCACTGTGGTGTACTCTGATTAGCTTACAAAAAATTCAACAGTGTTATATACAACGTGTCTTCTGTTTCATATGAATGCTTTTTTCTCCTTTTCGTGATCGATGTGATAAATATAAAATTTATCAAATCGATTTCACAAGTGTTAGTCATAGTCTTCCTGGCTCGTTTATGCAATGGTTTTTAATATGTTTGTGTAATGTCAATGGGTTTCTAAGATTCGGTGGAGCACTAGAGCCTCATCTGAAAATATTAAATTAAGCGACTTGACCGAGATTAATACAGATACCTTCAATTCCTACATTTTAGATACAGAGTTTAATCATAGAAGTGAAAAGAGCCTAAAAAGAATTACAGAACTTTCTTTCAGTAATAACAAGCTGTAATTAGCCGACAAAAACCAAAATCTTGTTCATTTATATGAAATTATCATATTAGGTTTCACGTTCACCTTTATAACAAAAATATACTTTTTGAAATCATATGTTCTTTAAAGTTGACCATTTTAATTATTTCTAGATTAATTCTAACAGCGTTTTCCGTAGCACTGTTTTGCAATAACACTGAAAAATTGATTAGAATGTTAGGCAAAATGTTATTTTCTAAAAATGTTGCATGTAAAATTTCGACAATTATTGAAAAAATTATAATATAAAAATATTACTTCCTAATCCTTTGCTGCATGATATTCGATAAAAAAATTAATAGGAATGAAAGTAAAAGAAAACAAAAAAATAAAAGTAACCTATTTATTAACGGAATATCAAATAAACATTACCAGTCATATGACAATGATTTTATTTCATTGTCAGCGATATTCACTAAAGTAATTGGTACATTTCTTTCATTCAAATTAATGTGATCTTCTTCGGTTCGATATATATGAAAGTAAACAAAATATAAAACCATTTATTAATACGATAACATACGATATAAGAAAATAGTAAACGCGGTTATGAGAAATAATTCACCGGAAAATGAAGAGTTTAAATATTTCGTTGTTATTATTTCTATGATGGACGTGGATATTTGAAAACTCAGAATAAATTTGATTGCATACAGTGCTCATTTTATAAATGTGCGTAATATGTTAGTAGAATAAATTGCTTTGCTAAAATGAATTTGCAAAGTAAATTGATACCAAGATATCTCATAAATTTCGCAAACCCTCGTTTTAACAAGTCGTTATTGAAAATATCCTTCAATCGTTCGCATGTTAATAATATTTCGATTATTATTGAATAACACTAATTTTAATCGTTAACTTTTTGATCAATAAATTTAATTGATTAAGACTTAATACAATCTATGTGTATACTCATATTACCCAATTATTTACCGACAACTTTTAAAATACTAGTTAGTATAATATTATAAACATGGAAGTGAGTTTACTTATTCACTACTTAAGCGATCTTCGTAAAAGAACATTTACATTTTGCCCGTTATATTGACGTTCCATTCAATGTATAGAAAGTAAGCCGAAAAATACAATATTGTATAAATTTATATAAAAATTACGTAACTTTTTGTCATAAAAACAATGTAAAATTTGTCTCAACCACGCTATAAAATATAAAAAACGATATTATTACAAAATATTAAAACGTTATAATAGAATTACTTTGTTGACAATTGATAACATCGACAAATAACAAAGAGCGACCGTTTACGTTTGAATTCTTGCAGTCTGTGCTTGCAGTGTCCGTTACGCTTGTTCTTCGGCGATTTTTATAGCCAACTGGTATTTATACGGATTTTTTCCAAGGCTACTCTTTTCATGTATTTCGGAATTTTTTTACCTAATTATGGGGTGCAACAAATGCAAAACAGCCATGCGACAAGTGGGAAGGCATATTGTTTTCTCACTATCAACTCGTTTATCAACAAGACTCGAAAGATAGCCATGAATTATAATTACGTAAGCCTCGTACATGCTTTTATTTCTGCATAATTAATATTTTACTTTTATTTTTTCACTTACCTTTAGATGGATTTACTTTTAATCGATATTTTACATTTTTAAATTCACAAGCTACTGACAATGAAAGTTTACTTAGGCATGCATTAGTTCCAGCCGATTTATGAGAAGAATACGGCATCATACCATTGATGATGAGATGGACTTTTCATATATTTTTCTTTATGATGTAATGTATATTGGGTTAGTGTTTTATGTATATATACTACTACATACTACTTTTATGTATTTACCACAAAAATATTATAATATGTTGAGATCGTGTAATACACACTAAGCTATTTTTTCGCATGTTTGCAGCATAAAATATTTTTTCTGTAACCATATTAGTGCTTATAAATGTTACGGACCAAGTGCTTACGAACTTAAAAAGTTAATTTTAATAATAATTTAATTACTTAAATAAAAGTTAGACACAAATAGAAGCCCTACTCCGTGAACTGTCGTAGAAACAAAACAGAAAAGTATAAAAACGTTAGTTATATCTATCTCCAATCGAATGATAAACTTGTACTTTATTTTTGTAATAGCTTTAAAATAAGAAGTAATATTCTTAATTAACTATCCACTAACTGCAGAACAAAATATAATACTTGTTCATTGCAATATTTTCAATCATATTTACTATTCTGCTCGCTAGTTTTGAACATTTTTCATGTTGCTGGGGAATTATTATTAATCCTATATTGGTCATTTAGTTCATAATATATAATATTCATTTGGGTAATATAATATTAGGATTCAACCATTAACACAAAAAGAATCGTTACATATATTATATTTATGAAACAAGTATGATATTAAATTTATATTTTCATCTCGAATCCATCAAGAAGCTACCATGTCTGGCATCCTTGTTGGATAAGAACTAACCAGCACCTAATTTAAGACCCATTACGAGGAGAAATGGGACGTTACCCTCTGAAACTCTCCCACAGTTTAATATCCCATTTATGTTAAGTCCCATATCACCGGTACCACCTCAATTACCACCAACCCCAAGGGAAGATTGACTTTCCAAGGTAGATCTTTAACAACACAATATAATTACGCATACCCCAAACATATTTACCCACTGCACAATTAACAGTTGTAATAATATATTATTGCACCTCTTTCAAACTCTTATCAGAAGGACATTAACAGAAGAACACAATACATTTACCAATATATTTAGTCGAATTAAAAATAGGTGACAGCAACGGAAGACTATCAACAATTTTTCATATACATAGATAGACTTAATCATCATTTGAATTGATAGGAATAAAGTAAGAAATGCCTTAATCATCATTTTATGCCAAATTATGTAGGTATAAACCATATCTCCCTTAGACAAATCGCTGACAGGAACTTAAGAATTCTATGGTGATTCCGAGGCTGTACCTGAGAAGAATTCATCAATAGCTAATTTTGATAGAATATAAATTTACATAAAACAAAGAGCAAATTATTTTTAAAAAAAAATGTTACAACCTATACAAATATAACAACTTAGTGAAACCTTTTATAATTGTTTCATATGGTGGACATATTATAGATGTTGTTAGCCCTTATTCTGTTGAAATTGTGATACATTTGTTTCAGGATGAAAATAATCTTTATCCTAGAGTTTTTGGACCAAATAATGTTTTCACTCTTGATAAAGTTTGTATAGATGTCATATCACTTTCAAAAAGCTGTAATTGTACAATTTTAAACCAGGGTCATTATATAAAAGACAAAACTAGTTAAGTTTTTGCGAGCCAATAAAAGCAGACGGTACCATTGCGAAGACGGGTGACAGAAATGGTTAAAGGTAATTTGAAAAGGGATTTTAAAATATGCGGGCAAAAATATTTCAACTTCTACACATCTAACAATATTCTGACAAGCTTTTGCACATTTAGTGACAGATTTTAAAATGGTCGCAGCTATTTAAAAAAGAATAATCCAATTTTAAAAGGTGACCTTAATTCTGATAAAATAATCCAGAGAACAGTCCGCTTTATAGATAAGCCTAATCATCTTGGACAATTTGTTAATGATTACAATATAAATAGAAGTATAATCATTACTAAAATCGATAGTGACTTACCTCAACTGAGGAATTTCCCCAAATTCTCTTATAATAAATTCATTTTGTTTGCTTCAGGATCATATCAAGTAAGTCGAGGGCAATCATATTATGGAGAACATATAAGGGAAAATATTGTCTAGAACGGGAGTATTCACAAGAAATGCTTTTGCGAGTAGGAGGTAATAGTCCCTATTTATTAAGAAGGTGTGTAAAGCCTAGACTTATTAGTCAAAGGATTTATTATGCACATATTCCCCGTGGATGCTATTTTAGGACATTACTGTAGTTGATTAGAAAGAAATAAGACTGAAGGCTGTTGTCATCAAGTGATGGTGCTTGTGTGGTATTTTGGTTTGGTCGGAAAACGATATAACCTATCTCCAACCGTATCATTTTTAGATCTTATTTAATTTAGTATAGATAAATATTAAGATACAAGTTATTGATTTATAGAAAAAGGGGTAATTATTATACCTTTGGTTTTGTTGTTTAATATTAATTGTAATATAGCATCTGATGTTCAGGGTATAGAATATATAATATAAACAGAATATATATTCTCTGACTCTAAAATAGATAATGATTCACATTTAAATATTTGGATTTACGTGTGTATAGCCGGGGTTGAAACGGAATAGTAAAGTCAGTTTATCAGTGTTTAAGTGCATTCTGTAAAAATCAGTTTCTTTAGAATTATTAATAGTCAGTATTTTCCAAATATATACTCAACCTTGGTGTTAGAAAAAAATTATATAATTAAATAAGTTCAACAATACAAAATTGACACCCCGCCGATTTCAACAATTTCATATTCGCCGAGAGTGAGACAGATGGACGAGTATGTAAATTAACATTAAAGGACACGAATTAATACAATGTATACAGATGGTTACCAAACTCAAATTATTATATCTGTCTTCATTGTCTTATAAAGAGCAAGTAAGGTTACGATACAACGTATATAAAAAAAGGCAAAAGCATTCTTGCGAACACTAGGACGCATAAAATCACTGATTATTTTTCTCAAAACTGTTGTCTATTAGTCCATCATTTAAGGCTTTATTAACATTAAAATGATTATCGTTATGAATTATTACTCAGATAACGTGTTTTTTAAGAATTACTTAATGCCAAATAGTTTAACATTGCGTTTGTCACTTCTTATTACGAAATGTATTTAAAATGTTTTTTTTTATTTATACCAATTCTTATATTAAGAAGATATATTTTTTGTATCTAAAAGATTATAATTATATCATTAAATAATGCATACCAGAAAAAGTAATTATAAAAGAATTACTCATATTGAAAGTTGGGACGCTGAGGCTGACGCTTGATAGTGACATTCCATTTTGCCAACTAGTTATTAATTTATAGATACCTAGGATTACAAAACAGTAATAAATTCGTATGCATGTTGAAACTAGCAAACTGGGCAAAGGTCCATACCAAAATAGGCCATGTCATTTGCATAAATGTAGCCCGTATTATGTAGGAAACAATAGAATATTTTGGTAAACGTGGAATACAGAGATAAACATTGATCTTTTTATCTCAAAATGGAACATTTTTAAGATAATTAAAAAAAAGTTAGGAATAAGAGAGAGTATCGTCTTAATGTCAACAATAATATTTGAATTACACCACCATTTTCTTTCCTTTTTCCACAATACCGATGCCGCGAATCAAAGCTACTTAATTTTACAGATTGGTAAATTTGTATAACAAGCCGCTTTTTATGGGTTCCTGAGGATAAAATAAGATGATATGAATCAATAATATTTTTTTCGTAGCTTATGCCTTTCTCGAGATATACTATTTCAACGTAAGATGATACGGTACACGCACACGGGACGCGTATGGCATTATTATAGCGATATGACGAGATGCAACGAATACCTTATTGTGTTTGAATATTACGATACGATAAGGTAAATAAAAATAAAAATTCACTATATCGAGTTTTTTCATGGAGGTAATCTTTACGATAATGGAACGTTTAAATGTAATTACGATTAAGCAAAAATTGAAACTTATTAAATAAATTATTTTCCAATAACGAAGTCCCAAGTCAAACAATATTATAGATTGTTTTCTTCTAATATTTTCAAGAGGAATTCGATAAAATCTTGCTTTTCCAATTAACCGACACCTGAATATGAGTATGTGTTAAGATCACTTATACGAACTATTCAGTCTCCATTATTTCGTATATAGTTTCACTAACGTTCCACTTTATAAAAAAATTCGTCAGCTATTTGCCAATATTTCGAAATAATATTTAATTTTTACATTGTTCTAATTACTGTTAAGTTCCAATCTATCTGCTAAATAACAATCAACAATTTTACAACATACTATTTAATTCTTCTAAATGAACATGGGTTACAATATCGATGATTTGGAACAATATTCATTACGCGTACAGGACAATAATACCAAAACGCGACAGGACAGTATGTAATAGAGTGGGAGTGAGCGACAAACGTAACAATGAATCGATCCGAATTCTGTAAATAAAAGGGGCACAATGATCTCATTTAGATTGAAAGTCTGACAAAGGCGGGTCGCGACTCGGGCGCGCGGCTTCTGGGAACGGCTTTTAATTACATTCCCCGAGGATCGTCTGAGTTATTTGTGAAATAATTGTAGCCATTCCTTTATTTAACGTAACTATTTACTTTTCGTCCATCTCCGGGCCGAAAAATGGCTTTCAAGTATTATGAATTATTGTTGTCTAATTTGTACTGCGTTTTGCGAGATTGAAACGTTTGTCTTCTTTTGTTAATGAAAAGTAAATATATTTGTGGTAAATATCTTTAAAATTTTAACGTTATTTTATTTATATAGTATTCATTTTTTATTTATACATATTTATTTGCACATTATTTATTCTTACAATTTTAACAAAGGAATTAAAAATTGCTTGAGATGCATTTTACTAAAGATTATCTTTGAATTTATACCATAAAAAAATTAACTCTTAATTTTTGAAAAAAATTAAATCAATACAAACAATTTAAAACACGTAAAGGTTCAAAAAGAATAAAAATAGAACTGTATTTATCAGCAATTGACTTTATCGCGGAATAATAACTTATATATTTTACTGTACACATTAAAACGGTAGACTTTTCATTCATATGACGAATTTATTGCTAAAAGGGCATCTCTTCCAATCATCCAAAGTGAGGTATTTTTTGATAAATAATGGTACTGTAAGCTCAAAAGGATTATGCGAACAACACAAAAGAAAAAAAAATTTAAAAAAGCAATAATACTAAAAGTTACAATAAAATGCTTACTTATGAATATGTGATTGATGAATCAAAGCTAAAAGGTATGAGCAAGGATATAAAAATGTTTAAAAGATTTTTGACTGCTCGAAATGAACTTTGGGACGGAAACCTATACTATTATATTATGGAAGTATCACCTGAGTACTTTTAACGACTCATTTAACTGAGTATTAAAATTTCCTTCAGTCTCGACTGAACGCGGAAGGCAAATTAAAAGGTTCAAACGATTTTAACAAGCTTATATATTACGCCAAAGTATTTCTCGAAACGATGAACTGAAAATTTCTTCGAATCGTTTGTGATGATCGTATTTCATTAAATATTTATTCAATTAAAAGGTATTATGTAAACAAGTATTAAGTGGAAATCAGTATCACGCCATATTCTATACCGATGTGCTCAGTGAAATTGTATTTTCCCATTTTGAAATACTAAATTTAACTTACCTTTGGATTTTAGTGAATTATTATTTAATATTTAACAGATTTTATGTATAAAAATATACTCACAGTAACAAAGTTAATTTTAATATTTTCAGGACATGGGAAATGCAACAAACAATATATGTATTTTATATTGTTATTAATAAATGTATCCTTATTTCGTTATTTTTAATAAAGTAATCAATTATTACTTCTTCAAAGGCGTGCATTCCCTCTTATATTATTGAAGCTGTTGCTATTACTTTCATCGAAATATCCTTAAGATCAAATCCTTTCTTCGGAATATAATTTTCTTTCGGAATTATAATTTTCTTTCGGAATTTTGTTTGCTTAAGTAAATGTTTATTCAATTGTTATTATGATGCCAATCAAATCAAAACAACATTTAAGCAATATTTATTAACTTCGTGACATTAGATTCGAATTTGACTCAAAATTTTATTTACGTCATATTTCGTAAGAAAGTTATAATATTAGTAATAAACATTGGTTTATTTGAACACACGCGCATTGGACTTAAAGAAATAATAACAAGTTTATCCTCTAACGCCTCTTCACGCTTACGATATATGCATCGAGCGTCCGCCCGCATTAACCCGGCAGTTGTTGATAAACGACGACGTTCTCATTAGATCTTGCTGACGTGTGCCGACATGTTTCTTTTCTCATATTCGTTAACAGGTAGAAAAATAATTTCGTCCGTACGTGTCTCGGCTACCTGTTGTCGCGAAGGCGAGATTAATGCCCGTTAGTCATTGTCAGCTTAATTTCGATCCGAAATAACATCATTTCTTTTGAACAATTCTGAAGATTTTGAGATAAATTTTGACCTTTAAACAAAAATATATTCGTTTCGTAACTTTCATTTCTATATCCAACATAGATAATCATATTTCCTGAAGACTATAGTCTTGCTAACAACGCAGTTAATTTAATTGTAATAATAGCAACCATGTAATAGTAACCATGTAATAGCAACCATGTAATAGCACCCATATTTAAACATGGTTTTATTTCGAATGTACAAATTATTTATATTTCTAGCATAAATAGGAGTTTATTTTAAAATTAGGGGAATATTGTTTAAAAAAGATATGTATTTTTATACAAAAATCTCTATTGAAATATCCAAAACTACACACAAATAGATAAATATGATACCTATCATATAACTTTATAATAATGAATAGCATCATAAATACTGAAAAAACCTGTCAAGTACAAGTAGAATTTGCGCTACGAGAATTCCGTACACATTTAGGTACTTTAAAAGAGTAGGAGTACGTAGTATTTTTATTAAACCATACACAAATATTAATTTTTAACAACGTATGTATATTGTTTTACTATATCTTTGCTAGTCATAAAAATATGGTGCATATTTTAAAATTATAAAATCTAGAATAATTGTTAGAGTTTTCCTGTAATCTTCTATCCAGATTTTATCAACCCAATTTTTTTTTTCATGAATTTTGATTCAGTAATTTCGGAAATAAGGCAGGAATGTTCGATTCTCGTGTATTTTTTAGAATATCTTTCTTAAAAATGCTGTTTAACTTTGTGAAATATTCTTGTATTCCTCATACAAAGCCCTTTTAAAATGATATGTAAAATTTTTAAAAAATTTATTATTTTGTATTACTCCTCTATTATATATATACTTTTATATATATAATATTTTAATAAGGTTAGTTAACATATGTGGGCTAATAAGATGTATTATTGTGCCAAACGTCAACTTGCTACGTCACACAATTTCTCAGAAAATCGTCTGTGACACGCAGACACAGGAGTTAACTGGAACCAGAAACAGGAGTTATCTTATAAGGGTTCCGTTATTTCCTTTGAGGTATGGAACCCTAAAAAGGACAGATAATAGAGACCAATTTAAATTTTTCTTTTATTTTTTTCTCTAATATAAATTCATAAATAACTTGACACCAAGACTCGTAACGACAACGCATTGTTTGTTTTTCAAACTATCCTATCACACTTTGTATTTATCTACTTGCTGGATATTACCTTACGAAGTAAGTAAATATTTACTTCATAATACTAATTTATCTCCAGGTAAAAGTTCTGTTTTCTCCAAGATATATTTTAACAAACAAAGTTAATTCGATTAGACACAATTTATTCAGATTCAGTACTTCTCGACAGCGGCTTAGCTCGCTTAAACAGATTACTATATAAATATTTTAGAATAACAAGATGAAGGTATTTGGTGTCAAACATTAGACATCTTCTTTATTACGGATTAAAGATTAAAATGTGAAAAAATAGTAACACGCCTACGCCGTAGCGACCGAAGCGTAATAATAACCTGATACATACTCTCGCAATGACATTATTAAATCATTTAAATGTATCTTAAATAATACGAATTAAATCAAAATGATAAAATGAGAGCAAATTAACGAGAAATTTATGTTAATCAGAGAACATCTTAATGAGGAAATCTCACTAACCGAGCAATTGGACAAAAAATGTTTATAGAGCATCAGTTGTGTTTTATAGTTTCTGCTTATTTACACCTTGTTTTTTCTGAAACAAACGGATATCTGCGTCTTTATACAGCCTTAAATTTATATGACTGATGTCTTTCTTAAACTCTTTTTTACTGTCTTGTTCTTCATAAACTATTGTCGAATTAATTTAAATCGATATGGATTAAACATACGTAAAAACAATTTACTACCAGATAAATATTCCACTACATTATCGAACAATATTCAAATTTACTATTGATATGAACATATATTGTAATTAAATAACCGAATAAAAATATCTTAGTGTGCCTCAGAACAAAAGTGATGGCCAGTGTGCCTCAGAACAATTGATGGCCATCGTGGCCATCAATTGTTCGTCTCTAAACACTTAAGATATCAATAAACGAGAAATCGAACTTGAGGTCGAGATGATAAATTTAAAAAAATTAAATAAAGTAGTGGAATTGTTTCCAAAATTATTTCACACAATACTTCATCATGTTCAACCACGTAAATTTGAAAATAATCTTTTATATAATCTACACCATTACAAATTTTTACACAATTTTACAAACGATATACGGTAATCAAGGTCTTGATTAACCGTTAAAAAATGTAATTTGTACGTTTTTCAAAAGCCACTCAATTACATAGAAGTGATTATTAGACTGATATTTATTATTGTATCAAAAAATACTTTCTTCCTAAACTACTTTTAGTGTGTATTGAACAACGCTTTTGTCATTTCTCGTTACCTCACGTCCATAATAATAAGATTATCTTAAATTCCATATGAATAATCTATTAACGTTAAAATTACCTTTATACCTAATTCCTTATTAATAACACAATTGTTGTTTATTAAATTATTTCAAATCATTAACTATTAAGTGGAAATAACAACAAAGATTTAGACATTTTTTTCAAAGGCAAGGCTAATGGCACTCGAATAGCGCGTCCAAAAAAGAAAATTAAGAAATTTGATTGAAATTATAAAAGATTAAAATACCCAATGCGTATTAAAAAAACGTACTAAACTAGTAAACAATCAAAAGTTTGAGACTGGAAGGCAGCAGTTAAAAGTTCTTATGGTTCTCTAAACTCAACTAAAAATATTGATAATTTGAAGTTCATCAAATATTCCTTGGCGACATGAAAGTATTTATTCAAGCTATGCCCAGCTAGAACTGCTTCAAATTTTTGTCAATATAACTACACCCTCATTTTTATCGCCCGAGCAGGCTTTTTATTATTTTTTAAAGTTTTTTTTTATTTTCGCCTTTTTAGTCTGTAATCATAAACACCTATTTCCGTCTATATACGCAATTTTTTTCTACGAAATGTTATTACAGGAAGTTATAAAGAGAGAATCACTTTATACAGGCAGGCTTATCGATACAGGATTCATCCATCGGACCCTAACATTATTATAAGAATATGTAACAATGGGAAAATTGCATAACTGAATATTTATTTATCCACAACTCACACGAAGGAGCCTCAAAGTAGTTATAAATAAGTTATTTATTTGAAAATAGTTACAAGTATGCACCGTATTAAAATTCTTCTGACATAATATGTCCCGTAAGAAGCTATAGAGATTTTAATGATATTTCAAACTTCAAAATCCATTATGGATATTTAGGGAATAAGTGTCTAATATACATATCCACATAAACGCAATCGAAGAACGTTACTCTCGCGCCCTCGTGCCATCGAGTAAGAAAGGTGACCCACGCAGAACGACAATCTTCAAAATATTAAATTTTCTCTTTACATCTTACTCGATTTCCAAAGATATTCCAATTCGTAACGATAAATTGAAAATATTTTAGCCTGTAACCGTTGGACAAACATAATAAAATATAAGCATTCCTACAGAGACTACGTAATGCGCTACGTCAGTAATTACAATAAAACAATAGTTTCAGAAAAGACATCTACTTAAGATTCGCCAATGTCTAATTTAAATTTTCCAGAAAAAACTTTCCATATTAACGTGGCTATTAAAAAAAAATATTAAAATAATATATTTTCACGAAAATGTTACGTCATTCCTCGACCGTTCCGATCATTTATTGTTAGAAAGATCGTCGTCTTCGCGCTCGTTCGTCCAAACAGCTCAGGTGCGCTGAAAACTTCTCCATTATCATTGAAAGCTTTGGCGGATGGTAACTTTCAAAATAGACTATATAAAATGCCAAATATTAATAATTTATGAAAGGTTTTAGTATTCATTATTTTTTTTATTTTAATGTGGCTATTTTAAAGTTGCCTGAATGTATTTATACATACGTTGAAAATAAAAGAGACGTTATAACCACATTTTAAAGAAAGGCTACAGTTTTATTGGTCTGTGCATGAAAAAGTTTTTATTCCTATTTTTAAGAATGGCTATGTAATCTGAAAATGGGCACTGTCATTTTCATACTTACATGCCTATAATTAAACCATGCCGATATTTTTAAAATAAATAGTAAAAATCGAAATATCTTTCTCTGAAAATATCTAATATGGTAATTGATGGAATTACTGCAAATATTTGCTAATTAATCCTTTTTAAAGTTTTTAAAAATGATATAGGCCTAAAATTAAAATTTAATAAAAATACTTTTTGAACTATTCCTAAAGAACAACTATCTAAAAAATATATCTCAATATTATAATTTTTATAATTTTTTCGACCTAAAAACGAACGAACGAAATAACGAAAAACTTTAACAATATCCGCAGTATAATTCAGCAAAAAATAGAGAAACTTTAATGACGTGAGACGTCGCTGAAATGATCTGCTGATGAAAATAATTTGGCAGAAGTTAATTTCACGCAAACTTAGGCAAGTCAAAGCAGCCTAGCGCCTGTGTACGATGGTAACTCTCTATTACGCGGAAATCCAATTTAATGTAAAAGCAAAGTCATCCCAAATTTCTGTTAGTTATAAACAGTTAATTGAAATTAATTTTGACAAAAAAGCGTTCTAATTATACTCAAAAAATATATTGACACCCTAAATTAATACCAAACAATTTGTGCAATTAAACACATATGGTAGAGATTATAACTTTTCTATTCTAGTCCAAAAATGCGTTGTAAATATTGCACGTTTATTATAATCAAGTATCGAATAGTTTTTATTACAATACCCTAACTCTTTTAGACTACTAAAGTAATAACAGAAACAATATAAATGAACTCCGATATCGACAGGATGATGATAATATATGTGTAATAGAATTTTAAAAAAAATTGGATAAAACTTACCAACAAACAGAAACAATACAAAAGAATCTGTCGTATCTCCAGAAGATACAAAAAAATAAAAAACACATGCTGTCATTTTTAAGGGTCCACATGTGAAGTACCAAGAACCACTTTTGCTTCTCCTTAACATGTTCGCGATTCCGTTCGTTCGTCCGCCCGTCCTTTCGTCAGTTTCGGGTTTCCAGCTTCTATGCTATGAGTACTACGACCGTGGAGTTAATTAAGGGAAATACGTTTCTATACGTAGACATGCGACATATTTCCGTAAGAGCTTTTTGAATAGATTTAAACATATTTCTTTCGTAAATTGAACTTTAAATATATTAATCTGTGCCAAAAATAATTACAAATGTATGTCAAATATTATTAATAAAAATATTTGTTCAATCTTTGATATATTTTTATTATAAAACCATACTCAACTACAGATTTTATTCTTCTTTTAAATACACCAACTTTTAAACGATAATCACTTATTCTGCAGTTTCCAATGATTTGCATACTAAATACTTTACCTGCAAAAATTAAAGAGTAGATTGTCATAATTTAACCAAACAAAGTGATCCAGCTTTTAAAGTGCTTTATATCATGCTTTATTTACAATACCTGAAAAATCCACGCCCACGTATTGTTTGTCAAATTTCAAAATGAAAATAACTTTAATCACAAGTATGTTTGAAAAGAGACATCAAAAATAGTTTACACATTTGACTAAAAGTATCATATTTGACTACCTCACCGCTCTGTTTCATCGTTTTAAGAAACTTTATTTTGACCGTAATTCACCATTAAATAATAATAATAAAAAAAGTAAAAACAAATTTCCAACCATTTTCCCCGCCTTGCCCTAATGAATGATTACCTATTGTGTGAAGTTCTCTAACGATCATCTGCTTTCCGTCAGGAGGGCATAAAGAAAATCGTTGTTAGTTAACTACAGCGGAAGCAGGTACGCGTGGAATGGAAAATAGTAACTAGAAGTGATTATCTATTTCCGTTTCTTTAGTGGCGTATCGTGAGGGAAATGTTGAGACCGATATCGGGGCCGCGTCTTATTAGGGCCACAAAAAGTCAATATTAGGTTTTGAAGAGTTGCTGTGCTTGAGATGTTTATTTCCGGAATGGGTTTCAATGAAACAACAAATTTTATTCATTATTCGTTACAGAGTTGACACTAATTGGAAAGTTTAAAACAAAAATATTTTACACCATTGCTTTTAGTGAAAAGCCATTATAAAAATATTAGATTCTAGTTTATATGGTGGCTCTTATCTTGCATAAATAAAGTATACTTACGGTACTATATAATTTTAGAAAGTTCTCTGAATCTTTACAGACGCATCATTCAGAGATAAAAACTTGAAAAAATCAATATAACAAAGAAATTTAGTAAATTTTTAGAAGATATGATTTTGCGGGAATTTGTTTATTTGATAGGTTTTTCATTCGAGTTTAGTGCCCAAATAAAGCACATTAATAGATGCAACGTGACTATGGTTACTGTTCAGTTATACCACCTGCAACTATAACGTCTTCTGCATTTAATGTGTTGTAAAACCGCCTAATTACACACAGAGCAGAGCGTTGGAGTTGCATATGTCTCCTATGTAATTGTTGAAGCAATTTAACCCAAATAATATTATTTTAATGTTTTAATTAAATGCTAGTACCTAGAAGTTTTTCAAATCCACGATACCTTAATTAGAAGAGTGGAGAAATTATCCACCATTTTGAAAATCATTTCACAAAGGTGCATGAAAGTGAAAAATGATAAATTAAACCTTGCTTTTACTTTAAATGACTTATGTAATCGTACTACGTTTAGTGTGATGAGCGGATATAAAATATTAACCCCATTTGACATAGATATTTGGTTAAAATCGGTATTTTTTTTATTTTTTATTACAGAAACATCATTTAATAAATGACATGCATACAAGAACTATAGAAATTATGAATATCAATCTTAAACCATTTTAGCAATATTTTAAGTAACTTTTTTTAACAGCAAAAATATATGTTTACTTGTCGAATTTTTTAGGTGAATGATTTAAAATCAAATTGATTATTCTCTTAAAGTTTTATATTTGAATTTTAGTTAACTCCATTAAATTGAGTTATTTGATTCCAATAAACCAATCGTTTAATGAATTAAATAAACCTACTAAAATAATTATCAAAATATGAGCAATCCTTAAAATTAAAGACTTCGCTTTACATTACATGAAAAAAATTCCTTCACCTGTTATTTTACTACGTGTTGTAAATGTAATATTTAGATTTAAATAAGGTCTAAACATGAGTGTTTTGAAATAAGCGGTTAAATTACAGTAAATACATTTTTCTCTCTTATTTTAATCCGTACTTAAAAGTAAATAAAGGGTCTTATTTTTCATACACATTCTACAAATTGCAATAATCAAATAGTCGTATATTCAAACTATATTATTCACTATGACTAATTTATAGCACGAAATCTACTAATAGCTATATTTCTTCAAAACACAATAGGAAAACAGAACACCAAGATAGATACATCATATATATAGAAGGCAGAGGAATTTCCATACCAAAAGCACGGCAAATATGACTGTGATAATAATTTCCGTAGTTGCAATGGACACTGCGAATAAATCTGCTACTAATACAATATGTTTTTATTACGGCTAGAACCTGAAGTGGGGCCGCACCTTGGTTTAACCGGCTAGAACTAGGATAGATAATTTTCGGCTAAAACTAGGTATAGCCTCTTTCCGTAAAGTAAGTGTAGCCGGTCGCAGTCGGCTAGTTTTAATTTTGTTTACACCGGCTAAAATTAAGTATAGCCAAGCATCGTTGGCTGAAACTAGGTGTAATCCATTAGTTATTACTAAAAATGAAGACTATTAAAAGGCTATATTGCATGCTCCACTGGTAATTATTTTTCAATCTTTTTGAATAATTTTAAAAATCAAAAATAATAATTTGATAATTACGTGACACTAAAACAAAACGCTTATCTGCTTTTTGTAGACTTTTTATTCGATATAGAACAACCTTATTATATTAATTATTATCATATAAAGACATAGTAACTATAGAATAGAATACAAAGACATGTTTCAAGTCTGTTCGCCGCTTTATGTTAATAAAAATAAACAAAAAAATAAGCTAAACCTATACTTTGTTATCCACTAAAATGACATAATAAAAACGGTATTTCTAGATAATGTACGAAATAAAAAACAATTCTCGACAAAACAGTTGTTTCGGAACAAATACCGTACTTCCAGATCTAACCAAAATATACATACACGAGATAAAATTGTAAAATAGCTGTGTACGGAAACATTACAGAATGTCGTAGATAATTCAGAAGAAGCATAAGCCACGAAATAATTTTCGTAATATATACTCATTTCTTTATTTTCTCAATTTATTGTTTTATTAGCTTATCATGTAATTAAAATATTAATTAAAATTTATGGGAAATAAAAACATGTCCCTGTTGGCAAGTATATTTATTACCGAATGAAATTTGTTATATTGAATATTTTATAAACTAAGCATCTTTCAGTTATATGTAAACACCGAAAGGTACGTTATAATTTTGTGCACCTTTTTGCTTCATAAAGTGAAAATGGTAAGTTTTGCAAACGCGAGTTATCACATCTACAATTACGATAAAAAATTGCATTAGAATATTCAAATAAAACAAACATAATTTTAAAAGGGACATGACGTTTGCCAATGTACACTGATCAATTAGAACTCTATAGAACAACAGAAATGCATATCATAGAACTATGACTTCATAAGTTACAGTAGTTCACACATGTTTATTTTTCATAACTGCGAAAGAATCCTTTACTCAAATCAACACGCAGACAAAAATTTGGCATTTGTAATATAACTAACACAAGTTTATAGCCTAACGTAACTTAATTTAAAACGTAATTAACTTAATTTAAAACATAATTAAGGAAAGAACTTAGAAATAAATTTCGTTACATTGATAGACAGGAGAAAAAAAATGACAAAAAACCTATAGATTATAGTGATGTCTCAATCACGAACGAACGAATCAATGGGATCTTTTAAAAATAACCAATGATCGAATCACTATAATAATTTAGAATCTTTCGTCTTCGCCAATCACGTGAATCACGAATTCACGATTGTTTGTTTGAATCGATAGCTTTGCTCGAATCACTACCGAAATACCGGCAGGCGTGGTCGCAGTTGATGATTGATATTTCGGTTTCGATTCGGTTCACGGGTTATTTTATTTTAGGGAACGTTTCGTTAGACCGTCATACCACGTATAGCGCCAGCCGCAAGACGGCCGCATTTACATCGATAAATTGAACATTGTATGTAAATAAATATTGAATAGGTATAATAAACTATTTATTCTTAGCGGGCGCAAAGGTTTATAAACGAATACATTTATTGTACGCTAGTATAACATACGAATAATTGATTTAATATATACATAATTTTTATTAAGATAACATACATGCATATTCATTCTGTGTAACGTAATATGTATATTATAGTGGGGTATTGGCCTGTATATAGAAATTCTTTTTCGATATATAAATAGTTTACTATAATTAATTTCTTGGAATAATCGCATTCACTTAATTAATTTATCTTGTAACATTTTTCAATTACATGAAGTGTTTAGTGTTATGTTTAATAGACTTTGGAAAGTTGTTACTTGATTTTAATATATATATTACCATATTCTTATCAATAAAATGAGTTGTTATAGCTATATAGCTTGGATTGTTAACAGACGTCCAACCATCTGTAGTTAAAAAAATTGCACCGGATTGTAACAACTTATTGTTTACTTTTTCCTTGTTGCCAGAATACAGTTTTGGAATAAAAGAAGTTGAAAGCGTTTTTCTGCCATATCATAATTGAAATTGAAATGTTTCTGCAGAACACTTCGTTTATTCAGTAAATTAAACACATAATAACAAAAAAATAAAAAAAATACAAAGGAAAGTTAATAGGAGCGAAAATTTATGTAATAAAAAATTAACAAAGCGGAATGAATATCATTAAACGATTACCCTATCACAATTATTGTAAAAAACCGCCAGCAATATCTTTAGTCTTTAAACTTTGTCTCTAATTAATAACTGACCATATTTCACAATTCACATACATGCGTATGCTACGCATGCTTATTAATCACTGAGAAATCAATGACCAATCCAAAAAAATCTTAAATGCGTTTATTTACGTTTCAAATAATGAAAGTTGTTGACATATTTTAAAAATTATCTTTAAAAAGAAACCATGAAACACATTCATCTCAATAATAACAAATCGATAATTGTTGCTATTTCAAAGAACGATAAATATTTATGGTGGTAATATATAAAGTGGGCACACGCGGCAGTCTATAAAAAATAAACATTCATCGACTCGTAAATGAATGGTGACTGGTGATCGATCGTAGCATGGTGGTATGGTCGATGCCCATAACACGAACTGTACAGTTTGTGATCGATTCAATCAAATGAACAGGTCACGAGGACCCGATCACTTTCGATATCATTCACGAATGATTGCAATCACGAAATTCGATTGACTTACGCTCGCCTGAATACTCAAAAATATGATTTACTAATTTGTTTTTTTTTTCTTATTGGCTAAGATACCCACCAATATCTTATTTAGATTTAGACTACGTTAAACGCTGGGATTTTATTCATCTTTCATGAAAGAAAACCATATTGTAAAATTTCCATCAACTTACAGGGAGGAAAAAGTATGAGAGAACAAAGACCTCCTCAGGTAATGAAATAATTTTTGCCAACAACACGATTTTACTTTAAAGCTCTGCACTCGGTGGGCTGATTGCAAATTTAAAAAATTTCACTTTTAAAATTAATTTCATTTTAGGGTGTAAGTACATTGCACTGACGCTAATTGAAATTAATTTCAATTAAATTATCTTTTTATCCTCATTGCAATACATTGTGGAAACAATATTACAGAGAAGACATTATATTATTTTACGCACTCATTTCATTTTTGTGAGAAATTTCACTTCCGTAAAAATATTCCAAAGGGATCGTTAGGAGATTTGAGTTTTTTTAAGCCCAATAAGAATATCGTTGAGGAAATAAACTAAGCAAATTAAATTTATCCTGAAAAATATTATCAATTAGGAGCGTCGAAAATATTCAAACTTCTCTTTACATTACACGAAGAAAAATTATCATGCTGGCTCCTCTTATCCTGTCAGCATTTCTCGTCGTTAAAAATATATAGCACCATGTGACCGAGCGTTGCTCGGTGTATTTCGAGTTTCCCATGGGAACGTGAAATTGATCGTTTAAGGTATTAGATTTGTTTTGAATATCAATAGAATGGTTCCCTTCCCCTTGCCCTTCCCTCCTCTTCCCTTTCCTTCCCCTACCCGTTCCCCCTCGTCTTCGCATTCGCCTTCGCGTTCGCCATTGCGTTCGTTTTCGCTTTCGCATTCGCCTTCGCGTTCGCCTTCACATTTGCCTTGGCGTTCACCTTCTTCTTCCCCTTCGCCTTCCCCTTTCTCTTTGACTCCCCCTTTCCTCCCATTCCCTCTTGCCCTCCCCTTCCCTTTACCCATCCCTTCCTCCTCCCCCTTACCTTTCCTCTCCATCTTTCCCTTCTCCTTCCCCTTAAATTGTATAAGCATCAACACAATGTAAATGTATTCTCCTCTAAATTTAAGATATCTACAAATATATCGTCAAATGTAAACTATATTGCCAGACAGACCAAATAATGGTAATAATAATAATAACAATAACATTTTAAATGTAAAATGTCAACTAATAAAATTATGTCATGTCATCAAAATTTAAAGAAGTATAGTTTTTGCCTGTATAACATTTTCATGTAAGTAAGTACTAACCATATAACATATTCACGCTTGGAAACGACTCCTTGACATAATTATAAATCTGCTAAATAACGAATTACGCGTTTTTGAAAAATATTTATTATAGTTTGAATCTGTGGTGTTATCCCAAAGAAGCAATCCATATGTCATGATAGTATAGAAATAGACAAAATAAATCACCTTTATGTAGTCCATCTCGTAATTCCTCCGAGATTTAAAATATTCCTATATCATTTTTCGTCTATAGGTATGCCTAAATATAATGCTATAGTTGCTACTAATATTATTATAATCCCAGCAATTATTATACACAGTGACTTCATGTTTTTTATACACATTTCGGCCAAGCACAGCACATAAATAGAATTGTCCTCTAAGCATAATTGCTATTTTTTACCTTCATAACTCTTAATATTTTGGTGAGCTGTAGTAATGTTACATTTCTTATAATTTTTTTTAAACTTTGGCTTTCTAACTTTCAAGTTAGCATGTGGAAATTCACAAATTTATTATGTACTGATGAGATACTGAAGTATACTCGAATGTGGTATCATTTGCTAGCTAGCAAAAATGATATCAATTTTTATTTGCGGAAGTATTTATAATAAACATTACATTAATTTCAAACTGAATTATACCTTTAATATTATGAAGAGCATTTCTGCTGAATATATTCACTTCCATTACATTTAAACTGAGAAATTTTTCAACGCCATTTCATACATTTTAAAATGATTTCCGTAAATTTTTTAAGTTAGGCAGATAACGAGATATTATAATTATAGGACAATTTTGGATTTCTAAATAGATAAATAAATTTAAAAAAAAACAATTTTGGATTTATAAATAGTAAATGTGCTTTGAGCGATCGCTATAGTGAATGTCTTTTTGGAATTTTCACCATAATGACTTTTTTTCAAAAACCTTTGAGATAGTCGCAGATTACTGTCACAGTGAAGCGTAAAATGGTGAAAGATTACATAAAAATCTTTTCCTATTTCGTTACTATTTACACTAATTTTAGACTTACGAATACCCAGTTTTATATTTTCGTGCTTGCGGGTAATTTAAGACCTAAAAAGAAATTAGCTTCTTCACAAACAGCAGTCTATATCCATTTTCATTCACTATTGCAATATTTTAAATAATTTAAGGATTAAATTACAAACTACCATTTAAAAAAATAAATATAAATTTAAAATTTTAGATTCTAAATTATTTAAATAAAAATATTTTTATTTCAAAACAAATTTCAATCTTGCTGCTAATAATTTATTCATTAATAGAATACTAAGTACTATTAAAATCTTCCTGGATTCTAAAACGTTAGTGAATAATGGCTTAAATTGTCTGTAAATTCATTGTCGTTCTTTTATATTCATCTTCTTGCTTTTAAAAGATGATAAAAGTGAGAATATTTTATTAGGAAAACTGTTATTTTAAACCTGTTGTTGGATAACTATTGGTTCTAATCGCGTTATAACTTACATTGATTGAAAAACATACTGGCTTCTGTTAGAACATATTACGAATGCATCAATAAAATATAAACACTACGTAAAAACTTGCACTTGTTTTGGCTCTACATGCTATGAATGCATTTTATAAATACAGTTTTGTCTTCTTAATTGAAGTATTATTGTCACACTCGTCAAATTTTGCTATCATTATGATGATTTTTACGATCAACAACAATCTTAAGAGTAATCTAAATAACTATAAACAAAAACCAATACTGAAATATATAAAATCTGCTCATATAGGTACACGCTATATTACTTGAATAACTTACACCTTCATGTGAAGCGTCTACATGATTCAATAGTGTGGAAATTCCCCACGATTGAATCGCAACGGATAGATAAATTCGCAATTCTTCGTAGATCTTTACGTGCAATAAACTCGATTTATCAATTCATTTTCAATATTTTCTAAAAGTGATTTCAAAATAAGAAAACCCTAAAAATCTCTTAGAATTATATTTGATAATAAAGAATCAAAGACAGAATAAACCAGAGGAACTGCGCGTGCCCATTATTCCAAATCTGTGTACGACTCCAGGCTCAAAGCTCAGCTAACATACAAACAAAGCCGACTGTGTACTTTCAAAATACTTTCAAAAGTTCTTATGGAGATTTTTACAAAATATTTATCATTTTGTAAGAGATAAGCTTCCACCGAATGTTTCGTGTGAAAATATAAATTTTCACAAAATATGGACTAAACTGCAACTTAAGTTTTAAACTAATATTTTATAACTTACCTGGTCTCTCTTCCGAAAGAAAACTGTAATGGTAAGAAAACTGTAAAGTTCAGACTTCATAAATAATATTTCACTGAGCAACGTTACTTTGAACCTTTTGTAAATTGGATATATGGAAACGTTCCAATTTCTCAAGCATAGGTTTACTATATTAATTACAAATTAGATGTCAGATTGATATTCGGAATTGAAGAATATATGTGACATTTAAAAAAAGAGCGATATTTATTGCAATTGAATATTTTAATAAATAACGACAAGATCAATTATCATTTAATATAACAAATAGTCGTTTACTATATTTAAGTGACAACTATTTGCTTGTAAACTTCATTTTGTCATAAACCCTACAATTATCTTATAAATTGATGTTAAATATCCATAATTTATTGAAAATTGTCTACGTCTATCTACACCTATCGTCTACCTTGTGCTATGTGTGTATACTTGCAAATTGGAAAATATACATACATGTATGTTTATCACCAAACTTCGCACGGCCATCTTTTTTATATTTCCTTTTTAATCACTATTTTTATTTATCTCGATAAAAATCTATCAAATCACTGTTTTGTTTTTAAATTTGTATTACTGTTGAGATCAACTGCATCGAAAAATGATTAACTACGTGTAATAACACGCATAAAAAATAACATACAATATTAATTCAAGAATTAAGAACGTGAAACTGGAGCTTTCAAATATATAACACACGACTATCATTATCGAAATTGCTGATGTTATTGAGATATTTACCTGATTTCTATTAATTCCAACGAGCAACTTTAAGAAGACATGAAGCTTTCGTACATTTTTAAATGTACGATACAGATCGATACTGATTTTTTATACGTTTGAGCGGGAAAAACTCTGTTGTGGAACTATTCAAGTCAATTCAATTAGATCTTCCTTGAAAAGTCAACAAGTTAGTTAGTTTTCTAAAAATATTTATGTGTTTGTTTGCAAACATCTTTTATATCCTTGTATTAACTGAGCGTAAACAAATTTGAGGAATAAATACTTAGCTTAAAAAATCTTTAATGTAGCACCGTAGCATCCATCATCTTGAACTGGTGACTTAACAAGGAAAGCCTTTAAAACTCAGTCAACTTAGAGAATCCTCGTCGTTGAACGCAACGTAGTACCGTCCGCAATTTATGATATAAATTTTGATACTTGCATTACATAAAACAAACGCTAGGCACTAACCAAATCCACAGAAAAATCCATTTAAACTTTCCTGTTTTGCTCGTCTGTTATATTATTAACGATTTATACGCTCTATCTATTGTTGAAGATGTATGAGATTTATATCCAGTGCTTCAAGAAGCTCTAAACTTTCAAGCGAGTCTACGTCTTCGAGTTTAATCTCACGGGGTCGCCAGCGCTTGCAAGGAACTACTCGTATATCGATGGCTCCGATAGGCCGAGAACACCGCTATCTTCCAACGAGAGCTTGTCGATACTCACAGTCCGAGGATAAGCTTTCGCATTTTTTGAATTTTTATTTCAGTTAGGCTTCGTACAATTATAACGTGACCATATACAACCTTGGGATAGGTAAGCAGGTGACTGAACAAATATCCAAATAATTCTGAAATGTAGCGCACCTTCAAGTACTAAAGCCCACATGGGAGTAATAATGTAACTATTGATAGTTTGAATTGAAAATCCTGTTTCATTTAAGAATTAATAAATATCGTTGAAAAGAGATGACAATTACACATATTTGTTTAGTACAAATCTCATGGTTTTAAAAAGCGTCTCCTCTTAGTTAGGGTAAAAGGTAAAAAATAAAAATGCGACAAAACAGTTTTAAAAGCCTTTATGTAAAATTTAAGACGAAGATAACGAAAATCATGATCATAAGGAGAGTATGAATACTTTGATTAGAATTACACTTGAAAAGAATCCATTTAATAAAACAATACCGAGTTTTTAAGAAATAATTTAAATGGAATGAAGAATTGTATTTAGTAGGTGGTAGGTATGAAAACATCAATGAGAAAAATCACAATACATATCATTATTTTATTACAACTTAATGATCCTCACAATATTTTCAATAATATTTTCTTTAGTCTAATTTTTTTAAATGGACAACGTATAATTACGTCGAGTTGACAGGAGGTTTTTTAAATGGACATCGACAAAATAACTTTTATCTACACAATGAAATTTAATATGACGTCTTGGACATAAGATGATGCGTAATATAGACAATCAGAAAATTATCAATATAGTTATAAATCATAAAAGGCAAATAAGAAAAAATAAAGATATGCATTCAATACTTTTCCCCGACTGCTTGTTACAAATTTTCCAAAATAAAAAGTTTACGTAATTATGTATGTAAAAGTTAAAAATTCAATGAAAATTATATAACATAAGCGATTTGTATTCCAGTCAATGGCAAGTTCATCCAGAAGTTTTGATAATAGTTGTAGCTATTCTTTTGTATTCCACACGTCCGCATTCCTATGATGTTACTACCCAAAATAGAAGATGAAATAATTATCATATTTGGATATGAAAGTAGCAGAAAGAGCTTGATATTATTTTTAAATGTAATATATTAATTAACCATATAATTATCTGCGCACGATCCTATGTGCGCTTTTCGATCCAACACTATGTTCGACATGGCGGTTTCATTCTAAAAAAATAACATCAACAATATCGAAACATAAAATGGTATATAGAGCTACCGCTTCATGTGCTCTCGTTTCAGATAAATCGTCGCAACGACCACGCAGATATTGACGATTTGTTTACGAGGAAATGCTCGCAACTTTGAATCGCGGAACGCCGCCCTCTGAATTCTCACGCAACGTCCGCTCCTTAATTACCCAGGCAAATTTATTCAAAAGCTTCTAGTCTTTATGAATATTTATACACAACCATTCTCGCTCAATAGAGTTACAGCTTATTAAGGATAAACTTAGACCGAGCTTCCAAAAGCTCTCTCCGATAAGTCTTAATATTTCTCCATGTTGCTCGGTTTCACCGGCCAAATTTGGAGATTATCCAACGTTGTTAGTACTTACTAAAGGAATATGGTGCAGAATTAATATGTAATTTCTAATAAATATTAGAGATATTTATTTTATATACTAATAGTAGTAAGCTCTTGTGACTCATATTTAAACTTAAAACAATATATTTTTTATTCCAAATACGCTATTATAAAGAGTAACTATTATTAACGTTATTCGACTCTGACACCTCTAAATTTATTTCAATTTAATTAATTATATCTAAATTTAAATGAACTTCGTATAATTTTTTCAACATAATGGCTTTCCAGAAGTATATTATGATTATAGATACTGCAATACTTTCGATTCTTATTAAAAATCATGATCTAACATAACTTCTAAATCGATATCATTATCCAAAGATTAGCTGCATTTCTCTAAGTCCTCGCTCGTATTTTATGATCTTATTTACTGTCAATCGGTGGAACATTATTCTTTATTTGATAATATGATTGACGTATTTGATATATAAGATAGTAAATTAATGTAATTTAGCTTATTTAATTAAGGTCAATTTGCATCGTAAATTTTTAATAAATCTAACATTTCCTGTCAGTAGATCAATGTCAAAATTAACATCGTTTTTAAATTCACCATTTTAAAATTTTATTTTACAATCGTTATTGTTTCTATTTTTAACTGCTTCGCTTCTGGTATTATTTCTTTAAATAATACTTTCAATCGTCTTCTTGATCAAATGATACCATTTTGCTATTGTTAACCTCGGATAAGAAGCGCCCGATTTTTAAATACTCTACATTATTTATTCGCACTCATCCCGATGCCACAAAACAAAACAAAAGTAAATATGTTTATCTGTAACGTACATTAATACATGCGCAGTTATATACATGTATGTATAAATAGATAGGGAACTAAAATATCTTAAAACGAGGGTCCCGAAACGGGCCAGCAATGTTGTTTCATGCGAGCTCCATTAAGCCTATCATTGTATCTGCATACTAGGTTAATCCGCTTTTACGTCCCGTATTAATAGCTTAGGAAGGTCCTAACTACAATATATATAATACGTTAAATAAACCATATAAGCTATTTCCGACAACCTAAAATTATGATGATCAACGAATAATGTCAAACATAATGATTTTTTGATTACAATTTTACTTATTTTAATAATAGCTTGTTTATCTGCTGAATATTATAGTAGCAAAATAGGAAGCAACAAATTAATTATTAACCGACATTTTCTGTACCACGTAGGAAGAGTGTTTTTAAAACATTAATAAAATCACTTATTCAGTAATATGCTTAGTTCACAAAACGTTTAAAGTAACAATGTTAATGTACAGATTAGTTTATAATTACTAAATCTCTAAAGGATGATCGTCAATTAATCGTCGTAGATGTATGTATATATATATATATATATATATATATATATATATGTGTGTGTGTGTGTGTGTGTGTATACGTGTATACGTATAAGTTTGTGTATAAAAGCTCTCCTACAACATCCGGGCATTTTACTAATTTTCAAAATAATCATAACAATCTCTGTATTATCGATACATCACAGAAAAAAAATTTATAAACCACCTGGACATGACAAGTAATCACATAACTAAATATATAAATATATAAAACTATAATTAAATGTATAAAAACTCATCGCGAATAATCTTTAAAAGTCGTATAAAAATTTAAATCTCAAACGTCTCACCTTTAAACTTTTTATTTTATAAATCTTTTCGTTTCACAAATATTGCACTGTCATTTCCTCATACAGTATTACAATTTGTAGTATCTACTTTTAAAATTTTATCGCACTGTTATAAAACAGCTGACAATACCAATTTATTGCTTTCCATTTAAATTTTTAATCATTTTGTTTACAGTTACTATTTGCTAACAAAATTACACAACGACTATTTTGTAAGTCTAAATTTAACAACTAGTTCGTCAATTTATAAACATGGTCACAACTTTACATATTATGTCAATATATGAGACGGCATAAGGAAAATAGAGTATTTAAACTGTTATTTGCGACTACGTTATTGAAGTGCTTTAATGAGGTAATATTGACGAAGGAACACTTGTATACAAATATGCGTATAATAAATACGTAGCTAACTGATAGCTGTACGACTAATAAATATAAATTAGATTTAGGAAGAAGTGGGTTGCGATATCACAGCGGCCTTATGAAACGGATCACCGCACCGGGAAGCGCACCCACGCTTACGCTCCCAATGAATTTGAATTTGTTTGAGGGGGGAAACTCAAAGAAACTTGCCAATTTTTGACATCCCCAGCATATGATACACAAATTACCCGACAGATAGACATTAAAAGTTATTTTTCCAAATATTAGCTGTCTTTATTTTTGTAGAAAAAACATTATTGCAGATAATGACAAAAATAATACCTCTTTTAATATAATTACTACTAATAAGAAATTACAACATAAACACGAGAAAATAACTTATTTCTGTCAAAACAAAATTAAACGGAAATTTTCAAAATATGCACGAATATTCGTTTATCAAATTTCATTATGAACAATAATGTAAAATACATTAAATTCAAATTCGTACCATCCATGTTTTTATCAAATTATAAATTGGAGTGCTAGTCCTGGATTTCTATTTAACCTTTCCTCGTTATATTAATTACAGACAAATAATCCCCTGATTTTTTTCATTGCAACTGAGAACAAGCGCAAATAACAATTATCCGAACTGGCTGTTTAGAGTTTTAATATTTACACAATTTGCAAAACCGTGTGATCGATATCATTCGACTATGAAAACTTCCTTTTTTATGCACTTTAAGGTACTTTATTGTCTAAAATTAGAAACGGCTTCAAGATACGCTACGGAATTTTTTTTAATAAAATTTGCGCTAAATAAACATTAAGATTTTCATTTAAACTATGTATATAATAAACTCGTTAACTACAAGTATAAATCAAGGGGTCCGTATTACAAAAGGCCAGGGACCTGTCATTATCAAAAATTACTGATTCACTTTCAGTACCTCTAAAAATGTTCGAAGGATCCATTTAAATTCAAGTTATATCAAAAATCCTTTTATAAAAAATAACTTATTAACTTCATCTTACGGAAAATCTGACTTCAACCAGTGAACCTAGAAACCTGTGTAAGAATCTTTCAAAATCTACTTCTAAGTTGCTGGGAAGGTATTTGTATATTATAAAGATTAAGTCTTTTATTGGAATTCCATAATTAATTTTACTGGACCTATTTCAACACCAAAATTACCACACTCCTTTATTAAAAATAAATGTATCATTCAGTATTTTCCAATCAAATATATTACGATTGCCCCAAAAATAAATTGATTCGGATTCAATAGTAGCAGTTAAGTTTAATCAACTTCAATTATGTATAAATATACCCCACAATATATTCTATTATATATAATGTAAATAATAATACGCACAGACGTTGAGTGCTATTGACAGCATATGTGGTGATATTTGCAACGAAATATTTACCTTTAGCAGATGGTCAGTATACCGAGAAGAGCTGTCACGAACAGTCGGAAGACACATTTAATAAGAAACATTTAATAAGAACCAGTGGAAGGTATACGATATATGTACTCAAACGGCAAAACGTACGTACATATCAAAGAAAACACTTTAAATGAAACATAAAAGGTTACATCAGAAAAAGTGCATTACGCCTTTCATAAAATTCGAGACTCGATTAGACTCAGCATCAATAAAATATTTTTATTGAAGCATCGTAAACAAAAACAAAACATGTACTACATATGTAAAACGTACATAAACAAAATGCAGAATATATAAATATTTGATAGTAATAATAACAATATGTTAAAACCATTCAATCGGTACAAATTAAATGCAAAAAAAATGTTCTCTTAGGATTTAATTAATGTATTAGAATACTACTGATCATAAAATAACATAATTTTTTATGTAGGTACATAATATTACATAATCAATCTGCTATAGATTCAGGCATTTCACTTTTTATTCAATTGAAATTTATTTTTCCAATTAAAGTGCAACCTCATTTTTGAAGAACATGGTGCTATTTTCCATGTTTAAAATTATCTATTTAAAAATTGGTTTCAATCTCATAATTAATAAAATTGCAAGCAGACAATATAATATGCTAGTCGATAAAGGAAATAGATTAGTTTTATATAAAGAGATATTTTTCCAAGCATGTTATATTTGTTTACGAGTTAAGAAAAACGATGATATAATAAGAACGAGTTAATAACAAATTCACGAATCTTTCCAAGCTTTCCAGTTGCCTCATACGTTAAGTATCTTATCAGCCGATATAAATTTAAAGCAGGTGCTAATCTTATGCTATTCCACCTGGGAATTTTGTTTTCTACTTTTCATACCCACAAGAAGTTTTGGTTGGCACGATATATCATTTTAGACACTTGTTTAAACCTAATAAATTACTTAGCAGGAAAACGTAATTTCCCGAACCTTGTTTTACGTACAATAAAATACGTTACATTCGAGCCAGTATGGTATATAAAAGTTAATCGAATTATATTAAAATTCACTAAAATATTATGTCATTTATAATATTTACAGAAAAACATCTGGTTCAACTCGGAGAACACACAGTGTAAGTTACTGGAACCACTTTTCTATTCTCATGCTATGATAGCATCAAGAACAAAAGCGAGAATCGCAAAATATCCGTCACATTGTTCGTACACATATCTTTTTTCACATATTATACACATATCTTTACTAAGACTGCGTGTATCAGTTCAACTTCCAGGTTTTTTTACGGAGAAAAATTAATAATGTTCGTTAAACGGTACTGTAACTACGAAAAAGTACTCCTTGTCAGCTTTTATTCTGAAATGAATTTATTTTTCACGCAAATAACAATTTTTAAAATAATAAACATAAAACGTAATAAAATTAAAATACAACCAATACAAAAAATCAAGCGAGCACCTCTTCTTCCCTCTACAACGTTGCTCTAAAAATAACATGCGTGGGCGATACGTAATCTACCTATTAAACACAATTAATACCATCATAACATTGAAAAGGTTAACTCCCTCGCGGCTACATCACGTGCAATAGGCAAATCTTGTATCATAACATAATTCTGCATGTCAAAAGATCGTTTCGTTGATCTTGTTCTCGTCGGTGTTAGGCGCGTGTAATACGACGAGGAGCCGCTCCAAATCACGGAAGCGTGAGTCTAATCTATAAACAAGTAAGATGAAGTCAATATAATAAGAATTGAATCATCAGCTACTTGAATTGTTTGCATATACACGGCCAATTTTATGAGAATACATGTTACAAACATTTATAATATCAATGTCCACACGTAACATACCTAAAAGAATGAATATAAGATGTTAAATTGATCAGACATCTTCATTGTTTTTAATGTCTTTTGCTCCAAATTGAAAAATGGAATTGTTTGCAAGAATTAAAGAGGTGATAAATAAAGTGCTAAATTTCTTTTTTTTAATATTTTTGTCACGTGAGATATCTTTTGAAAGGGCTTATTATGAGGGAAACAAAAATATGTTTTCTTCTTAATGTTAAATTGCATATTTAAAAAGGTATCTAAAAAATGCTAAAATTGAGCATATCTCCCTTATTTACGAAGCTACTTAGTGAAGTTGGTAAAATGTAACTAATTATTTAAGAATTGAAGAAATATGCGCCATATTTTTGTGCCTATGAAAGATATAAGCAATATGTTATGTGGTCAATAATTAATATTTACAAATAGTTTCATAGAAATACTATGCATCCTTAAATTTTGTGTGCCTAAATGTGTATGAAATTCTCATGTTGCGAGTTCTGCTCCTACTTCTCAGGTTTATTTTTCAAAAAATTGATTTTAAATAAGGTCAACCAATTCCATTAATAGGTGATATATTCAAAACTTAGGAAGCGTAACGGTTAAACGTACCATTGCCATAAATCTCAACCCTCTCAGCTTAGAGCAGCTCAGATAGAATTGGGGGTACCATTTAATTTATCGTATCGTCCTATCAATATTATCTTTTTAACGATCAATGACAACCATTTTGGATACCAACTCGTCATGGAGAAACCGTTACGTTTAAGCTTCTGTGCAATATTAATGGAAAACTATTGTTGCTAGGAATATATTTAAAGGATATTTCAAAGTAGCAACACACGCAAGCCAGATTTACGTAAATTATATGTAGATTTTATCAAGGTAAAATTGAGGAAATTTATTACCTGAAATTATAAAAATATCACAATTTTTGCTATTGAGAAATGTATCTGAGCTTAAAGAACTTTAAAGAAATCATCGCACTACGCAAAGACACTGTATGAGACCAATACTCTAAAAATGACCCTCTAAATACGAGTAATTGTCTCGTTTTTTTAATACAACTGTCTCTTTTATATCCATATTTTTTGTATTTTTATCTCTTTCTTTTATAGCCATATAACGTTATTTATTATAACGTCATTAGCGCTACACTATGTCTACATTAAGCTATTTTGTGCTTTGAGTATATGAGTGCAAGTAAAGATTCATCATCTGCTGGTACTTTTACTGTTTTGCTTTTTTTGTTATAAAAATATAATTCTTTTTTCCAATTGCTTCCTAAAATAAATGTTGCAAACAAGACCTAGCATGTTTATGATATGGTACAAACATAGGTAACGGATGTTGTTTAAAATAAATAGTTTATTTTTTTAATACTTCACACTCGCATGGAATGGGATAACAAATAGCAAAGCGATAGCATTTCGCTCGTGTTGCCTGTTTGTCAGTGAAGCGGATTTCAGATTTGGAACCTGTGAATTTCGTATATTTTATTATTTTAATTACCAACTTTTACTTATTATGTTGCCTTTTTTATAATTTTTTTTTATATATTTTAAACATTTTTCTTTAATAAGCAACGTAGCCCAAGAGCTGACAACAAATTTTGGGCAAGTGCTTTAAGAACTTAGAAATTTCGATTTAAATAGAGAACCAAAAGTTTGCCAGGGTGTTCGTGAATTTTTTGTCTATTACGCGTTATGTAATTTTTAAAAGAAAAATCATTTCCAAAATATATGCTCCAGATACTTTGAAATTTAAGCGGGCGTAATTTAAACACAATGGTAGATTACGAGAAAAGGACAGATTACTTCAAAAATTACAATTTAAAAATATGCTGAAAATATATTTTGAGCACGCAAAAATTTGTATAGCTTGTAATAAATTAAAGTGTAAATAAATTAAAGTGCTCGTAAAAAAGGGACGAAAAATTATGAACTTAAATAATTAGCAAACGTAATAGAAAATTTTACGCGCGTACGAGCGAAAAAGTTTATGTGAACGTAACGTGAGTTTGAGAGGGCTGATGTTATGGAACATGTAGCAGAATTAGAAATTTTTTTTAAATTCAGAAACGTATATAATAAAGAAAACATTAAAAATATTTGTAATTTATAATATTTTTTATGATTGAATATAACATAGAAAATTCCTAAAAAATATGAAATAAGTGATGCCAATCGATGTAATTAAATTAATTTATACCATTTATTTATTACATGAATAATTTTGATAAAATAATAAGCAAATATAATTAAAGAAACCATTGGAGATGTAAAATTATTTTATTTTATTTTCTCATCTCACTGCTTGTCCATCCTTCATTATCTGTCAGCTAGTCGCTTAAAAGTGGGTCTTCAGGTTCCTAATTAAATTGTTCGTTAAAGCAAATTTGGGTCAGCGTGCTCATATTTTAATACCATTTCCATTTTCACGTTTTATAACATGTTCAATTAACGACTATTGAAATTTCATAGTACCTAAGAAAGAAACATTCTCACGACCTTATTAACATTAGATTAAATGAAAAAAAAACTTAACGAATAAAACTATCTTAAAAGAAATATATTAAAAAATAGTTTTCTAGTTTTTTTTAGTTCATATATTAAAAGAGTCTATCTTCCAAACATAAGAACGTTGGGAAAAGTGCCAACTGTTTAGAAAATATTCATAAAAACATAAGATCACTATTTTCATTCATACCGAAAACATACGGATGTATGTACGATGATATATGTAATATGATTTTAACGTTACAACCATAAAATGAAGATAGCTAAATCCCACGGAGACGGCCAGATCATATCCCGACCGACTTAACAGAGCTCAATTATTTTATTTTATTATACTAACATGGTATGACGCCGCGGACAATAAAAGCAAGTCGTAAAAGGCAGTAATTAATTAAAGCTGATTGCCAGCCAAAACAATAGCAAATAACTACCGAGTGTAAAGGCCGGTCACGTTAAGTACTATCTGAGATTCTTTCAATCTACGGATATACTTATTTCAATATATGCATATTTAGAAAACAATTTAGAAAAGGATGATTATTTTCGCTAAAGACAAATTTGTGGAACTTATTACCTGCATATTTTTTTCTTATTCGGAAAGACTTTAATTAAACGTGATTACTTCCTATAATTTTTGGATGCTTCATCTGCAAAAAAAGTAAGACATATCGATTAAAAACACTTACAGGAAGGGTGACCTTCAGATCAAGTTCAAAGTTCGTGTGATTTTTTTTAGTTTTTCTAACCATACAAGACAGAAAAATTGTATAACTAAATTTTCGGTAAATATACGAAAATGAGACATGAAGATTCAAACTATAAACTGAATTTTACTTGATAAATTTATATGTTAATATCAGAAGTTTTATTATAAAAATTAGACAGCTTACATATCTCATTTTACTACATTTTATTCCAAATTCTGCAGCCATCCGTTCTTTTTATTCCCCAAAATCTATGTGCAGAGAATTAAAGAAATTATTATTCAACTAACTTTAACTCGCGGTTTCACCGACATGGGAAAAGGAAAAACTTGCAGTGTAATATAAAAATAAATAATAATTTTCTTGTGAATATATTCGATCTTAGCATTGATAAATACTAAGTAGTTTTACATACATAAACAAATATACTTTGACTTTATTCCTCCAAAATAGAATTATTTTTTTTATTAGTTAAAAATCACACTGTTAAGTATAAAAGCGCAAACATAAGTTTGCGCTTTTATACTTAACAGTGTGATTTTTAACTAATAAAAAAATTAATTCTATTTTGGAGGAAAAAGTCAATCCTATATTAATTTCAATGGCAGCCTATACATATTTCCAAAAGATCGGTTGAGTTATTGGGGCGTGAAAGCGAGAGAAAAATAAACGACCTCAACGAAATCATAATATTATGCCAATTAAGATTGATATAAATAACGAATCATAACGAATCATACTATTATACCAATTAAGATACTTATTTGATAAATGATGAAATATAAACGTTCCTATATATTCAGTTTCGATCAAGTGTAGAGCCAGGAAGGAATGTAATTATTTACCAGATATTAGGTAAAGCCAATATCTTATTATAGTAAAAACGATAGTACAAATGCTTATATTAATATGCAAAACCAGCTGACTGTAAAGAGCTTCTGCTCAAAGGAACCTCATAATTTAACGTGGTATTCAAAAAAGTTATGCTTCATTTACAACAACAGCACGTTAGCTGGTTTTTTGTCACATTTTTCTGAATACAAAATGTATTTTAAAATTTTTAAATTCTAATTGAAATGTTTACTATTCACCTTAAAATACAATTTTCTAAGACTACTTTTTAATAATCAGTAAAAACATATTTACAATGATATTTTAAATGTTTGCAATAACTATTTTCCGCATACAGATGATTGAAAAAAAAATATTATTGTTCAACAAAAATTTAATAAATACCTTTTATTCACGGATAAGTTACACGACGAAAATTCAAAAAAACCATTTTCGATATCCTACAATATCGTGAGCTGCTATAACAGACCACTTAACCCGATTATAAGATAACATTTATACCAAAAATAGACTTCTAGCTCAAAGCTGATAATTATTTTCCCTCAGACGTAAGCTTTAATAGTTCATATAGTGTTCATTTTATGAAACATTCGGGTTATCGGAATACCGCAGATGTTTTGGTAATGATAACCGATTAAATTTAACTGAACTGCTACATGGCTAAATTTACCTAAACATAAAAATTGATTCAACGAAATAGTGAACCTGTGGAAATAAATGCCTATTGAATACATCCCCACACGGGCTTTCCATGGAGACATCATCTGCAAATCAGTACTATGGCCCTATAATAGAACTACATTATAAGCAAATTAATTCAAATCTCAGGCGAACAAACACCACTCGTATTTCAGATAGACGCCGCGCGCACACTACAAATGAGGTGCCATAAAATGAATTCCAGTCTGTTTACTGTCTCATATAATAGATGCCTCTCCATATTTGGTTTCGGTCCGCACCCGACCGTCTCCATGTAGGTTCGAGTGAAGGCTCCGCGTACGACATACATTAAAAGCGAAGTGCGTCCTCCCTGCTTTGAGCAACAAAAGGAAACGCCCTTCTATATCTATCGTATTATTTTTATAGAACACGTTGTGAAGCGGTGAGTGCCTAGCTAACTTTTATTGCGTGCTTTTCAAATGACTAGGAAATTTTGAACTTGTAACTATACATATTCTCACATTCGAAAGTTTCTTCTATTATAATTTCATAGGCAATAGTGAACAATAATTTGTATAAGCTAATGACTGAAAATATCTGAAATATTACGTACAATTCTCATGCTCTATTTTCAAATACGGTGTTTTTAATATTTTAAAGTTTCCGTACTTCAAGAAGAAAAACGAAACCCTTGTAAGATTTTTCTATCACAGCTATTTTTCTCAAAAACCGCTTGAAGTAAAAACTTTACTTTTCTTATTTTTTGGTTTGCCAATTTTAGGCGGGAGAGGATTGTAACAGAAAAAAAAATTTAATTTAATTTATTTAGGCATACGGCCTTGTGACCAATTCAACACACCACGGTGACGACAATGAAATTTTGTGTATAGTGTGGAGTATCGTTTGAAAGAGCTAACAATAAGGCTTCAATACCACATTTTTATAATTTAAAGTATTAAATCCCAGAGATACACTTAAAAATAAACAAAATGTCCTCAATATATTTTCGAGACTACTGAACATAAAATTATAAAAAACGGCGTTTTTTAGAAGCCTACGCATTGTTGTAGAAAAACTAAAGCGAAAATCCTAGAAGTCATAATTTTTTTTAAATACACCATTTTTTTACATCTGTGAAAGATGTAGTAGGCAATATATTACGTTGTGGAAAACTAACATTTGTAAATAGTTTAATGGGAATTCTATGTCCTTTTAAATATTTATAAGTGCTTAAATTTGTACGAAACCCTGAAGCGCGACAATTCTAGCCATGTTTGAAAGGTTTTTTTAAGCCTATCACTTAGCATTTCTATTTTTTTCTGGATAAATTACTTTATTATTATTACTTCAATGATCATTAACGCTTGCTTGTCAGTCTTGGTCAGTCGTGCATTCTCACTGTCTTTCTATGCAATCATATTACATCTTACCAAAATCAAATTATTATACGATTTTCATGGACGTAACTCACTACTTATATTGCTGAAATTATGCAGCGCCTAAAATAATCGTAAATCGAACCAAACATTTCTTGTCGTGAAAAATATATCTTACATAATCCGACTCAAAATGTTTTTTTTAGAGAACGCAACCATCGATGTCTTTCCTTTAAATGTGCAGACAGTGGTAGAAATAACGTTCATTGCCCTAGGCACCAGTTCGAACTGAAAAAAATATATATGTCTTTTTAAGCTGACGTCATTCGTGATGTCGTAAAATATGATATTTGGTGGAATGAATGAAATACAGTAATGAAAGTGAAACGTGCCTGGTCGTAAAGATAACGTTTAATTTTCAATTTGTTTCGTGTTTTAATGGGATCTTTTATTTGTTTTCTACGATATTTCTTTTTATAAGTTTAAGTAGACTTTGTGATATATTATTTAACTTTTAAAAAAAAGGGGAAATTGTTATAAAACGTGGTAACCTTTACCGCTTAGCAATATTGACGAGAGATTTACAATGCCTTGGCTACCTTTTGTACTTTTGGGATTCGGAAACTAAATAAATTGCCATCTATTCGAAATTTCCCCACAAATTGTAAATCATATATATAACGAACACTGACGTATGAATAAAATTATTCTACATTTAAATTACAATTGTAATGTACAGAAAAGAAACATATTAAGAAAATATGAATGTATTTTTTAATTTGTAAATATATGAATTATTACTCATACATCACAAATATGTGGATATAAATTCAACAAATTTATGTACGTACAAGTATACACAGTAAATAAAAAAACATAAGAAATGTTTGCACGTTACAGAGTGAAAGGTTTATTATCGCAGAGAACTAGCAAGGCCCATTCCCTTGCCAATTTTGTTCATAGACAGTTCTCGGTTGGGGAATTTATTATTTCCATACATGCATATTGTCGGTTGCGCCAGTATTTCTGAAAGCTTATTTTAAACGAACTTTCCCTTTCCTGAGGTGAAATTATGTAGCTCAGTTCCAGAGAAGGAGAATAATGTTCCAAATTTTGCTCGCCGTGAATACCTTAAAAGTCGGACCTTCATTTTTATTTTGCACCTTTTATATTTGCTGTAATATTCGGTTCGGGATTACCGACATGGATTTTGAACCTTATAACTGCAAGAATTATAGCGTATAACTACGTAAATCATAATTCTATTTTGAAATTTTTATAAACAAGTTTCTTCGTATTTTTAACCTTTTATATCTCTGCATACATCACAATTTCTTAATTCTCCAGACTTTCCATGTTACCATTGTTTTAGTAAATATTTATTTTCTACGTGCAATATCGTCTAACCCATTCATCTATTATTTTTTTCAATTTTAAGATATCCTCTCCATAAATAGGATATGGAAGTACGTTAATTCTATTAGATACGAACTTGACTCGCGCTCTCATACTTAGTTAATTATTTTTTCATTATCTTGATAGGGCACATCTTTAATTTCTTCGCTAGGTATCGATAAAATGTAACCGTAATCGTAATCATATCACTACCAATTTCTGACTGATATTGATAATTAATTTTAATATACCGCTTTTTGTAACAAAAAAAGGAATTTAATTTATTGTTATATGGTTTTTATCCTATTTAAATAGTTTAGTAATAGTTTTTCTGAATTAAATTTATTTTCGAATAGTTTCTTTTTTTACTAAAGCATGTTGTGGCATAACATTGGTTTTGTTACCTCTAAGAAAAAAAATGTTCTTTCCCCAGTAAAATTTGTTACATTTGGATCCGGTCAGGTTTTACTGATCGATTCTATTACTGTTTCTTTTAGACACTATCTGATCATTTCAATTAAATTTTATGAAGAGAAATATAGAAAACTCAATCTTCAAATTATTCATAAATGATTTTATTTAAATTGTTAATTTAAAATAACATCCATGATGATAATTCCTTTCAACCAGCAAGAAGAAACGATGATATTTGGAGATATGTGAAATTTTATGATGCGCACGATGCAACAACAATTGACAGGACGAAGTTGGTCACTATTTGCATGCACGATGCAGCAAAAATCGACAGTATAAAGTTACTCACGATGCGCGCACACGATGCAACAAAAGTCGACAGGGTGAAGTTGCTCACTAAACACATATTTGCATGCTTGTAACGACTGATAGCATATTCATGATAACTATTTAGGTGTTTGTAAATAAACATATATTTTATATTGATACAAATCTAAGTTATATCTGTGCTTTCAAATAATATTTTTTCAATAATTGAAATTTAATAATGAATATTCGTGACAAAAATGTGATTATATTTTAAAATATATTTTAAGTGAATTTCTCTAAGTGAGATTAAGTTTTGATATGTATTATAAATCATTACTTTATCAATTATTAAATAATTTGAAATTAATAAATAACTATAAATTTTCAGCATACTCGTTTTCATTGTTAAATGACAATGATTGTAATTTTAGATAAAAAGATCAAATTTTTTACTACTCTGTTAGGGAGAAAAATTAATTTTTGTAATTTCATTTTGATTTAATTAAATTTAGATTTTACCAACCTTATTTATAATCATTGTCTAGTCACACTTTATTATTTTACTTCCATTAACTATTTGCGTGCTTAATAAAGTTTTTCTTGTGTTATGCCAAAGAACACACACAATTTTTTTAATTATATTGATAAATCGTACTAAAATAAAAAAAACTAAATGTAATATTTTCCATTAATACTCAAAATATTCTAGTAACCAAAATTAGACATCTTAGTGAATTACACAACCTTGTATTTCGATCTGAAACATTTTTCCTCTCATCGAGCTTTGAATTATAAATAAGGTTGTGACATCCAGAATGCACCGTCAATATGCAAAATTTCGTCCCATGTCTTATTTTCCTTTGTAAATATTTATAATGGCTTAATTTCTACTGCTGGGAAAACTCTTTGTAAATTAAGTATTTCCGCTTAATTACGTGTTGGGAAAACAAACAAATTTTTCTATTATTACTACCGTTCTCTGTTATACTCATTCTTAATGTTTTATCATAGATGTTCTCATTCTTTATACGGAAAAGAATTAATTAACTGAAACAAGAAAGCGTCTAGACAATTCCATATTTTTATTTGGGACAGCTAACAAAAAAGTAGTTAATAAATTTCGCCGCTTTCTATTATAATATAATATTAATTTATAACTACTTATATGTTTTCATAACATTATAGACATGGATTTATAAATTTTATCAAGCATAACTTGCTTGATTCTGGAGTTTATTTTCGGAAACATATTCTACCGACATTAATATGTAACTGTATGTCTAAAACACTCTCTTAAAAACGATTTCCCCTAAATTATTATTATGGAAGATTAGATTTAACAGTTGAATTGGTATTAAAAGTTAATAAAAGTGAATATTTATTTAATTCTCAGGAGTACTTGATAATTTCAATTTTATCCCAACAAGAATATTAAAGTGGAAAACAGAAAGCAGTTTCAGAATTACCGCATGATATTGAGATTCAAACGATAAATTACATAGTAAATGTGCTAATGCATAACCTATTTACATTCTTGTCAAATATATGACAACTACGAGGTAATATCTGCCAGCTAACTTTTTCTTTGAAATTTTTAAGGTTGTGCATTACGTGATAACTTGGAGACTCACAAAGACGCTTCAAAATTGATGCAAATATTATAAAATTAGATAAAATTTTTTTAAATTAAATTATTCCGAAAAGAAGGAAAATAGCAATATCCGAACCAATACACGAATAAGACAAACCTTTTAACAATGGATTAATACGTTTAAACCACAGATGCAAAGAGAATTAAACTAAAAAATATTCACATTTATCTACAAAGAAAAGCAAACGTAAAAACCACTTAACCGTTTTTCAATTCAGCGTGTGTCAAAGAAAATTCTGTGGTACATTTTCACTACTTTTAAAAAAATAACCTAAAATGCGGATGCATTTTGTAATACTGAATTTTATTCGTCATTACGAATAAAGTTCAGTATTACAAAAAGGATTATTAAAAATACTGAACTTTAATCGTCTTTATTCGTCATATTATGCCAAATTAATGATAATCAATTAATGACAATAATACTTTTCAGCTGAAACTTCGTTAACGATATTATTTAACCGTTTTATTTCTTATTTTGTTACTTACTCCTCAACTTTATTTTACCGTTATCTACCGAAACATAACAACTTAGCCATGTTTACTCGATAGTTGCTTCATTCAGCAAGTCACAGCCAACACAGACATTAACATATCTATGGGAGCCAACGTCACCGCACAAACAAAATCCTTAGACGAAAAATTCTTCTCATTGAGCGGCTACGCCCACGCGGAGCACTCTAATGCGTCACGAGATAACTTACCCGGCAAGTTGACGCATCTCCAGGCGCGGTCCACGGCAGACTGCGTGGGTGATGGGCACAGACTCGTCGGCGCCGCTTTGCTCGCTCGTTTCACCGTCGCCCCGTGATATACAACGGTTCTCATGGAATGTCGGCGATCTAATAATTTTTAACAGATATTTATAGGAAGTTGGAGAAAGCAAATGAAATACTTAAAACAGTTTTAGATAAGATAGAGATTTCGAGATGCTTTTTTCATATTAGTAAGTGGAACTGATTGATACTACTAACGCATCTAAATTGACAACGAAAATTAATATTTTTATTATTTTATTTAAGCGTATTTTTATCTAAAAACAAAATCCATCAAATGGCAGCCACCGATCAACATTGATATTAAGATAAAATAGAATAGGAAGAAAGAAATGTTTCAACCCCTTTGATATATTATATAATTTAAAAAAAAATAAAAATACTTTTAAGGACAAGTAGCATTTGTGTTAAACGATTTACAAATACTTTTTTTCATAGCATTGACTGCCAGTTTTAAATATAGAGGGAGAATTATGAAACATTTATGAACATTTGTAACAAAATTTTAAAAATCATATTTTGCCTAAAGTACTTAAAATACTTTAAATTCTTTATAACCTTCTCCTCCAAATAACATTTCATACGATACAGGAAATTTAAATAAAAATTTCTAATATGTTTTTCCCGCTTCAACATTTTATTTTGAACTTTTTTCATTTTTTAATACATACGTGGTTCAATATGCTTTACCGCTTTACCAAATTACGTTTTTCTACGTCAAATAGTTTCTGAGAATATTTTAGTAGATATTTTTAACAATATCTTTAGAATTATCCTAACTATAATTTTATAATAAATAATATAACATCTTTAAAAATTTGCGCTTTCAATGTTACGTTATATGAAATAATAAAAAATGGTTGTAGGTATTTCATTTTTCACCTCCGAAATTTTCGTATGAATATTTTTGAGTGTCAACTGAAATCTGCGATTAATATCTTATCAAGTTTCTACGTCAATCGATTTCTGAGAAAAACAGATATGGTTGTCGAATAGAGTCACAGACGGATAGATACTCGGGTAATCTTATAAGGGTTCTGTTTGTGGTACGAAACACTAATAAAGAGTATAATGTCAAACCCTGAAAAATACTTGAACACATTTGAGACGACATATGTTAATGAAACAGATAAATAAAACCTATTTCTTTTTTTATTCATTTATGTCTTATCCCAATTTAAAATCAAATTACAATGCTGGGCGCATTTACTCATGGCCATAGCAAATACATGTCATTCAATACTTTACAAAAAAATTTAAAAAAAAGAAATGACAACGAAAAGCAATGCACGCCCACCGTAAATAATTTGGTTTTGCGAGTAAATAAACAAACCAAAAATAGACAGGGAATAAATATGCGAATGTCAAATAAACATAAAAAGTATAAAAACAAATAATGCTTCAAGTAACGAGAAAAACGTATCTATATGGAACACCAGCGACCCGTTCGCAACAACCTACCATCGATCAACAACTTAAATGAATAAAACATTGATAGGCTGTAAAGCGACCGTAAATTTTCAAATGCTTTTGCTCATCCAGAAGCTACTATTTCAACTGACTACTAAAATAACAGATCATTGAAAGGACGTAAATAAAGCAAAAATGAACTTATTAATACAATTCTTTATTTAATGGTAAGCAATCTGCATAACACATAATGATTAAATTTTATACTCACGTGCACAAATCCGAATTTTGTCGAACAACACTGACTACAAAACAATATTCTATATCTTGAAAAACTACAGCACAGCATCGAAAATACAATATTGTCTATTGGAAAACAAGTCTGGTTTAAAATTCGAACCACTATTTTAAATGCACGTAACTAATGATAGAAAAAACTGTTATATAGTGAGATATATATAAAAGTTTCTCATATTTTCGTCCATTATATAGTGCCAAAAAATGTAGATATATTCTTATACTTAAAATATCGTGTTTCAAAATTTCAAAAATAAACTAAAAATTTTAGACAAAATGTTATTTTTTTACCTATTTTAATTAAGTATTAAAATGTTAATGAGAATAGGTAAAAAATTAGAAGAAGAGAAGCGAAACCTAATTCCATCCTGGTCATAGGCGTGCCGCCTAATTAATAGTTTGATTTAAAATATCTAAAGTTACCGTTGTTAAATACAAACTCCCCCGCAGAGCGTAGAGCTCTTGTAGCATCTGCGTAAATCGCCGTAACTATATTTCATAGTTATTTCTTTGCGGCGTAGATATGATGAAGAATATTCATCACGTTTATTTCGCAAATGTCCAATTGCATATATTTATTTGCAAATTATAGTCCTATATTCTGGGTTTTGTACATAATTTCGTGTAATGTATACTTTTCGTCTATACCATTTTGCACCTAACATAATTATAATACCGAACTGCGAACTTCATTGCTTGTAAACAGAAAAAATATACTCGTTACGCAAATTCACAGTAGTTATATAAAATAAAATTACGTGATCGCTCTGAATGCTTTGTACAATTGATGACACTTTATACAACTTTAAAACGATTATAGACAAAAATTAAAATATTATACTTATATTGTGTCAGTGTGCAATAAAACTTGTGAAAGAGATCAAATTGAACTTTTAAGCTGGGATCGCAAGATGAATTTTTAAAAATAGTGACTGACGAATCAAAAATTAGGTCGAATCTAGATCTCTATTACTATTTAGGTCACCTCGTCGCCCTCTACCTATCCCCATAAGAAGCAATAATAGAGCATCGTACGCTCCTGGCATCCAAACATCCTGCCCTCTTGTAAAATAACTTGCGTTACCCTTTTTCAATTAATGTTAGGTATAATTAAAAAAAACGTATATCCCACAAAATATATGCGTATTGTGATTGAACTTAACAATAACTAAATACAACAATAATAGATTTCGTTAGTATTAATAGTAATTGTGTTATACTGATATAATACCTAATCACTCAAAGTATATTCGCAGTGTAGGATAACAATATTGCTCGTACAATATTCGTATATTCACAGCAAATAAAATAGGTGAAATTTTAAAATTATTTCTTATCTTTTGCAAATACTCTAAAAGATATCACTACATAAAAGTCACTAACTAAAGACAGATACAAGACAAAATATTTCGTATTAAAGTTTAAGAACATTTATAATCAGACTCAACCAAGCATTACGACTACAAAAAGTAAAATGATTAAAAAGTTTGATTCTTAAACTTAGCCATTTTTATATACCTTTGTGGCTTATGTTTCAAGAAGTGATCATACTAACAATTATGTATTAGAAGTGAAACAATTATTTTGTTCCTGTTATTAACCTTCCTTCATGTTACGTGATGGACCCCAAAATATATTTTTTTTAATGTCATTTACTTCATAAATAATGAATTTAACTAATTTTTAGACTATGAAATTTTAATTACGAATTACACGAGTCAGTAAATAATTAAAATATGCTAACAGCAAATTCCACCATTCACAGGTTGTTTGGTAGCTCGATGCAAAGCCGAAAGGAACTGATAGCTTAAGCCATTGAAAACATTTTAAATCATACATGTCTTTGACGAAGTCTGGTCATTTTTTTATTGGTATTTTAAGATTTTCTTTTTATAAATCCAAAATTTCATAGTTAATTCCCAATAGAGTCCCAGTAAAAGCTGGTATGTTATTATTATGTTTTTTATTCTATTTTTTTTATTTATATAATATAGCTAACCTAAAGAAATAGATTCTAAGCATCTATTTAAAAAATTCTATATGTAAAACTGAAGAAAACTGTTTTGATTTTGGCATTTGAAAAATAAAGAAAATAGCCTTCGTCGTTCAAATAATTTTAAAATATGCTGGGCTATTGCTCTTTCTTTTAAGGCATCAATCATGCAGATACATCGTCAATTCATGGAATTAGGGTACACAAACTATACGCTGAACAATGGCCGTCTCGCGCAGAATAAAGGCCTCCGCTCCGCAACCACGCAGACATCTCGCCAAATGTTGGAATTACACAAATACAACTTTGGATACACAAACTGAATTGAGAAAGACAAATTTTAATTTTTAAGTAAACAAAACTTTACTATAATCATTTTTTTTCGTGTTCAAAATGAGAACCGCCATTTCTAATACAGCACGTGCCTTTTTTCTTACTTCTGTCGTGGTTATTTTTAGTTGGATTTGTTCCTTCGTAACTATAAAAGGCGACAAAATTTTTCCTCATTTTTTATTTTTTTTAAATTCCTCTCTTGTTAATATTTCTTTGCCAGTGTAAACAAGCTCATTAACCTGTCCCTAAACGAAACAATCCACGGGGTTAAGTCAGGTGATCGCGTGGACCAAGGAATGAATCCAATTTTGCCGATCCGGCTTTCTGGGAAACAATCATTGAGGTGCCCTCTTACTGTTGTACTTCAATGCCCTAGACAAACATCTAGCTGAAAAATTATTGGTCTCTCTGTTTATAATATTGGTACCAGATAATTGTTCCCATTTAATTTATCTAGCAGAAAATGAGGCCTAATGAAAGTTCTGCCAATCATTCCGGCCCACACATTTATAGAACATTGTCTCTTGAATGACACTTGTTTTTTCTAGTGCGAATTGCTATCTTCTCAGCTCACTCATAGAGATTGTGAAAATTTCTTGTTCCTTCTCTTGAAAATTTGGACTCGTCAGTAAACAGGATATAATTTGAAAAATACGCATTGTCAATATCACTGTTCAGTTAAAATCGATAGAACTAAATTCTTTGTGCGGGATCTCTATCTTCCAAACCTTACATCCTTGTGCAGTGAAAAGGATATTTCCCCTCCCGATACACCATACTTCCTCTATTAATAGGTTGAGGTTTCAAGCTACTCCTCTAATGCTCGTAGTAGATTTCGCAACAAATGCTTCTATCATCTTTCGCAATATTCGGTTAATATCTTTCTGGATTGATTCCAAGTTCCAGGCGGTGAATTCCAACTTGAACAAACCGATAAAACGTATTGTACAATGTTATGACATTAGGCATCCTACGACCCGGTTAGCGCTTTGTAACAACCGTTGTGCCAAATCTCCATTGCCGTTAGGTCTCCCACACATGAAAATAATATTGGCATATTCTTCATTGGAAAAAGAAGCCCTTTTCACAATTAAATATTTCAAAGCCAGTGAAATCAATACATGGAGCGCAAAGCACAAAGCTAGAGTTACACTTGGCTCAGTTAATTAACTGTAAACTTAATATGATGGTCGCGAAAGCCGTCTAGTCTCAACAGCAGTTGTTACTTAACTAACGGGTCTGCCCCTGCGGCCGATTTCGGCCGGAGCGACAGACTTTGATCGGCGTGTTGCGGCCGTTGTTTGGCGTTTGGTTAGAGCAGCCGAATTCTAAGACTTGGTGAGATAATTGAGTAAGTGATACTTTTAAATAAAGGACAATAACCATGCATGTTCTTAACATTTAAAACCAATTAATTAGCTTTTCAAGTTATAAAGCAGTGGGTACAATTGAAAATAGCTACTACAGTAATTAGAAAGGCCTGTGCCTGTATTAGAAATCGGTTCTCATTTTGAACACGAAAAAAAATGTTTTATGAAAAATATTGCTTTATTTCCTTAGTTAAAAATTAATATTTATCTCCCTCAGTTCGGTCTGTGTATTCTAAAAAGTATTAGATGTCTGCGTGGTTGCGGAACGGCGGCCGTTATTCCGCGCGAGGCGGCCTTTATTCGGCGTTTGGTTTGTGCTTCCTAATTCTATGAACTGAATATCTGCGTGGTTAATGTCTTCAAAGAAAAAGCAATAGCCCAGCATATTTCGATATAGTTTCAACTACTAGGGCTATTTTATTTATCTTTTTTAAATACTATAATCAAAACAGTTTTCTTAAATTTAACAATTTTTTGGAAATTTCAATAGTCTCTAGTATTTTTTCTGATAACATAGAAGCTTAGAATCTATTTCTTTAGATTAGTTATATAATATAAACATATATATAATATAAACAAAAAATATGTAATAATATCGACATACCAACTTTTACAGGATCTCTATTGGAAATTAACTATCACATCTTGAATTTTTAAAAACAAAACCTTAAAATAGCAATAAAAAAATAGTCGTACTTCGTGAGAGACATGTATGGCTCAAAATATGTTAAATGGCTTAAACTATTAGCCCTTTTCGACTTTGCGTAGAGCTACCAAACACTCTGTATTATACGAATATTTTAAAATTAATAAAAATATATTTTTCACATTTGCATATGTGTGTATATTTTATATTTCAACATATTCCGTTGAAAACTAGTGCATAGGTGCAAAAATATGAAAACCAAGTTAATTAAATTTAACCGTCTCAATACTGGAGTGATTGACAAATTGTCAACCGTGAGCCACGCATAAATGGACCGCATGTACTACGGCTAATGTTAGTAAACAACGAGCTTCAAATACATTATATCAAAGAAAATGGATTAAACGACATCAATTACGGACTCTTATAATTTATGAGTTAGTTCTTGTCACAAATTTTTGACATTTAAATGTAATTTCGATTGGCTTAAATAATTATTAACTGGTTACTTACTAGTTTCTAATCATTTAATCCAATCGAAATTACATTTAAATGTCAACAATTGTGACTCTTAGTTAACTTAGAAAAAGATGCCATATGAAAATCAAACGTACTAAAAGCAATGGCTTAATGCAAGAGTTGTAGTACTCACACCTGAAGTGACTACCAGAAATATAAGCGCTGGTGGAATATTAAAACATTAGTCATTTAACGTTGCTTCCAGGAAATTATCTCGTAAAGCATGTACTTTTTTTACTTTGAATACAGAGATTTTCCGTCAGATATTAGATTAACTAGCGAATATACTAAACAGTCAACAGAACCGAGTTCATTTTTTGCATGAAAATTGTAAACCGCACACTGAAAAATATACTCTTCGAAAATTACAGGAGTCAAACTAGGCGCATTTAATAACTTCACCCTATTAACCTGACATTTCGCCATCTGATAATCCTTTGCTTGAAGCACTAAACAATCATCAACCGAATAAAAAAGTCGAAAATATGGAATAATTCATTGCTCTGGTGAATTCTTCAAAAAGACCTTGTGAATTTTTTTTTAATCTAAGTAACAAGATTTTTACATATTGTTAGTGCATACCAGATGGCGATAAGTCTTAGTTAAATATGGTTCACGTATATTTTCATTTATGTGTGACATTTAGATATTATAATATCTTTTGTAAGCAGGAGACATTTAGATATTATAATATCTTTTGTAAGCAGGGGGACATAATCAAAGTAATGGAACACAAAAATATTGCTTTTGATATTTTTGTCTCTTTTTCTATACCTATGTTTATTTGTATAAGTATCACGCAAGAACCACTGAAAAAATTCTAGTGTGGTGTTACCTGGTAGATTCTTTAGGCCCTGAGGATAATATATAGGCTTCGTTTGACTTTTCATTCACCACAATGAAAAGAATATATGATAATTTGAGATTTCAATTCAACGCCCCCTTGCTTAAATAAAAATGGTTTATTTTATTTTGATAATAGATGGCGTTACATTTGTTTTAGCCTTCAATCTTAAAGCTGACTTAATCATATTTTTTCCAAGTATCCACGTGAATCACGAGTCACGCACACAACTACTACACTGTACTACTATAAAAGCACGCTAAATACGAGTCATTTTTGATCTATGAGTATTCTTTTCCTGCGTAATTCAACGCCGCATTCCTTTTGATTAAATATACGCATATTTTTTAATTTATAGGACATAATATACATAAAATAATTATTTGATTACATTATATTACATTGCTGATAACATCTATAGTGTTGCTTGACCCTGTACTTTGCTAGACCCTGTACTAAAAGTTATGAAACTTAAGATCAAAGAACAAAAAACTAAGTACATGCTTTATACAAGGAATGATAAAAAACAATGCTTACTTTTCCACTAAAATCAATTCATTTAATTTTATCACAGTCTATAACTTTACCTACCTGGGCTCTGTAATTAATTATAGAAATTATGTTTACAAGAAGTTAAAAATAGAATTATGTGCGTAAATAAGACATTTTATGATCTTAGAAAGGTCTGAACATCTTATTAATTAAAAGAATAACAAAATTTTTCTTGTGCGATACTCTTGTTAGATAAATTTTTGCTTACAGCTTTGAAAGGTGGGTGTCAACAGAAACCGATGAGTTTAGATAGACACTTTGCGTGATAAATATTTTGCGTAGTATCCATGAATGTAATAGTATAAAAGAAAACTAGGGGGTGTCTGGTGGTCAAAATTAGACCATAACGTACTTACCTCCTGACTGCCGAAAACACTAATAGGTAGGAGGGTGTAAGCCAATCAATAACAGATTGCTGTTACAAAATTTCCCTTTTGCGACAAGTGTATATTAAACAAGCTATATCCCCTGATATTTAATACACAGTGATCTATTAGACAAAATATAAAGTAAACCCATTTTTGCCTTAACATACACTTCGCAATCTATTGAAAAAGGAACATTTGAAAGCACACAAAATCCACAGCTCGAAACTCAGTTAATCTGATATTTTAGAACTTTTTGGCAACAATCTCTATTCTGTTCGACTTTTTGACCATGGACTATTATATGTTTGACATTGACGGTATGAACATAAACAACTAGTCTTTTAATGTATTTGTGATATATAATTTAATGTATTCGTGACACATATTATACTCATATATAAATTATAGCTTTCTGTACTCCTTCTCCATATAAATTTTAGTATAAATGCACTATACAAACAGGAAGATTTCGACATTTTTTTTAAATCATATGAATTCTGCGGCTGATGCTTATTTATTATAAAAAAAAATTAAACAATTTTATACCTGACAATTTGGTTTGCGATGAACAGATTTTAACTATTTTTTCCAGTTATTTCACTTATTCTTTTATATGAAATATTTATAACAAATATTTTTTTTGAAAATGTACATTTTTTACATCAGCCACGGCCGAAAATTATTTTAGTTACGGTTGGGTTGGGTTAGGTCATGTTAGGTTAGATTAGGTTAGGTTAGGTTATGTTATGTTAGGTTGGATTGGGTTAGGTCAGGCTAGGTTAGTCTAGGTTGGGTTAGGTTAAGTTAGCTTAGGTTGTATTAGTTTGGGTTGGATTAGGTTGGGTTGGGTTAGGTTAGGTTATGTTGGATTAGTTTGAGATAGGTTGGAATGGGTTAGGTTAGGTTAGGTTGGGCTAGTTTGGGTTAGGTTAGGTTGGGTTAGGTTAGGTTATGTTGGGCTAGTTTGCGTTGGGTTAAGTTAGGTTAGGTTAGTTCGGGTTAGGTTGGGTTGGGTTAGATTAGGTCATGTTAGGTTATGTTGATTTAGTTTGGGTTAGGTTGGGTTGGGCTAGGTTAGGTTAAGTTGCTTTAGATTGTGTTAGGTTGGGTTGGGTTAGGTTAGGTTAGGTTAGGTTAGGTTAGGTTAGGTTAGGTTAGGTTAGTTTGAGTTAGATTGGGTTGGGTTAGGTTAGGTTATGTTAGGTTGGGTTGGGTTAGTTTGTGTTAGGTTGGGTTGGGTTAGGTTAGGTTAGGTTGGGTTAGTTTGGGTTAGGTTGGGTTGGTTTCTTATTTGAAGTTTAACACTGTTAAAAATTACATTGTTTTAACGTAATTTCAAAGGTTTGTTTTAAGTGATTTAATTTCTAATTCCTTTGTGTGTGTGTCAAATATATAATATCTAACGATAAATTGATTTTGAATATAGTGAGAAATAACGATGTAATGTGCAAATTTCGACATATTTCTGGTGCGTGTTTTTTTTATAATAAATAATCATCAGCTGCAGAATTTCTTTCTAGGTATATAGTTTTTAATGTGTATACTTTCATATAATTTTTAAAAAATTGTCGAAATGTTCCTGGTTGTAAAGTGCTATATTCCTAAATTTTAACTATGCCAAAAGTCACACTCCTCTGTGGGCACGATATGCTTAAAAAGGGGTACAAAGTTTTCTCTTCACGTGTTAAGATATAGATAAGATAAAGAGGAAGAAGTATAATTGAGCTGTATAAGATTTATAAAAAACCACATGTAATAAAATTTATAAAAATAATCATTCAAACGGGGTTTGTCAGAATGGAAGTTTTTAATCCTACCAAGATACTGTTTTCCGGCGAAATCTACCAAAAACGCAGAAAAAATATATATTTATTCAGATTAAGGTATGGGATCTCGTAGAGAGTGACTTCAGAGCACTAAACATTAACAATTGACGTGCGGTAATCAAAAAGATATGCCTGGTCCAAACTCGAAAAGAAGCACTGGCTCACAAAGGGCTCTCATGCCATCAGATAATGATGATATTTTTATCTTTCGGACTCTTTTGGTACGGAAATAATTAAAAGAGCCTATAAGCAAATTGCATTTCCCCAAACTCTCTATTGGAGAATAAAATATTAAATAAAAAAATGGTTTAAAATTATAATAGAGTACAGTCTTATTTTGAATACTTGAGTACCTTCCGTGTTTCATACAGGGTAACGACACATTAATTGATGACAATATTAATCTAATATGAAATGTTGGCTTACAAAATGTTTCAAATAAACCAATTTAAAACAAAAGTATCATAATGTCCAAATACAATTTAACTTTTTATTAAAAACAAAAACACAATGAGATACTTAATTCCAAGTCTCTAATTCCCGTAATTTTTGGCACACTCTAAAATTTGGGCCATCTTTTGGTTTGGATTTGGATTGGGTTGTTATATGTATATATATACATATATATATATATATATATATATATATATATGTGTGTGTATGTATATATATATATATATATATATATATATATATATATATATGTATATATATATATATATATCCTAGAAAATTCGTTCGAAATAACGGCCATCTATTTAATTTTAAAGTATGTGGCATAAATCCACATGAAATTATATTGTTCCCAAGTTCAATAAGATATGAATATTGGGTAATTGTACAAAATACAAAAGTGAAACATATTTGAAACACAGTAATTTGTATTTATTATAAGCAAAAGTCAATAATAAAAAAATAAATTTCAATATCGCTGTTACCCAGTGAGTATGTTTCTACGAAGTGTTTTGACTAAAATAAAACTCATAAATAAAAGATGTAAGTCATAAATAAATTAAAAAGTTGAAGATAAACTTTTTTAAGAAAGACTCCGTGGTGTTGACGTGAACCGTAAATGGCCATTTTAATAAGATCAGGCTTTTTAAATGCGAAGCTAAGGGTTAAAAGGATTATAAATTCTTAAGATTGTGTTTTAGAGTTTCTAAGTTTCGAAAGCTAATCTTGTCACCTGTTGTGTACATCTCTAAACACAACTTTTCAGACCAATTGAATTGCGAAGCTGATAACGAAATAAAATACATTATTTAAAAAATATTTATTTCCAATACCTCGGTCGGTTTAAACATTGTATATATTTAAGTACATCATGGTAATTAAGACAGATTTATTATGGAATATTTCACAGTCATATTTCATTCTTTGTTTTTCTTGTATTATAAACTTGTGTAAAATGTCGCTTACTTCATCTTTATAAGTTTGTTGTCCTATAACTATTAGAAATAAAGACTATTTCTAAAACCACTCGCCTCAGGTAGTATGGATTCTATGCGGAAATTACTTAAAATCTGGTGAATTTGGTTGAAAATAAACTAAAACAAATAGCCTATTTAAATACAGACTACACTGTGATAATATATAGTCTTTGTATATAAGGTACTTAAACTTCAATCTGATAAAGACCTTATTTTCATTACTCTTTTTTTATTTTTCATTATTTTCCTACTTAAAGCATGCAAAAATAGATCACAAAATGTAAAATGTTATTTAAGAAGATGAATAAGATTTGCACGGTGTTAAAAATATTTTATCTAATTTTTACTTTGGAGCCAAAATAAAATGGAAGAAAATATGATAATTGGACAAAAAGTCGATGTTAAGATTTAGACGTAAATTGATTATGAAACCCTGACAAATATAAATAAAAACAGTAAATAGAAGGGTTTATATATGTTGAATTATTGTTGCGCTGATGGAACTACGTGTGTGATAACCACCGCGTCTCTTGATGTCACCGAAAATGACAATTTTCACTTTTGAAGGTTACAATTTACACCTTACCTGTGAATTCACCTTTTATTAAAAACTTTGTTCCTTATTTAAATTTCATGCAGTAAAAGTGAGAAACCTAAACATATGTTCAAACTGGATTTAAATATACAACAAAACTTAGATTAAAATATATGTAGAGTATATTTAGTGTGATATTTTAAACTGACAGGCAGTTAACATTTCTCTAACAAATAATTCCATTTAAGAAGGCTGCTTACATACAAAAAATTGTGTTACAATAGTAATAGTAATAATACAATAGTAATAATAACAGTAGTAATAATTAACATTACTCTAACATTCCAATCCCTATTTTCATTGATTTTGTTCTTTTAAGTTGGTAAAACTTGTGTAACCATATTTGCATATTGATTGTCTGTACATACATGATTCAACTCTACACTGTGTCCGGGAATAAATGTCGGATAAATAAAGGCGCTATTCGTTGGCTATAAAGGAATAAATTGTCGTTGAAATAAAACAACGAGCCTCGTTTTTATAATTGAGGACAAAACAAATTTACACTTAATACTTTTTAACACACCTAATAACGCTAACGCACGCACACAAGCTCACGCTACCCGTACGCAACAACTACATATACTCTTTTATTCGATGTACCGAACAGCTGACATTGTTATTTCACTTATACCTGCGCCATTACGTACCTAAATAAGGAATTTAATTTATTTGTTAAATGACATAAAACATGATTATTATAAACGTAATAAATGAAAGACTAATGTACTCACTCGTGTTTTCCATGCAGAAATCACTTATCACATGACTTAAATAGTTTGTAAAATATAGCACAAAAAAGTTATTCATTTAAATTTTATTCACTTAACATACACTGAAAAATTATTTCACTTTAATGTTTGATTAGCCTTAAATATGTAATATTAACCGTCTTATTGTAAACACAATCGCACTCTCATAATTATCGCATTAATCACTTTATCAATCATTTGAGTATTTCTATTAATCGTATTAAAATTTTGCTAATTCTTTCGCGTAAAGTCTCTTCATAGGTCGATCTATTGATCGACATTATAAATAAAGTCTGAACTATAAAACTAGTAAAAATATTTATCTCCAATTAACTTCTCGCCTACACGTGATAAATTATAACATCGATAAAACAATCATTCAAATTCATTTAAATCGTGTAACAGATGAAGGTATTACATGTTATTTCTGTAGTTTATTTTACAAATTAAAAGGTTTTCGTACGTCAAGTATGAGACCACACATGTGTTTTCCGCAATGCTCTCCATCTTTACTGAGAGACTTTAAAGAGTGGCGTGATAGAAAGGGTCGTGGCATTCTAATACCGTTAACGATTTCTATTAGCTAATAGTCCACGTGAACTAGATTAGTTTAGCTAACGTTTATCTTCCGATTATACCAACAAATTAGAAAAGATTCCTTGTCTAAAAAGTAAAGCCGACCGTACGCAAAAAAAAACAGCCAGATGTTCCAAACTACCTTACGTTATTTATTTTGTTTAATCAATAGTTCGCATTTTGAATATTGTATAGAGATACCTTAAATTGGATTAAATAGTCATATATGCATAAGATGATTCTTATATATATATATATATATCAATGATTATACCAGATTCGGAAGGAATCCTATAAAGAAACGATTTAGAAAAGATAATATTTAATAAGTTTTGTAAGTTTTACAATTGTAAAAAGCCGCCTTCATTCTGTGCAATATCTAGTTCGTAAAATTATGGAAGTATCTCGATGATTTCTATAAAAGATATAAGTTACGATTTTTAAAGAATATTTTTTTATTTGTTTTGTTTTGTCTTTGCTAATAGAAATATGTTTTGCTAACCAAAATCGTAATTATACATCGGTTTTTGGATCATATGTTAAATTAAACGTGTATTGAATTATTTTTATTTTACTTCAGCCACAGTTCTTTTGATTTACTAACAGGACCCAGGCAGTGGCGTCCTAAAAATTTCATAAAGTATAATTTTTTTCTCTTAAACAGGTGTTTAGTATTATATTCTAATTTTCTATTTCTACTTTACTGCAGGGACATAATATTTTTTAAAAATAATTAATTTGATTAAAAATAAAGGCAATGAATATTCTATAATCAGCGTAACAAATAACAGCTATTATATATATTTGGAAAAAACAAAGTTCTAGCTACAAATTTTGCGATTAATCTGACAAGACAATGAACAGTGTAAGCCATTTTTTCCCAACCATTATTTTGTCACGCGCCACGAAAAAAAAACAAAGAGTTAATTATAAAGCCTTGCGAACTCTTTACAGCACTATAAAGTTAAAATAATAATTCAATTAATTTAACGTTAATCATTTTAAAGAAATTAAGGCTGAATTAATAAGCTCCAAGTTTATTTTTTCATGTTGTTATTACCTGTTAATAGTTAATTTTGTTTCAAAATTTGAATTAGTAATTCAAAATTTTAATAAACGGATGTTTTTCAGGATTTATTTTTTGGACAGATTGCGACCCCCTTTAATAATAAACGCAACCCCTAGGTTGACAAAAGATAGTGTTTGGCGCAGAGTATTATTATTTGTGCTTTTGTGAACAACAATCAGTCAAACGCCACGATTTGAATATTTCGAGTCGTTTTACATTCAACGTATTTCAATTTTCTGGAGTTTTTTTTTTGTTAATTATTGTTTTTATAACTTATAATGTCTACTGTGCACGATTCCATTTCGGAATAGTGCACAGTACTGATGTGCTTAGGTGTATGTCATTGCAATACTCGCCAAACGAGTATAAGGTATTCGGCTATTTATCCAAATTGCGCCAGAAAGCCAAATGAACGGACCATCGCAAGGTTGGCTAGTCGAGTTCGTAGTACTGGCCAGGTAATACCCTCGTTTGATAGAGGACACTCAGTTGATACAAGACGTCACGTGGCTGAAGATGCTATCCTCGATGCATTTGCCGAAGTTCCTATACTCGCAGCATACTTTCGACAGCCATGTCTCTTAGCTTACCGACAAAAACGCCATGTCTCTTAGCTTACCGTCAAAAACTCTAGTCGGAAATACGCTGAAAGAAGATGGACAACATCCATTCCACTATCGTGCTGTACAACAATCGACCGAAGAAGATTTCGCCCATCGTCGTGCTTTTTGCTAGTGGCTCATTCGCATGAATGACGATACGCCAACATTTGTTCGACGTATTTTATAGTCAGATGAAAGCACATTTACGCAGCATGAAATATTTTATGTGCATAACGAACACTACTGGAGTTATACGTAGTGGAATACATTTAAAACGAACAGGAAGTTTTCAGCACAGATGGCATTTAAATGTACGGGCGGGAATTTTGGGTGTTCAGTTCGTAGGTCCGTTTTTCCTACCTACCAGAATAACATCGGACAATTAACTGTATTTTTTGCGTAATGAAATGGAAGACTTTATTTTAAATTTGCCTTTGAGCGTAGTCAGAGATATGTAGTTGCAGCACGACGGAGCGCCCCCTCACTTCGGCCTTCGAGTACGTGAGTATTTAGTCGATCAATATTGTCGTCACTATATAGGGCGCAGTGGACCTATACCCTGGCCTCCAAAATCTCCAGATTTAACATCACTCGATTTTTTTCTTTGGAATAGCGTCAGATCCGATGTATTCTCAACTGGATGCAACAAAATGCTTAAATAGTGGACATATAAGGAAAACGCGGTTGTGTGTAGAACAAAACGGAAACCATTTTGAACATCATCTTTAAGACTTCTTAAACAAATAAGTGAAATAATTTTATATAAGCATTGAATTAATAAAATGTTTGTGAAATAATTGTTACTAAAATGACTTTTCTGTGTAATACTTTACAAATATGAAAAAGTCATGGATTGAGTGATTTCGCGGAACTACAATATGAGTGAGTACATTAATAATATTATTATTAAGCTTTTTAATATCATGTTATTTAACCAATCAATTAAACAAAATACTCGATGCATATAAATTACTTATAATAATATGCAATGTCTCGCACGGCAGGTTCGCGGTCGTTAACCCGAGCGGTGTTGATTGACGTGCACAAGTATCGTGTGTATGAAAAAAAATGACAAATAGTTATGAATATTATTTTAAATTTTCTGAAAAAAGTCATCTTTTCAATTTTATTTTGATGACAATCAACTATTTTTCAGTCAATGAATAACATCTTTCTTTGTCCAACATTTTTTTCGCAGATACCGTGTATATGGTTTTCATAAAGTTTTCCCGTTGTAAATTTATATTTAATGTTTATATGTATACACCATTTTACTTACGGCACTTTTATTATTTATATTTAAACACATTGTCTTTTGATTAAACTCATCAGTCACACAATAACTTTTTCAACCATATTGCCTCTTTAGTGACTGCACAGGCTGCTACGAACTTTGTTTCTGTGGTAAACAGGGCCAAAATTTGTTGTCAGTAACTGGACCAGGTGTCCGAACTCCTTGATTTATTTTAGCATCTTTTTAACTCTGTTCCAGTGAGATTCTTTGTAACAATGCAGATATCTGCTTATTTGGCTACTAGAAAACATGACGTCTCTTCTACTCACAGTTGTCGCACCGCCGCGAAACTACCACTTCTCTGTATAGATAGTTCTTCGCAGGTGGACAGTTGCCTTTTTGGAGTCTTACATGACACTTATTCAGAGTCTGCTTCTCTTTTGAAAACAATAATCCATCATTGACGTAGAGACATTCGTAACGTTTGTTTCGTAATGTCAATTTGTCCTTTATGAACGCACTGGTCAACTTTACTCCTATTAAAGTCTAGTTTATTTAAAACCAAGTCGAATTTCGTGTTCCAGCATCCAGATGCCTATTTCATTCAGTGTTATCTGTATATTGTCTTCTAAGTCATCTTATAAAAATGCTGTGGCGATGTCGAATAGTTTTATCTATAGGAGAAAATGTTGATAGGTGAAAAACAAACAAACTTTTATTATAACATAAGTAACTATTTTCCGTGACTCTCTTAGATTGTGTTGGTTTGTTTCTTGATCTTAATATTATGTTGAAACGTGTTGAACTTTTTGTTCTTATGTACGATGAATACAGGCTATGATTTGACGAGGACTTATTCCGAGGCGTATCCTCTCCACTACACTCACAATCTGTATCTGTGTTTGTCAAATCGAATGTATTTCATATGTCCTTCGAAGTACGAGATGTGGTCCAACTCGCACTTTGACTCTATTAGATTTACCGGAACATAATTTCTTTTAACGGCGGATTTCAAAAACACTACGTTTCTACACTTTCCCAACCACGATTCAGAGTTTTATTAGTAAGATTAGGTAGCTGCATACACTGCTTCATCACAATATTATTTTAAGAATTTAGACAGCAAGCATTTTGACTTTTCAAGTAGTGTTTGATTAATTTTTTCAGCTATTCCGTTCTGCTCAAATGTATACGTTTGATATATAATTCCAGCCCTTTTTATGAACTCAGAAGTAGTAAGTGTAGTAAGTACTCATGTGTAGTAAGCTTTGAGCAATAACGCTTTACACCGTGATTTAAATTCTAACATGTAACATTCGCCTTTTTTTAATATACACACAATATGAATTTCTGATTCAACAAATGAAATTAAATTATGTATATAAATATGTATATATATATATATATATATATATATATACGTACGTATTTAAAAAGATATTCTTAAGAGTATTCGGAAATAGTGTGTCCACGCTCCATTTATCCCAGTTAAAGTATTAAAGTTATTGAACCAAATACCATGAAAAGAAAGAGTGGTAAAATATAAGGAGAAAATTGCAGGAAAACTACATCGATTATGCTAGATCTTATAATTTTTAATTATGCACTATTTTTTGCCTGTAAAAAATACTAGAAAATATATTTTCTTGAGAAAAATTAATATTTGTAAACAATTTTATAGAAATACTACGTGCTCTCAAACGTATATCCAAAAAAAACATACAACTTTATTTTCCCAAAAAAACGTCTCAAGTGATTTTAATGAAACTTTCCACAGTATAAAAAATTTATAAACCCAATAATGACTCATTTTTCTGGAAAATAATGTGATGAAATGCAAAATCCGAATAAATTGCGTATATTCGTTTCACGTGACCGACGTGTGATGAAAGAAGTGCGGCGTTACCTTTATTCCTTATAATCCTAATGATGAGAATATTTTATTAACACAATAATAGCATTTTATTGTAACGTCATAGAGGACATAAAATCGTAAGAAAGTAAATATAGTTTACTTGTGCAATTTATTTTTGTACGAATTTGAATTTGAGAATTCTCTCGCACATTATTTAATAAAAATGGCTCATGAATAAATTTTCTTGTCTCTCAGTTCATGAAACACAAAGAAACACGTGTGCCATACGAAGACGATAAAAATTCAAGAAGGCAAAATGAAAATATTCCCTTTTACATAAATATCTCAATAACAATTTTTTAATTTTTTTCAGAACATTTCATTTTAACTTCTTTTTTATAATTGAACGCGACGCACTTAATGTTTTATAGTAAAAATTAGTATGATTGCTTTGTAATACCTGTTCCCATGCTGGTGATATTTTAGCACTTCACATCGCAACAGCTACGTGTTTTTTTTTATTAGAACCTACATTTTCCCGTGTTAAGTCGATAGTGTATATACTCGTATCAATTGTGTCAGGCGATCACAGCACAATGAGACCCGAATGCAGTTCCCAAGCAGCCATTCCATTGAAAACTGGATATTCGAAACAAATTAGCATATTTCAAGAGAAATTACTTCCATACAGAAATTCACACTCTCAACATAACACTATGTTTCACACAGAATCTAGTAGTTTTGCGCTATTCATTTATTTCACTGAAATGGTAAAGAATTTTTTTCTCTCAAATTTTGGCTTTCTCACTACAATTTACTTGAACGTTCTTTAATTTAAAATATCCCTAACCTACTTTAAATAATTAATTTAATTTTTTACAAAAAGTTCCTCGTTTATTTTCTTACATTTGCATGGATGATTTCTAATATCACATAAGATTCGAATAAGCCCAAGGAACAGTCTAAAACGAACAGGCGATTGCGCTTAAACATTCAAATTCTAAATTGACCGACCGACAAACGTTTGGAAGATCGTAAGCTTTTATCGGATGACCATGTTAAGGTTGAAAAAATTAGAAGGAATGTTTTAAGAAAATTTTCATCTGATTTATTTAGGATTCGGACCCGTGCCCTCTCAAATATAGTCCGAGCCTTGATACGCCATCCGTTTCGTTGACATACAAATATATTGGGTCATGATAAACCCATTATTAATAGACTCATCGCTAGGCTTTGTCGAAACAAGATTTTCTCCCAAAAAATTCGTTATCTATTTAATCTATTTATTAATCAGTCTAGGTCATTAAAAATATTCCTTCCTCATTCCAATAAAACATTTTTTTTACTATACTTTCCATCAAAATGGGAATACTTATCAATTTTATAAATGAACGGTTCCTAACATTGTAATTTGGAGTAAATAAAATGATTTATACATTTACTTAAAAGTTACGAAACGACATAAACAAAGCAAATTCTATTTATAAGACTCAATCTAAGGTATCCCCCTGAAACAATATACCTGAAATATTAATAACAAGTTTAGACTTTCCGTAATTATGAAAGAGATTAATGTTTAATCACGATCAATAAATTAGGAAAGCTCGACTTCCATCAACTACGGAGGTCCTAATTCACAACAGGTTATTAATTAACTGACAGAGGAATAACCAATAAGCAATAATAAATTTTAAACACTTCACCTACTGGGCAAAGGACGAGACGTGGAGCAGAGTTCAAAGAGGGATAATATCTCACGAACATCTTTGGCTACTAATACTTATTAAACGATAATATAAAACTTAAAATATTTCGTACGAATTTGATTACTTTTTGAACGAGCATATAAAAAATTTTAATCAATACTTATAAAACACCTATTCATTTCAAATAAGGTGATGAAAACAAGAATGTATTAGATACCGCAAGACTCATAAAATCGATTAATATACGCTACTAAATGTGGCTATCGTGTAAGAATCAGTTTTGTAATGCAGTTTTCTTAATAACCATGTAGTAAACAAAAAAAAACAATTTTTCAAAATTAATTTAGTAATCACAATACTTAATGACTGAAAATTTGTTTACTTCGACTTGCCATAATATCACATCGTTTTTTCTGTTAGGTATCTTAATCCCTTTTTTTCGAAACCAGTAGCTATATTCACGCCACCGAACGAACTCCCTTGGGCATTAATCAGTAGCTATATTCACGCCACCGAACGAACTCCCTTGGGCATATCGGCAAAAAATATAAGATTGAAATTAATTTACTTGCTTTTGTACATAAACATACGACAATCTTCAACAACTTTACTAATTTTGCAATCGTATGGTACTTAAAATGTCAACAAAAACGTCTTAAATAAAGCTTTCATTGTATCTCCTTTATTTGTGTACTCGTTGATCTACATTTATCCTGTATACGTTCTTACTTTGTGGTAAACTGATCTCGACACTAATTTCTTAAACTACCCTCCTCGAAACTAATATTAAACCGTTATTGCCTTTACTGTGTTTCTTCCGCCAAAGTTTTTTAAATAAATGAAATTACCTAAGCCAGCTCATAATTAAATCAGAACACACGGTGTGAAAACATTTCAAGCCTGCATCTACAAAAACATATAATATATGTAAAGTTTCAATATTTATTTAGTCATCAATGAGCATAAAGGTATTACGAATCTATATTCAAATGTCAGCTTTAATTGGTTAATCGCGGCTGAGTACAAATAGATATTCAAATTGAACTGAATAACAGAAACAACATAAACCCCATTTTTAATATTATCAATTACTTTGGTACTAATTTAAGAAATAATGTTAAAAAAACAAGACTTAAAAAAGCTTGCGTACTTCTGTCGAATGCTAATTTTAAGCTGTACAAAGCTTTCCGAAACAACTAGTCAAGAATAAAATAACCCAATAAAATTCGACCCACATATTGCACAATCTCATACATACAATGAGACCACAAGGACTGTCTCCATTAATCACAATAAAGCAACGCTGAAGGCAAATTCTAAAACGCGTTTTTGTTAGTTTTTTGGCACAATGCTCGTCATTACAAGCGCTCAAGGCCGTTCTCTCCCCTATCTTCACTCCTCTGTGGCCTTCTGAGTGCTTATTATTTATTGGTCCTCGTCCAAGAGAGATGTTTTATTTATTGTTTATGCTTATGAGAGGATATGAGCAGCGTTTAAACGATATGAATTAACCGCAATAAAATATATGCCTTGTGGCTCATTTTCAGCGTGGAAAATTCCAGTTTATTTGGGACAATGAAATGACATAAACTCAATATACTAAGTTACTTGAGATTGTTTATGAGTATGTTTCATTTGCTTGCCTCTATAAAGTATTTACTGTTAAATTTCTACAATTCCTAATTTGGCGTATCCCGTAAATATTATCTACTTAAAATGTTATTTTGAACCATGTACATAGATATTAAAAACTGATAAACGAATATCAGAAAAGCCTATGACAACTACTAACAGTACGTCTAGTAACAAGAATAGTATGTAATAACAATTGTGGGAACTGAGTATTGAATACACGATAATTTTTTATGTTAATGCAACGTTCATAAAAAAACCTAGCCTTAAATAGAAAATTATCTAATCATAAACTTAGGATTCGTATCCATCTAGTTCAAAATTCATATAAAACTCTTGCTCCTTTAAATCCAAATACAGCGCTTGAATTACTGCCAATTATTATATCACTGTCAAAGGTTTTGGAAATCTTTTGTCTGTCTGCCAGTTGCTCGTTTTGATATCTAGTAATAATTTCATATTTAATACAGCCATTGTAATAAATGATTCAATGAATATCTGAGGACAAAAATAGTGTTTTCTTTTTTTCAAACTAGAATTAAACTCTCTCACATAGACGATTTTAAAATTATAGATAGGCGAAACGGCGCGTATTATAATAAAAAAAATTAAAACTTATTTGATCTGTTTGAGAATGAGTCAGATTTATATATTTTATTTTGTAATTTTATAAAATTTAGATTGATCAATCTCAGTGACACTGATTACGCAACAAACAATTTTCTTTAAACTGAAGAAAGTTTCCCGAATTATAAGTTCCATAATGAAACGATACATGCTTACAGGTGAATATGCTCAACCAAACAATTTATTTGTAATACGTTCCTAGTGGTTTTCATCTTAATGTTTTTCTATCGGTGTCATTAGTGACTGCAGTAAATATAAATCAGGAGCATAGAGCAAAGAACCAGAGTATTTTTTTTAAGGAACGAAAACAAAACCTTTTATATCTTTGGCTTCTTAACTTTATTGACACTGTTCGTTATTGGAGCGCAATTTTAAAGACAGTAATGCGAGAAATTTCATATCCTTGATAGACATTTAGTATTTTTTTAAATACTGTTTTCTACTGACAACAACGTGTACTTGTCATAATTCTGAAAGAACATGGTAGTGAGTTCTCTACCATAGAACACCTCAAAGTTCAAGGTAAATTAGAAAATATATGTACTAAAGGATGTCAATTTGTAGATCACCCTAATCAAGTCCTTTGCATGTGGTCCTATTACATTATGCACGATGACCCAAATAGTAACAGTAAATAGCCTTGTATCATAACCGTCCGAATTACACCCATTATTGTTGATGATTTTTTTAATTTTGGAGAATTTTTTTACTAATAATTTTTATCAAATATTCATCTTATTTTAGTTTTACTTAATTTTGTTTTATGTATATAATTTGTTTATGTTCTTTTCGTTTATTTTAAATACTATTTAGTGTTTGTTACCAAAAAAAACGAAATAAATCATTGAGTAGTTTGTCACTATCTAAGCAAACCTGTAGATCAACGAAATATAATTGCATACTTACCCTTCTTAGTGATGGATGGTAAATTTTGACTTTTCTAACTGTCTCTTACATTTGGATAGTTTTAAAAAAGAAATGGATAAAACAAATAAATTTCAAAGTCAAGCTTATGAATAATTTGTAAATCAAAATTATTGCCATTTGAAAATATTTAACGTCCATCCATAATTCGCCCAAATATTTAAGATTATAAAAAATACTACCGTTGATTTTTTTATATAAACTTATCGGAATAACTATTAATACAATTTTTTTTCCTTTGTCATTCATATGAATTATTATTTGCTTCTTAACAATAATATTAACCTTTTTTTAATTATGATGAAAATAAACCAGCATGTTTATTTATTTTAATATCGTAACACAATGCATTTAGCATCTACAACCAATCAGAACGTTTGAAACTTTGAAATTTGACACACTCACAAAGGAATTAAAAAATTAATAGAATTAAATCATTTAAAATAAACTTTTAAAATTATGATAAAAAATGTAATTTTTAACAGTCTTAAATGTCAAATAAAAAAATTTTCAATCATACCAACTTAATATGTTTCACTATCTTTAAATCATTAATTTATGGTTTCGTTTTCTTTTTTTAACTTATGACTATCAACTTTTGCATTTTCCATTACCATAGAAACATAATTATGGCAATTAATTTTTAAGATAAAAACTAATAATGTACTACGTATAAAAGAAAGAATACAAATGACATATGTAACTAAAATAATTTCCGGCCATGGCTTATATATTAAAGAAAATGTTCAAAAAAATAACTTACTTAAAAATGTATTTACCCAAAAAAAATATTTGTTATAAATATTTCGAAAGAATAAGCCAAAGCCCAGCCTAGCCAACCCAGCCCAAGCCTAGCCCAACGCAGGGCTAGGTTGGGCTGGGCTTAATTTAAATAATCAACAATAAATATTGTCAATATTAAACTTTTTATTAGTAACAAAATTAATAATAAAATGAAAAAAATACTTTGTCTATTTAAAGTTTAGGCAACTACAAAGTGAAATGAATGCCCTAAAATATCCAAAAACATGTATGCAATAATACAAACAGACTTTATTGTTTCCTGAATGTTGGCACCATTTAAGCAAAATGTAGTTGTTTAAATTGACAAGTTAAAAAAGATATTCAATTTTTATAATTAATTTTTGTTATAAATACTTATTAATTCGTAACAAATTATACTTTTAATTGTGTAAAAAGTTGTTAGTGATAAAAGAATAAGTGAAATAACTGGAAAAAAATGGTTAAAATCTGTTCCATCGCAAACAAAATCGTCAGGCACAAAATGTTTCAAATTGTTTTTTTTTTAATAAATAATCATCAGCTGCAGAATTTCTTTCTAGGTATATAGTTTTTAATATGTAAACTTTCATATGATATCAAAAAAATTATAGAAATATTCCTGATTCTAAAATGCATTTATACCCATTTTTTTAATTAAAGTACATTTTTTATAAAATATATCCAAATTTCAATATATAGTTTCCCAACTATAGTATAGGACTAAATAGGACCTCGTTCCCAGTGTGGCAGAATGAATGAAATATAAAATAAATCAGGAATTTTAATATGGGCAATTGATTTATCAAATAACATTCTTGCTATTTTTATCTTACTATCTCTAATAAATAAAGTAATTTTTTTGTTTAATGTAAATATTCATATTTTACTTTAGTTTTCAACTTTCTAGTTCATTAATGAACTAGAATAGGGTACAAATTAGTCAGTCTTTGCCTATATTTCAGTTAAGTGTAAAAAATTAATTAATACTCTAAACAATTTAAAAAAGCTCGCTTGTATAAATACTGCACTAAAGAGCAAAAATAATCATGCAACCTGTTTTCTTTGTTTACTCTGTAAGGATTTTAGTGTTATTGAGTGTAATATTTGAGTGTAAAAGCGTAATATTTTTTTTTTACAAAAATAAATGATTTTGATTACATTCATATTACGTGAATAAAAATGCTCAACATTTCGCTTTGATTTCGATATATGCACAAGTTTTTTTGCTGCAAAAAATAACAATATTGGTTATATGAATTGCTTGGAATTAGCTAAAATGTTAGGGTTTTCGTACTGCTTACATTTATGTTCAATTAGACTTTTACGGAAGGCGAATATATGGCTTTTAATTTTAAAGGTAAAAAGAGGCTATTTAATGTTTGAAAAAAGTATAAAAAAGGTAAACCGTTTTTTCTTAAACATTCAAACTTTCTTGCATAAAAAGACGATATTAGTCAATATAAAAAATCATTATGAAAAATGAAAATTATCCAAAACTTAACAATTTGTTCATATCAAAAATTATGATTTGTTACTGAGGAATAATTCGGTTGCACAGTCCTTTCAATCACTAGTATGCGGGTTAAGTAGCAATATTTAAGAAAATTACTGAAGTCGCCCTCATATTTAATCTGATGTATACATTGAACGTTCTTGTTTTTATATTTCCTACAAAGCTTAAAAAAATTGAATGAAAAAAAACGTTTAGTTGATGACGGAACTAACTTAGGGCCATAAAAAGAGGAAGGGAAAATATTCACATATAATTCGCTCGCCCACATAAAAAATCCAATATTTTTATTGAGTAACCATTATTTTTATATTTTGCAAAGCCTAAACTTTAATTTAAAAATAAAATATCGAATATTTAATGGCAAAAAACGCATGAAGCAATAATTTATTTTACATAATTCATTGACCCAGCTAGTGAATCCAAGTTCTGTAAGAGAGAACATTATTTTTATATCCTTTACAGCCGGAATTTTAATTTAAAGAACGAATATATAACGAAAGTAACGGAGCGCTATGATATCAATAGATAATAATGCTCATACATAATTCGGTTACCGTATTTAATCCATGTTTTCTATCGAGTGAACATATTTTTTACATTCTGTGGAGAAAGAAATACCAAAGGGACAATAAAAAAACGGATGTTCGTTGGCAGAGATGTTGCACCTACTAACAATCCATTCCAATAGGCCGGGGTTGTATGTGAAATATATGACTCATATATCATTACTACTTTCTCTACATCTCGTTTGGTAAATTTCATTCGGATATTGGAAAACGTAGTTAAATTTTGTTGAGTATGATAAGATTAAGGCGAGTGACAGATTCTGAAACTATTAAAATACTATTATATATTCCCAACTCACTCGATACATTATCGTTATCGAACATACGTATCGAACATACGAAGATACATTATCAAATTATTAATATATTCCCAACTCACTAGATACATTATCGTCGCCATGGTGTGTTAGATTGATCACAGGCTTAAGGCCTTTAACCGAGTGTTGCACCACAGGACGGCAGATTCGGTTCCCGGCCGCTCACCTAGTGGGGCTGGATTGATATTCTTGTTGACTGGAAAAGATTGCTCTCATCGCAATAAATTCACCATGTGTATCAATTATATATATTAAAGTCTGTAAAAAGAGAAAATAAATAATTTGTTAAAATAATAAGTTAAGACATTGTTAGATTGCATGGTACATAGTTTATTTAGACAAATAATTTAATTATATAATTCAAATTTTTTTGTACGAAACGTTCCGCCATCACTTTTAATTACAGCAATAGACTCACATCAACAAAACCAGGTAATGTTGCCAATATAAATGTACAATAACTAACACGCGACCTTACTTTTTTTATATTGCAAGACAACACGTCAAAAGAATTTCAACATTAGAACAGTAACTGCACTAACTTGGCGACTCTTTTAATAATTTAACCTAATTTTACACACCCTATTCTATTCTGTCGTATTCAACTTTTCTCTAAATTTAATTTATTTGACATTTCCTATTGCATTTGTAAATATATCTGCAAATTTTTTATGACTTTAGTTTCTAAAGTGTCTCCTTCCTAGTCAGCATCCACAAAACAATCCAAAATATCGGCATTATTATTCTTACAATATTTCAATTTAAGATCTTTTGTCAAACACAAATATTTTAGAACTCGAAAAGCATATTTAAAATGTGTCTCGTCATGATAATTTTGGAATCGCCTCAGATAATGTACACCGAAAGATAGGTATATCTGATCTAGCCCCAGAATTGATTTACAAAAGTGCACCTATCAAGTTTCTATACTTTACATCCTCATTATATCAGATTGTTCCACTTTCAAATTCATTTGCACAGATGTCTTGTAAAATTTTGTATTCTCAATAATATAATGTTAATCTAAAGACTCAATGTAAGGTTTTTGAATCAAATTTAAAATATTATGCCACTCATAGTCGTATTCAATATGTCGTTTTTTGTCTTTCATTTTTAACTTATCAGATAACTAATGTGAACAATAACTTATTTAGATTTACAGTGTACCAAAATATTATTAACAAATAATAAAATGTAAACAATCAATTTATTTTCTCTTTTAATATTCATACAATAACCATTTTTAATTCTGCGAAAACCAAGAGTTGGCGGAAAATCATTAAAAGAATCCCACTATGAACCAGGCTTTCCCTTTAAACCGTATAATGATTTATTTAATTTATAAACTCTATCAGCACCATCTTCATAATCAACTGCCTGTTTTGCATAAATGTTAGACAAAACTTTATTATTCAAAAATTTTGTTTCTACGTTCATTTACTGAACATCAAAATAATTTTGAAAACTATAAGAAAATAAGAGCTTTAAAGTCGATATTTTAGCAACAGTTTAGTTTTATATTCACTTTCACTCTTTTTCTGTATATCCACTTCACATCAATTACTTTTTTGTCCTCAAGAGGCTTGCCTACAAGTCCACGTATTAATTTCTACATGACTGCTCATCTCACGATTCATTGTTGCCTTCCATTGCTTTGATTCTTCACATGTCGTTCCCTGCTTAAAATTTTCTGGAAGCATAACATCACAGTAATCAACATTAATACAGTATTCACAATTAAATGAAACTACGTGATGTAGTATTATTTCTACTATCTTTAATTTCTTTACCACGACCTAGGTTTCGTTGTATTACAATATCTTCAGGTGGGATATTAGCAAAGGTGGGATATTAGCAATCTTTGTTAATATCCCACCTGAAGATGTTGTAATACAACGAAACCTAGGTCGTGGTAAAGAAATTAAAGATAGTAGAAATAATACTACATCACATAGTTTCATTTAATTGTGAATAATGCATTTCTACAAAATTAATGCCAAATATATTCAATATTAATACAGTAATAACAAAGTGCTTCATTAAAACGGAATAGGGGTTTAATTTGTCTTCAAGAACTATTTCCTTTTCTTCAACATCTTTTTTCTCTTCATCACTATTCACTTCAAATGCATTGTCCTTTTTTATGTTTTATCGTATCCTTTTCATTCTGGTTTCTATTAATTTCTGTTTAATATTATTTTCTGTTTTGTCCGAATTCTTTTCTTTTTTTCTTTTTCATCATTTTGTTCCTCTTCCATATCTATAATTCCTAATAAAATTACATCTTCTTCTGTTATGTCACAGTCTCTTGCCATTATTACTCTGTTATTGATCACAACTCTAATTCTCGTATCAGTATATCCAAGTAAAATTTCAACTTTTGCTTCCTTGCCCCATTTTGATCTTCGTCTTTCCTCTTTTTTTTACGAATACTTTACTTCCATACATTTTTAGGTTTTTTACCAATGACTTCTTTTCAAAAAAATATTTCATATTGCATTTTTCTCGCAATAGTGTTAAACAAAGTTCTGTGTATGATTCTGGCCAACATTTTCTTTCAACCTTTGCTTCTAATAAAAGATATATTCCTATATCTATTAATGATCGATTATATCTCTCTGCAGTTCCCTTTTTATACGCCGGAAAAGCTTTATTATTATTCCTTTTTCTTTTGCAAACTGAAGAACTCTTGCATTCATATACTTCCCATCGTCACGTATTTCCAGTGAAGTTTTGTATTTCTACAATATACTGTAGTAAGTATTTAAGATAAAAGAAATTTTGATCAATTTGCTATAGTAATCTATGGAAATCAAAAAATATTTTTCTCTGTGATTTCTTGTAGTTTGATGTGATACATTTAACCCTCTATGTACAATCTCTTATACGTTTTCTTCATTTCTTCTGTCGTTATTAAACGGTAAGTTATGCATTTTGTTTTGAATACATGTTACATACTTTAAATATTCTGATTAAATTTCTTTGGGTTCTTTGCCTAATGATTCATTTTTACACATAATTTTAGAATTATTAAAATTTATACTGGTACCGGTACTAGTGTGCCTACTAGGGACCGGGCATACCGGGAGTACTAGGCACACTAGTTCTGTGTAGTGCTCTACACAGAACTACACCGTATACATTTATATACGTTGTAGTTCTTCTTTCATGGTCATATTACTTTTACTCATGTTTGCTTACAACCTTTCTTCATCCGCATAACTTTTTACTTCATATAGTCATTCATCGTTAATTGCAACAGCTAAAAGCCTTCCATATGTGTTATTTATTTTTAACAGTCTCCCTTTTGGAACTTTTTTATGATTTTTGAATAACTTAACAAATTTTCCTTCATATCTTTTTTAAAAAATATTTATCAATGTAACCTCAGAATTTTCACCAACGGGAAACAAGTTTTAATTTTACCGACTTTTGTCGCTTCTAATATTCTTCCATCACCAAGTTTTATTTTTTACAGATTCCTTCAATGTTTCACAGATTTCTAAGCGCTCATCATTATTTATAATATGGTCTATACAATCACTATCAAGTTACCATTCTATTTGACTTTTCTTTGGCATGTTGCAAATAATACTTACACAAAAAGTAAAAAAACCAGCGAAAAATAAGCATACATCTGAATAATTTTTCAGTATCACACTTTCAAAATTATGTAGAATTTGCTCCGTCGAATATTCACTCTTATTCACCGCCATTATCTCATTGTTTTTATTTTATATTCTCTAATTAATTTAAACTTTTTCACTTCCTGTTTTTAAAACCATGGACTGTATCATATTAAAATAATGAGTAAAAACATTTTTAAACTGCGACGTGCATAGTTTATTATGAAAAATAATATAATTAAATCATTCACATTTTCTTGTACAGAGCGTTCCGCCATTATACTTTTAACTACAGCAATAGACTCGCGTCATCTATAACGAAACTAGACAGTGTTACCAATATAAAAGTACAACAAGTGACATAAATAAATAACAGAGTTACTAAATAATCTCACCATTACCAATACTCAGCATCATATTCAATTTCTCCACACGTACTCACCAACGATACTACTAAAGATAATTATATTGGTTTTGTTATCATTTACGTGACGTTTGCAACGGCATCACGTCCAACGTTATACGACGTAATGCTTTCATGTGAATATAAAGGGACTGCAACTTTCATTATTATTTTACATAAACTCAACATTTATTTAAATATGTGTAGTATAAACATCATTCCGATGTGCACCTTATGCACGAGCCATTTAGTAATTATAAATAATATTAATTTGCAATAGATACTTTATTTCAATGAATTATAACTACTTACTCCGAATAAACTCTAGACAGAATTAATAGAATGAGTTTGCTCTTAAACTTTGCATTGTAAACATTTCGAATACAATATTTTAAAACGTCTTTCGTACTCTCAATACAAATTATGAAACTATACTAATATATGGTATCATAATTCATATTCGTGTCATTATATTTCTGTCCTTATTAACTGAAATAGCACTTCCAATGTTTTAGGAGTACCTTTCAAATAACATAATTTATTTACTTCAAAACGTTTTAAGGTATCGTACCTCAAAATGTATATACAAAACTAAATGATTGTGATGTGATTTCGTCGATGGCAATGTCGGATATCACAGCCTTCGGACCTTTGAAATATTTAACATAAACTTTCACATTAAACCTTAGATGCGTATTTCGTTCCGTAGAATTCGGAAAAATAAAGATTTTAGGTAGGGGTGCAAATATGTTATGTAAAATATTAAATAAATATAAAAGTAAAGTATAAACAGATATCATATTTGTTTAATATATTAAAAATGTGGAACAAATTCAATCTTTTATTTGATTATTGAAATTATAATATCAATATTATATAAACTTTCTAAAATATTTGAAGTGTGGTCAAAACGATGATGAATATAAATAATGCCGTAGGACATAAAATGGTAACTTTGTCAAATTAAGGAAAGTATTTATTAATAGGAGTTAATAATAAGACTTTCAACATTTTATTGAAGGGTCCATTGAAATCTTAAGCTGACTAGTCATTCTTTGGATTGATAAATATCAATTAAGTTAGTTTTAGCAGCCTTTAGATATATTAGAACCTTTTCAAGTATATATGTATAATGTCAAACTTAAAGTTTCAATAAATATTTAGTAATCAACAAACTAAAACCTTTCAAAACTTAATACTCAAATTGTAAATTTAGTTGTCTAAAATCAACTAGGCAAGAATGAGACTTTAATTTGAACTGAACAAAGATAGTGTAAACCCCATCTTTGGCAATATTCAATATGATAATGCTTGGTTTTCCACACGAAGCTTTCAGCATGTACAAAGATTCTCCCGACTTAAAATCTTACCTGGACAAAATCTTCCTTTTTTGGGGCCGTTTGATTTTTCAAATATTCTACCAACCAGCATATATTTCTACAAAGTTATTTTCACGTTTCATTAGATGGAAAAATAATTTAGATATTAAAAAGATAACTTCTAAATAGTGATTAGTTTCTCGCGAAGTAAATTGAATACTGGGTATTTTTTCCGTACATACCTGAATGTATACTTAGCAGCAAGAATAATCTAATGCGAAATAGTTCACACAAAGGTAAAAATATCAATTTATACGTACGGAAAATACTTTGATATTTCCTGCGCAATTGTAAAGATTTTATTTAATACAACTATTTACAAAACTAGAGTAAACCCTGATGTAAAATATCTTTTCGTAATAAATAACTGTCCCATATAACAATAATAAATTATATAGTCGCTTATTAAATACCTTATACCAACATTATTTTTGACGAAATATTCTACGACAAATTTCTTATGTTTTAATGACAAGTTTTCCATGTTTCACTGAAAAAATAAAACAACCTCTGTTTGTAACGAGATATTCTTTAGATGGAAATTAATGGAAATATTATTTTAAGCAAACAGCGTAGCCATATCTAAACCTCCATGCTGCCATCCATTCACAGATAGCCAATGAATTAATGCTCCGGGGTCAACGGGTCTCGCCCGAATGTATCGATATCGAGAATAAAAACCTGCCAAGCATGAGTAGAACTCGCACCAACAACTCGTGAACATCTAAACTTTCATAGTATTTCCATTAAACTAATTACAAATATTGAATAAAACGAATAAAACGAAATACAATGAATAAAACGAAATACTATATGTAAATGAATAAAACGAAATACTATAATATAATATATTTAAATGAATAAAACGAAAACTATAATTTAAATGAATAAAACGAAATACTATATGTCGTAGCAGTGGTGTGTTGGGTTGATCACGAAGCATACAGCCTTTGACGGTATGCCACACCGGGGGATCCGGGTTCGATTACCGGCCGCTCGTCGAGCAGGGTTGAGATCTGGTTGGCTGTACGAAATAGCTCTCGCCGCTATAAGCCCGCCACGTGTGTCAAATGTATCAATTAAATTACGTAAATAAAATATATAAATAAAATAAATTTTCGTGACGTAAATATATCGCTTTCTATATCTGTCACAGGCGTAATATATTGAGTATATTTAAATAATTTTATTGTTTTATCATGTAAATATACAAACAGAAACAAAAAACAACACAGTACACTACGTAACCAAGAAATTGGAACGGCACTTGAGTTTAAATAATTCTAATTTGAATGAATTTTTCTGGTATACGATATTTAATAATATAATTATTATATTAATTTAGATACAAAATATTTCATATTCTTAATACAAGATTTAGTAAAAATACGAAACATAATAAATACATTTCGCAATAACCAATACAATGCATTGGCATTTGACAGCTATTTGTCATTAAGTAATTTTTCTTAAAAATTATAAAACGTTACTATATAATAAACTAGCTACAGCAAACAACTAATCATATAAATAGAGTATCTCTGGATGTATTTTACATAATAATTTACAAAGCTGAGTCATAGCCACCGTCCGAGTCTTGTTTGTAAACGAGTTGATAGGGAGGACAGGAAATGCCATCGTACTTGTCGCATGTCTGTCTATATTGTAGTTAATTCACTTTATAATTACATAAACAATATCCCAAATATATGGATAGAATCATGGCATAGATGAAATCAGTCCTTATGGAACACCAATTGCCAATAAAAATTAGCAACAAACGTAAACAAATTACATTTGTCGACGTTACCAGCTGTCAAAATAATTGTCCCAACGCGTTATGATTTCAATAACACCGTTTTTATTGAGTAGTTCATACAACTTTTACACAATAATAATGACTTTTAACTATAAAATGTTACGTCATTTTAGTATGAAAATAAACAGAGAAAATATGTATGTAAATGAAGCGGTAATATAAGGTGCGAGCGACGTAAAATAGAAAAATAATCGTCAAAACAATTACTTTTTTATTTCACATAAATAATTACTCCCGACCTCTAGGGACGTAAAAAATCACTATAATTCCTTAATTTATTTTTTATTTTTTCGTATTTATTTTACATTCGTGGGCATTACTAGGTACAACTAGGTACGAACTGGCCTTGTCCTTTGTATAATTGTCAAATTTGATTTTGGAATGGCAATAATACATATTTATAACGGAATTGCCATTTCGTTATAAATACGTGTAATTGCCAAGCAACTTTCAGCTTTATAGCAGTAATACTCTGCGAGTAAAACAGCTGTGACATAAAAACGAACAGACATACTAACATAGCGAAATTATAAGTATTCCTAATTTAACTACTTTTCGTATCCTATAAATTCGACGACAGACAGAAAAACACGTTATGTAATTCGCGTAGTTATTGAATTTTACTTATAAATAAATATATAAATGTTTGGTTGACTTTTTGCTCGATGTAGTTTATTCGGTTAGCTATTTGATTGTAACTTGACCGTCTAAAACCTTATAAAAAACCGGTTCTCAATTTTGCACTCGAAATATTGTGCCTTTTTTATTTACGATTTGACGTGAATTACAACTTCTCGGTCTAAAGATATGAAATAAAGAGCTACTTTTTAATAGATAGCGATACGGAATGCAACTAAAGCTGTTTCGGTTTATTATTAAGAAATACTATTTGATATCATTTTCTATAATAAATGTTTAAATAACAAAAAATGTTATTCGCTTGCAGTTTATTAATTAGTCTAGCAAAAACCTGTGAAAATTTCGGTTTAAGAAGTTATAAAACCATAAATGAGACACAAAATACAATTCCAAAAACAAAAGTCAGAATAATAGACAGCCATGTACCGAAAACTCGTATTCTTAAAGTCTGACAATCTCAGTAGAAATTAGAATTAATTTTATCATACACATACAACTACATAAATAAGAAATATTGCGCATCTCATGTGTTTCGAAGAAACGCACAATGTTTACTTCCAGATAAAAAAATATTAAGACATTTATCAAAGCGTGGGAGCTCCATGACGGAGTTATAAATAGCCTCACAAACTACGATAATGCCAAATGTACTTTCGCACAACTTAAGATAAGCAATCAACTACTTTTCGCGCACTTCATTCCCCTTTTCCTCCACATTTTCCAAGTAATTAAATAGAAAATCTCGCTCGGCGCGTTTGCCAACAACCACGCGCGCGGTATTTTAGGTTTTGTAGCAAAACTTTGGACTTTTCAATAAAGTTTACGGATAGAAATAATATTTTCCTCCACGGCTATCACTCTATCCATGTTACCTTAGGTATATCCGTCTCAAGTCGGATACAGAAGCTTGAATTTTATCCAGTAACTTCGCTTTTTAGAAGGCAATTGGATTGAGATCACGACGTCAGTGTGACATTATTTTTTTTGTTAATTTTCAAGTATTAAGTTAATATCTGGTTGGATAATTATATAATTGTATTTATAGAATATTAGGTTTTGTAAGAATAAAAGGCCAAAGAGATCCAATACCTACAATTTTCTATTTACTTTTCTAGTTAGTGAAGGCATTCAGTCAGATATATTGTAATATTACTGTACACTTTTATAAAGGTAAAGTGGGTAGATAGTAGGTTAATTTTAAATATTACAAAAACTTTTATGTAAATGTAATGATGTGAATACTGCCGAGTAATATTTTACTTCACCAAAAAACATGTATCGTGTCTGACAAAATAAAATTATAGGATGAATTAGCGGCTCTATAGTTTTGTTTGTATGCAACAAAATTTTCTTATCATAATGTCATTTTCTTTTTGTCAAACCTTTAGCTATAAAATAACCTTAAGCCATAAACATCCCTTTTATCAATCAGAGCAATTGAATTCGATTTATTCTGCAACTCTATTGAGTATATTAAAAGGACAAGGACGATGCCTATACTTCTTTGTACTATTTACGTTAAGCTTGCCAAGATGCATCTCTATTATTTCTTAAAAATCTACTGTTTATGCACAATCATATGACATTATTTCACGTAAAATTCTTTTGTGATAGAATTATTGTTAAAAATGGAGATACTAATCATATAGCAGACCTTTCTGTCTCAGACACGGCATAGTATACTACTTCGAAAACTTGTTTTTATCTTTCTCCCTTATTTCACTTTATTTCAAGGTAAAAAACTTGGTATATAATACTTCTTAATGAATTTTGTTTATGAAAATACTACTGCATGTAGATATATTTATAAGTTATATAAACTCTATTTTAACTAGAATATCAGAATTTAGTTGAATGAGAATGAATTGCGATTTCATTACATTTGATTTTTATCATTATTTTATATCAATTTTATTGCAGTAGTTTTCCGATTTTAGTTATTTCATGTCATGTATTGATAAACATATGAACCTTTATTTAATAAAATTATCATAGCGAAAACATTACACTTGATATTTCCCGTCAGCAATCGCAATAATCTCTCTTAAATAATATGATCTCGTGCCGTAAAAAGGTCAGCAATAAATAAACGTAACGGAGGTAAATCTGAACGCCGATCTTCGCAATTTGTCCGTTGGATCAATCGCTGTCAGGCAATAATTATCTCACTCTCTCTCTCTCGGATTGTCTGTCCGCCTTGTAATGTATTCCGCCGCGCTCGACTTGCTCGATACGGTAAACCCATGTCATTAATAAAAAGCCAATCGTCACTACGGCGTTTCATACCGTGACATTTATTTTTAATCAGTTATTGTCAACAAGTGTTTAAAAATTTGTTTACAAATACCAAAAAAAACTATAATGCCAATTGACAGTAATTTAAATATTATTTTAGAAAATATTACTTCACGGTAGTGTACTTGTTATAAATGATAACGTGTCGAATAATCAAATTATTATTAATAAATTACGGGCTGATATTAATTATTATGCTAATGATGAAAATAATTATACTTGGCAAATAATTCCTAGAATATATACTATTATAAATACCAAATTTTTGTTTGTACATTTGTTTGTTATTCAATAACAAAACTAAATTTGGATGCGAGACACGGAAGGATACATAAGACGACTCCGAGTCGTCGTTGAACGCTCTCTTAGATATATTCTATGAATATATTGACTCGAGAAAATATCTTGCAAAGATTCGCCAGAACAATGCAAGAAAGTTCACATTAAACTACAAATAAAACGCCGCAATGAAAGTAGATTGGTCATACGCTCAGACAGGAACGACTCCTTATTTCCAAACAGATTCTGGACGGTACCCTCGAGGGAAAAAGAGCCATGGCCGTCTGAAGCAGTCCTGACGGCGAACTATACTAGCAGAACTGAAGAGCATCAGCAAGACTGGCAAGGAAGCAATTCGTGGTGCGCAAAACCGATCAGCGAGATGAAGCACCGCGATACCCTTTACACAGGATATGAAGAAGAAGTAATAATCTGCTACAAATTTTACCATGCATATATATTTTATAGTGTAGTAATATATAAACTACATATTAACTGTTGTACATAACAAAGGCGGCTTCACATGCATTGAATACTAATGTGATAAAGAATGTATTTGGATTTTTGTTACTTTGTCACGTCTAAACGACTTAGACAGGTTTTCAAGAATCTTACAAATAAAATTCATAATACAGTTTAAATAAAGGCTACGTTAATTTTATATAAAGTAACTTTGTAATTTTTATTTAACGATAAGTATTTTGTACCACACTATATTAATTGACAGATTTATTGACTTTTATACGGAGGCGTTGCAAAATCTCATTGTATCGAGGATAAATTCTGACGCCCCAATAAAAAATCATGAGAAAATTAAGGTGAATGCTTGCAATAATATAGATATTACCCATTCATGGAATAATATGAAGGATTTACTTCAATAACATTTAGACTATATGCGTCTTTTCTCATATAAAACAATTAGTGCCTGCCTATGGACAATAATGTCAAAAGAACTTTTATGAATAAGCTAATGTTTTACCAATAATAATAAACTAACGTTATATTAATCACCAACATCATAATTGCGCGTAATAAGTGCATTGGAATTGAATTCCACACTTTAACCACTCAGTTAAATGTAGCTACTGGTAATATTTCTTAGGATATATTTCTTTATATTTTTATAGTCACACGATCTCTTTTCAACTGCATGATGGTAATAAACTTAGCTCTCCGTCAAAGAGAGACCATAGTTCGAATAACCTAATCATTACGAAATAAATTTGAAACATATCAGAAATATCACTAGTTTCATTAGCCATTAACGGAAATTGACATTTTTGTTTAATTTATAATCAAACAAAGTTATGAAATTTGAATTCCATTTAGCTTCTTGTACGCGAAATTCCTCATCAAATTTTAGTTGTTTTTGTCGATTAAATTACCAGCAACTGAGTAAACGGATTTCACATTTCTCTAACCATTAACTGATAATAAATAGTTTTGATTCTCCTTTACCTTTCGTTAAACTTATTACTGCCTTTGATAAACGTAAGATGTCGGAGAGATTTTACTTTTGTGATTTGACTGATCAATACAATTTTAAAATTATCTAAATTATCTTCGCTAATTGCCCATCTGAAGATGTCGTAATACAACCAAACCTTTTTTCATTTCTACTTTATTCAAATTTGAATAAAGTAGAAATAATACCACATAACGTAGTTCCATTTCTTTGTAAATAATGAATTTCTACAAAATTAACGCCAAATATATTCATAATTTAAAATTATCATTCAGATAACGGAATAACAAAATATATTAGATTGACAACTTATAAACCTGTCACTTTTTTGACCGATTTCTGGAATGTTATAGAAGCTTCTAGATTATTTCTTGTCGAGTATATTAAGAGTGCGGCAGTCGAACTTCTATTCTGTTTGCAATTGAGTAATCGGCGAGTAAAGGATAATTTAAAAATCAAAGTATTTCTAAGTGAACCTAGAAGACTTTTTCTTCATGAATGTCGTTTACGGCGAAAAACTAGCGAAACATCACGCAATATTTGCAAAACGATGGGTGAAGGTATGCCCTCTTTCGACACAGTCAAGCGCAGGTTCCAAAGATTCTTAGAAGGGAATTTTGACCTGCTCGATAAACCTCATCCAAAGCGACTTCCTACAATTACTTTAAAAACAATTAAAATCCTTATTGAAGCAGATCTCAGGTTAAGTTCGCGTTGTTTGGTAGAGCTATTTTGCTTATGCTCTTATACTGCAAAGGAAAAACAACATCATATTTTGAGAAAGAAGTGGAAATATTCCGTTTGCCTACCACATGGGCTAACACCCTTTCAACTTTTCAGCGGAGAGCTAATATATGCTTGGAGCTACTGAGTTCCCGTCGTGCCAACGAGAGGCTAAAGTATCTGGTTACAGGAAATTGGGTCCACTGGTGTAAACGCCAGTGGATGGGAGCTAGATAAAAAGGTGTACCTAGACCAAAATATAATATTGAATTGATATAATATTGGAATATATTGACCAAAATATAATATTTGAAGATATTTTTAAGTGCTTGGTTGAGTATAATTGGAGTTATCCATTGGGAACACTTTCAAGCTAACAGTGTAATTACAGCTAAGATGTAAACAATGAAGCAGTCACTGTTAAAATTCCTTCAAATCAAAGCAAAGTTTATTTTTTACGACAATGCTCGAACCCACGTAGCAAAAGTAACGCGTGAAAAACTACTTTTACTTGGATGGAGTATACTATTTCATCTACCATACTCTCCATATCTTTCGCCATCTAATTAACATCTGTTTCGTCCTCTGTCTAATAATTTACGCGGTAGAAAATTTAAAAACGAAAGTCATTCCAAAATCGAACTTCACCGTTTTTTTTAGTCAAAGGCCCAAAGATTTCTACAAGGAAGGAACTTTCGCTCTGCGTGCATATTGGAGACAAGTGTTAAATACCGACGGTGCTTATATAATTAACGATTGATTTTATTTACTACGTACAAAAAGTAGAAAAGTTTGTCTACGGAGATGATGAGTTTATAATTTGCCTACCTAACATATAACGAAAAAATACTGTCAATCACGTGCTCTGATGCTTAATGCCAAACTTTGCGCCATGCGTTAGAAGTGAAATTTCTTCATTATGAAAAATATATTTAAAACTAGTTTAATTACAAACGAATTTCAATAAAAAATAACACTGATAGCATTATTGAAATTAACCAATAGATGGCTTATTGTAACGTCATTAGCGTAGCGCTATGAAATTAACTTTCAGTATTTTAACTCTCTATGCCGCATGAAAAGTTTAAAATTAAAAAATAACGGTTGAAGTTGACAGAAAGAAAAAAAAACATTAATACTATTCCAGATGCACTTAGTTAACATACGAATTTCAATAATAAATAACACTGATAGCATTATACATAAATAACACTGATAGCCTAAACAAATTAACCAATAGAAGCATTATTGGCGTAGCGCTATGAAATTAACCTCCAACATTTTAATCCTCTATGCCGCAGGAAAAAGTTTAAAATCCAGAAATAACATTTGAAGTTGATACGAAGGAATAAAATTCATTGATCTGATTCCTGATGCACTTAACTAAACTATTTGATGGAAAGATCTCTTTGCAACTCGCTTGTCAAAAAACAAAAATACGTTCTACATCTTAATTTGATCAAAAGGATTTTGCTTGATCTCGCGCTATATTTTACTGACCATGAAATTTATTTCACGATATTTAAATATATCTAACATTAAAATTGCTTATATAATCACATTCTTGGCATATAATATTGCAGTAGAATATGTCTATAAATATATATAAATATTTATCCGTACATATAAAAAAATGTAATAGAGTAAATCTGTATATTGAAAATATTTTCAAAAAGTGTATTGGCGTATAGAATGATAATAGAAGCCAGAAAAACTTTTTTTACTTGTAAACCTACTTTACGATAATTTATCGCGAATAGTTTCATACTTTTGAAAATAAAATGTCTGTATTTCTACAAATCTATTTCATGCTGAGAAAACAATAAAATAGTTCAACCTCAACTTGTGCTGACTTATGGCACTCACTTTCTTCGATAACTTAGTGAACATGTCTCCTTATGAACACCCTAAATGTAATTAAATCACATATGCAGAAGTATCCATATACTTCCTAATCGTATCAAATCTCTTCGCCGCCACTTTCTTCTCTTGTTAAATAATACTCTTAGAAAAGTAATTAAATATTCAAAATATTTTATTACTTAAAATTTATAAGAAATATTTTGTCAAAATTAATCATAACGCTATAATATTTTGTATATTTACTATTATAATTAAGAGGGCTCCTTTTCACCGAATAAAAATGCATATCTCAACCGACGGCATTATACTCAATAGACACGTTACACGCATATAAAATATATTAAGCAAACTGACAGAATTTTTCTTTCCCAACAAGTTTATATTAAGCAAGCTGTATTTCACTAATAAATAAACACAGATATCTATTACACAAAATATAAAATGAACGCTTTTTTGTCTAGTCATACACTCCACATACAAGTGAAAAACAAACATTTGGAAAAACAAAATCTACAGCTCGAAACTTGTTCAGTCAATGTGACGTTTTTAAATTCTTTAGCGACAATCTCTACTTTGTGCGACTATTTAACTACAGACTATTCTGTGTTTGACATTGAATACTTATGCAATACAATTGTATATAGTAAACAATGGATCTTTTATTTTTGAACGTAAACCATGATTCTTTTAATGTATTTGTAATGTATAACTTAATGTATTTGTAACATACATTATATATCAATTTTACTTCTTCTCTATAATAAACTTACTAACTCCTTCTCTATGTAAACTTTAACCACGCCAAATCTCACATTCTTCCGTGCGCGCAATATGCTTAAAATGAGATACATAGTTTCTCTGCGTGCCTTAATATATAGATTGTGTAATTTTGGCTTTATTGTATTTTCAGATTTAATCAATAAATATTTAAAACGTAAACATAAGGTTATGATGAGCGAAGTCCCATTGCTATAGGCAACTAGTGGAAATGTTAAGCAAGTAGAAAAGTAAGAAAATATTATAGCCAGATTTATGATAATAAGCAACACCAATTGTCTAGAGTGCATGCAAATATGTCCCAGCAAGAATATGATGTCGAGAATATGATGGATTGTTGATATAATAATTGATTAAATTAATTGAAACATTTCGTCTAGGTAGATTTGAAAACTCTCTGTCGTTCGTATTATATCGAAATTATTTGTTGTTTTATTTTAATTAAAAAAATTATGAAATTTGTTTCATTTCCTAACATATCACGGTTAAGGCCCTGTTGCGTTCGTCTGTCGATCGAAGTCAACAAAGAGTATTAGGGATCAGTCTACATATCTGCACTATTGTAAGCCGTATCACAATACATTTTAGCGCGACAGAGGTTTGATGATGCCCTATGACCAAAAACCGGGACAAATTTAAAGAGAACTACATGAACATATAGTAGTGTTTATTAACGATTTTGAAGAAGGATAAATTACAGAATAAAGAAAAACAAAATGAAAGTATATAATAACGGAAACATAATAAAATTTCCAGCGGTGATATCGTTTAGACATGGAGCACATATTTAGTGCGCACAATATGCTTAAGAAGGGTACAAAATTTTCTGTTCACGTGTTAACATACAGATTATAAATGGCGCTAGAGGATATACAGCGTGGATAATCTAATATTTTCTTTCCATATGTAAATAATGTGAATAAAATATAACAATTGAATACGAAAACCCAAATTTTACGAACATTTACTGCACAAACGCTTGCCTACCTTGCTACGGTAAATATTTATGGATGTTAATCTTACGTTTAACATTGCAATTTATTTGCAATAATAGATAATATACGTTATCATTTTCATCCGGCATTCCATTTTTACCTCCTTTAGGCACCGATTTTCACATGTTGGAAAACAATATTGTAATCAAGCTGATAAATCTGGTATGTCATGGAATCGTATCTCTTTCGGTTTAGAACCGATTGTGATGCAATTTGAAAAAAATTACGTGAACGCATAGAAAATATTTAAAACTGTAAAATATGATTTTTAATTTTATAAGCACTATACCGTATTATGACAGCGAATTATGTTTTTACGGATTCCATCAAGTGAGATGTAATTACAAAAATTTTATAAAATGCAGTTGAAAATGTCAAACAATTTTATTTTCCATCATATCCTTTGCGATACGGGAGTCTCCAAAATGTTTTAGAGTATTTTGCTAATCCCTAAATTTTAACCACGAACGTGAAAAAATAAGGATAATGACATTTAACATTTTCAAGCAAAATTTCTGTTAACTTTCTTATTTAGATCACTTAATTATTTTTCTTACGCCTTTGGAAAATATTCTAGGTAATATATTACACATAGCGAAAAATAATATCAATATTTTTATATAGTTTAATAGAAACGATGAAATATTACTGCTAATAATACGCGTTCTAATCATAATGAAGTACATAAGGTTCTTTTTAATCAGGCAATAATTACATACTGTGTCACGATACACCGTGGTGCAGATTTGCATCTTATTAAAAGAAACTGAGATGCTACAGTGAACATGTGGTATTGAAATAGAGTTCAAACTGACTTACAACTCTACCATATAGTAGGAACTGGTCTCGAGATATTAAAAATTGCCACCTAGATACGAGTGCGACGCCGGCGCGCTGTCCTCGCCGCGAGCTTGCGTCAGCGCACCGCCGCCGGGTGGCGCACGCGGCGCGCCGTCGCAACAAGGCGCGACGCGACCTCGCGATAATCCCGAGTCACGTATTTCACTGAGCAAAGTTTAGTTGCGTGGCGTAAATAATGGTGGCGGGAGTGACTTCGACGAATATTAATGTTTATAAAACGAAAACGAAAGACATTTTTATAACACCGATCTTTCCACAAAACATACACATAGTTTTTGCTGGACAGAATTTGGCCAATTAGCAGTAATATTAAATGGAAAACAAAGAACGTTCTAGAAGAACAAGTATTTTGATGAACAAATGGATTATTTGTTTTCAAAGTAAGGTATTTCTGTTTTTTTTTCAATATTTATTTGCAAAATAAAATTTAGTATTCCGGGCTTTAGGTATTTCATCTAATTAACGTGGTCTATAGAGAACTGTAGGTACAAAGTTGCACTGCACTGTCACTGACCGCCAGTCACATATATGGTAAGAACATAAATATGGTAAATTAAATATGAATAATATAATGATAAGCATAAATATAATGATAAGTGAAGGCTTACTCCAAAAGTACAGCCACAAGTAATCTTCTCAGACATTAGAAAGATGCATATAGTTTAGAAAATACATAAAAATAATTCGAACATCAAACAGTTTTTTCGTCGAGAACTCCGAAAACCAGTGGCAGTAATAAAAAGACCGATAAGTAGTCTCTGTCACGAGATTTAGCTCTTTGGTTTGCTAGATCTTTGATGTCCTTTGATAGTGTGGACAATGATGCAATGATTGACTTTCTAATAAAGTACAGCATTATTGTTTCCGACACAGACTTACCTTCGAGGCACAATATAGCACGAGAAGGGCTGGATGATGTGTATAATAGTATGCTGGCATATATAAATGCTTTCATTTCGAAACAAAGTCGTCGTTTCGGTGCCTTGACAGCCGATAGGTGGACCGATAAATACAGACGGTACAATTATATCACTTGTACTTAACCAAATTTACTCTGGCTTCAAAAGAAGTTACCAAGAAATACACTAGCGGAACAATCCTTGACACAATGCTGGAGATGTTGCGTTGTTTTAAAATAGAACGACAAGATATTTATTTAGTCAGAGATGCAGGTGGTAATGTGAAAAGAGCTGCAAACTTGTGAGAATTTGATAACGACCTTTGCCTTAGTCATGATTTACATAATCTAGTCAAAGTAAATAGCATCGATAAGACCAGAGAAGTATTCAATGTTTTGAAAAAATGCAATAAGATTGTTAAGCATGTTCGTTACGGGGCATCACATATTGAATCCGCTGCATCTGCAGAACAAAATGAATTGCTTTCTGTTATTGAATAATTCGCCGGACATTTGGAGGATAGCGACTCAACCGATTCCGAAGGGGAAACATTTGAGATACCTGAAAGGGCTACAAGTTCCCGACAAGGTTTGCAGCCCCCTCCGACTATTAAAACGAGCACAAGGGCAAGATGGCACAGCATTTTGATGACGTTTGACCGTATTTCTAACTATGCAATTCCCCAGACGATAAACACAATTCTCAATGAAATAGGACAACATAGTCTCGTATTACAAATTACATAATATAAAAGCATTGAGGCTCTCATAAAGTTTCTTGAAAATTTTAAGAAAATTGTGAAAGTTTTAAGTTCATAAACTCAACCAACTATGAATTTGGCTCTAGTATTTCAGAAATAAAACGATTGCTTGAAGACGTGAGCGATGATGAGCCTCTCATAATAAGAATGCTCAAAAATAATATGTTAGAGGGTTTGCAATCTCGATTTCCCTTAACCGATGTGGTTGTTACGGCAACTTTACTTGATTTTCGTTTTCATGCCATTAATGAGATTGATGAATACATGGAAACAAAAGTAGTCACTAAGGTTTCATTTCTATCATCAATGATCAAAAGCCGGGTGGTAACAGGAGATATGCTTCAAAACAAAGTTATTGATTCCACTATAACTGAGACGAGTTTTTCTGAGAACTCTTCAAACTTTCTACCTGATTTGGCGCGAAAACACAGTTCTACTCAACATGATTCCGAGAATGCAGTAGAAAAAAACAGAGTCTTTACCACAGCTGGACCCATGATACGTTCACAGGTATATCCTTTGAGGCTAAATAGAATAGTATTTATTCATGACGATTATGGATTTTGCAAAGAAACCATAAACAAGTAATTTTTTTTAATTACCTAACAAATAATATAATAATTACACTTAGCGCTGTGATTGCAAGTATGCTCAGTTTAATTTGCGTTAATTTTTTTTTAATAATACTAAAACAATTATTTTTCAGTAAACGTGATCTTTAATTGTTTATAAGACTTAAATTGCTATTAACAAATAATCTTTCAATAGAAATATGATTTGTTATTCTTAAAAATTTTGTAAAATTTAAGAGCTCCGTTCCTTTATTAAAAAATATAAAACTTTCTTTGGTTTTTCTTAATTTAAAAATCGATCTCTGATAAAACATCTGAGACTCACGGCCACGCTGCCGCAACGACACCGCCGCCGTGTACATTTTAAAGCCACGCCGCCCCCGTGGAATAGGCCATCGGCGCTCGTGTCCACTGCCACCACTGATCTGCAGTTGGCATTACCAATTGAAATCAACATAAACGTACCTTTTAAAATTATCTCCAGAGAGCGATAGACAAATGTATATTTTTCTGGTTGGTTATAGCCATAAGAGCACACGTTAAATATAATTACGATTTCAATCTTTGACGCTCACAGACTAGACCATCATATAACAATTATGCAAAATAAACTTCGATGCTATCAAAGTATTATCAAAGTTTAATTATACCAATGGTTTTGTCCATAAAATTTAATGCGTTCGACCAATAGAATGTGTATAATTTACCTATAGAATTATGCGTGTCCTTATCTAACATTTATTAGCGGCCCACGCCGCTTTCGCACTTATATCGATGCAATTTTGATAATGAAAACTTTTGTTACTTTAAAACATCGTCATTCATAACTTTAAAACAGTTCTCTAGAGAAATACAGTATAATTAAAAATGGGATCCATATAAATTAAGGACGATAACAATATAATTGGTTTATGAATAATAATCACATATGCTGTGACGGATGTTATTGGAGAACTTTTTACAAAGAGCAAGGTTGCCATATATTTTTTTCTATTTATTCTAATGATTAAGCAACAGACGCAGGTATACTTTATTCATCGTCACAGGTCGGGTTGTTTTCGCAAAATATTCATAAATTATTCCTTTTATCCTTTCCCGTGAATAATCTAGCCATTGATAATGGATGAAACCGGAATGAAATCCGAGCAGTAGTTATGAGAAAATCGCGTACACGTCAGTGTATCAGGGAACTTTGTTTTATAATATTTATTGATGAGAAAATGATTTCTTGTTCCAGTATTTATTTCTAATTTATTAATTTTGAATCGACTTCAAAAAAATGGAGAGTTTCTCAATTCGTCAGAATCTCTTTTGTTGTTGGTAATCAATTTTAGACAAAGGGGAAATGATCTAAATACTGGCTATCTATATCTAAGAAAGAAAATAATTGAATGTTGATTATAGTGTGATGATTAATAATCATTAAAAATTATAGTCGTTAAAATTATTAATCATTAATTACTAAAAATTCAAAAATAATATATCTTTTAAAAAAATGGGTACTACAAAGTAAAAAATTATTAACTCAAAGTAGTACCTACTTACCGTACCTACTTATTCGCAGCAAATAACTAAGTTACTTATTTTTGAAGTCGATGCCATCACCGGCAATCAACTTAAACAATTGTAAAATTATATATTGTAAATACGCCCTTCATGAATCTATTTCATATTGTGAATAAATTAAAAGTTAAGGTTTTAAATTTACATTATAAATTAAATTACATTATACATGTGTTCAAGTTAGTCGACAGTGCAGGAACCGACTTCAAAAATAGATAATTTAGTTACTTACTGCGAATTAGTAGGTACCTTTTTTGAGTTAATTATATTTTTACTTTTTAGTATCTACTTTTTTGAAGTCGTTTCTTGAAAGATATTTTATTGATGGTACTAAGGACTAGGTACAAAAGTGAATCGAATTAACTGGGAAGTAAAGTATACTTCGTGCAGAATTTAACAATGAATCTATGCACTACTTTAATACCATGACCGATACTTGCACACCGACGCTTAAATTGAAGACGCCGCTTCCCAATCATCACATGAGCCTATTTAAATTAATTAAACATCGCCGCTTTCGCACGGAAGCGCCGATTCCTAATCCGCCCCTCGCCGACAGAGTCCGAACCTAATTAATCAAGATATCATGCCTCCCCCTGCTTTCTCCCCCTTCCAAGCAATGGCAACACCATAACTTCAATAAGGGCGTGTCGCCGCCCTTTATCGGACATCGTAGGCCCTGCTCGACCCTGTGGCTAGGCTCACCATATCGAAACGGACAAACTGTTAAAAATAGTTATGAATAATAATGCATTCTTTTCTTTATAGTAGTGCAGTTATCCTATTTATTTATGTTTTAAATATATTAAATTATCATTCAGTTTATTGTCATCTATTTCAATCTGAACAATGGCGTGCAAATTAAATCAGAAATGAAAACCATTTCTGTATTCAAAGATAGAGTTTGACTAAATTTTGAGAAAAAGAAGAAATTAGTTATAGTATATTCTTGCAGATGTTTAAACTGCTTCCATATTTTACCCTTAACGACGAACAAAATTCACAAAATTCTTTTTAATATAAAAGGAAATATAATTATTTTGAAAGAAACTTATTTTATCTCGTCTATCCCCTATATTTTAGGAAGCAAAACGTATTCTGACTATTTTTCAAACATAAGTGATGTTTAGATATTAGCGATATTTATAAATATTATAGAGACCATATTGTTGTAATACAACGAAACCTAGGTCGTGATAAGGAATTTAAATAAAATAAAAATAATACTACATCACGTAGTTCCATTTAATTGTGCTTAATTAAATTATAATGAATTTCTGCAAAATTAACACAAATATATTCAACATTTCACAATTATACAATTGAAACTTATTGAAACGCTCTATAAATAGAGTATTAATAAATAATACTCGGTAACGATATTGAGCAGTAAAAAGCCAACTATCGTCTAAATTTACATTTGCCCTTCAAAAATACCTAAAAACTTTAAATAGTGTTGTGTAAAAATTATAAATCGGTAAATTACGATAAAAAATGTATATCGCAATAATGATTTGTAAATTATTTAGGCAAGCAAAAGTTATTCAAATATACACATAAAATTATAAGAAAATATCATTGTATTAATTACTTTTTATTGTGATATCAAAGATTAGCATCTGTTATATTTATTTTTAAGTTACGATTCAACTGTATTCATTTCTCGTTGTGAGTTAAATTTTGAATTGACGTTGGTTGTTGAAACCGAACTGAAATATTAAAATTAAGCTAATTACAATATTCATAAATGAGAAAGGGCAGAAAGAAAAAGTCCTTAATTATAATTATTAAGAGAAAACATCTAAGAAACGAATAACATTCAGTGAAATTGAGATTAATTAGGAATATTTAAGTAAAATCCACATGTACATGAATATATTCAACGATCCACGTTTATTAAAATAATGGAGTTCTGTGATAATTTATCCAATATATATAATACACGTTTTATCCAACATATATAATACACGTTTATTAAATAATACATATTTATTAAAATAATAGAGTTCTATGATAATTTATCCAATATATATTATATATTCAACGAGACACGTTTATTAAAATAATGGCGTTCTCTCATAATTTATCCAAGCAAATAATATTCAATGAAATTGAGATTAATTAGGAATATTTAAGTAAAATCCACATGTACATGAATATATTCAACGAGACACGTTTATTAAAATAATGGAGTTCTGTGATAATTTATCCAATTATAAATTAAAGCCTCTGATAGTTAATGACATTATATTAGTCATAATTTGAAATAACCTTTTTAAAATAAAAACATATTGAAATAAACCAACCAAACCCAAATATAACTCGGACTACGAGGGTTCCGTACACACTTAGGTACCTATAAACATTTAAGGCACCCTTAAATGTTAATCTAATAGTAATTGTATAATCTAATTATATTTATACTAAACTATTTAGAAATATTAATAGTTCACAACGTCTATATTACCTGCTACATCTTTCATAGGTGAAAAATCTGAGTGCCTATTTCAAAAATTATAACATCTAAAATCAGCGTTATACGTCCTTCAACCTTTGCACGGACTAAAAGCCCAATTTCTTTCATAATTTTAAATTCAATAGTCTCTGGAGGGGAAACATTCTTTTTCGTATAATTTTTCAATATATCTCTGAAGATATAATACCTAAAATTATGAAAAATATTCTTGACGCCATTATAACAAGGCCTTTCAAACAAAACTTGCATGTAAATATTTTTGAGTGTTAGTTGTCAAGGTATGTGCAGATTAACACGTTTTTACTGTGCCAAATTTTAAGTTTCTGCATCAAGCGGTATCCGTAAAAAACTCTAAAAACTAAAGAAGAATATTTGAACTTTATCAGAAATAATTGAATCTTATACGACATTGATATATAAGATGAGCCACTAACAACTTCACAAAGCAGTCATTCCTTACGAATCAATACAATTATGTTGGTAGAACGTATTGACCTTTTGCAAATTAAATTTAAAAAGGAGAGTCCTCTGCCAGAGGGGTATTTATGGTGACTGTAGCCGACTGGCCTCCACCTGCGTCACGCGTCGGTCATGTTTATTTATATCGTAATTCCGCGAACGCGCGCGGGCACGTCAGCGACGCAAGAGCGCTCGAGTCCTGAGATATTTGCCCCTAGCCGCTCATTTTGAATGGTTAAGATCGAAGACGGAAAGCAGAAGAAATTATAAAAAATGCGATTGAAATGAATAAATCGTTAAGAAACCGATTAGTAATTACCTTAGCCTCTCAATTAATTTTTATTATTTTCACATTCTAACAACCCAATAAATATTGGTATACAAAAGTTGGCCTTCGGAATTGATTTTTACGCAAATCTTACTGATCAAAATAAATGTTTTATGTTAATTTCACCTTATGTTTTTTTTATGGATTCCACGGATAGACAACTAATTGACATACCAAATTTAAACTTTCTAGACCTACGGGAAATTCGAAAACTTTCGTATGAAGTAAAACTTTGTAAGTTTCACCTCCTCCTGCCCCGCCCCCCCCTCTATGTGGGTTTAACCCTATAGTGGTTTTGGGAATTTACCCCATAAGCTTTTTAAGTTTCTCCTTTTATATTTTCTTAAATCCAAAGATTAAAAGCGCTTATGTAGTAAAACTAGATCGTATAATAACCTCGATTTCTTTTAACTATTTGAAATAATTCATATACACAGATAACTAATACAACACGTATTCCACATATCATTTAATATCTAAACTATAGCCTTGGATATGCAACTTTTTAATAGTATTTAGCCCGTTTTATTAACAATTTTTCTTCACTCTCAAATTTAACAAATAAGCATCGCAGTCATAACATCCTTGCCACTATACAGACAAACTAAACAACCTATTTATCGATATTATGTATTATAACCATGTAATTCCGTTTCACCACTGCCGGTCGCAACGCACTCGATGTGACGACAGGCGAGGGTGCTGGCTGCCTGCCAACTTGACGTAACTCGACATATCGTTCATGATGTTATTTAATTATATTAATATAAATGTATTCTCACGATTGGAATTGTATTATATTGATCAGAATATGTTTTATGCATCTACGTTACAATTTTACGGCCTCTTAATATAGGTGACGTACCACATTTATCGTGTGTTTGGCCAAAACGTGATAGATCCCCGTTGTATAATCTTAATGAATGTTTCTACTACTTTTTGTTGTGGCTTATCTTCTTTACTAACAAACAGAACTCACTTATATGAATAGTATGTAAATTAATAAAAGATATATCATAGTTATTGTTACACCAATGCGATTGCCTAAATGACTTCAAACCCAGGTAGGTTTGATGTAATTTATGCAGTCGCATTGATAATTGTATCATGAAAACATCAAATTTCTATTCGTTCGTAGATTCATATTCAATAAGTTTTGATACAAAATTATTGTTAACAAGTAAATTGAAAGTGGAAAATTCGTAAGTTGTAAAAACCAGATTAAAATATACATGGTAGGAAACTCGGATATTTCAGATTCTTTATTAATATCTAAAATATATAGGAACATCTTGCCGAACCTCTACTAAAATGTCTATTTCTCGCAGGCAAGAATATTTAAATTCTCAAATTTTATAGTATATCTGAACATTTTACAGTGGCAAAATGCACCAGTAACTGAGTGTCGTGACTTTCATCATATTAATTGAAATAAAAACCGCAGTATAAAGCGACATCACCCTCAGTGATAATGAAAAAATAGTCTTTATCTTCTATTATATGATCTAACACAAAGACCATACTATCCAATGAAAGTATCAAAGTACATACTTTAGGGACAACTTCGTGAGTTATATTAAAATAAATTGCTTATATGATTGCAATTGAAGTTAGATTACGATAAATGCGTTTCACATCGCTAAAAAGGTAACGCGTTTCCTTCGCTTTCTTCAATGCGATACATTTTCTCGTACTAAACGAAAATTTTTCAAGATGTTATGCGTTCGTTCTCATTTTTAATCCTCTTTAATCTTACGGTATACTTTCCAAACATTCTAAAAATAATTATTCATAAAAAAATTTAAGCTCAAAAAACTTAATCCGGACATCCTTTAACATACCCAAGGACCGCTTGTTCTTATCAGTAATCTAAGTTTCATAATAATTAAATCACTTATTTTAGATTCTCTACGAAGCCTGAATGGTTTGATAAGGATATACTAATGACAAGGCGGATAGCAACTATGATTCGAAATTTCAATAACGAAGGTGAATTGCTTATGATCTAATCGTTAAGTGATCTATTATTATTATTCAAATGCTGCTATCAATCGATCTACGAACTATCTATTCGATCGATTATTATTATTCAGCTTAATGTAAAATTGCAGTGAGCTAATCTATCAATTATAACTATTACCACTACGTAAATACATAGGTCAAGAACCTCAACGCTTTATCTCCGTGAAAGTTTCGCCTCCCCATTCCGATTCGGTTCGAGCGAAATGCTCGTAAGAGACAGTTTAGATATAACCTGTTAATGAAATATTTGTACGCTCGCCGTAATTGCGCTCATTTCTCATTCCATCTCCTTAAGAGCAATTTTCCCTCCTACGCCGGGTGAGCAATTAATTAGATAAGGCGGAAAATAAGCCACATTGGCATAAATGGTTCGTTCGTCAACTCGCAATGTAGTCGCCTCGTCGAGTTGTACGGATTTCATTACCGTACATGCAGACACGAATAACGTTAAGATTAACATGTTAATGTGTATGATATGTGACAATATTTAACTTGATGTTTTTAATTGTGCGTATTGCGACTGCTGCATAATTGCGACTCTTTCATAATGGAGACGTTGTTTGTATGTTCGATTGATGATAAATTGAGTACCTTGTTCACTGGAAGTAAATAATAACAAATGAAGTACATTTACTTAAAAGAAATAATTAATTAAACCACAAAATTAGAGTGCATTAACCGTATATTATGTATATATATATATATATATATATATATATATATATATATTTATATATATATATATATATATATACATACATATATATATATATATATATATATATATATATATAGGGAAAGAGATATAATTAGTTTCGTTATAATTATCCACAAGAAAACGGGATAGAAAGATTAACCAGCAATAGTAATATATGGAAAAATGTCTTCATCACATGTTTCGCACTGGAATATGTAAAAATATCATGCGATTCTCTGGCTTTTATTATATTAACATCAATTATTAAACAAAAAAAAATGTTGCCGTCATAATAAATATAGCCTTTGTTACATTTGACTACACTTCGGCCAACGTGCAAAGCAAATAATTATCCTTGTTCAACGAATTTGAATTTAATCATCTTTTTTTGTTGTAATTTTTAAGTATGTTTCCAACATAATGGCACTTGTGTTTGATCTAAATTTGTTTCCAAATATGTACGTTATCGATTATATAAATATATACTACATATTTATGTTAACTTGTTTCAATATTGAAAAGCACAATTATTACATGAAACACTACACAGACATTTGTCATATTGCAACTTTTTTCGTACTGCTAATGCAAAATACAGTTCAGTCAAGTACTCTTATTATTGGCACAGAATCATATCTGGGATTGAATAAAGCGATAAAAAATTATAAACGTTTTTGATAATATAAATTATCCATTTACGGATCACCTTTAGAAACACTAGGCACCACCACGCACCACAGTTTGGTAAGCGCAGGCATAGCATAAAATAAAACTCCGTTGCAACTGTAAAACAATTAAGCAGCGTTAGTAAGCATTTATATTCAAGGTATAGGCATAGCGCATGATGAATATCTATAAATAAAACGAAAAAATTTTAGCCTTACATTTGAAACTCTCTAATTAAAATCTATTTTGATATCAATAAAAACATTAATATAAAAATCTAAACAAACTGTCTTTGCTAAAAATATGTCCAAGCGTAAGAAAAGCATACTCCATGCTGTCTACAATGTGAAAAGCACAATCACGATATACGGGGCGCAGCATGAAGAAATTCTCAGCCTTTTTTTGCTTTAGTGGGAGGTGGTTTCGCTATACCGATAAGGATTTCTCATTCGTAATTAGTATACGATCTAGAAAAGGAAAACAAAGTAATCGATCTTCATTTTCCTCTCTTACAATGTAAACTTTTCACAGTCTTTAATACAGACACTAACTTTAACCTTTTACCATAATGCATGCAATTATTTAAAATCATTGCGAGAAAATTAAACGTTTAAATCGTCCAGTGATTGGCTTAATGCGCACTTAAAACGGAAATACGTCTAATGAAGATATAGTCTAAAGAATATGTAGTGGGAATGAAAAACTCGTATTCTATTATTATTGCATGCTTCGCCACTTCTATCTGCATCGTCTCATTCATGTATAATTGGAAGGTATCAAGAGAATCGTAACTAAAAATGCAACCAACGTTGCAAGTATATAAAGAAAGCTTCAAATACGTAAGGAATATCAATTAATCAGCATGTTATACAATATACCGTATCTAAATACTCTACACTGCACCTTATACTTATGTATCAGCTTAACCGTATAGAGCCAGTCCGAAAAATACCATCAACAGCCGTTGACAAATCAAATAAAAAGCAACAATACAAAATGTTATTCCATATTCATATTTGGGCGGGCGGCAACGCAAACGGGCAATATTATGCAAATATTTTTCAATTCCGTGCGTTTCACGGAAATACGTATTCCGGAGGCCGAGCGCGACTGCGATAACGCCGTCGCTGGTTTTATTCGGCACGAGTCGTTAAGAACTTTTCACACTCCATGGGAATTGTTTTCTTTACCGCGGAAAGTGCGCGTGTGAGCCTGTATTATCATAGCTAAAAAATTATTTACGCTCATATAAATTTATGCAGTAAAAATGAAATCTTCCAAAGTTTTGCACGCGTCATTTTGAATGATTATTTGTGAAGTAAAATACTGATTTACCAAATTTGGAAATTTTTACGGGTCTTTAAAACTGTTTAGCTGCCAACCTATCAAACGACGACTCTCAGAGCGAATCATTTTCGTAAAACATGTATTTTCGAGGTACGAATGAAATGTAAAAATATTGTAACTGATTGGGAAAACATTCAAACTCTATGAGCGTAATCGATCACGATAGTGCTTACAAGATGAAGATAATGCCAGTTAGTTAAATAACAATAGCTAATTCAGTTCGGCCGTTTAATTTATCAAAATTAGTCATAACATTTTTCACAGTGCACAGTACAATATGGATTTTATTCACAAGATTTATCTGTTTTTCATTCTGTTCGAAACCAGTGGAAGCATAAAATACGTTTTGGAGAATTTAATAGAAAAATTATTTTTAATCAAATTTGCTTTTAGTGTTAAAACAGAGATTCCAATAAATTATTTTAGCTTAATTCATTGTTCTCAACTCGGCCCATTTGCTGCTTGCACTGTCGAGAAGAGCGAGTTATGACATAAGTCAACTACAGTTTCGTAACGGACAACACAACTTAATGCTATAAATTAATAGTTCTAAAACAAACTTATCCAATAATTTTAAACATAGCACACATAATATTGTGTTTTATTCTTTCCGTTTTAAATACTTGGGAGTCAAAACTGTGCACACTTTCAAAAAAATTATGTTCGGCGTCCTCATATTAGGTTTGATACATTCAATACAACTGTAATAAAAGCGTAACATATATTTTCGAATACTACGGGTATTAACCGACTAATCGAAATTTATGCTTTTGGTATTCGAAACTTAGTAGATAGATACTAGGTCATGCCATCTGCTGAAATCTTAGATAATATCGCTATATGAAAAAAAAATTATTAATAAATAACAATAATAGGAAAATGTATATTATTGTGGAAGACGAATGGAGTTATAGAAGTTAACACGCCTTCTGTAAAAAATATAATTTTCAGTTATTTTTCGGTCGATGTTTTTTATAAATTTTGACTTCTTTATATACCTATATATACATAAAATTGTAATGCTTATCACTAAATTCAGTGTGTCCTAAATAATATTAATACATATAAATTATTCAAAATTCAATTTTCTCCAGCATGACTTTTAGGAAAGAAAATCGAACACAACTTTTATGCAATACCATAAACTTCTCGGGCTCACTATAAGTCAGTATCTTTTCAATTTAAATCGTCTGAATTTCACTAAAAAGTCAGATTTTTTAAAATTATTTTTCACCCCAAATTTATAACGGTCTAAATTGGTATATAATTTACGGATCTGTTCTCTTGAATTAATTCATCACCATTATTGAACGACGTCAAAAGATAAAGCATTCTATGCCCCAATTGCAGTTCAACCCACCGAAATAAAACTTCGCAGAAATTATTATACTATTTTTAAAGCATACTCATCTAACTTAGATCTCTTCAATCTAAAATAAATACCGTCATGTCACGCTTTCTTATGACTGATTCTACCCCATAATCATACGAGTAATTATCCGCCCCCTGTCACATACATATCTGCTACTAAATTCTATTCTGGATATAAAAGACAGTATTTTTACAAATTAATAAAATAAGGAAGAGTCAAACGTTGTAAAAAAGATGCAATGTTTAGTGATATTCTGAGTTTGCTGAAAAGTTTCTAAATTATATTTAGAAACTTCTATTTTACCATTCCGCGGTTTTACATGACCGTCATAGTCACGGTCGTGTAAAACTATTTAAAACAATTAAAGAATATCTATATTCATATCATAATGACATACAACCGAAGATCAACATATTAAAGCTTGTTTAACCATAACAAAGTTAAGATGAAGTTCTTTCTTTAAAATATATACTTGGAATGCCTCTTACATGGCGAAGCCCTACCCTGTCTATCCCCGCAAGCTAGGCCTGCGAAACGGATGTCATCGCGCTAGCAGCGATGAGGGCGGTCGAGGAGACGAGTCTCGCTGCGACCATCCGTGGCGGGTGCCGCGTGTCTTGCCCAGCATTTTGATATGTAAACCAAATATACAAGATCCATTGGCTTAGTAAATACCATGAGTCAATATTTATAATCTAAATTTCCTTTTATTCTTTACAGTTGCTCTCTGGAAACTCACCAGATTTTTTATTATTTCCTTTATTATGGCTTTGAAAACCATGTAACGGTGTGACAAATGTTAACTGTGTGAGAAATAGGTAATTTGAACTCAATAAAATCAGGTAATTTGAATGTATTTTAATTGCCAATATATTCTCGATGCAGCTTTAATCCTTCTGTCTATTTCGATAAGTATTTGACTCAAAAATGAGATTTACTTTCCTAAATAAACTTAATTTTTTACATACTCTAAACTATTTCATCATATTATTATAGATATTCCTTCTCTATCCCATAATAAAAATCTTGAAAGGATCGACTTAACAAGAGAGTATGGTTTAATCACGATTTGATTTCCTCCACACTGCTCTCACGATTTCTTTGTCACATAAATACGATGAAGCTACTTTCTCGCCGTATTTAGAGAAACAATTCAATAACATTATAATAACTGAAAGATCTTCAGTGCACAAGAGCTTGGATATTGAAAACATTTGTGACATAGATCGTGATTCTACTCCGAGTTGTTTTCACTGTTTTCAAAGGTGATAAAAATTGAAAAAAGAAAGAATATCAGACGTGGTAAGGCAATAATTTTCACATGTATTTCTTATAAAAAGGAGTTGTCTGAGCTAAAAAAAATTGTTGAAAATAAAAAATAAAAAATCGCGAGACTGAATAAGGGGAGAGAGAGATAAAACAAATTAAGCTAAGACGAAAACTAGAAGTAAAACCATAAAAACCAATAAACAAGTTAACAGTCTTTACTATACAGAACTATATCAATCAACGGACGAAGGGGTTGCGTGTCAAACTCGTGCACTATAAGTGCATAAATAGTGTTCTGGTGTTGAAAAGGAACCCACTTTTAAATGAGAAAAATCGTGTCCCCAATACTTTACCATCTTGTCCCGCATATGTGAGATGGAACAAAATAAATATTTTTAAAAAGTAATTATTTTATATTGACGATTAGACAGACTGATGTTTTGTTCCTACTACACGAATAATTCTGTTGACAATTAGAAGGACTGATGTTTTGTAACATAAGATATAATTCTTTTAAACTTATCAACATTTATTAAAATATTAATAAATGTAGATTAATTTAAAAGAATTATTAAATATTTAATATATTTGGCGTTTATTTTGTAGAAATTCATTAACTAAATAAAACTACGTGATATAGTATTATTTCTACTTTCTTTAATTTCTTTACCACGACCTAGATTTCGTTGTATTACAACATCTTCAGGTAGGATATTAGCAAAGATGTTGAATGTGGGATATTAGCAAAGATGTTGATGAAAAATTATTAAAGTAAAAAGTAAATTTACTTGAATAATTTAAAATTTTAAAAAAATTGTTTTATTTGAGCGAAACCTTAGGGTTTACGTCTTGCTCCTGGTCCCCTAATGTTAATAATAATAATAATAATAAGCCTCTTTATTTTTCATGACATACTTTTGCAATTAAATTATATAACTTAGACTATGAAAAAACAACTATAATGTGTATTAGAGAAATATACTATATTTTAACAAGTTGACTATAACCTGTCATGGCCCCTTTCGGGTATAGGCCTCCTCCAACTGCCTCCATCTTGCTTTATCCTTCGCGACTTCCATCCAGTTTCTTCCTGCAAATTTAATTATTTCGTCGTTCCAGCGAGCTCTTGGTCTACCCTTCTGACGTTTTCCTTCTGGTCCGTGCCATTTGGTGACGCGATTTGGCCATCTGTCCTCAGAGTAGCGAGCCATATGACCGGCCCATCTCCACTTCAGACGACGTGTGTGTTGCAATGCATCTAGAACTTGGGTTTTTTGGCGAATCTTATTGCTATTTTTTTTATCAGAGATCTTTATACCGAGGATGCTTCTCTCCATAGCCCTCTGGCACGAACGAATTTTAGTCATGTTTTTATTATTGAAGATGCAGGTTTGAGCTCCATACGACAGACATGGTAGTAGGCAGGAATCCATAACTTTTTTCTTCAGTGGAAGTGAAAGCTTCGACTTCATAATTTCTTTACAACTCCAGTATTTTTTCCAGGTCATACTAATTCGTCTATCCAGTTCCTCCGTGTGTCTCGAACTTTTAAATGATATTTGTTTCCCTAGATATATATAGCTCTCCACATATTCCACAGGCGTCTGGTTTATTTTTATGGGAGTTTTTTTGCCATTGGTGGATACCTTTGTTTTTGAGGTGTTTAACAGTAAGCCAATGTTTTCACTCGCGTCGCTTAGTTCTGATAGCATAACTTCCAGTTGTTTTGATGTGTTAGCAAAGATAACTATATCATCGGCGAATCTAAGGTTACTGAGGTACTGACCATCAATGAATATTCCCTTTCTATCCCAGTTTAAATTTCCCATTACATGCTGTAATACAGCTATGAAAATTCTAGGTGACAGCGGATCTCCTTGTTTCACACCTCTACTGATATTGAATTCCGTGCCCATTCTGTCTAGTTTCACGCGACTCGTGCTTTTGTGATAAATATCTTTAATTATATTGATGTATGTGTATGGTAGATTCTGATGTTCCAGTGCTTCCCATATGCTCTTATGTGAGATAGAGTCAAATGCTTTCGCGTAGTCAACATATGCGAGGTAGAGATCCTTCTTAAACTCTTCATGTTTGTCTATCACTTGTTCCAAGGTGTGTATTTGGTCTACTGTTGAGTACCCTCGCCGGAAACCTGCCTGTTCCACTGGTTGACATATTTCTAGAGTTATTTCTATCCTTTTTTCCAAACACATTGCGAATAATTTATACATAGTTGGTAGTAAGCTGATTGGTCGGTAATTATTGATGTCTGCTGGATCTCCTTTTTTATAAATAAGGATTACCTGGGACTTTGTCCACTTAATGGGTACTACTTGTTTCTCAAGTATTTTATTAAATAAAATTGTAATAGGTTTTAACAATATGTGACTCCCAAATATAAAAGCTTCGTTAGGTATATTGTCTTCGCCTGGGCTCTTTTCCTTTTTTAGTTTTTTAATATTCTTTAAAATTTCGTCACTATTGAAGAGTTGGATTGGTACACATGTATCTGTTGATTCAGAAAGTTTTTCGTAGCAATTACTGTTAATAGATTTATCGTCATACAATCTCTCGTAGAATTCCGAGGCAATTTTCACCAATCCTTTTCTTGTCAGCTGCTTCTGTTCCGTTTTTTGTGATTTCAAAGAAGGAATCCATTTTTTCTCTGTTGTTAATTGTTTAAATGCTCTTTTTTGACTTCCCGTGGCTATTAAGTGCTTTTCAATTATTTCCATTCTGTAGTTTTCATAGTCTCTTTTTAGATGTTTGTTTGTGATTTTGTAGAGTTCTGAGAGTTCTTTCTTGTCATTTTTATTCTTTAAAGGTTTGTGTTGTAGAGCAGCACGCTTAATAATTAGGTTTTTGGTTTCTTCGCTTATTATTTCTTTCTTTGTCTTAATGGATGTCAGACTATTTAAGCTTTCTTGTATGGCAGACTCTATCTTAAAATAATAGGACTCTATTTCATCATCTTCTTCCCACCACACATATTTTAATTTCATACTTAAGGTAGATGTGTATGTTTCTTGTGATTTCAGACTTAATAAATTGGCTACTGGGAGTGAATCAAATGTATTTCTGTTTTTTTTTTGTTTGAGTAATGTTATTGTGCCTCTCAGGAGTCTGTGGTCGCTGGGAAAAGTCATTTTGTTTATAATTTCTATGTTGGTGAAGAGTCTTGGGTTGCCACACAGAATGTAATCTATTTGATTTCTATTCTGTTGGTCTGGTGAAATCCATGTCCATAAGTTATTTTTGTTTTTCTTGAATATTGTGTTGATTATTGTGAGCTTATTTTTAAGAGCATGTTGTACAAGCTTTTCACCTCTTTGGTTTCTTTTCCCGTAGCAGAAAGGGCCTATTATAGCGTTTTCCTCGGGTTTCCTTTGGCCTATTTTTGCATTCAGATCTCCTAGTAGTATAACTCTACCTGTTGTTAGGCTCTGGGCGTTTTCTACTAATTGGTAAAAGTCATCAACCTCTTCCTCAGTCGCTTCAGAGGTGGGGGCATAAACTTGAATTACTGAAATCTTCATAGAACCAAAGATTAAATTTAGTAAACATACTCTTTCAGATAGACCTATGTAGTTTTCTATATTATATTTATATTTTTTCTTAATCAGGAATCCGACTCCATATAGCCCTCTCGACTCTCCGGTGTGACAGAAAATATGGTTATCATCTTCTACAATATTATTACCATCTCTCCGGACTTCTGCGAGGCCTATTATGTCATATTTAATATTTTCCAGAGAATACTTTAGCAGTTCCATTCTTTGCGGCGATAGCAGTGATTTTACGTTGTATGTGCAGATGTATAGTTCTTGGCTTGTTGGAGGGTTGCAGTCTAGGTCTCCCGCGGTGACCAGCCGTGTTGGGAGATTGAGAGGGGCCGGTGTGGGTTGCTATTTTGTAGTTTGTTTTGATGAGAGCGTTTCAGGAGGCGTCTTATCAGGTACTGTGAGCGTAGGTTTTTTTATCATATAATTGTTTATACTGTTGTTCTTACTTATCTTGGCAAGCTGTTTTTTAAACTGGTTCTCTGCGCTGACAGGATTGGTTGCCTGCTCGGGGGAATCTGATAAATTTCTCTTTTTATTATATATATAAGTAGACTGTATTTGTTGATTTTTATTTTGAAGTATTACTATTTTATCGTATTTAATTATCGCTTTTTTACCTTGTTCTCTTAATTTGCCTACTTCAATTTGGAGTTCTTTTCTTTTCTTCAGGATATCTAGTGGATAGTCTTCCTTAATATAGTAGGGTGAGGTTTCCAAGTTCTTTTTATTCCTTAATATTTTGATTTTTATTCCCATAGTAAGCAAAGTTATTACAATAGGTCTGGCTTTATCACTTTTTATGCCAAGTCTTCTCACTGATTCAATGTAGTGATTTTCACATTTGATTTTTAATGTTTTGTTAATAATATCTAGAACTTTTACCTCTAATTCTTGGTAGCTATTCTCTTGTTCTTCCACTCCAAAAAGTAATATATTTTTCCTTCTCATGAAACGCTCAAAACCATCAATTGCCAATTTTTGTGTCTCTAAATTTTGCTCGATTTGCTCATATTTGGTTTCTAAATTGGTAAATTTCTCGTTGATATTTATAATGATGGTATTTTTAAGTTCTTCCTTCATGGCCAACACTTCCATCTTGTTTTGTCTCATTTCAACCTGCATATTTTGTAGCATTTCTTTAATTTCATCCATTTTTTTAGTTTTACGCCCTCTATTGGTTTTATGAAGTACTACGAGCTCGGTGCCTGAAGAAACCGTGGTTGCTTACTTTATCGATATTGTCAATACTACGTAGTACTTTGCAGGACCGCTAGATGTCGCTTATCTAAATTACTCTGAGTTTTTTCTAAAGAAATGACAACGCAGTAAATATTTTGTAGGTTATAGAATTTCTAACTTCCACTCTTTAACTTGATTTGTTTGGGTTATTGTTTTTTAATGTTCCGTACTAATCACTGAGTAAGAATAGTTCGAGTAAGTACTGTTTTAATTGTTCACAAGAAGAATAATGTCACTGTTTTGTTGTTACCACTTGTATCACTATTTTATGTTCATGCAGATAACTGAGTTCAATAAATATGTTTATATCACTGCGTTTATAAGTTATTTACACTTTCACACTGTTTTTCCACCACTTTGATAACTTTTTATAATTTTAAATTAACTTTATATACGGAGCCGATGTTTACGTTGGCACAGTAGCGCCATCTCTCTCTAACATCCAATAAAATTTACCTAATGTTACCAATAAAATTTACCTAGTTCAAACGCTCTCCACTTATTTTTATTACCATGGAATTCAAAATCAAATTGCGGAAAATATTCTCTAGTCAAGTTTTGAATCAATTAGAATAAATTTGAACTTCTTGTATTATATTGTTGGGTATTCTAAAAAAGAAAGAAAAATCCTGTTTATGATTTTGATGTAATTTTTTATTCCTCGAACATTTAATATTTTCCATGACGATGAATATATAATGGAACCAAAAGTAACGCAAAGGAACCAGCCTTGGAGTAATCTAATTATGCAATATGGTATAATTTATTATACTCTAAATATAATTTCCAAAATTTGAGCAAAAGTAAATAATAGTCAATCGTAAAGTATCTTAGGTAAAAACCAACTTATTCCCTTGGTTAGTTAAATTCTAATGTACGAGTTATTCTTTCCTAGACTCCATGTGTAAATATTTTATAACTTGATCGAAGTATGCTAATAGGACCACCATTGCCAGTATTTTCTGGAGCACCTTTATCATACAATATTTTTTATGGTAGAAGTCTTCCTATGAGATGTAAAAATGAAACAGCATCCGCAATCTCATCTATGGGGATAGAAGTTCAACTTACAATCGTTTTCAATGACAATCTGTGTTATCTTGGTTTTTAAACACGTCTTACTGTCTTTGAACATGTCTTTCTCTAAAAAGAATTGAAAAATTATAGAACCGTAATTTTCCAATTCTTCTTGGAGAATATCTAATTTTTTGATTAATTTTTCTTTTCATTATCCATATATATATATACATTGATTGTGTGTGTGTGTTTGTGTGTGTGCATTATCTCGTGTAATATTTCATATTTTTTAACGTTTCGAGATTTTCTTAATAAATATGCTGTTTTTATAATAGTTTCTGTCATCTATAGAGTGAAATGGATTCATTATTTTAATATCCTGTGTTCTATTTTTATTATTTGTGATAAAGTAATAATTTTTGTTAAAAAACTTGTGAACTGGTGAGCACTATGTTCATTTTTCCGGTATTTTTGAAACAAAAAATTCGTAATGTATAAATCATACCATCTCTATATTCACAAATAGAATCGCTAACTTTGGCATTGAAATCGTCCATAATAATTGTTAATATTATAATTGTTGCCATGTAACGTGTTTAATCCTATAACTGAAACTATAAACAAAATGGAATATATTTAATTATGAGATACGTGCTCGATTATGTCATAAAATGAGGAAGGTGTCTAAAATATTTTGTTTATTTAAACCATTGAAAACTATTCAAATTAAATTGATTTTACTCAGTCAAGCTGTTATTTTAATGAACCATGTTAACACAATGACGTGGCGAATGGCGAGACAGAAGACAATATGAACTAATCAACTTTGGACAAATGTCTTAAAAAAAATGCTTTACTGGACACTGAGATTCTACAAAGGAACAAAAAAATACACAAAAGGGCGATAGTCATATGAAAAAGAAAAATATGTCGTGGGACATTTGAAAGAGAACAGCATGTTACAAAAAGAGTAGATCGTAAGCCACCCCGCAGTGAATTGAAAATGTATGGTGATGGACACATACATAAACCAATTTCAGTGTTCTTTCAATGCTCTCATCCGTTAAACATGGAATGGTTTATTACGGCGTTGTTCAGTAAACATTAGTTATTTTCTATTGACTTCAATTGTATGTAATATGACTCAACCCTTAGTAATGTGAATTTAATACATTGGTTAAAATCCTATTTCCCCGAATGACTTGTTTTTTTTCAAACCGAAACGAGTTCTGTTACAGCCAAATTCCTAAAACAATACGAAACCGTGCCACAAGTTTCCGTACCATTATTCATTTAATTTATTACAATGACACATCATTAATGACAATAAATGTTCTGTCATTCTAAATGAATATTTAAAACGATATATTTTATTATTTACAAATCGTGTTAGAAACTCTCAAATGTCAAATGTCAGGGTTGAATATTTTGATGCGACACTTGTTATACCCGAATTTCTCCCCGTCAGAACTCTATTTATTTATTTAAGCGCTGGTAATATCACTGAAGATGTTTGATTTATTACACGACTTGTTTATATTTAATATTCTTATTTCATAGTCAGTCCATCTCTTCAAATTTAAGTAGATTAATTTTACGTTAATTGATAAAATTCATCCTCGCAGTTGACAACTAAATATTTTACTTTACTGACTGATATTACTCATCAGTAATTCGGTAAATTTGTAATTTTTTTTCAAATTAATTATAACCATTTTATAATTATAATTTATTACTATTTTATAATATGATTATAATTTAAATAGTTGTGTTTCTTTTTCTTTTAATATAAATATATTACTACTGTTTAAATATATTGACTGGGGAATAAAATAAAAAAAGATAGTTGAAATTTAAAAAACAATTAGAAGTAATTTAAAAGAGACTATACTCTATATAAGAAGAACAGCTGGAGTTATGGTATTTTGGTATAAATAGAAATTTCAGTTATTCCTATATAATACCCACCGCGAAATAAGTTACCATGGACGAAGATTAGCGATATTGAAGTAATGGGCGTATCCCTAAGAGACTGGAACTATAGCTTCCGATCCCCTTTAAGATTTTTGCAACGCATAATCAGGCCTTGAGAACACACAATGGTTGAACACGCAAGTGTATATATATATATATATATATATATATATATATATATATTGTATATATATATATATATATATATATATATATATATATATATAGCGGCTAGTTTAATTTTGTACTTTACTTTGATATTTTTGTACTGGATAGTAAATGCGATAAAGAATGACCGGACCATTTCTTTTTACCCAACATGCTTTTATGTGCCTATTATAAAGCTTATTAATGTGTGGCATATACAATGTGAAGCACTATGCGTAATATACATACCGTTACCAACTGTATAGTTGTAGTGAAAAGACAATAATATCAAGAAAGTTTTATTTACCTAATTCGATATTTCGATCACAATTAAGCACTGTATCTTGCTAATCTCCATCTAACTTCCTGTACACTCTAACTCTGGCTTTAAATTACAGGCTAGGACATTTCACAAATTCGTATAGACCGAAAGCGACGAATACAATTATTTTCGGTGTAAATATTTATTCGTGATTGTAGGTTATTTTTAACTCCGTGCATATCTAAGTATCGAGCTTTTCACTTATTGATCGGTTGAATGTCATTTGGAAGTCCGACGGAAGGCTGTCGCCCAACTGATGCACGTTTGGTTATTATCGTGTCACGGTGCGTACTGTAATTATCTTTTTTTAGACAAGTCAATACGTACTACCTTTCAATAGCAAACTATTGATAATCACACTCTTGAGTTTTATAGACACTTTTTTCTTTCAATTAAATTGTACTTCAATTTCGCCGAATTATATGTGTATATAATGTTATATACCTATATATGGGTGCCATTCAAGTACAACGCAATTGTCGCAAAAATTATTTGATAAGACTATCAGTATTTAGAGCTAATGTCGCCTTAAAACTGTTATATATATATATATATATATATATATATATGTGTGTGTGTGTGTGTGTATATATATATATATATACACACATATGTGTGTGTGTGCGAGTTATTATACAAGATTAGTAGGCCAATTAAACCCAACCAACATTGTTTTTTTAAATAGGATATTTTTAACACAAAACAGTTTTTTGTCTAAATTGTTACAAACCAATACAACGGTTACTGGAAAAATATTTATCAGTCCCATTTATAACTTCGCACTCATAAATAAATATGATAACAATTAACTAATAGTTACCATTTGCAACGTCCAGAGTAATTCAAACAATACATACTTTTCATTTACTCCGCCGTTTCTTTGTATTGATACAAGTACTTATTTCACTCTTGCTTACCAGCAAGACAGCGCTATGAACACTTTGAGGTGGGGTTAGACTGCGGATTTTACTATTTCTCGTATATATTTAATAGTCTTCGGTTAAAATTAATCATCGACCAATTACTGGGCTTTATAATTTAAAGCTTTTTAGGGAATATTTTAAGTTCCGATCAAAAAGTTTGGGAACGCGATTTTATCGAAATTCATGACGTGCGTTTCAGAATCCTTTCCTAATCTCTTCTTTCCTATGCCAAATTCATACAAAATGCATTTAGAATCAAATACTTCCCTTTTTTCTCCCTTCTAATATAATAGCGTGGATGTTCTAATATAATCTCATGCAAAATAAATTTTCTTACCGCACTATCAACTTAATAATCTCTACTATTTTGCAAAAGCAGATTTTAATAATATATAAACTTAACACGTTCGCTGCTACCGGCTGAAAGGAAGAAGATTATTGGTATCATTACGTTATTTAATTTTTTAATATGTTAAGCCAATTTGTGAGCTACCTTATTTTGTATTTCTGAAATTAGAAGTGTAATCTTCAAATGACCATTGTTACACCAGAGTCCGCTCAACGTTAGTTCAAATTCTACCTGCCTTTTATACAATGTTCCATGAAAGCAAAATCCTCGATTGGTCACAAATTTCTATACATAAGTTCCATTGAAGCATATTTTGGCGAGAGATACGTCGATGAGTAACTCACTTTCAGTCAAATGCCTCCTTGTCATCCTTTAAGATATATCTGAAAAGTCCTAATATGCAAATCCCCTTCCAAAATAAGGGATACTGTCGACCGCTAAATCTACCAAGAGCTACATGTATCCTTATGTCAAGTGACTTAGTTTAAACTTTTATAAATTCTTTGCACCATCATGACTCTTCCGTAATTGTCTAAGGAGCACAGATACAACAAATGCATTAAGCTGTCAGATGAATACAAATAAAATTTTCAAATGTATCGGAGAGTAACGAGGCCAACCATGCATCTGAAAAATTAGCATTTGCCGCGGAAGCGAAATGTATACGTTAACGAGCGAACACAATAAACCTACTTCATATTGTGGCAAATAAATCTCTCAGCCCACTACAAACATACGATAAGCCTCGAAAATAAACGAAAAAATAAAGAATAAAGCGTCTCTCTCTATTGGCAATTTAATGTAATTAGCGAAACAAAATGCGCTCCAGGCGGTCTACTTAATTCGTACACTCTCTCATATGAATGACCCAACTCGAATGTCTTTATTACGAGAACATGTTATTATACACGGACATGTCATAGTTAAAATTAAATATTGAGATATTTGTTAACGTTTGGTGACACTAAAATTTTAAACCAATTATTGATGGCTTTCTGGACAATTATTAATGGATACAATGACACCAATATATTAATTATGTTATTTATTTAAAAGTTTATAATTTTATATGTCGCCTTAACTTTATTCTTTTGGATTTATAGGTCGTCTATGTACCTGCTGGTTTCTTATCTTAAATTTTCCTGGCAATATTATTTTAGCAAAATTTATTGTCATCCTACCAGAATTTTCCTCAAACTTATCATAATTGTTATTCAAACAAATTTTATTTCAAATTACAGTGCAGTAAAAAAATTCAAAGATTTTCCGAGAAATTCAATTTCAGTTAGATTCGTAAATCCTTAAAAGTGGACTTTATATTTATTATTTGGCATATATTTTTCTAAATCTGTTTCCATTGTCTAATGATCAGCAAGGAGTACTTGTCTAAATTGATTAGTTTTTGACAAAACCGAATATCTTTTCGCCAAGACGAGCTTGTAATATTCAGTTGTATAAAATATTAGGGTAAGTTTGTCACCGAGGATTAGTTTCAAAAACTTGCTGCAACGATTGTGCCAACATAAACTTGAGTTTTCAAAAATAATCGGAAAAAATGAAACTATTACTATTACTATACCACTGAAAATGGTTTATTAAGTATTATTTTTTCAATATTTGAATATTTTTCTATTCTGACAATATTTTTAAGACAACGGTAAAAAACATGAGATTTCATTTATTTCAAACTCTTTTTCAGAAATATAATGATATGTTAGTTATATAACAAAGAAACAACTAAAACTGAACAATATTATAAAATAAGAAATATTTTTTTTAATATTTTTATTATTTAAAAGTATTTAATAATAACATATTCACTAACCTAAATTGTTATAATACAAGTAAAAAATTAAAGTTTTAATGATAGAAAAAGTGTAGCGCATCCATCTAATCTTTGAAGTCCTCTAAACCACTTCCATATAAGGCGGGAAACGTTGCATCACTTGATCCGTACATTTACGAGTATGCATCATCTTTGCTCGATGCATGCCAACATTGTAAGATGCCAAATACAACGCAGCCTGCCAACTGCCCATATCGACTTTATGATTCTGCCGCCGCGAACGACTCATGTGTGCGCTCTTTATAACCCCAACCAGATCGACGAAATTGGTCTCAAACAATATAAACTTTTAGAAGTCGCTACAATGAAGGATATATTATTTTTATATAAACTTCATCTTCCACCAAGGTAAAATAAGTAACATTAACAAAACTTCACATCGCATTTATGGCCTGGTGCAATCCAGGTTCATGGCGTGAGAACTTGTTTTCTGCGTTGCCGCTGAGAAATTGTAATTTTCATCAAATAGTCAAAGAAATAACATACTAAGTATAATATCATTGCAGGTAAAGTTATAATCTTAATGTTAGTTTTTTTAATATAAAATACTAAAAAAGTCTGACTCAGTCGCGATTTGAACCGAGGCTCTTACAATTATGTATATCTTACCATAAAAGCATAATAACTAGGATTTAATATTAGTACGTATCTAATTTTAAATCCCAGTTATTTCATTGCAATTTAAAATTTTTCATTTTCACTATCGTATTTCTTGTGTTAAAAAATCTAAATTTAAAAAATATAATGAAAACTGACTAAAAAAAATTTGTGAGTCCAAAGAACGTCTCACAGAAAAATATTTTTTTAATCGAGGCAAATGAAATAACCCATGAACTAAAAAAAATATTTTATAAAAGTGACATCAATTTGCACAAAACGTAGCTTTGCTAAGACGTCATCATCGCTACTTATCGCACTTGAATATGAAATCTTATCGTGTACTATGAAAAGATTTAAATAAATAGTAAAAATAAGCATTTCACATTGTGTTCCCAATATTACTTTATGAGATAATTCAGGTGCTATATCAAATATACTTCAATCAAATTACATTTCATTATCACAGTGCGAGAAACATGTCTAAAGCAATGTAATGTGTTATAAATAAATAAATAAAAAGCACGTAACCATCCCTCGCCGAATGTTTATACTTAAAAACGTCAGTCTATTTAGTCTCTAGTAAAAATCAATTTAAGCTCTTTTAAACCAAAGGCGCTTATGATACGATTTACAGCGCTTACTTTAATTGGAAAAACAATTTCAAAAAAATTGTCAAGTTTTCATAAAACTGGAGACAAAAAGGTTTATATAATATTTTGAAATACAAAATAACAAAATAACTTCAATTTATTTCCTTTACTTTCATGTTTGAATAATATAATTTAAAACCAAAAATCGAAAATAATTTTATTTTCTATGTGTTCATAACATAACGATTTTGTACATACGATGCAGTTAAAAGGTTTTTATAAATGCGAAATCAATAAGTAAATAAGGAGGACAATTTCGAACTATATAAATATAAAAATTAAATTAAATTTGCCTATAATATTTGAATGCCAGAATGCTGTGACAGAAAGCTAAACCGAATAATAAGGTTTGCGTAGAAGAAAAAAAAATTAAATAAGTTTTCAAAAATAAATAAAGTTATTTTAAACTTAAATAAACAAATTTATTTTAAAACTTCTAAGTATCATTTCTCCATCATACCGACTAAACTAATTAAAAAGTGTCGTTACAAACTAGAATCCACTTTACTACTCAGAATCAAAACTTGAACACGGTGGCAAAGAAACAAGTGAGGATCTGCAATGATTACACTGCAACGCGGTTAAATTTTCTTATTTAACTTAAGTTCACCAGTTTGAAACTGATAACGACAAACAATTAAATGAAACCGACTTCTGAAATTTAACAACTTTTATTAAGTTTTATTGGTTTTCTTACTACATGAAAATATCTAAGAAAATTACTCGCCAATTGAAGTTTTGAAGATAATTAGTTTAACATCGTTAACTGGAGATTTCAGGTCTTTTTATGAGGTTTCACGGTAAAATGAGCGGCAATGGAGTGTCATTGTCGCACGAATGTCTAGATACTACCTCAGTGATCTAAAAACTGTTTTCACATCTTTTCATCCCATTTCGTCACTCTTGTCTCGGTATAATAATTAACCATATTTGCTAAATTTATTTGACCAACTACTTTGGTAATTTAATCATTAACTTTACCTTCTAGGTACCAATTTACCATTGGATATAAAACTGAATAGTAATATATTATAGGAAACTTTTGACTCAGTTTGAAACTATGTCGATTATTTCAGTTTTAAATCTTCTATCGCAATATTCTTACTTTTTAAACAATCCTAAAATCTGTAGTTTTAAAATTATTAAGTTTACTCTCTAAGAGATCGAGACCGGGTTATGTAACTTCATTATATAGTGATCAACTCTCCGATTACCGAAAGATTGCTAATATATGCAAATCTTAGCTACTACCTAATCATAAGTTAATACTAACCCAACACGTATTTGACCAATTTTAATGTAGCTCTTACCACCGACTGCACAGACATGAAAAGAACTTCATCATAATATGATTGTACTAATTAAGACTACCAAACGAATCTTATAGGGCATAATACTGATACTCTTGTTGTATTAGGTTATATTTTGGTTCGGTATCTCGCTCATCTGCTCGCATAATATAATGATTAGTACCCTATATATTAGACTAATTATTAATCTTTATTAAAATCCGTTTAGAAGATTTTATGCCATGAAGTAATAAACATATTGTAATTTTGTGATGCCCTCAACTTTATTACAGACTTGCAAATCAAAATTTAGTTTCAAAAAAATATTTCAGCACTGTAACTAATAGCCATTGCTGTGGTAAATCCTTTAGTACTTACGCCATTGGAATGACGTCCATTCAAATTAAATACACGAACATTACGCGCGCAGCTGTAGAGTTCATTGCCGATTGATTACTTGAACAATTCATTGCGCACATACGTACGTCATTCGGAGCTATCATTTGCATATTTCAGACTCGGTCGATACACACCGTGGCCGGCTCGCAATCAAAATTACGATTATGATGTCAGGATATTACTTTCATTCTAGACGGAGACACGAAATTATTCACAGACGGCCATAGGTCAAGATTTTCGATATTTTCGTCTCATAAAAAACTTAGTATAAAAAACAAGTTTCTCTTTAAAAAGTTAGCTATAAGAAATATTGAGATAAAAGCACTTATACTATCGCTCAAAAGTATTTTTCCCAAAAAAAGTATCTTTATATAACTAAAATAATGAACTATTACAATTTTCTTGCATTTATTTGTTTGAATTCCGATGCAAAATTCTATCTATATCAAAATACCAAAAGATATATAACACCTTGTTATTTACCGACTCCTGGTCATAAAAACAGAATAATATTATAAAAGGAATTTCTTTGTGGTGAAGCTTTAAAGTGTGACTATTGTTTCAACGAAGTTATTGGACAGTAAACTTAAAGAGTGTCTTGATGAATCCTCAAAAATAATTTTGCATCAATTTAATCAAGAAAGGTTTAACCAAGAAACACGGTACTGTAAACTGCAAATTTTATGTCTAACAACAATAAAATTTGTTATCTTCATTTTGTTTCCTACACAGAATGGATAAAACCAAGGAACAATCTAAAGAAATAATAAGGATAATTATCGGCCTTCATAAATCAGGTAAAAGTAGTTACGAGATTTTAAGATTACCGAGGCAAACTCTTGAATATGTTGTCAAGGAATTTGTGAATCGAGGCATAATTTCCAACAAATTTCACCCAGACAGACCAAAAGCGATAACTTTTAATGAAGATTAGGTGTGAAGAGCAAACGGAATAGACGTTCAACTGCACCACAAATAGCAACAGAATTCAACATTGACAACAGTAAACCTGTCAATGTTTCCACTGTCAAAAAAGGATTTCTCGACACAGATTGTAAGGAATGCATAGCAGTTTAAAAACTACTTCTTAAAGCTATAAATAAGAAAAAGAGACGTTATTAGAAAATACGAAGATTGGACACCTAACAACTGGGAAAAGGTCCTCGGAAGCGATGAATCAAAGTTTGAAATATTTGGGTCTAAGGGAAGAGTTTTTGTCAGTCAACAGACAAACAAAAGGGTAAAGAAAGCATATAGTGACTTCAGTTAAGTACGGTGAAGCCTCAGTAATGGTTTGGAGCTACTTTGAAGGTTCTAGGGTGGGCGATCTTGTAAGAATACAAGGGATTCTAAAAAAATACATTTACAAAAACATTTCAGAAAATAATGTTCCGTCTTCTGGCAGTTTATATTTTAACACGACAATGATCCCAAACACGCATCAAAGCTATGTACGAGATTTTTAAAAGAAAAGGAAAATTAAAAGTTTTTGAAAGTTATGACATGGCCCCACAGTAACCTTACCTGACTTGGACCCGATAGAATTATTATGCGATCCGCTTGACAGGCAAGTACGACAACTTGCTCAACATCTCAGAAACACTTTTGGAGAGTACTGCAAGACGAATGGCAAAAAATAACTACGACACCATAGAAAAAATTTGTTGTTCAATTGTTTCTTGTGATGCCGTCATAAGAAACAAGGGAAAGCACATTAATGATCTAAAATTTGAAAATATTTGCTAATTTTGCCTTATTGCAAAAAAATTATTTAATTTACTATAAAGTAGTCTCGTTTTTTCTTTTATGGAATCCATTTTTTCTTGGTAGTTTAAGCGAAATAGTTTTGAGCGGTAGTATATATATATATATATATATATATATATATATATATATATATATATATATATATATATAATATAAAAATAAGTCGGGTTTTCCTTCCTGACGCTATAACTCTAGAACGCATGAACCGATTTCCACGGTTTTTCATTCCTTGGAAAGGTCTCGGGCTCCGTGAAGTTTATAGCAAACAAAATTCAGGAAAAATTTCAACAGAAAAGCAGGAAAACAGGGAAAATCATTTTTCACATACAGCGCCATCTCTGATACATAGCATGTACTACAAACCAATATGGTTTTGCATGGTTGTGGAGCAGATGGCGCCAGTATTTTAAGTAGGTGGTGCCGGTGCGTGATACATTGTTTGACAGCTACTCATTGTACTCTGCTCAGTTAATTTCATGTGACATTTATTATGCGCACGTTCTTTCAAACGCTAACTTAAAACCGGTATTGTGTTCACTGTGAAATTGTAAATCCGTTGATTCCATAACAAATCCCGATGATATAGTAAATTATCCAACGGAGTTTATGAACTCTCTGGAGTTACCAGGATTTCCACCACATAACCTGCAACTCAAAGTTGGTTCAGTTATTATGATATTGCGTAATTCGAATCCACCGCGACTTTGCAACGGTACTCGACTTGCGGTGAAAAGACTTATGCCGAATTTGATTGAGGCAACCATTATTAACGGAAAGTACGCAGGTGAAAATGTATGTATTCCTCGAATGATTCCGACTGATCTTCCGTTTGACTTCAAACGATTGCAATTTCCGGTTCACCTTGCGTTCGCAATGACAATTAACAAATCGCAAAGCCAATCGCTTAGTGTTTGCGGGATAAATTTAGAAAATCATTGGTTTTCACACGATCAGCTATACGTTGCGTGTTCACGAGTTGGGAAACCATCCGCTTTGTGTGTTAACGTCAGACCAAAAAACAAAAAATGTGGTTTACCAAAGAGCACTTCAATGAAACGGATAATTTGGGGATACGTATAACGCTTCGATTCAGTATTTACTTTGGATTCACTTTCATTTTTTACTTAGAGAAGTTCAACTAAATTACACTTCATTTTTGTAATCGAAATGAATTCATTACTGTTGTGATATGAAATAAAATTTTTCCTTTTCAAATATAAAAAAAAAAATGTTTTCTTCATCTCTTAATCCCCAAACGAAATGTTACAAAAAACGAAGCCATCTGGTGGCGAAACGGAGTTCGCCGGGTTTGCTAGTATATATATATATATATATATATATATATATATATATATATATATATAAATATATTAATTATAGTATCGAATTCCGATATTCTAAACATATTTACAACATCTATAGATACTGAGTTCTGAGGGTTTAACAATAATTGTGAAATGTTTCGAGTAAAGGGTTTGGTAATGCAACTTGCAACTCTGTGGTGAACTACCCTGTACCTAGATATGAACAAAAAGTATCGTTCTATTAATTTTATATACGGTAAGTCAGCTCAGTTTATAAATAGGAAGACACGTAATTTATGGACGTAGTTCGGACGAGCTTAATTTATTTACGTAGTTCTGCTTTTATTGACTAATGAATGTAAAAACTATTTGTTGAAATATACCCTTAAAATAGAACTAAAGCAAACATAACACTAAATAAAAAATTCCCGATCGACCGTAATCACCATGTAACGTATCCTCTAATAGCATCTTAACTATAATGGGTTTCATAAACTCTTCTCTATTATATTAACTATTTAACTAAAAACTAATGAGAACCCGCCAAAACATGAGTAACTAGCAAGTATATAAATAGATACGTGTTAGAGCATATAAAACAAAGAATATTGAAATGTTCAGAACAACTTCAGGGTAAGTTGGAATATTTATGTAATACAGAGCAAATATTGGGTTAAAAGTCAATATCCATAACGTGTATGGGCCTACTTGAATATTTATATTCAACTAAAGTTTTTATGTCATAAAAATTTAATAAATTAAAAATTATTTGAAATCTATTTATCGTTATAACAAAAGTTTATTCTGAATACGTTTTATTAACTTATTTATATCGCAATTGTAATAATTCCGCTGAAGAATATTTAATTTTTCTTATGACAACACCATAAGAATGATCGTAGCCTGTATGATCATATTTTAAATTAAAGAGTATATTTTTGGCTACAATATCTTGTATCAAAATTTATTTCTTAACCTGACTAGTATCGTAATCAAATATTTAATCTAAATATATAATAAAATCATAAAAAAACTTAGTGTGCTTTGAATATTTTTAAATGAAATGAAGTGCAACCTACTAAAAATATATTAATAAACCTAAAAAAATTGTTTTTAAAAATTTTGGCTCAGCCGATTTATCTGCTTGTCTGTTTATATGTTTGTTTGTGCGCACCTTCGATGTGCGCGCTAATCTCAGCAACGGCTGAACCAATTTGGATGCGATTTTCAGTGGTATATTTAGATTAACTTGGGCTAACATTTAGGTCATTTCAATCGGTTCACAGATACAAAAGATACGTCTATTACTAGTTTACATTCGTTGTGAAGGCTAATATCAGAAACGGCGGAACCGATTTGGCTGCCAACGCCATCTATTAGCGTTTTTGATTAAACTTTATACCTATGGAGCTCTGAGAGAAAACAAAATTAAAAAACCCAAAAAAATTTCTAATAACTTTTGTTACTCCGAATTCCACGCAAATTGAGTCGCGGGCACTGTTAGTTCAAAATAATTTTTTTCAGTATGACAACACCAGTTCAAATATTTTACTTCTAGACAAGAAATAATAATCTAAATAACACACATTTTTAAAAATAAACAAACCGAGATACGCACCTAATTTGTAAATGGATTTCGTTTTAATAAACTTATGAATTCTCGGTAAATATGTTTATTTCTGTCACTCTCACTTAACGAACAACAACAACTAAATCACTCAAATACAATGTGCCTATCGTCCCAAGGTGTAAAACAACTTCCGCAATTTCAATTCACATAATTCTTCACCACTTGACCTCCATTAGTCAACTATCCCCAGGCCATTTGTTCCACGTACCAGCCGCGCGCCCAACCAGCGGTAGAGTGGCTCGATGCTCTACACTTATTTTATCATTTATATGTTTCGGATACAGAAACTGTGAAAATCTCATATAAATCTCTACCAAATCCTTCCGCCCCTTACCAACAACTCGAGCGAAATGTTTAAGCGCCGGACACCGCCCACAGTCTTTCCTCCAATGCATCAATGTATAATGTATCGCTGCGCTTATATCGATATCCAGCTTTACATGGCAGGCGAAGTGTTTTGAAAAGCTATTTGTCTGTTTTGTTTATTTATCGTTTCCTGTTTTTGAAGTTCTCTATTCATTGTTTGGTTTGGTGAGGTCAAAGATCGGCTATTTATTGTGATCGCCTCCCGATTAGTTCTCCAAATATGCCTCCAAGTTTTTAATGGCTCATATTTGATTTTAGAATAGCCTTTCTGCTGTTCACAAGGGTACGCTTACATTTTCTAATATTGTTAAAAAAACTTTGAAATACAAGTTAATTTATTAAAATGTAATATTTTGCTTCTTTAGTATAACATACATTGTAATGTGCATTTCAAGAGTCCTATAAATCAAATCCATAAAGTTACAACACTTTTTTTAATTAGAAAAATGTTTTTAATGTAAAGTTACTAATTCACACAAATTATGCCTCGAGGATTCATTAATTTTGAAAGCAAAACAAAACTTGGGACAAATGACAGACATTTTGTTTTAATTTGTGCTATGGAGGGATTGACGGTATTCCGGATATAAATACCCTCTCCCCTCGAGCACTTTTAGTGAACAGCATGTCCACAATATTGTTCCGATTGGAATCTTTCATTTGCTGTTCGGTGTATTTTGTTGGAATATAATTTAATATAATATATAATTTAATATAATGTGCGTATGTTATTTTTCCGACTAATTCCCCATTCGGTTAGTTTCGTTGTATTATCGGCTCTTGCCGACTTAATTCGACCAGTTCCTTTATATCCGGGTATTGCATTAAACTGTCTTAAAACGTTAAACGTTAAAAAATTTACATAAATATATTTCATATATTTTTTTTTAATTCGTACGGGATTTAAAACTGGTACCTCTCGCATCCAAAATGAAAATAGGGGTATGCCCTAGACCAACGAGTAGTTATATGGATTTTACATATTTATATATATATGTATATATATATATATATATATATATATATATATATAGGTAAGCGTATTTTTAAATTGATATTATTATTAAATATAAAGTATTTTTGTCTATAAATGGTGCTATACTGAATTTATGGTTCAAATATATGCTTGCGCTACGATTTTAATCAAAATTTAACATAACACGTGAATATTATTGTATAAAATCTGTGCAATACTTGAAGTGAATCAGGGTAATATATCAAATGCTTAATATTTGATTGCATGTTAGTGTTTAATATTTTATTTCAGAGTAGTTTAATATAATAAGCGTATATTATTGTATTTTAAAATAATAATCACGTATTGCTCTTGATTCACCGAAATAATATCGATCATACAACGTAAATGTAATTTTATATATATATGTATATATATATATATATATATATATATATATATATACATAATATATATATATATATATATATATATATATATATATATATATATATAACGTATGTAGATCAAATAGCGGGAAGTTCTAAATCGGTGAGAAAGACGACCGCACAAGCAAATAATGCAAAATTATTGCAAAAAAAGGATTTATTTTTCAAAACAGGTGAATAATTGTTCTCTAAACATCCCAAAAATGTTCAATATCACCCTCGCCATGACACTTGAAAATTGAGGAAAATATTAAATGGAAATTAGCGAGAAATACGTCCGCCGTAATTGGTTTCGCCAGAGAAGTCTTTACGTCACTCGTTTACCGGGAAGCCCCGGATGTGTCGACCGAGAAGCCAAAGGAACCAATACTTCGAAATTATAATGTTTTATTACTTTTCTGTTGTTGTCGAAGTCATAGAATTTAAAACTTTGCCGATGTTGCATCGTTATAGGATTTACGCCCTGGATCACACAAATGTTTGCCAATTACCGAATTTTGCGTGCAATCAAAATTACCTTAAGCTAAAATTTGATTGGCAAACCTGGAAGCGCTCATGCAAGAGTAGTGTGTAATAGAATATTTAAAATTAAATCGAAATTTTATTTCAAAGTAAAGAATTGTGAAAAAGTCCGAATTCTTAGTGTTCGGGTGTAAATGAGTGGGTAAGTTTAAAGAACTTAGATACCTAGTTTATGAATTAACTATTTGAAATTCTATAAATCTTCGTTATGATTACTGTAAAGCTTAGCATTGAAAGACATTATTTTTCCATATATGTATAGTATATTATACTAAATATTTTATAATAACTAGAAACTCTAAACCTAAATAGAAACAAATAATTAATACATGATGAACAACAACGTCTCAGTTGTTCGACAACCCAGAATTTGGGTTTTCCAGTCGCTTTACATAACAAATAATTGTTTTTAATTAAGATTATTGCGCAAAAGCTAATACTTAAGAAAAGCAACTTAATTATCTAAGATTAAATAGAGTTACATTATATGTTTACAACCGTTATTACGTCGTGAGAGATTTTATTAAATATGATCACCAAACTCACAGTTCGTCTTGTATCTACATAATAATTTTGACGCCGGTTTAGGGTTTCTTAGTAAGGGAGAAGCCATTACAACTTCTTCAGTATGCCTGTGTATCGCACCTCATTATTTCTCTAATTTTATACCTATACATATACAATTTTACTGCTAGATGTTTCAAAAGTGGAACTCAATTGGTACATGGTAAAATATTTAAAAAATAATCTTTAATATATCCGCCTCCCCGTACATGTAAAGTTCCATTTTCAAAATGAAATTTAGGTTTTATTTATTATCTGTCATTTTCAAGATGTAAAATATTAATCTTAAAATGGTGTGCAATTGTCTCCATCCGACTTTTGAACAATGGTTTTAATAAATTCGATATTTGGTATGAACAATATTATTTCATTGGATTTGCTGGACAACTACGGAATCCTACTTTACCCATGTTCCACATAGGCACGTTTTCCTGCCTTCTCATTACTTGCCGGCTTCGAACACAAACCATTAAGCCGTGTGCGTGTGTGCGTATATACGAAACAAAAGCAGTTTAAAACCAATCATATGTGACATTTATTTCTTGATATAATGTAAATTAAAAACGACATATTTAAAAAAATTCTACAGCTGACAATTATTTATAGTAAAAAATAAATTTTAAATAATACACGAAATATTTTCAAATTATGTATCCCTGGTCTATTTTTCACTAAATTGGAAATAAACTTTTCGTTAGACATCACACACTTAACACGCAAAGGAATAAAAGTAAATTAATGGAACTGAATAAATTAAAAATAAACAAACATTGAAATTACGTTAAAAAATACAATTGCTAACGATTTAATTAAAGCCAAATAAAAAAATTATCAATAATACCAACTTAATACGTTCCACAATATTTAAATCGTGGATGTTTTAATTAATGTTTATAAAATAAATTCATGAAATATTATGTAGTACATAAAAATAAAAACATTATAAATGATATATTTCATTAAAATAATATCCGACTTTAACTAAAGTATTAAAAAAAACAATTGAAATAATAATTTCTATACATACGGATATATACACATACACACACACCGTATGAATGTACATTAGAACCAATGATATTTCGACGATTTTTTTGACGTGGTATTACAGAATATACATTAAAAAATATATAGCTAAAAAGATCTGTAGCTGGCGGTTGTTTATTTTACAAAAATCAATTTGAAAAATTTCATACCTGATAATTTTGTTTGCGAAAGAATATGTTTTAATCTTTTTTCCAACTTAATTCACATTTTCATTCATCGCTAAGCACGTATTACGCAAGTAGAAGCATAATTTCTTATATATTAGCATAATTTCCTATAATTTAAATATAATTAACTTTAATTATCAAATTTGAATATTTTTTTAATCTGTTAGTTTTAACAATTACATTTTTTTTATATGGTACCAACATTCAGGAAAGAATAAAGTCTTTTTTTCTATGGTTTATATTTTTATTTGTATATTTTATGGTTTTCATTTCATTTTGCGGTTGCCTAATTTTTAAATATATTTTAAATTCACATATTATTTTTAATTGAATTTATTATTAATTGAATCAGTAATTAAAAGTTCAATATTAGTAATATTTATTTTTATTATTTATATTTAATTTTCTTCTTTATAAATTAAATTATTTAGAAATTTATTGTAAAATTAGTTGTCATTTTAACGTATTTTATATTTTTTCTTATAACGCAATTCTATCTTTCCATTTTAAATATTATCATAGAAAATTAAGAAGATATGAAAATATGTTTATAAAATATATTTATTTTGTTGATGATCTGACTTAAACTGGATGGGTCTTTTAGGTTAGGGTAGGGTTTCGTTTGGTTAGGTTACATTAGGTTAGGGTGTGTACATTTAGGTTAGGTTATATTAAGTTAGGGTAGGTAGGATTTGGTTATGTTAGGTTATGTTAGCGTTGGTTTGGTTAGGTTAAGTTTGGTTAGGCCATGTTAGGTTAGGTTAGATTAGGTTTGGATAGGTTAGGTTAGATTAGCTTTGGTTATGTTTGGTAACATTTCGTTTGGTTAGGTTAGGTTAGGTTAGATTAAATTAGATTAAGTTAGGCTGTTTTAACGTTTTGTTAGGTTTGGTTAGGTTAGGTTAAGTTAATTCGGTCTACAAATAACTTAACCAAACCTAACCTAGGTTAGATTAGATTAGGTTAGGTATTTTTGTTTATTCATTCGAAATATTTTTTCAAAAAGTATACTTTGTATGGAAATTATTTTTTCAATAATTTTTTTAATACTTTGGTTAAAGTCGGAAATTATTTTAATTAAATACATCATTTATAATGTTTTTATTTTTATGTAATACATAATATTTCATGAATTTATTTTATAAACATTAATTAAAATAATTACGTTACTTGAAATTTTATGGTAAATGCAATAGGCGACTTATAAATATTTAAAAAAGAAAAAAGGACCAATCATCCCTGATTTAAGTATTGTGGAACGTATTAAGTTGGTATTATTGATAATTTTTTTATTTGGTTTTAATTAAATCGTTAGCAATTTTATTTTTTAACGTAATTTCAATGTTTGTTTATTTTTAATTTACTCAGTTCCATTAATTTACTTTTATTCCTTTGTGTGTTAAGTGTGTGATGTCTAACGAAAAGTTTATTTCCAATTTAGTGAAAAATAGACTAGGGATACATAATTTCAAAATATTTTTAATAGTGGTGTTATTTTTCATAAAGCTCCTTGTATTTTACGGGACAGAGAATGAGACAGGAAATATCCGCATCCTATTCTTGGCGTTAAATTTAGAAACGGTTAATTAGGTTATTTTTTAATCAATATTCATAATTATTTTCCTATTGTTTTTTAATGAAACTGTACTATAATGACATATTAATGAAGCTATACCACAATGACATTTTACTAAAAACAGCAAATTTAGGGGTAATCAACTATCCAATTTTGGAACGATTATTTACATCACATCATATAATTGAAATTTTAATGAGAGTTTTTTTAAATAATTTTTTGAACTGGTATCTGTCAATCTATACATATAATAAAATTTATTACAGAAAATTCTGTACACGGAAAATATTTTCAAAAGAGCAATTTAGATTATAGAATGATAACAGGAGCTGGAAAACCTTTCCTTAGAATGTTTGTGCACCTGTATGTTATTTTGTATGTCAATACAGCAAAATCTACTGGACGGATTTTCATGAAATTTGGTATATTATGGTAATAGTTTATAATCAAGAGCAATATATGAGAGATTTTATTTCTTATCCCGAATTTCACGCGAGTGAAACCGTGGGGCACGGCTAGTGTTAAATATAAATACGTGTTTCGATACTGAGAAACACATCGGCCTTCGCCGTTTGATGTGACGAAAGTATTCTTGAAAGGAAAGTAGAAACGAATAAATGAAAATGTCGCGGTGAGAATGTGTCGAACATCAATTTGTTTCACAAATCGTCGAGTGATTCAGCGAGCATGGAATGAGACAAATCATATTCATTTGACTGAACGTAAATCAGAATTGCCGTCGTTCGAGACGAAGTTTACTTTGACGCGACACCAAAATCTGGTTTATACCTTTTATATATATATATATATATATATATATATATATATATATATATATATATATATATATATGTATAATGTGACGTCAATGTTTTAGCAAACGCTGCATGATTTTTATAACAAAACCATTAAGTTCTTATAACTGTGTCGCTTTTTCAGATATCTAAATACGATTTGACGAAATTTTTACTAATTTTCAAAATTAGATGGTTTGTAAATTCAAAATATTTTTGATTTATGGAGGAGATTAGAAAATATCTTCATTCCAAATGTATCCCCAACGACGCATACAAAATATAACAAAATATAATTTTTCCTAGTACATAATCAATATAAATTGTATTTTCGCCTGGTTTAAGGATATTAGCCCAACTCTAAGTGAGTGAACAATATGGTAAATAACTCAGATTATATTCAAAAAATTAACTTACAGAGTACTTTACACATAGTATTTATTACACATTTGTATATAAAGTAATCCTCAATATTAATAAAAAAAATCTAAGCCGCTTAGAAAAAAACATGCGTCATTCACCACTCACTGATATAAAGTGTACCATGCTTAAGTGAAATAAATATATTGCCCGATATACATATAACCTAAAAATATTCATATCTGTTTAGTTACAAAACTATTCGAATAATCCAATTTTATGGGAAGATACCCATAACTGAATGGTTAGAGTCTCGATAACAATGGAAGCACGAGTCGTTGGAATAATATAATGTTTAAACTATTTTATATATTATATTAACTTTAATATTTACTATGTTATAAACTTACCAATCAGGAAATCGTACTATTTGTCACTGAAAACATTATGTTCTCAATAAATATTTTGGTGACTTAAAAACATATATGCTTACAATTTTTTGACATTTTTCGTTTCAAATAGAAGATTTATGTGTCTTATATTTAACGAAATGGAAAGATTATTAACGATAATATGTCATTTTAGATATCAATATCAACAATTAAATAATTGTTAAGTACGAATAAAACTCACACTACGAGGATACCGAGGATAAAAATGACTAAAGATACACAGTATTTCTATTAAAAACAAATAATAATAGTATTTTTCACTACGGAGATAAATGTATTGCCCAATATATCTTTTATATCCGTAAATATATCAAGAATTTCTCTTAAAAACTATGAGATTTAAAATAATCGCTGTAAATTTTGTGTAAATTCGAAATATGAATGAGAAGCCTGTTGTTTTTATAATATAAGATATAATAGTATTGGAAATGTTGAAAATTTTTCACACGTTTTCAGCATATCTCTGGAGATATGCTATTAAAAATTATAAGCAAAATATTTTTGAGATACTTGTCAATAGTCTTTTCAAATTATATTATAAATATTTTTGAAGGTTATTTGCTTAGACATATGCGGTTTAATACGCTCTATCACTATGCTAAATTTTAAGCTTCTACATCGAACTCGCCATGGGAAAAAATTACGATGAAAAATAAATGGAAGAACGGGCATGTGAGTGATCTTATAAAGGTTCTTTTTTTCCTTTTGAGATAAGAAACCTTAATTAGAAAATTGTGGAAAATGATCTATAATATGAAATTATTTTTATGCGTTTGAACAATAATTTTGTACTGACCTATCGTTTCTTCATATTTAACTCATTATGACTATAACAACTGAAAATCGTCAGGTAATATTATGAGGGTTAATTTGTAACATTACGAAATGATTATTTTGAAACTTGCTAATCGTTTTACACAAACGAACCCTAAGCAATTCAATCGTCATAGATTAACTAGATGATGACGTCTCTGCGAAAAACCAATGCAATAAAAGCGATTTACACGTTACGAAATGAGCCGTGGGCAGATTAATTGGAGAACGTGACAAATTGGCGGACTGTTTTACTTAACTTTGCAGTCAAATGTAGCAGAAGAGGAAAATTAGTTAAAAAAAAGGTCAAAGTACTACGTATGTGAATATTTAATGATTATACACAAAAAATAAATTACATATATATTTTATTACATTATTTTAAAATTTATTACAGAAAGTGTTTAAATTTAAAACAATTTGCAAATTAATTAAGAGCGTACTTACAACCGTATATATCATCTATAAAATTATATATTTTATTGACTTCTATTTTTCGTAATATATTTATTTTATACACTACATAAAGATCAAGTAAGGATCGTTCATCTCCCAGAATAAAGTCATTTCTCGAGCCAGCGCTATGAACTCGATAGCACAGCATAAAAATTATTCTATATTACGTTGATTTGAAATAATAATTAATATTAGAAATAATGATAAAGAAAATATACTTTATAGAATAAAAACCAAATTATTTCTTGATGAAAAATATTCCCTAACATTTAAATTACAATGATCTAAAAAAACAATAATAAAAAGAAATTTCCATTTAAAATACGCAGATGTAAAAACGAACGAATGAGATAATATTGAAATAATATGACGAACACAAAGACAAAAATATTCATAAAACGTGTGAAAAAAAATATATATATATATAATGTGTGTGTGTGTGTGTGTGTGCTATGTGTGTGTGCAAAATCAGCTATAAGTCTGATTTTGGTGTCGCGTCGAGAGCAGCGATAAATTGTAATTTCCATATTTCACGAACGCAACACGAAGTAAACTTCGTCTCGAACGACGGCAATTCTGATTTACGTTCAGTCAAATGAATATGATTTGTCTCATTCCATGCTCGCTGAATCACTCGACGATTTGTGAAACAAATTGATGTTCGACACATTCTCACCGCGACATTTTCATTTATTCGTTTCTACTTTCCTTTCAAGAATACTTTCGTCACATCAAACGGCGAAGGCCGATGTGTTTCTCAGTATCGAAACACGTGTTTATATTTAACACTAGCCGTGCCCCACGGTTTCACTCGCGTGAAATTCGGGATAAGAAATAAAATCTCTCATATATTGCTCTTGATTATAAACTATTACCATAATATACCAAATTTCATGAAAATCCGTCCAGTAGATTTTGCTGTAACGACATACAAAATAACATACAGGCAGGTAAAAATTCTAAAGAAAGGTTTTCTAGCTTCTGTTATCATTCTATACTCTAAATTGCTCATTTTAAAATAGTTTTCGAGTACAGAATTTTCTCTATTAAATTTTATTATATGTATAGATTGACAGATACCAGTTCAAAAATTTATTTAAAATACTCATTGCTATTTCAATTATATGATGTGATGTACTACTCCTAAACTTGCTGTTTTTAGTATAATGTCATTGTGGTCAACAATAGCAAAATAATTATGAATATTGATTTAAAAAACTTAATTAAGAGGTCGTACGGATAGGATGGGGATATTTCCTCTCTCGTTATATCTCCCATAAAACACAATGACCTTTATGAAAAATAACACCACTATTAAATACCGCCGTTCATGTCTAAATGTTAAATTTAAACTATTCCCTCTTAGCTAGTATATACGGTTTATAATTGTTGTACTGGAGTCTGTATACAGATACTCCAGTACAATAATTATAAATCGTGTATATTAGCTAAGAGGGATGCAACGAAGGCCAGCTCTAATAGTCAATAATAAAACAATAAATATTATTGCGATAGAACACTATAAAATGTGCAATTCACAAAAAGAAAAATAAAAAAGCTTATGCCTAACTTACGTGCACATACATATTCACGTACGTGCATGCATGCATATACATTCACACGTGCACATACTTACAAAACACACATACATGTACATATGTACGCACACACTCATATAGATAAACCTACAAATAACATGAAATGAAGGAAAGGAATATGATAAAAAAGGAAGGTAGGTATTAAAAGAAATTACAAGATGTATAACTTTTTGAGACTATTCTTAACATAGGAATAATTTCATATGTCAGGATATAACTTACTCCACAAGTTATAATATTGTGAATAATCATAATACTACCTTTCATAGAACGTAGTATTATGATTAGGGATAAAGAAGGTAAGAAGCCTTTCAAAACGCAAACCAACGCCTTAAGCAGTTGAGGAAGTAAATTTTGGTGCTGGAAATATTCAAAACGCCAAACAATATAAAGATAGCGTCGGTCGAGAATGGCTAACTATATGAGACGAGACCAAAAGTCTGAAATGTGATCATATTTTCTGAGTCCAAAGATGTACCCGACGAATTAATTTTGAAGACAATGGTAATGACGCAATAACACACGAGGATATAATTTTTAAAACAAAACACCCTATCGGTTAAAAAAATATTTATACAGAAATACGTTTAGACAGAACTGACATCTATATTATATCACATACAAACCGCAAAGAATATTCATACATAGCAAGAGACAGAAATTCGTTTATTAAATGAAGTCTCAACCAAACAGAGGAATGCTCTTATTAGTCTGTTTATATTTATTTTAAACGTAAAGCCTGTATTGAAACTTATTAATAATGTAATATTAATAATTAATTTATTTTAAATCATTAAAATTAATGTAAATAAATACAGAATTATTCAAGGAATTATGACCAATTTTAAGTCTCTACAAAAATTTTAAAAAATCACAAAGGAAACTGCACAAAATTAAAATGTAAACATTGTTACGACCTTTTAAACGAGCCACTGAGAAAAGTGTCAACATATAACGTTATCCCAAATTGTTTGTTCCTTCAGCGAACGATACGAATAAAAGCTTCTCTATTACGTAATTCGTCTATGAAAATATTTACCAAACAAAATAAAAGAAAAATAACATACATCCTAGTGTACGTAAAGGAAAAGCAAAACCTGCTTCGAAAATATAAATTATTTTCAACACGTATATATCTGTGTAAAAATAAATCTGTTTTCGTTTAAATTATATTCATAAAGAATAAATTCAGTACTGCAAATAAAGCTGTTGGCACATAATGATTGTTTTCAAAGTTCTAATAACCACATGACCTCTCTCCCTCTCTCTCACACTATGTCTATCTCTCGCTTTCTCCCTTAAAATGTCATTCTTGCATTTCTCAGAAATAATTTTTTGCAACACGTATTATATTTATATTTGAGCAATCGTGTTATATTTGTACAAAGCCGTAACAGAATGCAATTTTTTTTGCCCATATAACAAATCAAAATATACACACAAATCTTTAACCACAAGTAAATTTTAAAACAGAATCATTTTACATGAACAGCTAAACCGAAGCTTGAACTGAATCCAAACGATACTAGGATCATTGGGCTTAAAATTAAGATATATAAGCGTTAAGATTCTATATGAACTGTATACAAATGTGTATTAAGTCTATTATCATTAAAAAAATCGTTCTTATGCAATCTTAACCACACAACTGTTTTTTTTAAATTCACACAGCCCTTTTTTCAGAGTAATTTCGATTTAAAAACGTCTTAGTTAACTTTCCCTTTTAGAATGAAACTAAAAATACTACTTCCTTTTCGTCTAAATTTAAATTCACCCTTCATTCAGTGACCTGCTGAAAGGGTGATTACGAATGCAGGTGGAGACTGAACTGGGAAAGTTTCCATCTGCGCTTTCCTCATTTAATATGCGCCAGTGGACGATCGTGCAAGGGAAACTCTCGATTTTAACCAGGGCCAATTATTCGTTTGACTGTCATTCTAGTGAAGACGAAGCATGACAGCGAATGATAGAAGTGTTATACAGAAGATAGTATTTTCATTGACATTCAACTGGCCGTGATGATGAATAATATAAAAACCAAAGGAGGTGAAAACATAGTAATAAAACAAGACAACAGTAAACAAAGAAGTTCCTGTACTCCTGTTCACTAGAAAAACTCAAACAATATTTTTAAATTGCTTCATAAGAAAGAATAATGGTTGATTTACTTACGGTTTTATGCTGATTTTGAAAGTTCAAAGAAACAGAATTAATTTAGAACCATTTTTAAATATACCTGTTAAGTACGAGTATAACTCCCACTATAATGATTAAGTACTCACTTAGTTAGATATTAATAATTAAGTGTACATATTATCCCACATATGATATCCCACGTGTGTTTTTTGGGTGTTAACAAGTAAGATATGATCTCATCACACTCAACCACATGTAAATTTTTGAAAAGGCAAAATTAGCAGGTGCTTAATATTTGCGTCAAATTTCAAGTTTCTACGTCAAACTATTTTTGTTAACTATTTTGTGAATATTTTTAACATTATTTCCAGGACTATATTACATAAAATTCTAAAACAAATAATTTTGGAGTTCTTATAATTCGCTCTTTCCATTTATTCTACGATAAAGGAAATTAAAAAAAAAAGTTTTTTGTGTGTTGACTATCGAGATACGAATATATGTGTTAGTATGCTTTATTTACTGCCAAATTTCTAAATTGTCAAATTTGAAGTCAAGTTTCTAGTTTCATCAAAAGTCAATTTTACAAGTAGCCAAATTTCATATTTCTTGATTAAAAGTTTCCTGAGAAAAACGGCTGTGAATAACGGACACGTGAGTTATCTTATGATGGTTCCATTCTTCTTACCTTGTGAGGTACGCAACTCTAAAAAATTATAACGCTAAATATTCATTAAAATAATAACGCTCTAAAAGTGGTCTTCAAAAATTAAAAAAAATTATTTTCAGTACGACTATCTTATATCTCTTTCTTATATTGTTTTGTTTCATAACAGTCCGTGCATAACGTTACTTCCGTTATTATACTTGGATCCATATTTTGTTACTTTTACATGGGTATAACGTGTCAATTGAATATAATTGCGAAGTAACGACTATGGAAAATATTATTTTCTTACTATTATAATATGGTCGCCCCAAATTTTAACATATTTTTTTATATTTTTACTTTCAATTTACTTTCACAAATTTATAACTCCCTACCACATAAATTATGGATGTCAGCTCTCTATTACGTAATGCCTTCCATATTCGTTCCAATATTTTCTCATTATTCTCCATTTTATTAAACACATTCATTCCATCACTTTCATTCGTCACTTAGAATTATATCCCATAATCCATATATTTCCGCCCCCAATAGGTTTACTTAAATACGCGTTAAATTAAACTAGTGGTTACCCAGTCGAGTATAATTCATGAAATTTTTAAGTTTGGCCGTTACTAAAGTTCTTTTGTCAAAGAGTATACCTCTGTAATCATTACATATATATATTTTTTAATTTTGTTCTATTATGTCAGCTGAGAGGGTGTACAAATATGTTATTGGCGTGTGTTGTTTGCCTTAGAGTTTCACATAAAATAAATGCTTTTTTGCCTTGACTTATATATCCACAGAATAAAAAGGAACATTTAAAATCACACAAAATTCACAGCTCGAAGCTCATTCAGTCAATCTAACATTTTAAAATTCTGTAATTACTATCTCTACTCTGTGCGAGTATTTGACCACAGAATATTATGTGTTTGACATTGGCAATATAAGCGTAAAGAAATATAATCTATTTGTAACACGTATTAAATAAAAATTTTAGCTTTCTGCACTTCTTCTCCACATAAACTTTAACTAAGCCGAATCTCACACTCCTTCATGCGCGCAATATGCTTAAAAAGGGGTAAGAAATTATCTCTTCACGTGTTAATATATTTATCTCTTCACGTATTAATTGATATGCGTTATGCTGTCCACTAATATATGAATACATTAAATATATTATTATAAAATGCAATAAATAATGCAATCAAACGGAAACACAGTAGTTTTTCAAGATTGTATCTTATAAAAATTGTAAAAATGTCTGTATAATTTTTGTTTTAACAAAACTTTGGGTCAAATTACATTATCTTTTCATTCTTTTCAAAAATCCAAAAATTATGACAAAAATTATCCAAAAATTATGGTAGTGAGTAATATATTTAATCATTTAGCTAAAATTATGGTTATAAACTATGAAAATATTATCAAAATTTAGCACCGCACACAAAATCTTTTACCACAATTCAGTCTGCCAAATATGATTACACAATCGATAAACCAGAGAGGAACTCCAGATTATACAAGAGCGAAACTCTTCGACAAATTGAATTATCCCCCGACCAACGCTGAAACGTCCAACTTTTTGTAACAAGTTGCCGAATACAAAGTGGACGGTCATAAGAAAGTGTGGTCTAGTTGAATAATGCTCCGGTTATCCTTGCTCGACTACACTTATCTATTTGTGGACTCTGAATAACTTTGCCAACAACGGAATAAATTTCCAGGTGCTGGACTGTCCTGGAACAGAGCGTTTTGATTATGTTAATACTGAAAGGATTATGTGGTGATTTCCTCAAAGCGGAACATTGTGTATCATTATTATTTCAATTTACCTCTTTTTAGGGTTACGCAGCAAAACTAGGAACCCTTATCATTTCGCCATATTCTTCGGTCGTTCTGTTCGTCTGTATGTCGCAGCGTTTTTATTCGCAGACTCTTAGTGACGTAAGCTGATTTTGGCACGATCATACATATTTATAACGCTTAAAAAGTTACAATAACGAAATATTAACACAAAAACTTTTTAGGATACTTCCCCCAGATGTCTTGACTGATAAATGACTTAAATCAACTGCAAAAATAACTTTGTATTTTATTTATTAGCACTATGAAAATTACACTAGACAACATTTTACTTATTATTATTTAAACGTGCGCCGTGCTTTTACGCTAACAAAATATATATTAGGCAGTATATATGAGTTGCGGAAAATGAATATTTGACAATGGCCTAACAGAAATACAATGTACATTTAAAAGTTAATAAATGCTTCAATGTGATTGGAACCCTCGTAGTGCGAGTTCTATACAAACTTGATAGGTTTTTATTATTGCTTTATTGCAAATTAACTCTTATCACTATCATTTTACAAGACATTCAACGTGAAGCAATTAATTAAATGGGTTATGTATTTTCCTGAAATAATATCAGTAATGGAAGTTTTGGCAAATATCATGGTTTAGCGGAACTAAAATTTCTGCAAACTGGCTTAATTTCTAATCGTAGATGTGAAAGAGGTACAGCCTTTTCACGTGTATTTTTTTTTAAAAGATAAAACTATATTTTAAAAAATACTTGTATTAGGCAATTTCCTAAAGCAGTCTTTTTTTATAAGGACGCCAATAAAAACTAAAAAGTTGATCCGCAAAGTAATGAAGAATTTCAGCCCTAATAAAATGAGAACCTTTTTTTTCAATTTAACTTTATTCATTAAAGCTCTTTGTTTTTGCATACATTATTTATCCACCTAATGAACGCTTGCAGGCTAAATCGTAAAATATCATCCCAAGAAAAGTTCGAGGAAATTCACTGGAGCCGGGCAACGGATGGAGGAAGGCTAATTGAAAATTATTGTAAACGTTTGTTGGCGCTTTGCATTTTCATAGAAACCATCATCAGGGTGGAAGTGCTTTTGGATGTGTTGGATATACATATTTTTTTTAATATTCGGCTGCGGCTGCTTAAATAGTCAAACGTATGTAATTTTTTTAGCACCGGGGGACAAAATAAATATAAATGCAACCAATTTTACAAACGAGCACATTAGTAAATATGTATATTACTAACATACAATTTGATCAAATTATTTCATTTCTGATGGTTTAAAATTATACACAAACTTTGATAAAGACTTCGGAAATGTTTTTGTTAAATGATGTAGACAATGTCTCAACATTTTTGTCGCAGTAATCTTTAAAAAATATTTTATTTTGCACATGATTTTTGTTATCCTTTTATATTTCGTAAAATTCTTTTTAACATAAAATTTATATAAATTATGCAAATATATTGCTAAACGAACAAATTTTTCTAGTCAATTGAAATATTTCTAATTCTTTTTAACCACTATATACATATATATATATATATATATATATATATATATATATATATATATATATATATATATATGTATATATATATATGAACTTAAGTTTTGTCTTGTAATACTTATGTATTAATATGTAATAATTTGTTTACTAGCAACGTACGAAAAGCATCATTTACTTTTTTTTAATCTCTAATAATATAATACATGAATGAAATCGCGGGTAAAAGCTAGTACAATGATAAACTGAAAATTATTAACGAATTCATTTGTAATGAATTAGTGACGCATAGTAAAAAAAGAAAAACTCTTAACTTGACCACGTACGAGCATCTGTCCGCCTGGTTCGGAGCTTCACAAGTACAACAATTTTATACTTTACAAGCATACAATTTTGTATGTTCTCCCATGCATCAAGTTTTATATCTAGCTCGTCCCCGCAGAAGCCTCACAGGTACTGCAGATTTAATCTTCACGTGCATGAATTTTTATATATTGTCCCGTCTGTGTAGCAACATCACAGACTTTAAAATTTTAACTGTCACAAAATTTCGATGTAGATGCTTCAAAGACACTTACATTAGTACATACACAAATATACATTTTTTATTTGTTTAATACCAAAAAATTATATTACTTTAACTTTTTTTGTACGAAGAAACTGGTCTTTACAAAACCGTTTTGAACCGCTCGTTACTATCATTTTCTATTAAACATGTTAAAATATGCCACAGCTAATAAATACGCATATTTAGACGATAATTTTTATACCCTTTTCAAATAAAAAACGAATATATAAATAAAGGATTTAAATTTTAAATAACTATGACGTACAGTCCGACAAACAGTCACTAAAGTAGAAGACCAAGGTGGAAACTATAAATGTCCTGTTTTCACGTTTAATGCGAAAGAATTACCTATCATCGTGCACTGACCAAGATACCTGCAGTGATATCCGCATTTTATACGTCAATAGTCGAAAAAACCGGTCACAATTTTAAGCACACTTTTTTCACTAACCACATCGTTATCTCAAAATAACTAGCTTAGTACGCCCTCCGGACGTGCCGCCTTCGCTGGCCCAATTTCAACTCTCCCGAGCACTGTAATTACTGAACTTCTAATCGGTTAAATAATAAATTACCCCCAAGATTAATGAGTCGCAATTACGTATAATATGACCATTTCTTGTTTAGTGCATGCAAGACGCGTTTACACGTACGGGTTTTTTATTCAGTAATGAATATATACAAATAATGGGAACACGAATTTCGTCTCACGGGTAGTCGGAGGAGAACCTTTTAGTTTATTTGTTTTCTTTAATTCCTTTAAGTGGATATAAACTGTTTAATGATGTCTCGCGTAGATGTTAATATCGCGTAGCTGCGCCCTCCTCAATTGCTCTCCGATCCCAAATTTTCCTTTACCAAATTGGCCATTATTTTTTCCTAATAGGGCAGATAATAAACAAAGTTTTTGTAGGCTTCTCACCATTTCACTCGTTACTATTATTATTTCAGAAATATTCTATATAATTTTCTACATCTTTGAAATATAATAAAATTATTAAATGATATACAAGCTTATGTATGTATGGACCAGATAAATACCGTACGATTCCTAAAAAAAGATGGCACGAGTGGAACACCAGAATGACTCAGAAACTTCCTAAAAGGGAACCAAAAACAAACGTTCTTCCGTCGAGGAACTAATTGCAGTCGATATTGGTTAACTTTGATAGCTTAACAATAATGATGCGATTACGTCACTAATTGCAGGCACACACTTCAAGATGGTTTGTTGTATTTACACCCATGATACTTAAAAATGTTGCATGGTTTTATACTCCATTATCATCGCTTTCTTAAAAATAATTATATAATTAAGAATAAACTTTAATCACTCTTCTCAAAAAGAATACTTTATTTTAAGAGAATAATCACAAAAACCATCACATGCTAAGTTTCATTTGTCATACAATTATTTTATAATTCGCTTCCTGTATCATGGAATCAAATATATTTCCATTACATGAAGCGAATTATAAAATAATAAACGTAACAAAATCAAGGGTATAACTAAATGTTCCGAATGTCTAAAACTTCCCAACGACGTCAAACAAAGCCGAAATTAATCATAACTGCAATACAACTAGCAAAACAACAGCGTAATCATAAAGCAACTATCAAAACGCGCAAGGCGACGTGTCCGTATCGCCTGCGAAAACAGAATTAAAAAGCAAAGGTTATATCCGACGAAAAGTTTTAAATAGCCAGCTCGATGACCCAAAAAGCGGCGAACACGTAGTACAAATAAAATTATTAGACTCGAGCCGCCCGCTTTATAATTTCGATTTCCCTCACGTCACCGGCTTTCCGCGGCGCGCCGCTTTCTTTTATTCATGGCGCCACTACATCTTTTTCACACTTTCTAAGTCTAAATCCATTTTTAGCATTCCGCGGGCTTAGGCCACGCACTTCTAAAAATAGTACGCGAGATCGCGCCGGCGAAGATATGAAAGATTTTCCCCTCGCTATCAGATGACACAAATTTTCTCTTCGCTTTCCGCAGCGAGCCTTTTCTTTTTATGTGTTTCTTTTTTTCCGATCGTTATCGCGTTTTTGTTTATGGTTCGTTTACGGAGAAAGGTATAAGTTGGCAACACGTTTGGATTAACGGGGTTAAACTACCGCGTTTAGTGGCTTTCGTTGATGTTTATTGGTGGGCGTGTCGTAAACCTACTACTCTCATCGAATGGCGAAACATAGTAAAATGTTATTATTAGTATAGAAAAATAAAATAGCTGTGTAGCTTCAAGTTCCTTTGCGAAGGTCACTACGGAGCAGTATCAGTGAGAAAATTATCGTGTCCTGATTAGTGAGAAAATTGTTCGCTACACAAAAACAATTACCGAAATATTTTACGCTGAAACTTTAACTATTACTATTTGAATGTTAATTTGTTCATCAATCACGCGAAATCTACCAGACGGATTTAAATAAAATTTGGTATGATAATAGTTTATACCTAAGAGCAATGTATGAGGGGAATTGGAATAATTTCTCTTATTCCGAATTTCATGCGAGTGAACCTGTGACACACTGCTAGTATTAATTACGAGTACCGAATTTTATTTAGTAGTATGATAAATCACATTTAAACCCTTTTACAGTTAAAAGAGCCGTAAAAATATTGTTTTTAGTTAATATACTTAAGTGAACACTCATTTTATTGAAATTATAATGTTCATTTAATTTTTACCAATAAAAAATATTACAATTTCACAGCTGTCATTATTTCGGCTCGCCCATTACTTAAAAGGTTTATTACATGAATAGGTTTTTAGTCATGAAAAATATTTTTAAAATCAAAATTATTATTTGTGAAATTAAGGCGACATTTTCCATTTACTCGTAAATTATACTTATATATTATGTTAATTCTCTTATCCCGTACTGGGTTATTTTTAATTCAATACTTTTTGTATTGTAATTTTGAATGAAAAATTGCAAGACAAAAATTCTATCTTATTTAGTTTAGGAGTGAAACAGAGACAAAGAAATAAATAAACTTTCGTTTATAATGTTATATAAGGTATGACTGGTGAGGGTTGTGTGACATATTTTAGTATTCCTGAGTAAAGATATTTGATTTCCAAATTCAATAAATTTAACATAATCAATAATTTTGGTCGTTCTTTTCTGCACACGTAACATTCATTTAAAAAAATTAAATTAAACGTCTTTTAAAAGGAAATGTTTTTAGTTAATTTTTATCTCAGGAAATAATGCTATCGAAGTATGAGGTTGCTACAGAATTTTTTTTAAATTTTGCTATAACTCCAATCGTACATACCAGACATAAAGAAATGGGTCTTACGAAAGTTTATACGTACACACCCACACACACATATATCAATTCATAACTTTTTTGTTCTTTCTCGGATCCGCAAAACAATAGGTAAACTTAATAGACTTTCGAATAGAAAATTGATTGACGCCAGGCCAGTCACCAATTGTTTTCGATAAATCGACGTACATAATTATCGTCACGTAATTTTCCGAAAAAAGAAAATTCCATATATAGTCCCGCGGTTCTGCGAGCCGCTACTTCTTTTTTTTAATTTATCGTCTTTCTTTTTCTAATTTCCTATTATAATCAGTACACCTCACACATTCTCACGTACATACATATCCTAATAACCTTTCAATATATAAAGTTGGCAGTCGGATATCATTCCTTCTCTCATAACTTCGATTAACAATGTAATATCGATTGAAGAAGGGAAGGACTAAATAATATCTAGCCTTCGAATGCCGCCTTGACTTCCAAAATGCTGCAAATACAGGCGTAACTCAATGCAAACTGTAGCCTGATAGCATCAGTGGGCTGCACACAAATTACGACTACGCTCGCAAAGCAGACGCCGGCCCGCGTCTTGCATATGCAGCTAAATGCATCTCTCTGTCCAACTTTGCCAGTTTGCGCCGAGCGGACGCGGCGGCGGGTCGCTCACCCCCCATCTAATGGTCCGCACGGAGGCCACTCTGCGAATTGCAAGTTTAACAACTGCAAATCTTGCAAAGTCATTGCAGAACGCGTTTTGACGTGCGAGATCTGTCGTCCAATAAAAACCTCAAACATGAAAGATATATATTTATATCCACCTCTCGAGGGAGTCTAAAATTGTTGCCTAAAAACTAAATATAAATTCGCGTAATTCACGATGTAACAATTATTCAGAATGAAAAATAACACAAAATTTAAATATCAGGAAGAAGAAAAAATATCGCTGGATTGGCTTAGATAATTACTTTATGTATCCACAAGCTTTTATTCCAATGGGAACCTTAAGATGTAAATCATACACGAGCTGTTTGAAAATGCGACATCGCTTTAAGCGAATTCATTCGAATTCGAAAAATGTATGTGTATATATATATATATATATATATATATATATATAATGTTAAAACTTAAGAATGACCATAAATAATAAATTGTTCAAAATATTTTCCACGAGTAAACAATTTTCTCTAAAGATTCATATTTCTCGAAATTGCGCTTCATTGATGAAGCAACAATATTTTTTTTTTACTTTTTTCTACTTTCGTAAAATATTTTGGTTATTATTAAATTAGATTAGAATTTATTTTCACCGATGACTCTTGTTTTAAATCAAATAGTTAATATAGTATATGAAGATGTAACGCCCGAAGAAAAAATGCTTAAAAAAATGAACTCGTGTGAAAATTATTTCATAAAAAATATCGTTAAACATGAAAATAATACAACCAAATGTCTTAACCTCTCTCCTTGATCACAAACAAAAATAGATTTCTGAAAGGTTCTAAAGCAAGCACACGAAGGAAGGGATCGTGCCCTTTTGTCCAAGGTTATTTCCCCACAAGCGCGCAATTTAAACTAAAACAACAGCAAGACGTGGGTTGGAACATTTGTAGACAGATTCGCCCTCAACAATCAGACGAGAAACGATTTGGCAAACAATTCCATCTCTTCCGATGTCGGACTGTTCATTATTAGCGGCCTTCCATGGCCCCTCGTACACGAGCTGTTTTCTAGACCGGAAGAGAACGCTTACACACGGACATAAAACGATCACTAACAATTTCGTAATTTTCAAACCGAAACGCTATAAAAATAATACAAATCAATGGCAGGCCATTAAATTTTGGTTATTATATTGATTCCTGGCGTATCTTGTAATAAGACTATAGTGTAACAAATATATTTCATCTTGCCCGTCCGTCTGTTACAGTGTCACAATTTTTACAGTTTTCCATTTATAGATGTGAAAATTTGCAAGTGATGCTTCGCATAGAGATTTCATACACGTAAAATAGAGACGACATCAATCTATAATTATAATTTTTAATTTTTTAGCCCACTTTACAAAATTTATGCTCCAAAGTAACGTACTGTGTGGTCTTTTAGCTTTCCATCATGTTTTTGAAAATTCTCAAAATGATCTAAATACTAACTGACTCACATCAGTAATTTTAAGATATAGACAACTACGTAATCCTACTTTAAGCATAAATCTAAATTCTAACACGCATTTGGCCGATTTTATTAAAGTGCTTACTGATACAATATATATTTCCCGTAATTTTTCATTAATTGAGCCAATTTCCAGTCTCGTGTCGATGGTATATCATTTTTAGAAACATAAGAGAATAATAAAAAAGGGGGGTGTGAAGTAACTCCGATAATGGTAAATCGTGTAACTGTACTGAATATAATACTGTACTGAATATAATCGTGTAACTGTACTGAATATAATACTGTACTGAATATAATAATAATAATAATAATAATATAGTTTATTTGTGGATATAAAATACAACAGGTAAAGTAATAGACATGTACAGAAATTTTCTTAGGGCTAATGACAAAATTAGAGTTAAAAATTAAGTTACACGCCTTAACCTAAATTTTATTCAATATTTTATCCACAAAAAGGTTACTAGCTCGGCTTGTGCAGTTATGCTATAAGCAAAACCGACACGGCCGGTTTACAGCTAGCACCTGTTGATATACATACATATACAAACAAATACTCATATATACATATACACACATAAACGTATACAGTTTACACGCATACACGCACAGATACACAATATATAATATTATTAATAATTATTTTTAATACAGGTATTATATACAGACATATAACTACATACACATTATTACCCAAAGAGAAAATATAGCACAAAGAAAACATAATTTAGATGAAATGATTTCGAAGATAGAAGTCGATATTTTCCGTTTATTCCGTTTGCATTTGCTGGGTCAAAAGCCACTTACGGATTGACCTTTTAAAAGTAGTCATGGATCCAGCAGTTTTCAGGGGCGGAGGGAGGTCATTCCAAATTTTAGTTGCGGCAAATTTGAAACTACCCCGATAACCGGTTGTGCGATGTTCCGGGACTAAGAGAAGTCGGTCTCTGGCGCGCGTCATGTGGCTATGAGCACTGCCGGACCAGTTTAATATGTCGTAGAGATATTTCGGCTCTTTTGCTGTATATAATCGTGTAACTGTACTGAATATAATACGCGGATCCTTGCGACTAGGTGAAATCAATTAAAGTTTATTTGGATTGTACTCTCAAACATTTTTCATTCTGAATTAATTTTTTCACATTATTTCACTGAACATTTAACACTTTGCTTAAATCTCAATTCACTTTTAAGAGAAATATTTCAATATTTATCCCTGTACTTAAATCTGAATTAATTTTTAACGGAGTTATATAAATATTTAACACTGTATTTAAATCTAGATTCACTTTTAAGAGGGGAATATAAATATTTAACACTATAATTAAATATAAATTCACTTTTAAGAGAAATAATTGACAATGTACTTAAATCTGAATTCACTTTAATAAAGATGTTTTTACTCGCATCCAAAGACTCGCACCGAAAAACTCTGGCGATTTTCGCAGACAAACTTTTATTTAAGGCGCTAGTGACTGCTCGGCTGATAACACAAAAAACAAGATTCAACACAGTCCAATAAGTACATAGGTCGCGCTCACTCTCTAACACACGAATTGCGGATCGAAGTGCCGCACCGCCAGACTAGAATCAACATTTCAACTTTATATTTATCCGTTGACTCGTGAAGGAGCTACGACTCGCCGATTGATAAGAAAAGTGAGTCGTCACCTTTTTCACATAACAATATTATTCTAGTTTTCCATGTTGGTCGAAAATAATGACTTTATAATAAATATCTTTTTAATTAAGAAAACGATCTAAAATGAATATTCGACATCGTTTCAAGTTAAGCAAAAAGTGAAAAGATAAAAATAGACGATTTTAACGAAAATACTATTTGACCAATTGGAATGAGACTTTCACTGTAATGATGCTTGAGTTTCAGACTAAAACCTCGTCTACAATTTTTTTTGATCAAATATACTCTATGAGACTTGAATTTCAATTATTTGTGCTTCACAGAAAGTACCCAGCGAGCGGACTTGCGAACTGATGAACAGAAATTATGGAGACTGACATGGCAATTCGATTTAAAAGTTTAAATAAGGTATAAGTGACTTTTTCCTCAATCTGGAGTATTTTTGAGATTCTAATACAACAGAGAAAGAATATGCATAGGTAACACGTAATAAGATATATAATATTTATTTTAGTCTCGCAAGCAAAACATATAGCAGCTACTAACAAAGAAAAATAAAATAATAAAGAAAAGTAATTAGAAAACTTGGTGGAAATTAATACCGCTTGTGAAACATTAAATAAAATAGAAGTGTATAAATATCCTTGAGTAATATAATAAAAGGGAGATAAAGCGGGATAAAGATTGCGTAAGAGTGTAAGAAGAAGCCAAAAGTCGAGGAAATAGAAGGACATAGATGTATAAATATCCTTGGGTCGAGTAAATGTGCCAGATTCGACTTGTATAGAATGAGAAAGTCGTATAGACTCGTAGAAAGAAAAATTGTATAGAAGGGGACAGTATAAAACATATAGTTATTAAAAAGGAATACAGATTAAGCTCCTTCATCCCTTAAGAAGAAACTTGTTAACGTCCTGTATTTATTTATTTAGAATAAACGATTGGGTAGAAGAAGGGCAACAAAAGTGCCAGGATCCAAATTTATAAGTTTTTTATCAACCGTAATTTATAAGCTCTATATTGCTGAATTTATAAAATATTTTCATTTCTTCAAATATTTCTTTTCATATTGCAAATATTTCCCAACATACAAAAACAGGTATAGCCAGAAAGATAAATAAAATATTTAAATTACCGAAATAAGTCACTAAATTGTGAGTATTGAACCACTACACACTTTCTTAATTCACATTTTGATCCCAAACCTTCTCGCAGGTTCAATTTAGCACTCTGCAGTGAATGAGGGATGTCGACGGATAGAAATATTGATAGTTATGATAAACTACTAATCTAAAGTTAATTTAAAAGCTCGTGAATAAAATTTCCATATAACAATAATAAAAAATTTGGTAGTAAATATTTTCATAACTACATGATAATACATGACACCTGTTTAAAAAAATTAAAACATAAAACCAATCATATTTCATGAAGAAATCTTTTGAATCGTTTGCAACCTAAATACCGTTTTCACCTACTTTTCGCTAAATTTTGATGCTCAAAATCCACTATTAAATTAAATCTGTTTAAATTTAATCTGATAATTAAAATCTGATAACTTTATTCTGGTAATAAAAAAACAATATTTCATCTCTTCATCTATTCATTGTTTCATCTGTTCATCAACCGGATATTAACAGTTTTCAAAGCCTTAAACAGCTAAGATATAGCTCTAATACAGATTTGTTTAGTGTCATTATCTATGGGTACTCTTAAATCAAGTTGATCAACAAGCAATCCTTGTCGTTTATCGTTACACTTGGCGTAAACAAAAAACTTGTATATTTTGCGATATTGACGGCGAACCCGCACACAACACGAGCACCGATCAACAAATAAAGATAGTAAAATTCAGTTGAAATGGCGGTTGTTTGTTGAGACAAACAAGACATCGGCTACGCTCGATCGCGAAATGTGCAGCGCGCAGGTAACCGACCAGACAACCAGGTCTAATCAATATATGGCCCATACATATTCTGCCCTACGTATTCTCGACGTATAGTAAAACGTTTGAAAAATATTTTATACGAGTATACTCAAAATGAACGACTGATGAACCCTCCGGTTCTAAATAAAATTAATTTTAATTATCGGTATTTTAGAAAAATGTAAAACTATACCAATCAATAACAATCAGAGTTGGTATATATATATATATATAAATATATATATATATATGTCTAAATCTACACACCATATCCCAACGAGCTGGAGACAACACTAGGTCAAAGCACCCACTACCACATTATTTTTTTGCCTGGTTGGAGTCTTAAACCCATCAGAGAGTACCATTTATGGCCACACTGTTAAATACATTCTAATTTGATATTTATCTAAGTTTTGACAATCCCGATATTTCATTCCTTTTAACTTGACCATTACATGTTCTATATATTATTGGAGACGAAGCAATGAATGAATTTAGTCACCACTTTACCTATCAATTTATCAAGATATTCTGTCCCACAGGAGACGTCTCAATGAAAGACTGTAACACATCTTTTTCGTACGTTGTTTTTTTTATTTTTCAACGTTTCATAAATTAAAATCGAAACGGAAAAAAGTGTAACTATGAAACATATAATTACCCACCTACACTTATTTTTAAATATAATCTCATTATTTACCTTAACATAGGACAAAATCCGAATAGTTGGGCATAGAGCAAATGTGAATACCGAAAAGAAAAATACGTTAAAATCGGTGTTCACATTTATAAATGGAAGAAAAATCATTATAAGAAAGTTTTGCCGGAAATACTTAAATCTGATAGTAAAACTCCGCTACAAAGTTTTAATCACTAACAGAAATTGGAACTAAGGTAGTTTATTTTTATCTGTATTAGCTAGCGATAAAACTATTGATCTGGAACGGCATTATCTCTTGTTTTATTATTCATACTCTGTATAATTTAGCTGATTTCGCTGACAGTAATATAAACTTTATTTTAATTACACGAAAATTGAAGAAAATTGCTTTTATATTTTTAATGTGAAACATCTGACGGCGCGTTTGGATAAGAGTTAAAACGTTCTGATGGTACATTGCGACGTTCCATTCGGTCAAGTTCGCGTCTTTTCGGCAATAGTACGGCTCACAATTTTTGTATTTGCATAGTTTTTTAATAAAATGCCCATACTAACTAGCAGCAAAACAAACCGTTGGTTTCAAATCATATACAATTTTATACTACCTGAATTTCAACATCTATATTTCCGATTGTATTAATCAAATAGAATATAATATCAAAATTTGACAAAATCAAACTGAGTTACACAAGGGTGCATACAACGCTAGAACACCGTCGAATATTGGTTCGTGTACGAGAACATAAAAATAGGTTAATTACACAAAACACCTCCGATCACACCATCTCCTATAGTTAATAAACTTAATGAGAACTAGTACAACCGAAAATTTAAAAATTGTATTATATATTTCAATATAAATTTCACAACCTATGATGTCCTTCAGGTTTTTACTTAGAATGTAATTAAATTTATTCGATATCCGTTTCTCAATCTTTAAAAATCGACTTCAACTAAATCGAAATCTGAACGGAAAATATGGTCCCATCATCATTTAAACATTTTTATCCTAAATATATACCTGGCTTTCATATGTTGTTCCCTTAACAATTTTTTATCTATCTCTCTTATTGGAAATTATTCCGATTACGACGGTATGCTTTAGACTAGCTCTATGTTGTTCTTGGATATATTTTCTGTATCTCTCATACAGTAACTTACAATAGACAATTTTTTTATCGCAGGGGACTAATATTTAAAACTTTCAATAAAATAATATTTGAAATTAGGATACATAATAAATGAAAAAGCCGAAATTTGCTTAACTAAAAAAATAATTAATCTATACAATGTTTTTTATTGGATTTTTTTTACCATTTGACCGTCATTAGTTCTTTTTAGTTTTACTAGCCAGTAAGATTGGAATATATCGATGTGGGGGTAGACTTGATTCCTGAACTAATTCCCACACTTCCTCTGCAATATTAAATAACCTAGAAGTTTGAAATCTCAACTCAAAATCGAAACTGTACCAAAAGTACGAAACATACATACACGACTCTTCCTTATTTTTAATATTATTATTTTTAATTTGCACTAGTAATACTAATATAAAACAAATTATATAATTTGTAACCCAGACGTTTTTTCTAGCCTCTTAAAAAATATTTCCTAAACTTACTTTCTTTTGCCACAATACTATGCAAGTGTTTACATAGCCAGACTATAACTTCTTTTGATCGCGTCACACTTACAATGTTAGTTCCGTATAAATAGGTTTCAAGTACCTTATTTTTTTACCCACAGTTATTTTTACCACATCCACCATGTACTATCATATTGCTCTGTAACTCACTGCCATCTTTTTACTATGAAAATTGCATCCTCGGCACAACTGGATGCATTTTACCATGCAGTTGAAAGCACCTGCCGAAGGCGCCCGTCGCGCCGGCGCCAACGTGTCTCACGACAGCCGCCTTCAGCATGCCGAATACAAACACAGCTTGCCTTATTGCTGTCTCCGAAATTGTCTTAAGATTTGTACTCAATCCTTGCAATAGCGACAAAGTTGTACATCTAGTGGAGTAAATAAGTTAGAGCATTGAAACTCAACGAAACACACCATTAAGATAACAAATATTGTGAATAAAATCGATAAAGGTATCGTGGCGCTTTACCATAACTGCCTATTTTACCTCGGTCAAATATGACGTATAAGTAAATACCAAGATCTCCATAATCGTATTTTTGTAGTCTGTCTAACCCAAGGACATAAATATTCCAAGCCGACTGACTAATATGTCTGCCTAGAGTTCCCAATTTAATTTACACCTTGAAATTAACAACTGTAGTCGTCATTACTTTCTATCATCAGTCAGAAATATTTTAATATATATATATATATATATATATATATATATATATATATATGTATTTAATATTCAGCATTCCAACTATTATCACCGAATAGAAAATTCAATCGAGCTAATAGTACGCTTATTTCGTGCTACTCATTTTGCATTACTATCAATCGCTGAATTTGGTTTCTCACCTCAAGTCTGTGTCTTTTTCTTTTCTTTCCTCTATAAGCGAGCGATTACTCTATATTGCTAAGCCTAGTAAATTAATACTCTATATTGCTAAACCAAGCAGAGACTTCAATTATCATGTTTTAAAATATTTCAAACTTCTTGAAACATGTTTTTTTTATATTTTTGGTCAGCTAAAGCTTGAACCTTGTTAATTAATTGTGAAATAGACTCCTGTCTATTGGCACTCGCTATTCTAATAGCACAATCCAGATCCAAAATTAATCTGAATCTCATGAATGTAGCTGTTGTTATTTTAAAGGAAAATCGAATATGACGGATAACCAGAAGGACGAATAGTTTTCAATTTTGTCAAAAAAAAATTGTTTTTTTTTGTGGAAAAATAGGTTTCAATTTTGTCTTTCGGTCAGTTTTCTTCTTTTTTCCGAATCCGTGAGAATAACAAAACTCAACGAAAGATTACAACGCTAAAGTTTACGCCATAATTCTTGGACCCAGTAAGTGCAATAATCTGAGAACAATACTGGCGATAGCGCAGCTTCCAATATACCCACCTAAGATATGGTTTACGAGTATCGATGGTTTCTGCTGTGGAGGCAGCAAGAAGTACCGTTTCAACATCAAGAACTTACCTGCCTTGTGAAAGAAATAAGAGCTTTAAATGCTACCGGATATAAAAGAAGTAACCAGAAAATTATGAAGGCAGATCTTGCAACTAATTAGGCATTGGATCGACAATCCAATCCATCAAAAAACTCCGTTACAAAAAGTTTACAACATAGCTGAAATCCGATTGATTATCAGCAACCTCGATCATAATACCAGAACGAACTTGAAACCATTGCTGGAACCTGAAACATTTTATGTCTGTATAGAAGTGATTACTTAGCACGTTTGCTTCAAGAAAAGAAATAATAAACGAATGTGTGCCAAGATTTCCCACAATCCCCAGGACGACGACGCGCAAACCGCCAAAGAAAGAGATATTTTGGGGATATAAGGGAAATGAGTATCTGACCTGGTGTTGTTGTGCGGTAGATCAGACCCGCATGGAAATGTTTCGAGAACCAAGTCAAAGCTCCCCATCAACCGTAGCTTCAGTGGATTTGTTGAACATAAAACTTATTTGTTGAACATAAAGTTTAGACATAAAACAATCTGGAAAGGAGTTCATAAGTAAAATATGACTTGAAAAGTCTAATATATGCTGTATTGTAAAAATATATCACCAAAAATATGAAACTACGTGATGTAGTATTATTTCTATAAAATATAAAGATTTTCATACCCAATCTTTGCTGATAGCCCACCTGAAGATGTAATACAACGAAACCTAGGTCGTGGTAAAGAACTTAAAGAAAGTAGAAATAACACTACATCACGTAGTTCCATTTAATTGTGAATATTGAATTTCTACAAAATTAACGCCAAATATACAAGCGTGATTTATTGTTAGTATTTTTCATATATCTAATAAGATATATGCATATGTGATATTTAGTTGTTTTCATATATGTTTTTTGGGTAAATGAAATGATGGTTCCTTAATGCATAATCTACAATACTAGCAATATACAAATATAAAATGTTAAATGTTATGTAATGTATTATTATAACATTTTTATTATTACAAATAATAACATACCGCTAACCACGAATCGCCTTCTAATGCCAGCATCTTAAGCTGCAATCAACTGTAACTTTTTCATTAAGCCGTAAACTAAATTCATGTTATAAGTACAACACACTCATTTATACTGAGTAACTTTTAATTAACACGTGAATGCGTAAAGATGTAGCCCCTCATCTCGCTTCTAAGCCGCAAGGTTATTTACCACCTAAATGGAATAAGCAACGACGGTGTTAAATCACACGACATCGTCGCAACACGTCTCACTTGCTGCCTTCACCGATATACAATTCCATGTAAACACGCGCCTCCTATAAGGACTTGACCTTATTCCCTTTTAGTAATTTCTGGAACAATTCCAACTATGTTTCACATTCTTAAAAGAATTACACTCACTTTTATCCGCACTTCTCTCATTTATTCTCTTTGTTAAATCTTCTGTCTAAAGGACTATTCCCAAACGTAATTGATCCAGTTTTATTTCTTTTAAATTGAATTTTACTGCGATATTCATAAAATAGCTACAGCAAACGTGATGAAAATCTTGATGTGGAAATTATCGCATTCATTCAAATTTCATTTTTTTTCAGTTCTACCTTAATTCTATATAAAAAAATTAATAACCTCTCTCCACTACCACTTACGGTACCAATCACAGACATTTCCTAGTTAGGAATTAGATTAGTTGTGTAATCCAGATAAAGAGATGTGGCTAACCATCTTTCCTATCAGATTCGTCGAAAGAAAGTTCTTCACAAAAAACAGGATGTCTTATCCCCAGTACAACTTGTCATTATATCATTGCCGTATACTACCATACAGTTGAAAAAGATATAAAGATACCATGAAAGTAAAGCTAAAATTAGAGGAAGTTGTATTTCTAGTCATTTAAACAAACTCTGATGTACTGTTTGATGCTATAATAAAACCGCTGGAGGTGCCTGCAATAAAAAGTAAACATTTCCGTACATTCCAAACAATTACAATCATATTAATTATAAATCTAAATTAATATGATTGTAATTGTTTGGAATGTACGGTACGGATGTTTGTTAAATTACCTATAACCCAATACTTGGACTTTTACTGCACAGTTAAGTCGATTTTTTAATGTAAAATTAATTTTTTCAAAGTTTGACGTACCGTAATTCGTAAGCGGTAAGTTCTGTGAAAATTGCAATGCCAAAAATGACGTAGAGGATCTAATGCGCTAAAGAAAGGTTCAAATATTTTTTTGTAATATAAACGGCTCGCAAGATGAATGTTAGATGAAATTAAAATATGATGTAAAACTTGAATTATTAAAAATAAATTATTTTATCCCTCGTTAAGTTGTAAAATATTATATTATGTCCTAATTATATACGAACTTCAGTGAGTCTCTCTGTAAGAACTTTACCAAATAAATTTTCCTTTTTTTTACTAATACGCCACTATTGAAAGGAAAATTTATACTTAATGATTAATAAATAGATAAATCAAATCTTTAAATGATTAAATTCAATTCAGTATCTGAAAGCGTATGAAGTATCTGAAAGCGTTCGGCAAATAAGATAACAATGTTAAAACCGAGACCAGTAGTATTAACAAAAGCATAACTAATATCTCTGAAATTGATTTAAAAAACTTAGTCACTTTATTTCAAATACATTTAATATTAATCTATGTTCATTCGCAACGAATAAGTTGAAGTTAAACTTAATCAGACGCTGTAAAAATATATAGCCGAAGAGGAGATAGCGCGTTACGCCATCGAGTGTCGACGAGTAAACTAGTCGTATAGCATAGAAGATTATGACATTATACAAAACTCACCTTGTCCGCCTTGCTTCAGTTTTACCTCTCCATGCACCCTTTTTTATTATACTTAGTAGGAATGACACTTGCACTTGTTATAGTGACAGAAATATATATATATATATATATATACATCTGAAAATTAGTAAAATTTTTAGTAAAATGTAAAATGAATTTGTTTGTTGTGTTTAACTTTTTTTAGAGTGAAAAACAGATTAACTCCTATATAGATCCGAAAGGCCCTCCTACAAACTCGTGGTGTCCCTAAGATTTTCTAATCCAGTTTCTTATGAAACATTGAGTTTTTCGAAGTTTTATTATAAAATTGAAAATCTAAATTCTTTTAAAAATCGACTATGAAAGTCGTTTTAACAATGGTTTGACGGTATTTCGTCAAATCGTCTTCAAACTGAAATTGGTCTGCTATCGTCACCAGACAATCAGAAATCAGATCAACTAATAGAAATGTAGGTACGATAATCAGAACAGTGCGCACAGTTTCGTTCATACACTGGGACGTACAATTTTCACCATCGTATACTTATTTTATCAAAATGGGCACAAAGTGTACAATATATTTCAAGAACATCTAGATAATGAAACGATAGGCGACTTATTTGAAGGGAATCGAAGTTTGTTGAGTTAACCTTTGAAAAAACATCTCAGGTACGAGTGGAAGTAACATTAAATTTAGACACTTATAAACATTTAAGAGTGTGCACTGTTTCTATTAAACTACTTGAAAATGTTAATTTTCCAAAATATAAATATATTGCTTACTATATTTATCATAGGTGTGAAAATGTGACGCATATTTTAAAAAAATTATGACATTTAGAATCATCGCTACAATTTGCGTGAACTTCTAAAAACCCCTATTTTTTCATGACTTACGTAGATTAGTTTTGAAAATAAGAGAGTGGAACACATTTTTTGGCATATTTTTCAATAAATCTTTAAATATATAAAATCTTATATTATGAAAAAACTATTTTTAAGGCCTTTGGAAACTTTTCAATTAATACTCCACACAAAATACTGAATTCAAAGAAAAGTTTCGAGAACTCAATTTAGCAATTTAGTTTTTGAGTTTTAACTATTGAATATGTGCGGGTTAAAATGTTTTATTACTATGCCCAATTTTAAATTTTGACGTCGGGCAGTATCTAAGGAAAACGGCTGTGACAGACGAACGGACAGATAGGTGACTGGTCTAATAAGGGTTCCACTTTTTTTTGGTGTACGGAATCCTAAAAAATATAATGATTTATAAAAAATAAACCATGTAATAATGAACTTTGACAAGAACTTTTAAAGATTCCAGTGATATATATTAACATAATACAGACGACATAAAAATCTATAAAATGGTTCCAGAATGTGTCCCAAAAATGATTAAATATCATGGTTTCTCATGTGATTAGGCCGCAGTTTTTGATTAGAGTACTTAGATAAATTACAAAAATAAATAATTGTACCGTTAAGGATAATGTAAACAAATTGGTTATAATTGATGACTGTATTGGCATAAAAAAAACAAGAAGACAAAAAGAGTCTTTTTGTCCCGACAAAACCAAAACATGCTGTTATTTTGAAACGAAATAATATTGAAATAAAATTTATACCGCTACTTATTTCTAACAAAGACTAATTTTACGAAGTAGCCAGTAACCCAAATAAATTCTTTCATTTTCGGGGACTTCGTCGAGCCTTTATTTATTCTGAAGTATGGAATCATATTTATTACGTAATTTAAATTAATCTCCTAGATTATTTAATAACTCCATAATAAAAAATCAACTTTCCTCTCCCATTATAATCGTCAGTGTGGGCAAGTAACAACAATCAATTCACATAATTTCTCTTTGTAAAGATAAATCGTGCGACTAAAAAAATAATAACAAACTGCATTGCTTCAAGTTTATAAAGTAAATATTTATCGGTAACTTCTTTGAAGTAAGTAAATTGAATCGGATTCTACCATCTGGACATATAAATAAAATATAAGCATACATAATATACGTCCGTTCTTGCCGCAGTCATAGGTTAAATCGAATACTTAAAAGCAAATTGTATATAAAAATTATAACCTAATCAATATTGCTTGTTTATATGCTTATTTCGAAAAAGCTCAAACGGCTAAGATTGTTTTCATTTAAGCTATTCTTCTATCTATGAAAGTCTATACAGAGATTAAGATCGTTTTCAAATATGTTGCCGAAATGGTCAAGCTCTCAAACCAAAATATGTAACCCACAGTAATAGCAACGAAGGCAAGATAACGTGGCCATAAATGAGCGATGCGTCTTTACTTGAACCATAACAGTCTAAACAAAAAAAACCCTCAACTCATAAAATGTGGAATATAGTTTAAAATTTAGTCAATAGTTAAGTGAAATTAAAGAAAAAACACATATAAAAATGTTAATTTAAAAACTAATCCAGCATATTTACCACGTAATAAATACCGATTGATAGATACCAATTTTTACTCATAAAAAAGCTTGAAAATTAGAAATTCCAAATTTAAGAAATAAATTACAATAACATATCAGCGGAAATATACCTTCAATATGGAACTAATGACAACTCTATCACTCGACAAAGCAATATTTTTACGCTGTACCATATAGCCTCTTTTAGTTGTGCCCTTCTATTATTCTTTCTGTTTTCTTGCTATCTAGATTAAATGTTCTAAAATACGGAAGTGACTTCCGCAAGTGACTAGCTAGTGCTATCGACCGACGTCGTTATCATAACTCGCCCCGACAAGTTTCACGATAACTCGCACAGGTAATTCACCGGAGACCGCGTTGTACGATGTTTATTGCCGAGTTTCTTGGTGCGGACCGAGCGGTTTTATATTAGAAAACACAATTTAATTTATTCGAAAATTGGATTACGAGATACTCCCAATTATTACAAGCATATAGAGAATTCAATAATAATAAATACCACTAAAAAAATAATTTTTCTTCGATACAAAACTCAAATCTAATAGTATTAATTAAAAATAAAGTTTTGACTGAAATTGTTTAATCAATTATTTTCTGTCTCAAGTACATGAAACGACTGTTTCTGCCCACTCGAAAAAAGAGCGATATTTTTAGATTAAGAATTTCTGGTGTATATTCACCAATCTTTATGTACTTCTATTGTACCTACCTATATTCTATTGACCTTTTATGTACTTCTATTGTAATACAGCATATTACGCAAACGGTATTTTGGTATTCCTTATTGATACAAAAACAGCACTTCGCTAATCAAAAAGAAATTACTTAAAGCCCACTTGAATATAATTAGGATAATTTTTCCCGAAAGTAAGTTTATATCAAGAAAAATAATGTTTCGTTTATATATTGAACGTAAATATGTGACTAATTTACTATTAAAACTTTTTGTATGTTGCGATTTTATTTTTTCAGCAAAATAACGCCATATGCAAAACAATTCACGGCTAGAAAAAGATCTACCAACACGAAATGATAGGCCAGATAAAGATAGAAGAGACTTACCCAAGTACCGGCAAAGTTACTTAACATTCTTCATTCTATTAAATACATGTATTGCGATTTCGTTTCTGTCAAAAAAATACCGCATTCTGTCAAACACATTCTGTCAAAAAAATACCGCGAATGGCACTTGTTTCTCACAAAAAGTTTCAAAATTTGATATAAACATACAATTACATAATTGTAAAAGAGAATATAGCCAGACTGAGGAAAATAAAAACTCACGCAACGTGTATACCTGTCTATTACCTCAAACATACACACTCCTTACAAATATAATATGACGCACATCTAATATATTTTCTTTCTCATTGTTTCAGGTAATATACGCTGCATATTTTCACCAGAGTGGTGAGATGAATCCATATATTGACTTCGTTTATCATTACTTCAGAAATGAAGAATATGCAAAGCATAAAGCGAAAATGCTTACGAATTAACACTTTTTCTTATACGTATATTTCTAATATAATTAAGGCAATTTTATTGGCAATATAGGAAATTGGCAGTTATATAACATTACAATTCAATAAAGTATACACTTTTATAATAGAAATTAACAAGCCCTTGTTTCTATAAACCGTTTATAATTTCAACATGCTAGTTAATAGAATAATCTTCCTAAAAAGAGGTTGCAATTTTATTAATGAAACTTATGGGGAGATAGAATATAAGTAATTAAAACTCGCAATGAATTAAGTTTGATAGAAATGTATCTTAATTATAAAGAAATGTTGCATGCTTTAAATTTTATTTGGAAATAGAAACCATATCATTATATGAAATAAACATAAATTTGTGTCCGATTTGCTGTACATAATTATTAAACGAAGTATATTAAAGTATTTTTATTATAACATCGTTTATAGAATGAGTTGAATGTTCAAACTTGTATAAAATTAAACAAACCTTTCAAAGTAAAATTAACAAGAGATAATGTCATTTAAAGAGGATATTTAATATGAGCCTTTATTAGAGGGAAATAATTAATTGTCCGACAAAGAAAATATTTTTCATATTTTCAATTTGTTTTAATCATAATTATGTCTAAACGTTTCATTCTTAAGAGCCAGACTAACGCATACATTTAACAACGTCCTATATATTGTATTATACTTTTAACAAATAAGTTCAGTAATGGTAACATTATAACATTTACATTATTTAGTTTCGTTGATTTCGATATTCTTCTTGCTCGATTAAATTAACTCATCGTCACAAATATATTTATATTGATGGAATAAATGCGGATTACTGTTTGATCAGTCAATGGGCCCGGAAAACAGGTCTATTAATCAAGCCATGCAAGTCCCACGCTGTGGTTAATGGCAGTCAAAAGCTTCTTTCAAAAATTTCGATATCTGTTTTACCAAAGTTGTTATAGAACTGCACTATATTTCCCTACTCCACCACTGACAAAACTCTAGCCTGCTGATCGATGAAACAACAGCCTCAAATAAATGTCAGTGTCAGGTATATTCAACATTTTATGACTACATAAATGGTATGACAACAAGATATGTGCATTCGCCACATTTAAGGCCTCAAAAATTTTGATCATGTTTCTGATTATATGGTTCAGCTTAATTGATAAGGTTCGCTGCCGGCGCAACGTGCATATTCTTTGCCATCTTCTTAAAGTACTGAAGTATTCTCGTAGCTCAAAGCGGATTATCTTAGGTCTAGACTCTCAGCCTTACGTACTCATGGTACGCATTCCTTATACGAATATTCCTTCACTGTAGAATTACTTAGAAATGAGTAAAACTGTAGAATAACTTAGTTGCTTATCAAGACGGCGCCATGAATTGACACATTCAAAGGTCATCTAGAGGAAAAATTCAATCGTAACTCTCTTTCCTAACTTCCATTCACAACTCCCCATCATTCCCTGTCTGATTTTCCTTGCTATATAATTGTTCTATTACTTATTGTTTTTTTTGTTACTTTGAACTTTTTAACATTTTTACTATTTTGTTTTCTTTTCAATTGTGTACTTAGTCTGTTGCAATCTTCCACAACACAATGTATTTTCTACTTGAGGCTTTGGTTGAATGGAAGAAGTCGCTCCTGTAGCAATAAGTTGCACCTTATGTATTTATACGATAAAGATAATTAAAGAAATTTATTCGCTTTACGATTCCAGCAAGTACAAAGCGCACGTAGAGACATGTAAGTTAGACAAATGGCCAAAACATGTTAATCAAACGGCAACACGAACTTTCTAACAATGTTGAGATTTACTAAACTTTAATGTAGCAGATACACAGAATTTTGTATTATTTATCCTCATGATAAGGAAAAACAGTAGCTAAAACCTTATACGACCTCCACGTGTACAAACAGCCTTCGTTTATGCAATTACTGACCGTCCAAGCTTGTTGTCGCTTCTCCCCTTAGAGCGGCAGGGTTATTTTCTAGCTTTTATATTTTCTCTCTGGGTAGCGAGGACATTTAATAATACGGCTGTCTATGTTTATTTAATAAAATTGTACTTTTTTACCTAAATATTTAATACTTAATACGATGGATTTACACAAGAAAAACTAATGCCTTGGTCCTTGTTAGTTTTGTGATGGTGATACGAACCACCCTAAGTGAGTAAAAAAGAACTTCTGTAATTTGAAAATGTACATATTTACATAGATACATTTATATACAGTAAATGTTAGGCTAGATGATAGTAGGCTAATTATAATGGGCTGCTAAATTGCAGCTTAAATAACTTTTCCTTGGCACGTTTTTGACAACGCATTACATCCTGTTTGGGTGACAGGATACCAGAGAGTAGGTACACAAACCTACTTCGGAATACGGGACCGTGGACACTCGGCCACCTAACCTACACCTCTCTAGGTTGCTAGTACTTCCATTATATTCTCCAAGATAAGGAAACATTTGGTCAAGACGTAATTTTGTAAATAGTGAAATATTAGGAAATGTTTACTATTTGTTATCTTTCCTTTTAACAGCTCTCTCATAAGCTGAAAAAAGTGCTTGGCACTAAACAACAGCCACTTCAGTTATGCCTAATTCTTCATATAATTTAGTCTTTTCTGAAGTCTTTCACCCATGAACACCAACTCTTTTAATGTGTCGACTATTTTTAAAAGATTTTAACTTTCAGTATACAGATTAAGGATATAATGAATCGGTAATTTTGATTAACAATATCTAAGTCTACGGGTTATTGCATTAATATTTTTGTAATCTTGAAGATGGTGAAGGCTCTTTGATATTTTTTCAAACCTTGGTTGAATAAATTCGACAAAACAGAATCTTTATAATCTATATTTAATAAACACATTATTCTATAAAATATAAATGTGGTAATGAAATCTAATAACCAATTTAAATACTGAATACACCCAACGTTCCCTAACTTTGACGATCAAATAAGAACCTGCATCATAACATAAATAAATAACATTTTCCTCGATTAATTTTTATCGTAATAATTTCTAATTGTCAATAGGTAAATATTTATCAATGTATACCTCTACGCCACAGACATACTTAGCGATATTTGTAAAAATACATATACTTTGTATGCCAACAGCGCTGGCGCCCTATAGGTGCAAAGCATCGATTACGGTCCAACGACTTAATTTTTTGCTTATTGTGGCCACGAATGGATACCGAATTTCGAGAAAAACGCACTTGGAATTCAATATGTAGGTTTTGTCCTAATTAGGTCATTAGTACGTATTATGGGCAAACATTTTTGCGCAAAGTTCCTTTCTGTGTTAACTCTCATTTATTTTACGGAAGGTACAATATTAAACCAATCCGTGAATCTCACTGAAGAGATCTTTCAAAAATTTCATAACTTTCGAACAGAGTCAACGTTCAGCGAGAGCAGTCTGTTCTATTTTTTGACCTTGCCTTAACGCAAAATAAAGAGATATTTTTATAATGTTTGTATTGTACGAAATTACTAAATGTGTGTATCGAGCCGTAACATTATAATTCTTTCCACGGAAGTAGTATAACCCGCCACGAGGCAGAAAATTAGAATACTTACATTAGGTATATTTCACCCGTTTTCTTCATTGCTAGTGCCATAAATTTTATTGCAAATATATTGTTAATAAATCCCCTAACATTACAGTAACTAAGTTTCAGAAAATGTCGCACATGTCTTTATTAACATACATCTTTTATCAAATTACATCAAGGGGTACTTCCCGTAACATGTGGTCGGTTAATATAGTATATAATATAAAAACATAGTTAATATGGAGATATTTTTGAAAGCTGTTCTTCTCATGTACTGCACTAACTTTTTTTTTAAATAACGGTTCTTTGTTTACTACAATTATTTTTCAAAGGTTACATTACGATCGTAAAATCGCTTTATTGCTAAAATACCAAAATATAAGCTTATTTATTATATGGCATATATAGAAATAAAATCCCTAAAATGAAAAATTTCCTGGTTATAATATACTCATAATATTATCGATATTTCACAATTATTACGATGGCAAATATTTAAAAGCAATTAAAAAACACAAATGAAAGTAGAACTATACTGAATTAAAGAGGATATTTGTTTCGTAATTTTGTTGGTATGTTATAACAATGAAATGAAAGATTACTTGTAGTAAAAGACTGTTCTGAATTTTTTTTCATTTAATTTATAGTTAATAACTACCAAATTAGGAGATAAATTGTTTTTCTTTCATGCTTATACTTAATATATAATCACAATTGAATTTATGTTTGAATCAAATTATGTTCCCAAATATACATCAAAAAAATAAGTATAATTTTATGCGAAACGGTAGTAAAAACAGAATCTTGTTGAAAAAAACAGAAAATATAAATTTAAAAAAAAAAAAGTAAAACATTTTTCTCCTCCTAAATTGCAGTGTGCGTAAAAAAGTGTCGCCAAAACTTAATGTAACATTTAATTGGATTCGTCGAATACTTCCACTTGTTGAGCGTACTGAAGCGATTTCTATTCTTAGCCACGCGAGTTCAAAGAAAATCAAATACGCAATCCCCAAAAGACCAGCAACCGGTGCGATTGATTGAATCAGGAACGAAAATGGAATTGAATTTAAAATCGGCTGCAGAGTCAGAATTGCGACTTCGCACGCTGATTTTAACGGCCCTTTCACATGAACTTCTCCAAACTTGACAACATAACTTTGAATAGAGATAATTTGAATACAATAATGAAAGAGTGGATCGAAATATTAATGGTAAAAGTCTGTGGTACAAATCACTGAGAAAATCGCTTCAAATTTGATATCTATCAACACAATATCACATGTGATTAAACAGCATAATTGTACAAACGGCCGATTTCTATTGGACATGTTTATACACTTTAATTTAAATGATACTCAATAATCAAAATATATATTTGAAATTATTAGTTAACCTGAACATTTTGGACTGAACATTTTGGCTAATCGCTTCGCTAATGCAAAAAAAATATCTTTTTTTTCTTTTCAGTTTCACATAGTCTACTAGGATATGAAAATTAAAATATAAAAGAAGTTGTAGATAATATTTTGTCTTCAAAATTTATGTCATAACCCCCAAAATATTATTTTTTTAAATAATCGATGTAATAAAAAGATATAATAGATATTCGTATAAAATTAAAGATAAAAAAATAGTAAACATTTCAATTTAATGATTTTATAATAATTAGTAGTCGCCCAGCTCTTTAAATTCGAACATAATTCATTAAATTTTTAAGTTCGAACGTTCTTTTGTCAAAAGAAAAAATTGAGATTTTTTTGTCGAATGCATATCATTTTTTTTTTATTTTGTTCCATTACGTCAGCTGAGAGGGTGTACAAATATGTCATTAGCGTGTGTCGTTTGCCTTAATTCCCTGCCATAGCTATGAAATTTAAAATTTGATATTAGTAACTGTTGAAAAAAACACAATTACAGCTTACATTCGTATCCATTATAACACCGATATCTATTGCATAAAACACAATTACAGCTTGCATTCGTATCCATTATAACACCGATATCTATTGCATAAAACACAATTACAGCTTGCATTCGTATCCATTATAACACCGATATCTATTGCATAAAACACAATTACAGCTTGCATTCGTATCCATTATAACACCGATATCTATTGCATAAAACACAATTACAGCTTGCATTCGTATCCATTATAACACCGATATCTATTGCATAAAACATGAAATTAACGCTCTTTTTTGCCTTGACACACTTCACAGACCACTGAAAACAGAACATTTGCAATCACACAAAATTCACAACGCAGAACTCGTTCAATGTGAAAGTTTAAAATCTTTACTCTGTGCGACTGGTGCACGCAATATGCTTAAAAAAGGTACAAAATTTTCTCTTCACGTATTAATATGTCGATTTAATGAGCGGCCCATAGCCTTTAGTTTCAATGTCGAATTTAGGAAATGGGGCTCACGACAGGGATATAGTCGGGGAACGAAGAGACTGGTTCCTGGGATTCCGGGATATTTCACCACAACGGAATGATGATAATTTTTATATGCCAGAGTTAAATCGAAACAATAATTCTACTACTGTTACGCGGCGTAAATTGTGCCAGTATTATCATTTTAATTCAGTGTGAGGAATAATGATTTTAAAAGAAAGGAATTAAACAATAAAATTAATTACCAAATCATTTTAAATTATCTCATAATCTATTTTAATAATTCTATTTATTTAATTCGTTTTAATTAAATCATAATATATCTATTTCAAATCAGTTTTGCCCCACGATTTCACTTGCGTGAAATTCGAAATAATAAAGCTTTTTATCTCATATATATATATATATATATATATATATATATATATATATATATATATATGTATATATATATATATTTATGTATATATATATACATATATATATATATATATATATATATATATATATATATACGTACATATACACATACATATACGTGTGTATCTGTATTAAGAAATAAATTTGTCAAACGGCCGGTCAAACTAACAATCTGCCATATTCCACAAATATGTGCACGACTGAGAGTTGCGTGACGCTCTCGTTGAACGCGCCTACCGCATTAAGCATTCCGAAGTCCCTTTATTGAATAATGCATAACGATTGCTTTTAACCGAATCCGCACAGGACCTTTTTATATCTCTCGAGAGGGAAACACGCGGCGCCTGGAAGGGTGAATAGTATTAACCCCTAGTAGCGTTTCAATGCCCTCATTTAAATATACACTTTGGTATTTGAAGATATTGTTTCGTATTATCAATGGAGTGAATCTCAAACGAAATAAACAATCTAAGGTAAATTAAAGAAATTCATAAACGTTTTAAATATTAGTGAAAGGAAATCGAATATAAAGATCTGAACGTTGTTAATTATTTTAAATGTAATTATATTTTAACCTCAATTATTAATTGAATATTATAAATAAGTACGGTCATAATATTATGACTAAGTATCAGCCTTGAACCGTTACTTTCCTTATAGATACCGTTGATATTACCAAAGGTGTTGGATACAAGATAAAGCAAATAAAACCCACGCACCTATTCGGCTAATTTTAAACTATGATCGTACTTACCATCAAAACCACTCAACTTGTATATAATAAAGGTAAATAAGCTAAACGTTAACAACCTTTTTAATTGTTTTGATCATGTATTTGAAAATCTGACCATTATTTTGAATACCAAATCCACACCGACATGTCTGAACTAAAGTAAATCTGCTAACTTTGCATATTACGAGTATATCGATGGCCAGCCTCAGAAGTTGATAACTTTAGTTTTCTAATTCGACTAGAGGTAGGAGGTAAACTTTTCTTTCGTAATAGCGTTTTGGAACGCTATGCGCGGTGAATTTAATGCGACATTTTATTCGGGTAACACGAAATGATTTTTCAGATGAAGCAAAAATTTCTTCGACACACTGACATTCTTAATAAACAGGTTACCTTATTTGACTGCGGCAATATAATTTTAAAAGTCGTGAGATATGCAAATTGATTTTAAAATATTTAAAAATGATTTCACCCCCTAAAACATAATAATATATTATTTTCAACGTAATCATAATTAATAAAAATAAACCATTACTTATATACAAAGGGTGATAAGATATTTACCTCAAAAATGTTACCGTTCATGTTCTGTAATAGCGTTATGTAAAATCATTTAATTTCTTTAAGGAAATAAATAATTGCAGAAACCAAACTAATTTAAGAATCAAAATAGTTTTTCCTTACTGAGATTCCATATTTAATGAATGTATTTAAACCACATATTTTATTTAAAACAACTTCACAGACACAATTTTACCGATCAGTAAATGGTTTTGATACAGAAAAGTAATAGAATAATGAAAGAACTCAGCACTTAAATAATAAGTACGTGATAAACGCTTTCAATTAAAATAAAAAATTTAGCAAATGTTATGATTATTTTGTTATGATATGAAAATAACAAGAAAATACTCGGTTCATCTTGGTGTATTTAGGTGTGATGGCAGCATGGTGCCCATTACGCTGCCATCATTCCTAAATTCAGTTTGATAAACGATAATTTGAAGCGCACACACAACATCTTTATTTTTAAGTGATTATACAAATTTCCACGACAACCCTTCAGAAAACAAACACCCTTAATGACGCACCGGTAACTTACAACGTTAAATATAACGTGGCTTTTTATAGATTCTCTACGCTCACATAACAAGACGATTATCTATAAATACAAAAAAGCACTCGTGATACAATGAAACCATGTAGTTACAGCTCTCCCCCGCACACTGTCAACATAAATTGACACATTATTAATAACAAAATCAAATATAACGTAGTTTATTTCCAAAACTGGGCCGACGGCTGACGCTTAAAGTTAAACCTATACGGTCTGTGGCTTAAAATATAAAGCTCGCTTCGCGTTCGAATAACCATATATATATATATATATATATATATATATATATATATATATATATATGTATGTATATATATATATGTATGTATATATATATATACATATATATATATATATATATATATGTAACGTAATACCAAATTTCCAAAGCATTTTACTAAAATTTATATTACTTTATAGTATACTAATAATAATATTTGTTTTACATAGAGTTCCCAACAAATACAATTTAATTACACGTAGATAACGTGTAATTAAATTTGTTAACAATAAATAATTCGCTATTAAGATTCACTTACGTGTTTTTCATTTCCGTTACATATACCAAGACCGCTAAATAATAAGGTTTTCTCACGCAAAACAATGGTACCGAAATCTTTCATAAAATAACCCCTTCAGACCTAAATTATTTTTGTTAATGTTAATGTACCTTAGGATATTATTTTATACAAGCATCTTGCGCCAAATTCAAAGAAATTTCTTAGGTTATCATACATAATCAACAAAATCAGAAAAAAACAATTGCCCCCTGATTCAAATCAGCAAAAATGTCTAGAAACCTTATATATAGTGTACTATATGCATCACATTCGAAGAGATTATGTAATTTAAATTCCTTTCTGCTAACGCCAACTTATAATATTGGTTGAAAAGTCAACGTGAATATCAAGATAAAACTATAAATTAAGTTTACACTAAGGTTGAAAGTTCTGTCTCACTAAAATATTTTCATCAAACACGTTTTAAAATTCTGTTTAGTCTATTTTCTGTCATCCAATCTAACCAGAACTTTACTTAACCATTAGTTACAGGCCTCCAGCGAAAAGCCTCTCCAAAAGTCTAATTCTTGCTTTGCCTCGTTCGCGAGGGAATACAAACGAATTAAACTTTCCCGAATGCTCTGTACAATTCAATTAGACCGTAATCACAACCATGTACACCTAAGAGATACACCCTTAGGTGTATCTACAGTAACAATAATGTATGCAATGCTGAAAACGAGAGTTTAATTAAGAAATTCATGCTGTTTCAATTTTCTAACCGAATTAAAGTTACATTTAGTTGGTTAAAATGTGAGATTAACTTGGAAGCAAGACCATCGTAAAATATGCGCGCAACATTGTTACAGTCCTGCGGCAGCTTAGTGATGCGACGGAGGTTTAGATTAAAGAATTTTGCCTCGACCGGAGATGGTCAACTGGATTTATAACATGCCAGTTTTTATCCTCTCTATGCATGAATCGTTAGTTTTGAGAGTGTCTAAAATCTAAATAGATCTTTTTTCTTCATTAAATGACAATATTTTAATAATATTTTTTGGTTCAAACAGATGCACTTATTATTTATATTTGGTTATTTTAAATTTTATTTAATAACGTTTACTTCATCTTTAGCCTTAAAAATTTTGAAATTGTGAACAAATTTTAAATCATATATATGCCGAACAAAAAAATGTAATATGAAATATCTAAAAAGGTAGATGGATTGAAATAATTGCAAAAAATACAAAGAACTTGCCATTCTACATTACAAAGCTTTATACCTGTAGAGGAGCATGATAACCACGACAACTCGACCTTTAAAAAATCGTCAATTATTCATCTTATAATTAAAGTATACGAGCAAAATATCGCTAAAAATAACTTTTTAAAATACCACAACTTTTGCCTAGAAATCGTTTCCCATTATTATCTAAATTCCCGAATATTTTTTACTTACTCGATAATAAATATAAGGCCACATCACTTTGTTAAGTTTTCTATTGAGAACTGAATTGATTAATTTATCACACGACGTCGATGGATACGCCATCTATACTAAATAAATACATAAACTCTAACAATGAAATTAACCGCTAATAACTAGATGTTACTGACATGTTGACTTATTTCTCAAATTTCGTAGCGGATCTTGAGTTAATTTAAATGCAAAATATTTCTTTCACACACTTTTTCTTGTTATTATTTCCCCTTTACAATATAAATAAATACACAAAAATACAAAAATCAAAATTCGGCCAAATTCATCTTTCCGGTAGGCATTTTAATTTACTAAATTGTATTTCAAGAGTTTGCAAAAGATATATATTATATATTACTATCTAAAATATATCTTAATTAAAGCAGAAATGACCAATATATACATAAACAAAATTTTGAACGCGTTAGAAGTTATACTTCTTTAGCATAACACCAGAATAACTTTTTAGCACTCAAATATTAATGGAAATAAAATAATAAAAGAACTGGAGCGTAAGTTTAAATGCGGATGGTAAAATCTAAATTTAATCAAATAATTAAATTTCAAAATTTAAGATTTATTTCACTTGGCTTTCCATTGTAAGCCAATCATCTGCCAGATCATTTTCAAATTATCGGCTTCAACTTTATTATTTTCTCATAGAGACTGGTAAAAAAGTTGATCTTATTTTGAATTTAAATTTAAAATTAGGTTTAATTGTTTTTAAATGAAGATTCAGCGTTCAATTTAATATAAATAAACTATTAAATTTACTTAAACAATCTAAATAAAGTTTAATTAATAATGAAACGACATGAATATGTTGAAAATTTATTATTTTAAGTATTTAACCATTTATAAATTATTTGTATTATGAATTATAAAAGTACGTACCGAATTCCAAACGGTCTAGCAGATGATTGGCTTACAATAGAAAGCCGACAGAAAAATTAACTGCGACGTATCTATATTCATTTTCTGAAAGAAATACGCATTTTTCTCTTGCCAACTCGTGATCACCTGATAGCTGCAATAATTCAAACAAAGTTGAAGCGCGATAATTTGCGGATGGCCTGGCAGATGATTGGCTTATAATGGAAAGGCAGCGGAAACATAAAATGGTGAACTTCAATGACATGTTACCATGTTAAACGCGAGAATTTAATTGCTAATTAAATGTAGTTTAATTAATAATGAAAATAAATAAATATGCTGAAAATGTATTTTAATTTATTGATCTTAAATATTTAACAATTTGTAATTTATAATGCTGATACAGAATTGGGAACAGACCAGCAGACGATTGGCTTACAATAGAAAGCCAGCAGAAAAATAAACTTTGACGTATACACATTCACCTTTTGAAAGAAATACACATTTTTTTCTCTTACCAGCTCATGATCGCCTGGTAGCTACGATAATTTAACAAATGCGGTCACAGTATAATTTTTGACTATCAAATAATCACTTAACAACATTATCATCAAACAAACTTTAATACTCATACGCACCTTTTACTTCGAACAAGCAAAACGATAAAAAAATCTTTAATTGAGCAACTTCAGGGTATCGATTTTTTGTTGCTAACTTCATCCCATATTTCTAAAATTTAACTCTCATCACTTTTTTTACAACGTGTCTTAAGAAGTATAACTTCAAAAATGATTGTTTGCGTTAATTTCAAAATTTCTAAAACTGATTCGTCATATATGCGTACATTTATATGAGTATTTTTTACTTAACTCGAACAGTGTATCTAAAAAATAAATACCTACAACCCTTTGCTCGTCTTAGTAAATTTGTTCAAAAATGAAATTTGGAAACGACAATTAAAATTTTGAAAATAAGCAAATAGCGATCAATTATTTCTCAACCGCAGTGATGGCGATGAATTCTAGAATTATTCATTTTTTATATAAGCTATAATCGCTCTCCGGAAAAGTATTAACTTAATATATTTCAGAGTCGTTGAACAATCATCTTGTCTTAACTTGTTTAACTATTCTTAATACAAGACGTTCATCGCAAATTGATCTTTAAAGATGTAATTGATATTTCAATTAAGAGTGTTTCAAACAAATACTGTTCTCTTTAATACTTTCTTTGAATTTCTGACAAATAATAAAAATGTTAACGGAATGCATGCGAATAAAAATTCACCCTAATATAATAATTTTCCACGACATTCTCTATGCAACTTTACTACAGTATTATACACATAATGTTACTACAGTATTATACACATAATTTTAAAATTGAAAAAATCAATCTAATAACTGTATATTATATTCTATAAATAAATACAATACGGTCGGATTTCCTTTTACCTTTTCATAATTGCGTTTAAACATTCTCTCTGTCGGAAAATTGTGAAAAAAATATGAACCTACAATACCTCGAACGGCGGTCGCGTTTCGCTTTTCATTAAGTCTGTTTCGCTTTTTAGTAAAAATTCACTTATTCTACAAAGAGATTGCGGGATTTTTTCTCAAATCGGAAACATTCTGATGATTAAATAGTAGATGAGGTGGGACTTCTCGTTACTCAATTGCGATTTTCATGGCGATGACCTCGATATGAACTCCAAAAATAAAAGAAAATATTTTCACGGATTCGTGGTTCAGTGAATTATTCATTTCTACGATGAGAATGATGATATTTATATATTTATGAGGTCAAAGTCGTTACTGTAGATTTAATGTTAGTCTCTAGTCGCCGCAGGCTTAGTAAATATGTGGCTCGATCTACCCGCTTGTATCAAATATCTCTCGTTGAAATGTTATGTAAATCACGTTCTGAAAATCTGCCTTAGATTATTTGCTTCGCTCATACGTACTGAATACATGGCGCCTCCAAGTTTGTAGTGAATGTGGTGCGAGTACTCGATCAGAGATGAAATTTTTGCCCATATTACAAAAATATTTCCTACATTGCGTAATTTATATTTGATGTTAAAGTTCCGATTGAAGAAAAGTAACAAAATTAAATAAACGCAAGCGCAAACTATGGGTTCAATCAATATCGCAAGCGCAAACTATGGGTTCAATCAATATCTGCGTAAAACTGAACTTAACTCAAACCAGGTAGTGAGCACCTTCGACAGCCACATAAATAAATAATAGAGCAAAATGTCGCATCTTCCATAGTCAGTTAATTTAATTAAGAGCAGAAAAGTTAATGTTAATATAAGAAATAAAATAAAACTTATGTTACCAGTTACAGACAAGTCAATAATTAACGTTAGATAAGTTTAATATGAATAATATTGACATAACAATTAAAAATTGTAATTTCCATCGTTTCAAATTCTAATAATTTCAGGAAAGCAAAATAATAAGAGCGTTACACCTTAATCTTATTATTTTTTGCCCAAGACGATAACACTCGCCGTCTACTACGAGATGAAAAGAAAATCATGCAGATTAATAAAATGCAGATACCTGCATGATCTCACTACATGTTAGAAAATAACGGCGGCGAGGTGATCTTAAGATCTCATGCCTCATTACCCGACGACCAGCTTTAACTATAATAAATGATGCGTCTATTTACCAAGTTTTCCCGTTCGCTAGCCAAGACCAATGTCTAAACTGTGGACGAAAAGCTTAAAAACTAAAAAAAATAATTATTTATACTCTTGTATGTATATACGCAACTAAATTAACCTATCGAAAATCGATTATGACATTGTGTATATAACTAAAATGAAATTGAACGTACTTGAGTCTGACTTTGCTATATTTTGAAGAAAAATTATCGAAAAGCAATAATCAATTTCATATAAATAAAATAACGAGTCATTGCGTAGTACAAATTATGTTTACTATTAACTATCATATTCTACTTCAAAACTTATTGTGAAACAAATAACAGTGCATTGGCTACAAAATAAAAAAAAACCATCGGTATTGATCATTTCCTGTAGTCGTTTCTATAAAGTAATTATGTGTATTGTGTAATTCATTAATCGTTCTTACAAATTGTATTTTTTATTTCTTGCTCTTTCCTGTTTATAAATTACAAAATCATTTACTTTTTTATGTTTTAAAAAATACCAGTTTTAAAAAAAAATATATCGCCCTTCTGTAAATCCAGACACATTTTCGCTGTCTCCCTTTAAGTCTAATAAAAAACAGTTACTACCCCAGTGTTACTTCACTGCATGTATGTCCTACTACTGCATGTAATCGTCAAAAATTTCTCCCGATTTCAATAAATAACCACCAATGCTATAGCTCCCAGTACTACAGATACCCACCACCCTGTTTGTACCGTTGATATACGTTCGATTCGATAATTTAACAACCGAGCGAGTTTCGATAGAAAATAGCAGCGCAATATAGACAAATAATCGTCACATTATTTACAGATTAGAAAATATCTTGTATATGGTTAATTGTAGTTTAAATACTCTTTCAAAATTCTGTCGCGATCTAAGATCTAAGATGAGAATAAACTATCTCAATAAAAATCAACCTAAAAACATAAAGATAAATGGCAAGTCAGATTGCGAAAAAAGAAAAAATATTTAGTCACAAGACGCGGTGTGTTCGAATACACCTTCGTAGGGAAAAGGAATATCCTCGATTCTCTGTCTGTCCTTAGAGGCTCGATACATCTCGTATTGGGAGCGCGACGGACCACGACAGTCCCACATGTAGGACATGAACCTAGTTAAGCATTTAGGTAAAATAAAATCCGTATGTACTAAGTAAAAGGATCACACAAATAAAGAAAAACTCTAAATGGCATTTTCCGCGTTTTCTCCAGGTAATAAACGAAGTCGCATTAGCTATTCTCGCCAATGTTTGAATTTACTTGAAATTTATTCATTCGAATGGGAATATTGGACCCATTCTGACTATCTTGTATCCGCTTAATATTCGTTCGATGATGACAGTTAATATTTCATAGAACTTTAGGTAAATTAAACGAATTTAAGATGATATATCAATAATCTTATTACTTTACTAAAATACGTGTGCCCCTGGGCTTCACTGAGTTTCTACTCACTTGCTAGGTAAATTTATGTTCAATTCGTTCCACCTGGATCACATTATCCCATAATTTAATAGTCTTGTTTGTGCTGCAATACAGAGAAATGGTAAAAACATATGAACCTACAAACATAATTGCTTTAATTTACTTTCGAATTATTTATTTTTAAAGTATTAAAGCTCTGAACATTAATTATTAATAAATTCTATTACTATTATAAACGCGAAAGTTTGTGAGAATGCATGGACGGATTTTTGTTGCTCTTTCACACAAAAACTACTTAACAGATTTTGATAAAACTTTACAATAATATAGCTTATACATCAAAATAGTATATAGACTACAATTTGTAAAGATATTGTGTGATTATATGACGATCCGAATCAAATAAGTCGAAAAAATACCTGTCCTCTGGGAGTTATCTTAGCGTGCGCTGCCTAAACCGTTAAAGTTACACGAAGATAATGTAGAGTATAAATATTTCTCTTAAATATTTCTAAAAAAAATCCGCAACAGCATAGATCTAACTTTTATGTGGAAGCCATTATAACCAAAATTGTCAAGCATAAATACTATTCATTTAAATAATTTTTTTATAATGCACATTTTATAGTATTAAATTAATTCGTATCAAAATAAATACGTTTATCACTTTTGATATTTAAAGTAAACAAAGTTTGTCTTTCATACTAAATCAAAGGGACAAATAGTTTAAAAGTTATCACGACATGAAAGACTTAAGCGGAGCGCTATTAAAACACGCCGGTGATAAGCTAACATGGATCGGCGGCGCAGGTGGTGCGTGAAGCGAGAAGGGGGGGGGGGCGAGACAACGTCACGCGCCATCGCCGAGTGCCCTACCCGAACGCGTGCAGACGCGTGAGAGCAGACCGTTCCAACGATGAAAATAGGATGCATTTTATTCCGGAATGTTTTGATAATTAAGCCGACGAAACGTAGACATGATCTGGATCAGTACAACGACGTCCACGCGGGCAAAGCCATGGGCAAAACTTTTAGTTTCTTATATATATATATTTATATATATATATATAAACGTATGTATATAATTAGCAGGAAAAGTGTTTTCGATTATTGATTACCCAAAAATTCAAAATTGTTTAATAATTAAAATCATTGTGCAATTACCTCATTCTAATATATATATACAATGGCGCTATTAATTTATCCACATTTTTCTTATCGTTTTTTTTTAATTTATGAAAAAAGAGAGGTCGGTCTTAGAGACCGAAACATCCATGTAATCAAAAAATATTCCCATTTATTGAAAAAAATATGGATTCAAACGAGCTATGTTGACATGAAATCATTGTTTAAATTTAAAATATAACTAGATCCTTGATTACCATTTTTAACCTTAGAAACTAACGAACTAAAAATTATAAAAATCAATAATTATAATATCCAACGTTCTTTAATATAGAAGAGTATCCCTGTCCATTCCAGAAGATTTTAGAAATATACACTAAAAATTACAACTGTCGCGCTGAAGATAAAAACCTTTTTTATCATCTTAATTTTAAGAAAAAAACCATCAGATTTAAATTATGACCCAATAACGAAAGACAGACAAAATATATTCGACTCAGGGACGAACCTTAAAGGCGGGCATGGATATGCTAAAATATAAAACTAAAGAAGTTCTGTTACTAAAGAACTGTTATTCATTAAATCCCTGTAACGTCCCGCGTTGTACTATCTCTATTATTAAACAATATTCTAATATCTTTCTTTTATTATGAATTTCCAACTTAGAAAACTTCTACTCAGTACGTGTATGAAATAATCATAAAGAAAGATACAAAGCTTCAAAGTCTTATAGAGCGGTAGTTAACCCTGATAATCAAATTCCATCAATATTTATAATCCTATGGCCCGTAATAACTGTAGCTTAACATTTTATACCTTTAGATTGATTTCGAGCAATGATAATGCTAGAAGTAAATGAAAGTCACTATTAACTACAGAGCTTAAGTATTTTACAGACATACGCACATTTAACTTTATATTAAGTTAGATTATGAATCAAAATAACACAATTTATTTAAGTAGTAACCTATAAATTTAATTATTTTGGATAATTTTAGACTTTTATTTAATTAATGTTTATTCTCTTATATTTTTAAGTTTCTATATTATTCAAGTCTATGTGCTGTATTTAAGATAGTATCGAAGTGCACTGCGCGCTCACGTCACCTTTTTATTATTAGTCTTATTCTTGCAAATAAAAATAACCAAAAATTAGAACAATAAGGTATTTTCAAAAAATCATATCAGTCCGTATTCCAACTTTTATTATAAATTTCCGATTATCTCGCAAAAATTAAAAATCGAAATTAAAAATCTACGCGCTGATTATGATAGCTATTTTAGTGCCTTCACTTCGAAACACAAATTTAGTTTTTCAGCACGTAAATAACCGTCTATAAAAAGGACTATCCACCTTCTTTGTAAGGGAGGTATGACGCTATAGGCACAAGGGAGGTCAATGGTTTGGTACTACTTAACCACACGCCTCGGTATCGTGCTATCGATCTTGTACAGCATTTATTATTAACCACGACATTTAGCGGCAGGTGGACAAGCGAGCATATCAATTCAAATTATATAGGTATCGGCGGGTATTAATGCATGACGTAATATAAATGAATTCAGATGTAATGAATGTGATCTTTACGTATACCTGACATTGGTTACGATATAGTATCGGCCCTTAAATGTCAAGTCTTGTCTTATTTTAATATTTTAATGTCTCACTCACACATTAATATGTCAAAATCGTCTTTACACTTTAATGAAGATAAGCGGATTTAAATTAACTTGAACTATACTTATTTTACGTAGGTCTTCTACTAAGATTGACTCTTTTATTTAATCCTAAATAAAGCCTTCATCTTCATATTTATGCCCGTACACTATATATTCATAAATCTTCAGATTATCTCCGTAAAAGGGCATTTTTCTGTTTACAAAATTGTAATTTACGTCCTTTAATTTTACATGGTTTATCACATGGGTTATCACGGAAGAGTCACTGAATCTGTATAAACAAATGCAAGTTTTATGAAAACATTTAAAAACCCGATGTAAAAACGCGACAGAACAGTCGTCAATGATGAAGTTTAATCACTTTAAATAGGTATAGACGCAGCGCAATGCATCTCCTTGAGCAGTTCTTACCAGGATATCTAATTTTTACTATTCATTTAAAAATGTGTACATTACTTTTGTTTCTTTTTTTCAATTGAATAAATTAAAGTATCATTAATTAGGGGAGCCAATCATTTATTGTAGCGATGCCAATCACACCAATGACCTGCCGGCAGACGACAGTCGTTTGGAAATTTGAACGACTATTTTAATGTCGGTGCCTTCGCGATGAGAGTCGATGCTATTCGAGATAGAAAAGCAATAAAAACAAATGGCAATGACTTATTCATGAAAATAAAAGGTTTATATTCGCACATAATTTGTGATGGCGGATGCGGAAACAAAACGATTTATCCCGTTCATATCTATTATATTCGCTTTTATTACTCGCCGGGTTAAACTCTCCGATACTTGTTTTTATTGCATAGTCAATTCACCCGGTACGTGCCACTTAATGGTGTGTGCCTCCGATCAAAACATTATGTGGGTTACGAAGTTTGATTACGAATCTTTTTGGAAGATCAACGGTCATCGTGAACATTCTTATCGCGGTAACGTGTTTGCGATCTATGCGATGGTTTAGGTGCAATGAAAAAATCTAAACATTAATTCTTCCATCCTTATAATGTTGCAATGGAAAATAATTATTAAAGTCTTTCTTCTTTTCCTGGTTTTTTAAATATTTTAACATCTGCAACATAATGGCGGAAATTCCTATGATCATAATCACATAACTAATGACGTAAAAGTTCATTGAATATACAATTTTAGTATTGAGGAATAATTCTAAAAACTCAAACGTTGTTATTTGTTTCGCGACATTATGAAGAAAGAGTTATAGATTTTTAAATATGATATATTTAGTTAGTCGCTCGGTGGTTAGTTGTGCATCGTGTTATTATTTTCTTTCATTTTAACGTATATTGTATATTGCTGGGTGAGGTGAGGTAGTCAAGGTAATAATGTATATTGATTCAACCGCCTAAAAAATGTATGTTAATTCAATATTAAATACTTTTTTCTTTTATCTTATTTTAATTAATCATTTAAGAGAATTGATCAAAATAGTTAAATCAGACTGATACACATTTTTCTTACATATATAGCAATTAATAATTGAAATCAACACTATTCACATTTGCACCAAAATAAATGTGTATTTGCATTAATATAAGTTAGATAAAATTAGTTTAATCCTGATTTGAAAAACGGGTGGAATATGATTAATCACGGTTGGAAAACGGGTGGAATATTTCACATTACAAAAGTCTATTTACGTTAGTCATTGATGATATGAGTATAGCTTATTCATAATACTAAATTTCCGAAACGTTATGTTACAAATAAATAATAGAAACAAATCTGCAATATTTAATTTCCTGAAGATATTGCGTTATGAAAATGCCTCTCAATGTTTAGTTTTGTGAACAAATCATTACCTAAGTTCACAATCTATCACTATATCCTCTAGTAACACTATCGTTCACCTTCGCAGTTTATGTAGCCTGTTAAGAGTCACTGAACCAGTGTAAATATTTGAATACTTTTTTTTCACTTGAAAACTTACACAGACCGCTTATTGACTAGCTAATAAGTTTAATTTATTCTTTGACTAGCTGTTACCCGCGATTTTATCGGCGTAAAATGATTTACGATGATAATTAATAGATACTGATAATTATGATAATTAATTGATAATTAAATAAAAAAATTACTTACTAAAATAAAGCATCACCAGTACCATCTGGTGACGTCCTAAAGAAAGTTATTTTGATTATTCCTTACTGTACTATGTGTTTTATTCCAGAAGGAAAACTATTCTACGGGTTAGCATCTAAGAAGTTCTATTAGTATGTTCTAAATTTGGTAAGTATAGGTTGAGAAATTAATACATGAGGGCAAGCAGACATCTTTAATAGAAATAAATTGCACTTTTTCAGTTTATTACATTTACGTGTTTATTTCTTTATATTTTTTAAATTTATAACTCGTTAATTATGAGTTTATCTATTTTAAAAAGGAAATCATTTATTTCTTTGTTCCGAAATACTTTTACTTTTATTTTTTAGCGAAAAGAATACATGTCCTGTGTCTTTCCTTCTTCATACTCAATATACAATTTTCTAACTTTTCTGGAAATATTATAAATTACTTTTAAGTGATAGACAATTCATCTGTTTATTTCAACCGTCAACCAAAAAAGGGTGGCAACAACGAAGACACGGTACCCTGTACTGGGTATGAGCACAGTGTGGCAACACTCATTTCTTGTTTTACAATTCATTACCGAGCGGCCGTAGGGCGGCATTTCCGGTGCGGGATTTCCTTCCGGTATCGTCGAGCCGTCACCCGTTTTGTGTCGCGATCTCACCACGGGCGGGTAACTGATAATGAATCGCGCTCTAATAAGGGTTTAAAATTACCAGTCATTTACCATCCAGTCTACTGTTTATTTGAGTATTTCTTTATTACCTAGCTGTTTAAAAAATAAATGTCTTATTAATTGTACCTTTAAATTTTTAAAGAAAACAATTTTTAAATGTTTTACTGTGTATCCGCTGTAAATCACGCCACTTTAAATTTCACCATAATTTTTTCCCTTTACCACCCGAATGAAGCTGCGGTGAACTTATAAAAACTCTAACGAAATTTATATGCCACGTATATATCTCTTCTTGTTCCCTTTTCAAAAGTTGATTGAGTCTCAAACAACCCGAATGAAAAAAATAATTCATTATTTAATTCAACATATCAGTTTTTTTTTCTCAATATTAATCTCGGATCAAAAATAACAAAAATAAATTGGTCATGCGGTAAAAAGAATACTACAATAACTCATTGAATTTTTCATTTTACCACGCAACCTTACCTACCCATAATTTACCATTTAAAAGCTAAACAAAAGAACTTAAGTTTGTTTCTATTATTTATTTGTAACCTTAACCCTCAGCAGAAAAACTAAAATTTAGAATAAACACGATTATTTTTTACTAGACCCACTAGATTTTTGACTTAGAAATACCGATGGTTATCATAGCGATATTAATATAAAATTCAAATCATGTGACCACTAATGGAACGAATATCCTTAAAGATATTTGTCACATTAGCAGTCACATAACTGAGACTCCATAATATTAATATCAGTGTAACGAAAAAAATTGTGAATAAAATTAACATCCTGTTCTGACCTAGAATCTAAACCTAAATATAAAAATGATAATATTTAAAAACAAACTAAATAATCGAACTATTTTTTTTATTTGCTCTTAACAGAACTTAAATATTTTTATTATATTTCATATAAAAACGTGTACTTCTAATTTTATCTAAAACCTAACGCAAAATATTCATGATTTAATAAAATTACATAAAATAGATGAAAGAAGATGCTTTCTTTATGACACGTTCTACATAACCCGGCTCTATTTAAATTAGTTAGCGCGATTTTAAAAATAAAAATATTCTTTCATTTATTTTTCCTCTGTCTCTTCTTATTCCTCTTAATTATTGTCTTCATGCAAACAAATGCAATAAGCAGCGTATACGTAGCATTTCAAAAAACAGCAATACGGTAAAAATCATTTCCCTAATAGATAAAGGATAACAATTATTCCTTTTGAAAATTAGACAATATGCCACAATATTCACGTGTATACACAATACGGAAACATGACATTCGACTGAACATTGATTATTTTCTCTTAAATTTTTTCGGTGGTTGGGGCAAAGGACAATACTGGACAAAAGACGACGCGATTTTGTTTCCGACATTGGATCTATGTCTAATACGTTCCTGGAAAATAGAATAATTGTCCGGCATTACTGATATGGGGCAATTTCAATTCCAGTTGTCCAATAGCAAGGTCGTCACGGAACTGCTAATTTGCATCACTTAATTTATTTAGAATGTCTTTATCGAAAATTACGATAGTGTCTATATATATATATATGTGTGTGTGTGTGTGAATCGAGCAACGTAAGCGCAAAAAGTAGTATAGTATTCACTCCAAAAGGCAAAGTTTACATTTTAATTGAAAATAATGCTAAGTTACTGATCGAGAAAAAGAAGAATCGAAATATAAAATAATTGTCTTTGTATCTTTACATCCGCCGTAAAATAGGCTGCTTCGACAAATGTGATTGAATATATAACGGACGTTGCAAGTATCTTACATAAAACAAACAAGTCGACGCTATGTTTTTTCCCTTCAGTAAGGCCTTTCAATAAAGGAAACCACGATATCTTAAAACTTGAATCGCGGTAGTATGATATTAATAGTGGCTAAATTTAGCAGATAGGAAGCAAACGCGTTATATTTATGGGTTATCTCATCTCAGGAACATAAACCACAGGGCTCCCACCCTGAATACTATTAGTCGCCATTGTTATAATTAACCCTAACAAAGATTCCTACTTACAATTTTCTAATCTAATTTTTATTATTAATATTCTAATATTCAGAAAGGAATTGACAACATAAAAATTATTGAATATAATTTACCAGGTCCAAATATATTTAAAACAAGGGTATTATTGCAGATAATAAATTAAAAATTGAAAAACACGCGGAACACCAGTAAATTTGCAAAAGTATTGAGCTTTATTTTGAGGGCAAGCAAGGATTTTAACTATACTATCTCTACACAATTCCCTTGTACTCAGTCAGCTCGAAAAAGGGAATATGAATTCAATATTTATGAAACGCACTGGCCATATCAAAAGGATTTTAATTATATTTTTGCATCACCTCTCATATAGACTAGGATTAAATAAAAAACTACTTAATTACGAAGAACGTCTTTTATATTTTAAACTAAAAACCCTCACATAAGGAAGGAATGACACTGACTGCATATTCGTCCACAAGCTTGTTCAAAAAGCAACTGATAACGGTCCACTACATCAACACTTTAGCATTCCCCTCAAGAACAGTCGACATTATATCTGTCGTCACTTCTTTATTTTATTAGTGCTACAACGACATAGTATTTTATGATCTTCTCAATGAACTAAGGCGCATCGTTAATTAAAAATTAAAATAAAAGCTTATTAAGAATCATGTTAATAAGTGAATCCTGTACAGAACTGTAACAAATTTTATTTAGTTGTATATTTTATTGATTGATTACGTTAGTGATTATTTATTTAATTCGTTATAATTAACTAAAAATTTACCTATTTTGAAATTATTTTATATTAATGATACTAGCTAATTAACCATACTTTGACCACTCTTTTAATTTCGTCACATAAAAAATATTTATTTTGTTTTGTTTACCTCAAATGTTAAAGTTGGTGATGTAACTGTTTGTATGTCAAATATAAATAAATTATAAATAATATCCAGTTACATTTTTCAAGTACGTCCGTTCGTGCTCAAGACTTTTTGTATAACTTCTTCAAAACAACGTCTCATTTTGATTTTTCCATGCTTCATATGTTTCCTTATACGTCTCTTCTGGCGTGGATATATTCTTCATGCTTATCCAAATTCATTACTCAATATCAATATCAACAGTGCACGTTTCTATGTTTTATTCTTTTCTTTACTAAAACCATCTTAATTTTCTCTTGCATCACTGAAAGGTTTATATTCATTTAATGACAATTGAAATTATCCTATTTCCAACCTTGATTTCACAAGAGACCATTTTTCTGATTAAACCCTGTACGTAACTTATTCGTTCCTAATTTCGAGAGTGAAGCCACAAACATGAAACTCTAACTTTTATTATTAGAAAAAAAACTCAACTAACAAATTTTTATTATTAGCAAAAAAACTCAATTATTGGATCGGCTGACGAGTTTCAGCCAAGAGTCCGAAATTTTTCCAGAAAGGTTGTAGACATTTTCGGAACGTTTCATTACAAGGTATAAATAAACAAAAGCGCCAAATTAATGACAGCGTCAAGCTTTCGCGAGCATTACATAAAACATGAATTTAAATCGTTATTAAGAATTGACTTATTTCTTGTAATAGTTCCATCTGAACTAATAACGCACGTCAGTATGCAAATTCCATGTGATGGACGAGTCAACTATGTCGACGGGACGGCGAAAACTTAGTTTAAATCATGTTACCTTGAAGACAAACCCCATTCCAGACTTCCTTTTGAATTAAATATACAAGGATTACGACGATGAAAAGGACCCTCGACTGACAAGTAAATTTGCTGAGAGGCTGAATTTTAATTAAAGCATAACAGAGACGCTTTTCAGTAACAAGAAATTTTAAAAAATTTTCAAAATCGGATCAAAAAAGTCAGTATTAAAAACTCATTAGCAAACTCAATATTCGTAAAATTGTCTTAAAATATCATCAACAAGTACTTGGAAGACTCTGAAAATCTAAGGGCCAGTAAATTAACTAATGTTAAGATATGGGCGAACTGCTAACAACTTACTAATGAGAAATATCACCAGCTTTTGATTTTTACCTTACAGTGGACTCTATTGAAAACAAAAAAATACAGTAAACAAATGTTTTTGATGCGTCTTATAGTTTCTGAGACATTTAATTTTTAAGCTAGGCATGCGATGCAGGGTCATCGTCCGGTGCTATGACGTCACTTTACAACGATCACTCAATGTCGAATCCGCAAACTAGAAAATCGTGTATTGTGCCATAGTGTTTCAATACAAATACCAACGCACCGAAAAGTTGTTTTTTATTGTTACATTCAAACCTAAAAGTCAAAAGAAATGGATGCAAATAATGAAGAGGGCTGATCCACCCGGAGCCAAAAATTGTGTCTATTGTTGCGAAGATCATTGTGGTGTAAGTACATGTTACTGTACATATTTAGTATTTGGTAAATCTACCTGTATTTGATAGTAAGTTCAGTAGCTACAATTATAAGGCGTACTATTCAAACCATAGCTTCTTCAATGAAGTCACTAATATTTTTTCCGTATTCAGAAGATGTACGATTAAATCTACCTATTCCTTTTAGAAGAAGATATGCACACGTTCAAAACATAGTTGACTACTTTGAAATACAAATAGAGAAGCCTGTTAATGCTGTTAAATAGGCACTTACACGGTCCGACTACAAAAGTTGCAATACCATAACACATCTGATATCGATAACCCCCGGTGGTCTAATAAATTTTATATCAGAAAGATATGGAGGACTAGTAATGGATTCTACGATTTTCGAAGACAATAGAATTCGGCAAGCGCTGCCTAAAGAAGCTTCCATGCCGGCCGACAGAAGTTTTAAGAATATCGGACATTTGCTGCAACAATACGGATTCACTTTCATCAGACCTCCTAATGTAAGAGGTCAAGCGAAACCAACGAAAAGAAAAGTTTTGGAAACAAACAAAATTGCGGCACTACGGATCCACGTGGAAAGGGCTCTCGGCCGACTCCGAAATTTTGAATTTATGCATCCACATGCTTGCGTAGATTTAAAGCAAGTAGATTTGTTAGATTTTATTGTATTTTCCGCATGTGGAATAGTAAATTTGCAGAGTTGCTTATTTAGTACGAACTAATTTTCAGACTTCATAAATTTAAAGATATCAGTATCCTCACTTTTGCATTGCAATACATGTATGAAAATGTATTATATGTAAAATATAATTTAGACTCATTTAAGAAAAACATTAATAAGCATAACTGTAATACCAGATTTAAAAAAACCCTTTCTAACCACGTTTAAGTCTTTGTATACGCTTTTATAATACGATTCCTGGGGACATACAAGATTTGCCTTTATGTAAATTTTAAAAAATATTCGAAGCAAAATTATACCGTAAAGCATACTACAAAATATCTGTCTACTTAGAACATAATAACCTTTGGGATTGAGATCTTCTGTTATATGTATGCTATATTTGGTTAAAATAGTAATAAGACAAGTTTAAAAACATGCGATTGGTGTGGAGTTTCTTGCCATTTCTTCTAAGTGGCAAGAAACTCCAAATGGTGTATGGTGTAATATAGCTTCAAAATTGACTTAAATACAAATACATTGAATAATATATTTGAATTTTGACTTTTGTATTTTTGTCTCCTAAGAATCTAATAAAACAGCTGCATTTACGTAAATTTCTAGTTATTTATTCATACATAACTAATTAATAAGCTTGCTGTAGATGTTGTCTCTCCAAAATATCTTACATTTTTTAAAATATAAATATTTTGACAGTAATCTTTATCGTACAGTACTTCATATACATCAACCTGCTTTGAAGTCTCAAAGTCCACGTGTACAATACAAAATATACCTTGTATTGAATATATTTAGCGTTAATTTTGTAGAAATGCATTATTCACAATTAAATGAAACTATCTTCAGGTGGGCAGTTAGCAAAGATTAATAAAGATCGTTGCTAATTGCCCACCTGAAGATATTGTAACACAATGAAACATAGTTCGTGGTAAAAAACGTAATGAAAGTAGAAATACTACATCACGTAGTTCCATTTAATTGTGTACAAAATATACCTTTATTTCTTCCAGGCATGTGCATTTGTGCCTGTATTCGTGCATAATACTTTTTGCCTAGTTTTCCATTTTCGTAATACAGGTTTGTTGTTTTCTTCTTGTATGGACATTTTATCTCAATGACATACTCATTTGTAAGTCCATCAGGTGCGACACCAAATATCGGCCATTTGCTGTCCAAAATAACCCCAGACTATTCTTTTTGAAATTTTTGATACGTAAGACCTCTTATCTAACATAGTCTTCTAAATATTTGCCTCTTTTAACAGCCACAGTATCCTTTAATTTTGTAGCTCCGAAGACCACTTCTACAAGAAAACCATCTTTTGTTTCGCATTGGGCCACTTCATGAATTTTTGAAGCCGTAATGCGCACATAGTGCTTCTGAAACTACAAATCGGAGTTAGCTTGAGTTATATTAGCATCTTTTACTTGAGAGCATCACAAAGCTTCCGAACAAACTTGTCATAAAAAACAAAATCTTTATTTTGAACTTCTTCATTATATGTCCCGAAATATTTGACCTTTACAAATTTTTGGGTTGTATCAATACCTGAAAATATGTAATTTCACTATATTAAATAGTTAGTTAATGAATGAGGGCTAAAATATAATCATTATAGCCCTACATGTCTACCAACCTCTATTAGGTCAATGTGATAGACTAAGGTCTAAACTCTCTTTAAGATGGGACCCGTGCCTCAGCAGTGAGGACAATTATGGGTTGTGGTAGTATTTACTACTACTAAAATGAAAACAAGACAGATAATTAAAACAATGGCATAGCTAGCTAAGCGTAGCTGAATCATCTTCGAATTTGAGGCTTAATGTCATGAGCTATAATTCTCATAAAATAAGAAGCTCATTTTGACATAATGTTCATTTTCTATTGTACAACACAGAAAATGTGTGAAATTGACACCTGTCAAAATGGGCTTCTTATTTTGTAAGACTATAAAACATCATCAAAACTGCCCAGTTTTTTGAGACCCTCTGAAATCCTCGAAGTTCCCGGACCTTCTCAGTTTTCTAAGACCTCCGCAACCCTCTCAGTTCTCTTAGAGCCCTGAAATCCCCAGGATCCTTACCTGAAAGAGCTGATTGTTTCCAGTAACATTTTACAGCAGTCGTTACAGGCTCCTTGCTTCGACAGGGAAGCCACGTTAAAAATGCTATGGCATGTTTACATCCACCTTTATTAGCACAGTATTCACATTCAATGCGCATAACTTATCTATTTTTTTCATTACACTGTAAAGAGCATTTAAATGGTTTAGGACGTACTCAGTGTTCTGGGGTGATTCGGCATTTTACCGCATAAATATCACCTTCTCTTTCAACTTTTACATATCCAATAGCATCGTCGCTGTAGCTGTTGTAAAATAAAACAAACATAAGTTAATCTACTCACATGAAAAATTTAAAAAAAAGACATAAAAATACACTTATCCACGATAATATCAAAAAGGAAATGAAAGATTTAGTCCACCTGACAGAAGGAATACCTTCTCAGCTTAACAAGCTGAGCTTTACAGGTATAATGATCACATACATCCAAATACAATACTAACCTACTTTTGAAAATAATATTTTATAGGTTCAAACTTCAAAAGATTTATTACCTCTGGTACATAATGCTTAGGTTAGGATTACTACTTTAGTTTCTTGTTACATATTATCATTAAAACTGTATAGGTGCATTAAAACGGTATCGTTTTTAAGTTAGTAACGTTAGGTTAGTAACGATAAGGCGGAAACTAAAATGAATTCAAAACTACTCGCTTGATTTAAATGAAACAAAAAACAAGTGAATTTCTAGACATTTAGGCTATTTGGTCATAAAGTTTCAGGTGATTTAACTGACCCAGTGATATTCCTCATTCAATATCGACATTCAATCACGACGCTAATCAAGAGTACTAACATATAAAAACAATAGGGAAAACCATAAATTATAATATATTTTAACAAATAAAATAGAAAAGCTATATATTTTCTTTATTCTAATTAGATGCAGTAAGAATTAAGAAGTAAACATTTAATTTATTTCATGATATTTAAAATATTTCCAAGAATTCAGGTGAATGTGAGCTAAGTGTAACATAAGTGGTATATTATAGCTAAGATCCTGGTGAATGCAAATTCCTGGTCATTGCAAAGTAAAATATTTCTTGAAACTTTTTTTTAATGGTAGATAACATTCCTCAAAATAACACTACGTATTGGCATACACTAGTTTTTCTCTAAAACTACATTATACTAAAACTCTCCATTTCATTAGGCATTCAACCTTCCATCAGAACAAATTTTGCACTAGAGTTATTGCAAATATTCATATATTTAAAGCGTTTGCGAGATCATCAATTAATGAGAAACATTCCAAAACTTCAATATATTAAGCCATTACAGTTATACTCACGGCAAACAAAGTAAAAGTAAATTAAACCTAAATCAACAAAATTACTAATTATGTAAAGAATACCGTAAACCTTTTATAGCCTGAACATTAGCCAAATAATTAACTATGCACCGAACACATTAAACAAAAACCATTGTATTGCTCGCTATGAGGTACCAGCAGTCAAATAGACGCCGTTTCGAGACCGTCGCTAACTGAGGATTAAACCGAATTACCATCCTGTCTAGACTACGCGCTTACATTCAGTTTAGTTTACTTTAATGGGCCGATCGTCTTTCACAATGAGCAAACACTGAGTACCCGCCAAACGATCTTCGACCGATATGCCAAAGCTTCGTATAGCTGGCAGGTAACTGTCGTAATAATTGAGGTCACGGTTTTGAGAACATGGTTTTTATTTTCAAATTTGTCATTACAAAGACCATAACTCTGAGTAAAACGTAGTGTACAAAAATTGTAATTATTATATTTGTGATATTATGTCGTTGCAAATCTCAAGTTACATTTTCTATAGTAGAATATCTCAAATATCCTATTTTCCATATCTTATTGTATCGATTCATTCAAATAATATTCAAGAACGAGTATTTTCCATGTATGTGTTTTTATCCAATTAAATAATGACAGAAATGAATGTAATCAGAATTTTAAATTCAAAATGATTTTCATTATCTTAATTATCCTAATTCATTATTATCTTCTTCATACAATATGTTGATAGAACGCTTTTAATCACTTTCATCGTAGAGTTTAAATTATCGATTAACTTAATTAACTTTCAGCAGTGTGGTTTGGAAACTAAGAATATTTATATAACTGGTGAGTTTGAATACATCGTTAATAAAATTGATGCGATTAGAGTTACTTTCAAGAAAAAATTATTTCGATTTAATTACTAAATTCATAAAATTAAACAGATCGATTATTTTAGAATAAAATATATCTGACCATTATTTAATTCAATCATTCCATAAATTTAAGTTATTTACGTTTAATTCTCATTTAAAACCTCTGCTACTAAACTTTCATCCCAAATAATGAACTGTTTCTAAATGGATGGACCGCGAAGTAATAGTATAAGGGCTTCGTTTTCTTCCTCGGAAGGTAAGATAACACTAAAATATACGTAATCATATATAGTCTACATGCGATGAATTAGTCAAACATTGAGTAGTACACAACGACCACTTCGAGAAGATTCCTTAGAAATTGCTCAATAACATTTTATATGAATAAACAACATGAGCATATTTGGGAAACGGCTAATTATAAAAAAAACGAACTATTCACCTTTGCAATTGCCTCTCCCGCGACGATACTCGCAAGAAATAAACCGTGACCTAGCTCATCACATTAACAACGAAAACTTAACTTCAACGAGCGACATTCGCAACACCCTTATCCCGTAACGGTGGCACGCGCCTTCAATTCGCCATCGACTTCCACGACACTCAGCCTCGACAATGGCCCGCCTTCGTCCGCGTCAACACTTTAGAATAAAGATTCCTCTTCTCCGCGGCAGTCACTTGACCCTTGTTAACGTAACCGAGACATGTGAAAGCACTCCGAGGGCCCGCGGGGCCAGCTGACAGCCTGCGCTCGAGACGTACTCACCTGGGACTAACTACGATGTTTTATTATTTTTCATATTCTGACCGAGTAGCCTTCCCGCCGATTGAGAAAAGTGATTCAAATGTCGGGTCAAAGTAAAAGTAATAAACATTGAAAAAATCATTGGAAGCATCAAGATTTAAAATTGCAGACGTACGGCATCATTTAAACTACAATTGAAGACTATTGTTTTACTTTAAGTGCACTGTTGGATATGTGTAAAACAGTATGGAAAACGTATTACCATATTAACAAAGATAAATGTTTAAACGCATGGCTTTACTTAACGGTTTTATAACGTCGTTTTATAGTAGATTTAAAACATGGAAAATCATACAATTATCAAAATCATAACATCAAATTTTATAATAATATATGTGTATATATAAATATAAATATATATATATATATATATATATATATATATATATATTTGTGTGTATGTATATATATATATATATATATATATATGTATATATAAATATATTATTGCGTTCTCATTATATTCATTTCATTACAAAACGGTTCATTACAACCATTTTTTTTCACAGCAATACCATATTTAAACAAAATTAGGTTTTATCGGAAACTTAAGTCATTAAGTAACTGAATGCCATTGATATTATTTACAATAAATATATTGATATGCAAGTTTACTTAATTTATGAATAGTCTTTCAATCAAAGTTTGATCCGTTGTCACCAAGACCTAGCAGTATAAACGTTTGAACTATTAATTTATAAAATCAACGAAAAGGACACGTATTCGAATTGCTTTCAAACTAGAAAGTTTTTCTTCCAATTTTAATGTAATATCAAAAACCTAACATACTATCCATTCACCATTAGGTTACGATTTATATTACTGGTTAGAGCCAGCGTAAATTATTTAGTCTCTGAAGTCAATATTTATATAGTGGTATCTAAAATATCAGCTATTCTATTTAGTGAGAATTATGACAGACAATTACAACGTGTGCGATAAGACATATAAGACTGCACGACAGTATACGACCATTCTGATACGACATACCATCCCTTTTTGTCTACTGAATTGAAATTTTAGTATTTTTTAATAACGACAAATCATCCTTTCTATGCCATACATTTGGATAGTTACAAGCCATCCAAAATTTATCGTTAAGTTTTACCTGATATCTTGAATCTATTATGGTATCTATCGACTGAAGACTACCTTAATTCACAATAATATAATGCCTACCACCGTTGAAAGTAAACATAACTTTAAGTTTTTCGTTTAAAGCGCAATTAAAAGTCATATATGATACAATAAACGGTTTACACCACACTAATGATATATATATATATATATATATATATATATATATATATATATATATATATATATTTGAATATTTAAGTTTTGTAACCTTTTTTAAAGCCCGCCAGAACTTACTTGAGATTTGTAAAGTAAAAAATACAACGCCGTCCTCCCGTTTTTCATTTAAGTAAAATAAAGAGCGATAATAGACCATTCTGTCGCGACGTGCTCACTTCTCTCATCCATTATCACGCACGCTCTCATCTACATGTTTTTGATTATTTTTACGTTTTGCATTACCAGTTTACGACACCCTTGCCGGTACTTTTTGTGACTAATATTTTTCAATTATTTTTTTCGTTACTTTTTTCTATCTATAAAAATGCTTTTCGCGTTATTAATACATTTACTCACTGATGTCATAGTCACTTCGTACTCGGGTTTCTCGCTCGAAAGAAGGCTTAGCCTTAGAGGATTATTAATTTATTTATTACAATTCTAAACGTCGGGCAGACGTCTGGCGCTATTGCCCAACAGTCTAGCAGAACAAAACTGTTTATCTGTTTAGGGGTAATGGATTAAAATCGTCTAAATCGGGATGCAAGACGTGTTATTTGTATTACGGAACAGCAAAGTTAAAGCTATGCCGGATCGATATAACTTTTCTGATGAAAACCAAATGAATGTGAGTTCTTAAAAGTCCTGTATACAAATCGATAACATTTTTGTATTCTTCCATAAAGTAGTCTTTGTATTTTTTTCTAGACATAAACATTCCTTGTGTTTTGAAATTTAAAATTATACCCGTAATGTTACAGAATTACACAAATTACTATAAACCTCCCCCTCTACTAATAACCATTGAAAACTACAGTTTATATCGGCATGATTCAGTCTGAACATTGAGTCTACATGAACCACTCAGTATTGAAACTCCCAACCTTAAACTATTCTTAAGATCTTATTTCTGTTTAGTTTCATTATGGAAGACACCGCGCCAATCTTAAGAAAAGTATATAATCGCGTCGGGAGTTCAAATTTTACCTGAACAGTAAAAAATTCTCAATTTCTGCATTTACGTAGTAAAAAATACAAATCTATGTACTATCAAACTAAAGATACTGAGGCAGCAATTACAGTAGATCGGGTCATTCAATGCAAAATGATATGTACATTGTAATAAATATCAGTTACCCTTTCATACCATGAAAGCGACACACAAATTCCAGGAGATGAAACTGGCACTAATATACAACCCCGCCATTGTTACTAATCTCGCTTCAGCGCGAAACACCTGTGACCTTTGGATATAATTAGAAATTGATCGCATTCTGCGGTCACTCATGTACGAATACTGAAAGTATTAAAAGTGCTATTGGAGATAATTCTTTTTCAGAAGTTTGTTGTTGCGAAATAGCAATTTCTTTTTATTTATTCGTCTAATATAGAGCACACTCTCCAACACAAACGTATTAAAATCTTTAAAGATACTTTGCACAGTCGTTGCCCCATTGTGCGAATCGTGCATAGATTTAGACTAATTTACTAAGTAATTAAAATCAGTCAAAATTAATACAGTATTATTAACTATGTATAATTCGGTGACTTTATCCTCTCATACTATATTGATCCCAGACGAATGATTTTTACTAGCTATAGTTTTTAACTATAAAACAAAAATTATTGTAATAATAATAATTATTGTAAAATTATTGTAATGATAAAGAAATATTAAGAAATTTAAATATAAATACTTGACATTACCAAAACATCACAGAGCCTTTCGATTACTCCAAAAAGAAAATGAATAGCACATATCATAATTGACATTTTATCACCATAAAATACATGACAGAATGCGTCCATAATGCAGAGGTAAAGGCGACAAAAGCTCATGTAACCTGTTGTCGCTCCAACTAACCGGATATGATTGCGCCCCACCCCCGGAACAAAAAAAGGCCTCTTGAGAAAGCTAGTATACAAGTAGGCACTTCCCTCACATACATACATATAGTAATTCATAATATTATATTACGCTTGTACGTACTTAGCTCCTATGTATATGTATTTTCTGCGTCTCTTTTTCATCGGCCTATGCCTTGTTTATATAAAACTGTTTACCGTTATAGTGCGTGATCATTTCGATAATTTTTTGTATTACATCGAGATGAACCTATATTTTACTTTGTAAATAGTATCTTTACGTGTACAGGTGTAAAGTGGAATATGAAAATGCACTACAGACAGATAGCTAGCGAAAGCGAAAGCAATACATAGATATAATTCTCTTAAATTTCCTAAAGAATAGAAACCGTTTCGTGGCAATTCCAGAATTACTCAATTTCAAAATTCAATTCTTTTACAAATGATTACCATATTTTCATTTCCATATTATAAAATATCGTTCTATAATAGATCAATAAAAAATGTAAATTTCTATAAAACTAAAAACATTTCAAGGATTAAAACGTAACGCATATTTCTAATTATTTCATAAATCGGTTGATGAGTCTGTATTCAAACAGACAACTTATTTTTTTTGTATTTTTCACACGGCTATAATATTTTCCTTATTTAAAATTTCGAAAAAATATTTTCTCTGTTCACTTCAGGATGTTAAAAAAATTCCTGATCGCAGTTTTGTTATATTCAACGTTACATTCTGAATTTTGAAAACTTCTGGAAATCGTAATAATTTTTTTAGAAATGAAGTTCAAACCCGTCTGACCTTAAAAACTCGTTAGCCTCTAATGAATAATTTAAAATGCAAATACTTCAATTTTCTCTATCGCCTATTGTTGTCGATGTACCTATCACCCATATCATCAAAGAGTCTGTTGTCACTGTGGCGTTTAATTTAAACTATAGCTTGCAATAAGTATATATTATCTTCATTTTAATACTATACTGAAATTATAAAATATTATAACATCGAAAATATTACATCTGTCCAAAATGAAATTCGCAACACGCGCCCCAAAGCGCAAATGATATCAAATCGGGAAAATATATTTATATTTATTGAACACATAAAACTATATTCATGACCTTTACAATGTATAAAAAAATGTATTAACATTTTTTTTCTACTGCGAAAAGTAGAAAAAATAGAGAGGAAATGTTTAAAAACTATCGAAAGTTTCACATCGTTAAACTCGTGTGTAAATCAAATTTTCATATAGTCACGTTCCACTATTTTTACTTTTACTTCCATTACTATGCTTCAGCGCACTGTGTCAGTTACCAAATTCAACTTAGTTCGACAAACTTCGATATCGACCGTTGCAACGTTTAAAGATTTATTAAAATCTTGTGACTGATTCAGTTCTAGTTTTCTATTGCAAAATGTAGAAAAAATACGTAGAAAATGTTTAAAAACTAACAAAAGCTTCACATCGTGAAACTCGTGAATCAATCAAATTTTCACGTTTTCATGTTCCACTACTTTTGCTTTTACTTTCATTATTATGCTTTAGTTCACTGCATCAGTTACAAAATTCAACTTAATTCGACAAATTTCGATATCGACATCTCACGCCATCCGCCCTGTCCCAAAGTTGTGTTGGCGCGCGCACACGAACGCCCGCCAACACAAGCTTACGGGGGGGGGCGGACTCCTTCTCACCGTTACGTCGCGTGGAAGCTTCTATTTTTAGACCGAGGCACCGTAAGCGAGCTACAGGTTAGGCTTCACTGATGAAGCAAACTACGTGATTCGAATAGTTACGTTGCCGCCAGAGCTCTCGCCGAAACATATACGGCGGCGGACCGACGTAACTGCGCGGCTCTACTAATATGGCCTGTTGTACCTACGGTGTTCCGTTGTTTATTTTGCGAGCTGGTATGTCATGATTATTTTTATTCGAAATGACAGCTCGTTTATTTTTGTGATTCATAAGTTGTCAACACTTTTCGGTGGGTAACGCGCGTATGATCTTAGAATAGCTGTTATTATGAGTTACAGAATAACTAAAGCACTTTGAAGTAAGAGGACATACGCGCAAACTGTATTTGTTATTTAAAATATAATCCCTCTTATCCTTATAAATAAATTTATTGCACGCAATGATTTCTTATAAAAATATATCAAGCATGTTAAAACAATAATCATTCAATTCAAGTTACATGTAATAATTATTTAGATCTTCACTCTTGATCATAATTTTAGTTTCTCAATTTTCCAAATTTTATATTTTACGTAACCCTTTTCTTTTATTTTATAAAGAAGTTATGCTAAGAGTAATTTTACATACATACATTTTTAAGTGCATACAGGTATAGCAAATAAAATGGGAGGAACTCTCAAGGGCAACTTCTTCAGTTTCAAATTACTCTCCACACCGATAAGGACAGCGTTCTTAAATTCATATATGTGATTGTAGTTAATTAATTAAAGAGAGTATTATTTGTTATAATCCGTGTGTTATAAAGGATTAAAATATATATAGTTTGAAGAAGTGAATATCTACAATTGAAATTGCTTGTAGGCTTGTAGGTTGGTTTCTTTTACAGTAATCGCAATAATAAGATGCGTTTTCTGTTACAAGACTTATATACCAAAAAATAAAAACAATTATTAGTAAGTACTTTGAAAATACTTACTGACAACTGTGTTACGGTAGAAACCAATCAACTACTATCCAGGTACTTCTTGGTAGAAACCAATCAAGAAGACACAAACTAAGTCTGATGTCTCATATATCCTACTGAACGTTTATTGCTCACGTGCATAGGCAATATGTAGCAGCTGAGAAACCAATACATGGATGACAGCATCGAACTAAACCATACAACGTTATGAAGCCGGCTCTATGATAGAACCAATGTTACTTGAGTGGATGACGGAATCAAAAAAAAAATCACCTGCATATAAATTTTAAGTCAATTCAATTTCGCGAGACTTCATGCAAGCTCAACAAGAAAAGCGTTGGCAATACGTGTATAATAATTTTGTTTACTTTTGTTAAACGTGGGAAACTTAAAACTACTGGATAACTAAACTCCCACTGCATCAATTAGCCTAAAGAACTGGCGGCTGATGGACCGATTGCCACACGAGGGTGCGTGTTTAAGTTCTCATAATTGGTTGTTAGGTCATTAATAAGGGCATTTTAATATATTTTTGTTTTAGCATTAATTGCCATAACGAGTTCAGTAACTCATTGTTAGTATAAATAGCAAGTTTTATCTTAATTAGGTCATTAGTCTTTGAACCATTGTCGACCAAGCAACTCACGGCCCGAAATCATTCAACCGAAAATCATTCAAAAAGTCCAAAAAATATTGGAAGATACTATACTAAAGAAAACACAACTCACAGAAATTATTGGAGTGTTGGATACAACTATTTTTAAAATTCTTCACAATCATCTCGGGATGAGTAAGGTCAGGGCAAGATGGGTGCCGAGAATGCTCACTCCGCCTTAAACATAACACCGCGTGTTTATGACGTGTGTAAGACAAGGATGAACTATTGAGTCGAATTGTTATTAGGGACGAAACTTGAGTTCATCATTATGAACTTTAGTTCAAACAGGACTCTATGCAGTGGCACAAAAAAGGCACACCACAACCCAAGAAGTTTAAGGTGTCACAGTCGGCTGGAAAAATCATTAGACTTAGAAGGGATCTTGTTAATAGATTATAAAGATAAAGGCGTCTCTATAACTGGAGAATAATATGCTTGAATCCAAGTGCAGTTCAAAGAATCCGTTAAAAGAAAAAAAGGGGAATATTAACCAAAGGCGTCCTCCTTGTGCGCGACAACGCTCCTGTTCATAAGAGTCGTGTTACGTTAGCAGCCTGTATAAGGTGGGCTTCGACCTTTTGGATTACCCACCTTACAGTCCTGACCTGGCACTTAGCGATTAATATCTATTTACAGTTAAAAAAGAACTACGTGGGAAGAAATTTTCAAACGATGAAGAAGTGAAGGACGCAGTTTCAGCTTACTTTTCGAACAAAGATAAAATATTTTGTTATGAAGGTATATAAGCAAATTGAAAGATCGAAAAAATGTATTGGGGTAGAAGGTGAATATATTAAAAAATAAATATATATATATATATATATATATATATATATATATATATATATTAGTATCTTTATTCTCATTTCTTAACCCCCACTCCGTGAACTTAAAAACGTCCCCTTTTATAATGAGCGGAGTATTGTAAGAATAGTTTCCACGCTCTGACGTTTATATAGGTGTGTAAAATGTAAATAATTGAGCATTCCATAGTACTCATATTTGCGACTATACCACGTTTGGAATGTAAAGGTACCCTAAGCTTAAATTACTTGCGCAAATTTGATGGCTCTTGTAACTTCGGCACTTGAAAACTGTATAACCATCGTGCGTGTTTGGGGAACACTTCGGGCATATACCCTCTCACATTGCTAATCGATGTTATTCGTTAATTATCGAAACCAAAATAAGGTATATGCACCTTGTCGATAATTTCTTAACTTGATGCATACGTCAATTTTAGCTCAAATCACATCGCATTATATATTTTTCATATAAAAGCCATGTTTATCATAATAATGAAATATTCATCTAGTATCTTTTTTCTACCTATTCTGTAAACGTCATACATTTGTATTGCCATCCATTTTTAGAGTCCCATAATCAAACGAGGCACTTTTATAACTTTATCGTCTCCGTCCGTCCGTCTATCTGTCAGAGCCTCACACTTTCCAAAGCTTTAGACGTATAAGGGTGAAATTCTTTTAGTAGATACTCAATGAATTTGTAAAATTTTAAAAAATCAAGGCAACGTAAAGTGAGTGTGAAAAATATTTTGTCACATTTTTCGAGACAATGAATTTGCGCAAACATACAGACATCTACGAAACACTGCTTTATGCATATCCCTATATACACTTAGTCGGTTTCTTATTTCATGTTGTTATTTCATTCAAAACACTTAAGAAAAATCGACAATAAATTCAAAGAAAATTTACGGCAATCAATCAAGATGCCTGGTTTCATTGCAACTGATACACCTGGTCGCTTTACAAGAGGTACCCATGTTATCATTACAACGAGTAGGACTGGTCGTATTACAACTGATATGCCTAGTCTCATTCCGACTGGCATGGCTAATCACATTACAACTGGTACGACTGGTCGCATTACAACTGAAATGCCTGGTCTCATTCCAACTGGTATACCTGATCGCATTACTATTAATACACCTGGTCGCATTACAACTTATACGCCTGGTCTCATTACAACTGGTATGCCTGCTCGTAGTACAACTGGTGCCAATAGTCGCATTACAAATAATAAACCTGGTCTCATTCCAACTGTTATATGTCGTCGTATTAGGATTGGTACATCTAGTCGCATTACAACTTATACGCCTGGTTTCATTACAACTGGTATGCCTGATCATATATTATAACTGGTATGACTGGTCGAATTACAACTGATATGCTTGGTCTCATTCCAACTGATATGCCTGGTCGTATTTCAATTGGTACGCCCGATCACATTACAATTGACATGACCAATTTCATCACAACTGGCATGCCTGGTCGCTTTACAAAGACTTAAAAGATTTCATCGTCACCATTTTACCGTTACTGTTAGTAACGATTATCTTGATTTGCATGTGAAAATAATATAAAGTTTATAATAAATAACATCGCGGCTGCACGCTCATCCACATCTTGGTGACCTGATTTAGTTATGAAAGATAGGGTGATAAATTTGTTTTATATATAAACGACAGTGTAGTAGCTTATATGATGCAGATCTGCTACTTAAATAACGTCATATATATATATATATATATATATATATATATATATATATATATATATATATAAACACTTTTAAATAAATGGAATTTTAAGTAAAATTCAACAAAAGATGTTTTATTTCATAAACATTAAGATTTTCTTGTCAAAAACACCCTCACATAAAATTCTGCAAAAAATTATGTTTAATAATTGTAACTAGTTCTTTCTAATATCTCAAATAAGGCATGAAATTGGAAAGAAAATCATAAATTAATACCCCTCAAAAGTAAATAAATTTTTGAACATTAACTTTTCATATGTGTGTGTGACAATATGCTTTACCGCTATCCCAAATGTGAAGTTTTTATTCAAACGGTTTATTACAAAAGTGTTTGAGACAGACTAACAAATTAACAGACTTGTGAATAATTTTATAAGGAATCCTTTATTTTTTTGAGATACCAAACCCTAAAAAGTATAACAAAAAATTCTGTTACACCTGGCGGCATTATGAACTGGTATGAGAGTAATGAGAACCGTACTTAGAAATTACACGATTTTTTCACATGACTACTTCTTAAACAGCGTTATTTCAATTTTTTTTGTGCTTTCCTCCTTTGACAAAAAATATCACGGGCCCCGCAACTCATTCAAACCCAACCTCACGAGCGCATTTTCTACGCACAGCGCGCGACACGTGCGATTCAATCACATTACCATCGCGCGAGGTGGTGTCACATCGTATTATATCATCTACTAGGGATGCTAAAACGTGGCAATATGCCGATGTCGTTATTTTTATTTTTATTTCCCATTCAATTCTTTGAATTAATTAGGAATTTATCATATTATGTCAAAAAAGTCCTGTAATAAATGTATATAACGTGAAGATAGCCAATAAAAAATCGATTTAAATAAGACTCACTCGTTCATTAAACTCAATGTAAACAACGAAATTAAATAAAATTCAGCGTACCATGTTCTACAGTAAAATACAATTACCGTTGTCAGCAATTTGCGTATGTTAATTACAACATTTTTTTAAAATAAATCAAACGTGAAATAAAAAGCTCTTAACATGACAGGTTACTTTGTGTCCGTCATACAAATACCTAACACAATAATTAAAAATATATTAAAAAATTTAAAATGAAAATTATGACGAAGCTGTTTATTTAACTGGACTTCAGTACATATCAACACATTTTGAAACTTTATCATTTATCTTTGCAAAAACTCTGCTTGTGTAAAGAAGTAAGCAAAACCCTGCGCGTGTAGTAGAATATATAAAGGAATTTTAGGAAAACCTTGTGTCTGCAAAGGAACTTTTATATATGTAAACATATATGTACATCATAAAGAGATATAAATAGAAATTTTGAAAAAAAAACATGTGTGTGTGAGGAGATATACAAAAGACTTTGTAGAAACTCTGTGTATATAAATGGATATATATCCAAAGGTAGTTTGCGACAATGCTATGTGTGTAAAGAGATAAACAATCAAATTTTATAAAACCTTGTGTACATAAAGATATATACAAAGGAACTTTGCAACATCTCTGAGTGTGTAGAGATATATAAACGAACAAAAACCCTATGTATATAAAGAGACGTACAAAGAAACGAATCTGATATTCTCTCGGAGCTTCTATCATGGTTTCCAAAAAAAACATTTCTAACTCACCGCCTGAAATTTAAAATAAAACTAAATGTAAATGAGCCTATGGATGAAACGAAACTGTTTCATCCATAGGCTCGTCGGTGTTATATTTGCGCTTCGTAATTTCTATAAATACTTGTATATTTTATTAAGATGTGAATATTTCCATTTCCTTTCTTCTTAACAAAACCATAAGTTTACAAAGAAATTTGGTTGTTTATCATTTCTTTATGAATTATATTTTTTATTTTCGTGTAGCAAAATGAAATATCGCGAGAAGCCGTTAATAAATTTCACTCGACATAAACGATCTCCTTTAAATCAGTCATTCAGCGCTATTAAAAAAATACTACACTAAATTCTATTCAGGTCTGAACCTGTGTTACCGTCCTTTGAATCTGTCCTTTAGTCCGATTAAAAAAATATTACTCTGGAATCAATTCAGGCAGTTTAGTAATATCTGATATATGTAACTCACCATTTTTACACGCAAATGAATTTTATCATACATAAAATACATGTGTGTGTAAATATAAGAGATAAAATATGGTGTCCATACTATTAGAATATTTTTTTAACATCAATATTTAGTACATCGTTTTGCTCCCCAGAACACAACATTTCTACTGTCGTCACCAAATGTTGGGAAAATATGTGTTTCGTCTTGTAGTTGTCAGTCGTCTCATGGAAATCACTGGGAGTGAGCGTGGCAGCCGAAGATTTCATTATTTATGTCGATCATGGGACGAAATACGTAATGGTTACATGCAATTGTCGCATGGAATTCACTCGCCAGTAAAGGAATATCGATTGGATTATTTTCAGTACAATTATATTATTTATTTAAAAAAATATATCTGTAGTTATTCATAAAACTATTTATAATCCAAAATATAACTGATTACTCTGACTATATTTTGGATAAGTGGAGAGACATTAAATTCTTGAACGTTTAACTGAGCGCTACTTTCCCCGTGCTAGTCAAAAATGTGACTGCACTCAATGCTGACAATACGTAGGACCCTCCCCATACGAAATGGCACAAAGGCTCAAACTTGCATATACTACACTGATATTACTGTTCAGCCTAACTCTTTAGAATGACTTCTGTAGTTGAAACAATTTAAATATTGGAATTGACTAATATAAGTTTTTAGCCACTAGTTCGGGACTTTTATAGAAACATTGTTGAAAATCCAGACCATTTCATTATAAGGTTTAAATAGGCCAAATTACGGCAACGCCAATCTTTCAGTATAAGTTAGTCAGTGTCAAATAGTGTCAGTCCTTTCAGAATATTAAATCAAAGAAAATTAATTCAAATTGGCATCAAACATTTTTTTTTCATTTCATTCATGATATTTTACTAGAAATGGAAATTTTAGAAATAGTAAATTACCATGTTGGATAAAGAATTCAATTATGGCCCCACCACAGTAGAGACATATTTAAATAAACTGAGAAAAGTTCGAAGATACGATACTTGCCAACCCAACGACCTATAAAGAAATTTTGTTTCTTTCGTTTCCAACAGGGATCTATAAATATACAATACCAAAAATTATTCCCAAATTAAGCTAAATTAATAGAACCAATCTAGGCACTATGGAAATGCGAAGGCAATAAATACCCTTTGTGAAAACCTTCTTCTGAAAAATCACGAAAGTTAAATACTGATTATCATAAATCTACTATACTTAGTCGTAAATAATCATTTTGCAAACAATTTTGTTAATGTCGGTATTAATACCGTCCCTTCAAATTATCCTATGCATATATTTTTGGTCTTTCGTAGTATTTTCTAATTTTTTATGCCTATTTTACCTGCAAATTCTATTCAAGTCGTAAACATTTCATACAATTTTTCAAAATGTCTCGTTAACTTCATTTTATAATCATTTTACATTAGGTTTATGCTGACGTTATTATCGTCATCATCTATTTCGTCTCGAGCATAAACTTCTTCATTTCGACAATACCCACTTACTTAACACGCCTTTATTTATGACGCGTTCTTTATTTAAGACCACGGCGTGATGGAGTTAATACGATGACAACACCTGTGAGTGAATATAAATAAGGACACGGAGATACCCACTTCTTTCGGTAGGGGAATATTATGACGTGAGCAAAGCTCAATAAATAACCGAGCTATAAATTCTTATCTCTTCGAGGGCATTGCAGATCTTCCTTATAATTCGATAAGTAAGCTGAGACCGACGGTATCTGCTGATGACTTCAAAAGATTCTGTAATTCAAATATCTGAGCTAAGATTAATAAATTCATGAGAATGTCGGAGTTTTTGACGCAGTTAATTTTTTTTTCGTTTAGCATAAACATTACATGTTACATTGTTTAATCCCTTCAAACATAATAATATTATTTCAAATCTTATAAATATGCACTAATAATGAGAAGAATAGAAAATAATAGATTACATTTTAGTCGCTTCTTTTATGACTTGAAATAGGTCTCACGACTGTAATCTATACCAGATTATGAGAAAATTGTAATAGGACTATACTCCGTATACAAGATTATTAGCGGAAATGTTGTATTTCTAACTTTATTAACTAAAACGCTTGAATACCAACAAAAAATTTACAATTTTTGTCTTTGACTTCTATGTTAATACATCAATTGAAAACAAATACATAGAATTTATTTAAATTTTTAAAAATCAGAACTTTTTGTGTTTAACAAAATATAAAGTCATACAAACTTGTTAATTTATCGATTACTATTTTCTTTAGTTATGCTACCTTTTTCTAAGCATCATTTTGCTACATTTTCGTACAGATAATTCTGGTTTCCTGTTTTGAGTTAATTTATGACTTCCATATCTCAAAGGCTAGTAACTAATTAGTTCAAAGCAATCTCTTAAAGTTAATGATATAAAAATTAATGATATACTTCCCTCCCGGAAGCAATAGCGGAATGAAAAGTCTAAAGTATTACAAAAGAATTAAAGCTGTAGTTTGAATGCATAATTATTATAGACTAATATAGAAACATAATGCACGCAATCATTTTGCAACGCATTCAAACTTATTTTTTCCTTCGTTTCTAAAATCAGTATTCATCATTAAGCGCTATTTTTTCGTTAAATATTGTATATAGTTTTTTTTATTGATGTGATACCTCGTTAGGCTCGTTACGAAAAAAAATGATGAGAGTGAAATTTTACGATGTGCGCGAACAGCACGAAGTAACAAACATCGACAGGATGAAATTGCTCACTAAATATATATTTACATGCGTGTGACTGATACTATATTCATAATAGTTATTGATATATGAGGTATTCTAAATACACAACACGTGTTTTATATTGATACAAATCTATGTTAAATCTATGTGATCCATACAATAAAAAACATTTATTTATTGTACATGTTCGTAAGAGAAATAGTGTTTATAAGCTTTTCAAAAGATATTTTAAGTGTATTTTTCTAAGAGTTTAATTTTGGTTATGTATTTATTTGCATTATAAATTATTTAAAATTTAATTATTTGGTTGATTATAGATTCTACAAACCGCATTTATAATTACGTTCCAGACCTTTTATTATTTTATTTCCATTCATTATTGCGTACTTAACAATGTCATTCTCGTATTATGGTAACGAAGTATAAATTCTGACGCACAATTTTTTTTAACATGTCGGCTATATCAATGGGGAAAATTGTTGGCTGGAAATTTATATCCAGAAAAACAGCACTTTGTCTAATGAAATAAGACTTTACCCCTTTTCTACTGGATTCAGTGAACTGCTTTCTTTTACCACAGAATGTCCCCCGGCGGCGGACGGCATGGAACGGTTTGCGTGCCCATCGCCCGATCGTCAGGGACGCTACCGCTGCATCGACGACCATGTGCTCTGCGACGGGTTCATCGACTGCCCCAGCGGTGAGGACGAAGACCGGCAAGCGTGCATGTTCTACAAGACGGTGAGCGATACTTCTGCTGTATCCATACCGTCGTGCCGTCTCCATAGGCAAACAATTTATCCCTGGCATATGAGGATTCATGTCCATGCATATTTTGCATATGTTAACCCTCTCACGCGACCATTACTACTGCGTATAATTTTCGGTAAATCGCTGTATCTGAAAAAAAAATTGAAATACCAATGCATTTTCCAAAGTAGTTTCTTCTTACGTGTTTATTTTTTCATTATCTTAATCTCTTCGTATATGTAAGTGAATATTAAAATAATTTAAGTATTCTTAATTCTAAAATTAAAACATAATATTCGCTTAAATTGAATGATGGATGATGTCATATTGGTACTGCATATATAAGTAGCGGTTTATCGGCTATAATATGAAACAAACTTAAAAAAGCCTAACAAGTGCGAACGGGACTCGCAGCATAATGGTTCTATACACATTTAGGTACTTATAAATATTTAAGGGTCCATAGTATTTCTGTTAAACTATTTACAAATATTAATTTTTCGTGACGTAAATATATTGACTACTGTATTTTTCACAGGCATGAAAACATGGTGCTTATTTAAATAATATATTTTCACAGGCATGAAAACATGGTGCTTATTTAAATAATATATTTTCACAGGCATGAAAACATGGTGCTTATTTAAATAATATATTTTTCATCATGTAAATATGCAAATACATTTCCTAGTACATTTTCACAGGCATAATAAACATACATTTTAAAATATAAAGTTATTTTTCTGTTGATTTAAATCACTTGTATGAGAATTTTATGAAGTTACTAAACAACTATTTGTCATAAGTTGGTCGACTATTATTCGTAAACTAGTACTTGGCTGTGATAAGTTTCTTTTAAATTTCTTTGTGGTGAATACACAAACTAAAAAAATAACAATCAACAGATACTTAAAAATAACGGTTTAGGTCATAGTGGGTGAGAATATGTAACCTAATTTTCCAACCTGATATTTAACATATGTTGTGATGCTATGTGGTGCTGAGTTATGCAATGGTAGTTTGGATTAAAATGACGTGCAAAAAATAAGCCATAAATTCAGAATGTCAAATGGAACAAGTTTCTCTATTTTTTAAAAATTGTAAAAGTTATTTCGTAACTTCACTCCTCTGAGTTACATTGCATCAGGAGTAAACGATGCAACGCGTGTGTTAAGAGAGAAAGTTAGATATGTAGATATTTTTGAATAAAATTTGAAGAAAGTTCACTGCCCTGCTCCTGTAAATGATAGAATTATTATATATCTTTGAAGCCCACCGCCCTCAATATATCTTTAAATCTAGCATATGTACAAATTTGTTAACCTATGTACAAATTATATATAATAATAAAAAAAACATTGAAATCCGTTAGACCGTTTGATCGTGAAAAAAAGACAAACAAATATAAAGAAAACCTTTTGCTTTTTATTACAATAATACACAACCCAATTTAGTTTTTCAACTTTTTTAACTCTAAAATTAATTTACACGTAAAACGTATAATTTCAAATGAAATTAATCTTTAACCATAAGACAAAACAGCATGAATGAGCTACTACTTGCGCAGTTGGAACAATAACTTTCTTTTATATCTCTTTCTTAATATTTAAAGTTTGAGTTACTATTTATTGCTAAACAAAAGTAGCTATCTATATAGATTTTGTGATTTCCTTTTTGCCACTAAACCGACATACATTATGGATATGAGTCATTTTGGTCCGTAAACAAAGAAGTTGTTAATAACTTGACTACAGCGTTCCATGTCGAATCCTAGTATAGTTATGAACCATCGTCTTGACAAAACATATATTTATTGTGTGAATATGACCTCAATCGGTCAAGTCCTTCAGAAATTACACGATCACTAACAGACGTTCCTTCGATTACATATATAAAGACATTCTATTACGGATGATATAGATAGTTTTAGCAGAAAGCGATAGTTTGATTAGTAGGCCCTCACGCAACGTGTATTATCATCATTATTTCAACCCTTATCCCTCGATAATGAAATACAATCCCCGATGGTAATATCACAAAATGAGACCATTAGTTAATGAGATACTGGAACTTTAATATGAATTTCCGTCCTTTATATCCAAAGGTCGCCTTAAAGTCAAATATCTGCCTCTCGGCCTCGAGTAGTTCAAGTTAATTTATATAGTTTTGAAATTTCTAGATTAGTTTCGTAAATAAACCTTTAAATAAATGAAACAGTTAATTAAGACCAAAAATGTAATTAAAATTTTTGGACTATTTTATGGAAGTTGAGATCTGATAGATCAATTGAAGAGAATGGTCGACGGTGAAAGGTTATATTAGTACCGCATACGAAAGATCGACCGATCAAACGACCTAGTCTTAATTAAATTACAAAACTTTAGGAGATCAGTATCAAACCGGATTCATTGCTGCGCATTTTTCCTTAAAATTTTTATCTTCCAAAAATATATATAATCCGCGGTTCGCTCGTGTGGAAAAGTAAAAATATCGTACATAAAAAGTATATAACAAAATTATTTTTAAGATTAAGACGATACTATATAAATATACTTACATACTATTATTCACGCTTTTATACTCGAGGAAGGTATTTTTTCATAACCAAAAAAATTATTTCCGCACGTGAAAAATATGTGAAAACGAGACAAACGAACAAAACAAACTTAACTGTCATTTATAATATTAGTTAGAACTAGTTAGAATTAGTTCTTATTGAGGTACCGCATTTACTACCATGTATCCAAACAGTAATTTTGTTCTGCATGCTTCATTTTTACCCTTCCTTCCTTCCTGACGCAGTGGATATGTTCTGAAATCGTCGACTACGGAAGTGAACTCAAACTTTTCCTCTTTTTAATATCATTCTACTTCCATCGATTTTTTTCTACCCTGCCTTAACCACACCTATGGTTTAAACAGAGTTCTCAAAGTTTTAACAGTTTGTAAGCATTTTTCAGCGGATATTTTATATATTTATACGTATACGTAAATAATTTAATTCTTTCAAGCGCGAGTCGCATTACAAGTATTTCGCACACATTTAACCATTTACATACATTTAACGGCACATAGTATTAAACATAAATTTAAAGGTATAGTAACTATTAAACTATATACGAATATTAATTTTTCCCAACGTAAATATATCGCCTACTATATCTTCCACAAACATAAAATTATTGGGTGCACATTTCAACAATTATAATATCTAGGATAATCTTTATAGATTTCCTATAATCTTCTAGTCCGATTTTAACAACCGTGTTTTTATGATTTTTGGCACGGAAGTTTTGTAAATAACTCCCTTATTTAAAATGCTTTACTTTGGTATATTTTCTGGAACATCTTTTTAAACAAGCAATTAAAAAAAAAACAAAGAAATATTTATGCATTCTGCATTAGAAGCCCTTGAAAATGGTATTTGACATGAAAAAAATTAAGTTCCATACCCTCTTTTTAAAATTTATAAGAATATTTTAAAAATGCTCTATTACATTCCATTCGGAACGAGTGGTTATAAAGCACATACATCCGGTACTAAAAGAACCCCTAACATAATGATTTGAAAAGTCTTGATGCCAAAATGACTATTGTAAAGAAATAAAAATTCATTTTTTATGCACATATCGTTTTATCCAATGATGTATACGTTCAGGTAAATCAGTCCACACTACATTTATAAACGTATACTTTAAAGTAGTTAATTAAAACCCTTAATTAAATGAATTATAAGATGTTTCCTTGGTAACCTGAATATTACCTTTAACCTGAAAATTTACCTTTCTTAAATCCTCAGTAACTCGCATGCCGAATCGCCGAATATCTTGAAGAGATGCACACCATCGTAGAGTCACTCGATTTATAATGTATAAGATTTTGAAATATTTGATACTTGGTATTGATTTAATTAATTTAAATCCATTCTGTCACTCACATACGCAACTAGATAATGTGTACTTGAGTTATTTTCTAATTTCGTAATCTACCAGTAAGTAACTTGAAATCCTTATTTCGTAAGTAATCAAAAGGAACAGATCATCACCCAATTTACTGTTCCTTTTTAATATTTTCCTTCAAACGTATGTTTATACAGCCTCTTAATATTAGTATAGCATCCACCCTACACATATATCACCGTGAAGACAAAACTACCAATTAATAAAAATACGTTTTGAAATGCTTTTAACAATTTTCACTTAATGACAAATAAATATAGAAGTCAAGAAAATTAACTTACCTTTAAAGTTAAACTCTAAATGCCTAATGTTCATCAATAATTGAAGATATTGTGTATTTGTAATTTTAATATATAAAATAAACATCATTGGCTAAAACAACGCGTGGTGTTAAAAATTCAATGTCGGTCCAATGCCAGACGCGGACAAAATTATGATATAAAAAACAGATAAAATTCTCAAGTTACGCCATTTTTATTAACATTTACAAGTAAATTAGTTTTATGTAAATTTATTTAGACATGCGAACTGTACTCAACATGTAGTTTTAATCGTTAAATTACGTTATGTAAATACTAAATCAAATTTCAAATTTGCATCCCTGACTACATTTTCCCTATCCTTTAACGTGTGCTCTAACATAAAGTATATTTGAACATTTTATCATACGATTTATATTAAAAGATATTTCTAAATGGACACTCTTCTACTTTTAATTTGCATAAACTCTATTTGTTCTCCTTCAGTGTATTTGATCTCTCGTATTCCCCTTCCGTTTTGTAAGGTAAATGAAATAAATAAAATAGAACTCAAATAATTGGAAAAAGTATAAAGGGAGATTTTTCCGACAACGTGTCACGCTTTAAAAATAAATATAAATAATGCAAAATCAAAAAAGGCGCTGACTATATTCCGTGGGACTACTGAATATACGGATGTCTATAACTCCTGATTCGTACAGTCCCTACTGTTTGCTCTCAGTTTCTCTGTAGTACGCCCACACCGCCGCGTGCGGCACGCTTGTTACTCGTCTTAAATGACATTTTGTTATTTCTTCCTGGACCTAATAATAATTTTTTCCTCTTTTTATTTACAGCTGGTTTTGTAAAATTAGGCGTTTTCCTTTTATTTATGTATGCTTAGTAATCACGTTTGTAATAAAACTTTTGCATTATGTTACGGAAAATGCTATAATGGTTTCGTGTAGAAAATTAAAATGAAGTCATTATATGATTGAGTAATTTGTAAAATCGATATGGAATGGAGAAAAAATAATGCGTTAGGGAGTAATAATTTAAATTATTTGTAAGATTAAAAAAAATATTTAAAAAGGAGACCTCTGAAATTTACTGCTAATGTTGGTCTGCCTAAGTATCATTTTCTCTACGTGCAAAACGTTTTTCTTTTATTTGCAATGAAAATGATGTGTTTTTCTAATAATTTTTCGAGTGAACCCTTCAACTTCCTATGGTCAAGGAATTGAAAACTTTGATATGAAAAATGTGCCTATCTCTAGTTAAGTAGAATCCTTATTTCCCATTTAATCCGCCGTACACACTTTTAGTTGATAACAAACCAAATAATCTTCGACAAAATCGCTCACGGGACTTTGTGGAATGCCATGAAGATTGATCAAGGAAATTTAATTTTTTCCCGGACAAAATTTATACCCCATTCACGTAATTATAGAGACGCTGCTCATACAGATTACATAACTAATGAATCACTATAACTACATTAAATGAAAACAATCCTATCTAAAGTAATCTGTCTTTGTACATCAACCCATACGTCGCATCTCACTGGGCCAAGAAAAACACCAACTAAATTCTGCTTCACTCCACCCCCACTAATTTTGTTTTTATTTTGTACCATTGTAGCTCAGGACTCAGCCATGGTATGGTATATAACTAACATATCTCTGTAACTACTTAAATGAAAATCCACCATCTAAAAATAGTAAGCAGCAAATTCCCTTATGCATTACTAATCGAAATGAAATCTTTGAAGATACCCAGAAATCCTTGAAGATGATTTAAACTATTTATGTCTCTACACCCGAAATTGTTGCTATAATTCTAAATGTTGTTGACAGTCATAAATCAGGTGTGAGGTATCTTTAAATATTCAAGAAAAGCAAGCAACGCCGAAGTATACAAAGCTTTATTCTATTGAAAGATTTGGAAAGTTATTTTCGATAAAATTGTCATTGCTCTGAAGTAGCCGCAGGGTTAAAAACACATCTCGGCTGATATCTTTTTTAAATAATTCGATTTTATTCGGCCGAATAATGAAAAAAAACATTTTTAATAAATGAAATATTCGGTTTTAAATGCAACAGGCGTGAGGAGCGAAAAAAGTCAAATTCTCGTGCGAACACCTGAAATATCAACATCGTAAATGAATTTTATTTGAATTCACCCGAATCTGGTATTTCATCTCGATTGGAATGTAAATATTTATAAATTTGCGCGCTTCTCAAATATTGACTCTGATGAAAATTGTTACATCGAAAACACGAAATCTATATCAGCTGTATGATTACGAATCTTGCATGTTTCATCACAATTTTTTTTTAAATTCTATACTCAATCATAATTCCAAACGATAAAAAGCGTATGCTGATATTAAATATGTTACCGGTGAAAAATAATTTCGAACTTTTAACATTGTATTGCCACATAATAAATGATGAAAACTTGTAAGGGACTGGTAATGTAACGACATTCAACTTATATTTCTTCAAAATTTTTTTTATTGTATATTAAGAGAGTCCTGAATATGAATATCTATACAAGTAATTGTTAAGTGGTTGGCTAATAAGTTTTTAACCGATGCTGTCAACAATTCTTATTAAAGTAATTATATGTTACACTAAATTTAATTTAAGTATGCACCATTATTATCTACTACTTGTCGCCATCTATTCGGCAGTAACAATATATCTTGTAAAATTCCGGTGACTTTGATTGGAAAAACATGTGAGAGGTCATTTTCGAGATCTTTAATGTCGAATTAGTTTTCAAGTAAATGGTTACTTAGAGCCCTGAATAACTGGTAATCAGAGGGCGCAATGTCCGGCGAATATGGTAGATAAGTGAGTATAAGCCAGTCGTACGAGTATGTTTTGCAACATGTGGTCTAGCATTATTATGTAGAAAATAAACTCGATCCTGTTGACTACTCAATTTGTTAGCTAATCGGTCCAATTGTTCACAGCAAATATCTGCATTAATTGTATATCCCTCTGGAAGCTACTCCCAATGAAAAATGCCCTTGACATTCCACCATCAGCTGAGCATTACATTTTTGACACTTATTTCATGTTTGGATACTGAAACTCCTATTTTTCCGACACCCAGCCATTGACGTTTGCGTGTATGGTTATCGTATATAACCTTCTTCTCATCGCCGGTTACTAACTGATTCAGCCGGTAGAAGTTACGTTTCATTGTCAATAACAGTTGACTAGTATCAACTCTGCACTGAAGGTCATATGGTAACAACTCGTGGAGTATCCACACACCATATTTTGAAACTTTTCCAAATTCGTGCAAATGTATTTCTATGGTGCCATGACTACAATGAAGCTCATCTGCCAATAGACGAGTCGTCAGTCGAGGATCGTTCTCAATTACGCGTCGTAATCATTGAACGTCCAATTCAACAGGACGTCCGGTACAGTGTTCCTCCTCAAGATCGTAGTTCTTATTCCTGAACTTTCTGAACCAAATCTTTGCCATCGCGTAAGACACCGTGGACTCACCCATCGCATGACATATGTTATTTGTGGCAGTCTTTGTATCGTGACCCAAACGAAATAAATTAATAGTATCCGTATTTGATATCGATTTAAATCCATTATCTTTTATGTCACTTAAAGCTTCGGCGCTGATTGTTGTCAACTAACTACACTTTGGTGCAGTTAGTTGACAACAACCTATATATACCCTACAGTAAAACCTTCTAGAAGTTTCGAGAATCTTTCTAGAAAAGTCCCAAAGTTGGGCTAAAAATTTACTAGCCAACCTAATATATACATATTTACATGAAACATATTATACATTCGAACGTATAAAATATTATTAAAATACACGGCAATTAATATATTAATATTTCTTATGACTGGGATTAGACCATTTATCGCTAGGATATAACTAGCCTTTTCTTACAGCATAAGAGTGATCAGGCATTTAAATTTTAAAAAAAGTAGGTGGTAGCGTGCAGAGCAAAATAAAATGTGGAAATATAAAATTATTGGCACATATTTTATTATTCGTTAAGGAGAATAATTTCATGACTTATTTTTGGAATAAATCTCAAATATAATATTTATCTTTAGAATGAAATTATGCACAAACCTTGTGCTTTCCTTCAGTATTCAACAGTTATAGCGTCATGATAAATGGAAATAAAATGTATTTATTTCCATTTATCATGAAGCTAATTTATTTATCATCAAAGAAATACATAAGTGTCTAATATCATGCTTCCGGTGTTAAATACTAAGAATTAAATAAGTACATACATGCTATCATCAATTACATAAGTAAATATTAATATGTAAATATATATATATATGTATAAATATATATATTCCCAACCAAGTAAACGATATGAATGTTAATCATACCAACATTGCTCACAGTAGTATTTGTGGTAGCTAAAAGAAAATATTCGATAAATGCGAATGCGCCATAGATGTTCAAAGTTATTTGAAATCTAGCCTTTTCCGTAACCAGATCTTTCACAAGGTGTTAGTTTTCGAATAATATCATCATATGTGTTTTTTTACAAATCTCCATCTCACCAAATAACACAGATATGGGCTAATATTATCTGATCCCCGCTATGAAGGTATAACTAAAATAGGAAAACCCCTCTGACACGAATCATTCTTAGCATCAACTTATAAACATAGTTGTAAAGGAATATTTATTTCATCCACCTACTCAACGCAGCTTATAATAAGCTCCTTTGACTTTCCGAAGCTTATCTCTGCGTGATTTCGCCCTCCGTATTTGAGTATTTTTTGTTTGGAAAAAGACACAAATCTTTCGGTTATTTATATATACGGTGTGCTAAATTTTTTTAAAATATATACATAGGTGCGCTATTATTATGCCTCCTGAATATTTTAAATATTCATAGGACGTATCGTATAAAATGAAACTTGTTAAGTGCGAATAGAACTCGACCAAGGAGTGTTTGAGCACACTTAGGTCAATATGAACATTTAAAGGTAAATAATTAATATTAACATTAAACTGTTTACAGATATTAACATTATTATTCACCAAGTAAATATTACTAGTATCAATGAGTGAAACACGTAAATTTCTAAAAAACTACGAGAATAAGAGTAATTGCAATAGTTTTCGAAATAATTTTACGTAAACTTATATTAACGCTGTTATTTTTCATAATTTTCACTGGAAATGGGAAAAGGGCTTTCTTGTTGACATTTACGTGTTGGACTATTTCCCTAGAATTGCTCTACATAAAATTGTTAAAAAAAATTTTTTAGATTTCTTTATAATTTTTTCAGTTGATATGCCACACGATAAATAAAATTTTAAAAAATACTCGCTTCATTTTCCTGTAACATGTCTATACAAACGTAATTCAGTATCAACTGTTAAAATATATGCTGGCCGATATGCTTTGTTATTTCGCAAAATGTCGTGTTTTTTCATCAGCGGTTTCTGAGAAAGTGTTTTTAGAAGGGTTCCGATTTTTTTTCCTTTTTGTTTACAGAAATTCAAATACCTACTTTTTTTAAATCCAGTAATTCCTATTTAATTATTATTTCAAAAATATTGAAATATATTTTCATCCCTTTCAACAAATCAAAGCATCTTAAGTTAAATATAAGAATTACGACACGATATCCAAAAAGGAAATGAGAATGTGATGAAAAACGACAGGTAAGACAAATAATAAAAAAATTTTTAGAAATAATTATAATGAAGACGATTTCAAAACTTTTAATCAAGGTAAGAAAAGTTTGATCACAAGAATTCGCCTAAAAAGGAGAAAAATTAAATGTAGATTGAGACATTTAGATATGGCAATTGAGCACTCTTTCAGAAAAGTCATATTTTGAAGCCAAAAGTATAATGAATATCCCCACTTCTTTCGTTAATTCTTCAACTTGTTTAATCATATCTTTATTGTTCCAAACATTCATATATGAAGTTCTCATTGTTCCATTAATTTATTTCTAAAAATTCCTCTCTGTTAGAGAAATCTGTTTCATATTCGTTACAATATTTAGATTTTACTTCTCAAAAGGAAACCGTATTATATTCTATATATATCATAATATTGGACTCATCCCAGCACTATCAAAAAAGAACTGATAGGCAATATTAGGAGTATTGCTTTAGAAAGCTGCTGTCAGATGTATGATATACATCAATATGCGAAACAAGGTTTTACGGCCATTACAGTGCTATTGAGGAATGAATGTAAAATTGAAAGGTACTATTGCGAGAGACAGGTATCTAAGTTGATATAAACTTTGGTCAATTATAAACATACTTCAAAAAAAAATATTTTTAAACATTTCGATCATAAACTGAGTAAACTTGTTAGCAATAACCTTTAAATTCTATAGGTAACCAAAAATTAAATTTTAAATTTATCTCAAGACGTAATAGCAAAAAACTGTCAAGTGAGAGTGTGGCTCGCGCATCGTGCGTCTTTGTCTCGTATGAATTGAAATTACTTTATTTATCTCTAGTCATCATTGATATGAAATTCGTGGTGCAATAAATATTTAATAATACCTAATATAACTAAGGTATAAATATTATTACAATATCTCAAAAACTATGACAACTAAAACCATCGTTATACTAACCCTGTTTTTGTGTCATTTTAAGTTAGATTACTTTCGGGAATAAGATGGGCGACATATTTTGTTCATATTTTTCAATATATCTCTGAAGATGTACTGCCTCAAATTATAACAAAAATATCTTTGGGGCTATTATGTCCCTTTTAAGTTATTCGCCACACTTATAAAGAATTTCATAAATACATTTTTTCAAATATTTAATTTGCCCCGAAACCGAACGTGGCAACCAAATGGCCTGGCTATGTGTGACGTGACAATCGTATTCACTCATCGGCATATGTTACACGCTGCATATGCTATATACGGTTTTCGTATTCATTCTTTCTTAGCTATTCCCGTTATGTAGTTTGTCACAAAAGAAATCACTCCTCGCCTTCGAACAACTTTATCGATGCACAACCGGATTAAAGAATTTAAACTTCAAAAAGAAGTCCAAGTTCACACAATAGTCAATTTCAATTATGTTAAAATATTCGAACGGTTGATGGGGGACCAGTTTCTAGCTAGGAATATTTGAAAATAATCCCATGAACTATTCAAATGGTGAATACAACTTCGTAGGTCTGTAACGTTTATTATAAATTGGCGCAATTATTTTCAGTCAAGAAAACATGCTTTTTACAGCATACAAGTAGAATAATATGCTTTTGGCTACACAGAAAGAATTTATTTAAGAAAAACTTGTTTATATCAGCGAAACTTGACTGTTACAGAATCCTAAGTGGTAAGTGTGTTGGTTAAAGAAAGTGAGTTTTACGTCCACCCTATCCTCTTAATCTAGCAACGAGACAGCCCTAACCGCCAGAGAGGTCTGCAGACAGGAAACTATTTCCGACAGGTGTCTGGTGTGAAATGTTCACCTTTATCGGCGTCAGTTCGATTTAAATGGTGCTACGGTGCTCGGGCAATTGCGCTAGAGGAAATCGCGTCGGAAATGTTTTACAGTCTTTATTTGTTAGAAAGGGAATTAAAAAATAACTTTTTTATAAAGTTATCCCTTGATAAAAATTCTTGCTTGTCAAATGATAAACCATGGGAAGGCGTGTCTATAATTCGTGTTCAGAACTTTATTTATACATTTAAGGAAATTTAAGCTTGACAAAAAATATAATTTATGCCCACGAACATCAAAATTTATTTGTTTGAAAAAACTTATAAATAATTAACACGCGTGAGAAGTTTCATTGACAAATCAAATATAAACGTTGAATTGAGTGTAAACAGCATTGAACATATTAGCTTACTTCTATTTAAAATGTATCATTCGTTTAGGGTAATATTTACGCTATCTTTATCCACATTTAAAAACCTTGTATTACAAATGCGCAAGTGCGTTTGTTTGTTCTTCTTTCACGTCACGTCAGAGCAACAGATTGACCTGACTTTTTGAAGAGAAATACTTTATGGATGGAGAAATGGTGCAGGTTACAATTATTTATCCCGAGAAATCTATTCTTGACTATTATTATAAATAAAAATGGTGTTTGTTTGTCCTTCTTTCACATCGCAACGGAGCAACGGATCTATGTGTTTTTTAACAGTAATAGTTGGCGAGCCTAGCATTCATACAAATTATTTTTTACCTAAGAAATCTCGTTTCTGTGAGACAATTCTTATTTGAAACTAGAAATACACAAATGGAATAACGTGACAACAGATCGAGCAACGTATTGACGCTACGCACATAATGTAAGGAAACAACAAAATCATTTCCTTTAATCCCTAATTTAGACCGACGGTTTTTGTTTTCTTTGTTATTTGTGTTATAAAGACAGGAAAATAACAACTTAGTATTTAATTTCTCTCATAATTTTAGATGGCGCTGCATGTTTTCATTTCTCCCCGCAAGTTTGTAACTGCATCGTAAAAAGACACAGAAAATAATTAAAACTCTACACTGTGTGGCGTTTATACATTATATTATCACCTTTGGCTGGCGTAAAACTCATCATACATAGCCATATCTTGATTAAATTTCAACTATACAACGAATTGCGTAAATAGTATATAAAGCACTATTTCTTATACTGTTTTCGCATTTTACCTTAGGATTCATCCCTCGTGCTTTAATTTGGAACGAGTACAATATGATGGATTTTGAATTTTTTGAAAATATTTCGAAAGATTAACAAATTAAATAAACTAGGTGAACGATATTTTTAGTACCTTTTTGATTTTTCCAAATCTAATAACAATTTCATAAACCTAACGTTTTGGATTCTTTTCCTGACTGGTCGTTTTGTATATAAAAATTTTACAGTAATTTATCATCAGTACGAAATAATTTATAAGTTCACCCCGTATCCTATGCAGAGAACATTATAATTATCATAAAGAATATTTTATTAGTATGACAATATAATTGCAATATATAAAAAAATTGTAAAACTAGTAAAATATTTTTTGTAATATTCTATTAATATTGAACATTATTACTGTTACTCTCCTTCTCGTTCTCTGCAATCAATAATATTACATAAGTATATCATTCGCTTTCGATTAGGTCGAGAGTTATAGATTATTTATAATATTTTAAAATCAACTTGTTGGTTTCTTATATCACGTTGTTTATTATATCACGTCGGGTTTTTATCTATCACGTCGCGTTGAATTTACATTACTTACCACTTCGATTATAGTGAGCGTCCCGTTAGTATATCTTGTTGTAGATAGTAGCTACAAAAAAAAAGCAGTAACATCCGTGGGATCCGCAGGAAATTCACATATGTGTCATGTGCATTTCTCCATCACAGTGGTTTATTTATTTAGTGTATTATGTTGGACATGCGTGTTCTATGCACTTCTAATAACCTTTCAATACGTGAATACATGAAAAAGAATTTAGTTCTTCATATAATAGAATCGAACATCTTTAACACTTGGTAAACAAAAAATTTTGAATGGGTGACAAAAAATCTAACTTACCTCCCTTTTCAGAGGTTCCAATTTTACTAAGCAGCTAGAAGATCTTATCTTAAAGCAAACCACATAAAATTATCAATGTAAATCTAAGATTTTTTCACATTCCGTGAACAATTTCTTAATGAAGGGATATGCAAATTTTATGAACGTTATTAAATTATTTTAAAGACATCATAAGTAAACGACTAATAAGTTTTAAGAAAATGATTTTTAAGTTATTTCAATATTACTCAAAAAATAAAGTAACATGAACCAATCTAGAGCCTTGTGGACGCAATGCCATAAAATAATTTCATTAAATGTCGTCAGTAAAAATAAAACTTCATTAGCTCTATCGGTTAAAATTAAATTTCGTTAGGTCTCATCAGTAAAAATTAAATTTTATTGTATTTCAGCAATAAAAATAAAACTTCATCCACTCTCGTAATTAAAAAACAAACTTCATAAATCATACAAAAATTTAACTTCGTTAGATTTCATCAGTAAACTTCATCCGCTACCATTAGTAAAAATCAAACTTCATTAGCTCTCATCAGCAAAAATCAGACTTCGTTAGTTCCGATTAGTAAAAAACAAATTTCGTCAGCTCTCATCAGTAAAAAGTAAACTTTATTAGCTTCAACATTAAAAATCAGACTTCGTTAGCTTCCATCATTAAAAAACAAACGTCATCAACTATCATCAGTAAAATCAGAACTTCATTAGATTTCATCAGTATAAATAAAACTTCATCAGCTCTCATTAGTAAAAATCAGACGTCTTCAGTAAAAATAAGACTTCATCAGCTCTCGTGAGTAAAAAACAAACTTCATAAATTATCAGCAAAAATTGAACCTTGTTAGAGTTCATCATTAGAAATAAAACTTCAACAGCTATCATTAGTAAAAATCAAACTTCATTAGCTCTCATTAACAAAAAGCAAACTTCATTAGGTCTTATCAGTAAAAAATGAGACTGCATTAGCTCTCATCAGTAAAAGTGACCCTTCAATATCACCACATCGCCAAATAATATCAATAAAGGGTATAAAAATATATTTTTCGAATAAAACATAATACTAAACATTGCTGTGGTTACCACTAAAGCGCTAGGGTACTGAAATATGAATTTTATTTAAGTACGAAGTAACACATTTTTATATCTACAATCTAACAAGCAAGAATTAATTTAACACTTAATGATATGATTTGTAATTTGACGTGCGACCTAAATCAGCAAATATCTCGTTTCAATGAAAACTATCGCAAATCGTCTGATGGGACGAAAAATATAGGATCCCTATCAGCTCCTCATTTTTCCCTTAAGATTATTTCCGGAGTTTTGCGTGCAAAATAAGCATGCTGCTTTCGTCTCCGACGTGGAAAAGCTCTTAGTAACAATATAACAAATACCGACCTAGAACATCACGAGATGTCTGTTCGTGAACAACCTGGACTCTACTCGAAAGCGGTCTAGCGTCTTAAACGTATCCAAAACATCTTTAAACCGCATTCTACACAAGGATTTACATTTGCATCCGTACCAAATCCAAATGGTTCAGCAGTTAAACCCTCAATAGTATGCTCACAGGCTGCAGTTTGCTAACGAAATGCCAGAGAGGTTCGCCAACTTTAAAAACATTTTTTTTCGGACGAAGCCCACTTTCAACTAAATGGACATGTAAACAGACAAAACTGCAGATATTGGAGTAACACTAATACGAAATTGAAGCATCGAAAACCTCTACATTTACCCAAGTTTACTGTATGGGCAGCTTTATCAACAAGAGGCATTATTGGTCCATATTTTTATGAAGATCAAAGAGGAAACGCTGTTACCGTGAATACAGAGCGGTATATTGCCATGCTACAGAACTTTTTTGCTCCAGCGCTTCAGGATTTTGATGGTTTCAATTAACGATCGTGTTTTCAGCAAGATGGGGCAACATGCCACACTTCCAACGATTCTTTAAGTGCAGTTCACAAAATTTTCCATCAAAAAGTGATATCCAAAACAGGTGACATTAACTTAAAAGTAAAGTCTTTAACAGCAATTCAGCGACTCTTGAGGAATTAAAGGCTCATATTCGCGAGGAAATGCAAAACATTTCCCGAAACACTTGTCAGTCAGTCGTTGAAAATTTCCGCAGCAGTGTCAAAAAAATGAAGGATCGCATATGGACGAAGTGATTTTTAAGAAATAAAATCCCAAATTGTGTACTTTCAGAACAAATAAACATTTTTTCTTTCATATAACTAATTTTTTTATCATCGTATGAAATGTTAACGGACTTTTGGACCACCTGTATTTTATTTATTAGACCTGATTTATTTCTTATATTGTCCATTATATCATCTAAGTTTTTTACTCGTGAGTAATATTATTAAATAATTTGATAGATTGGATAATTTGATAAAATACGCTACGCTAATTTCTCTATGATCATTTTCTGATTCATAGATACGGAAAGTCAGTTTTCCTGCAAGTAATATTTCTAGTTTTTTATTAAACTATTTAAATATTTGCTATTTCTAATTGTGCCTCTAACGGGAAAAAAACAGTGACAGACCAAAATAATATTCACTATACAATAAGACAGATTTAAAGTATAAAAGCTAAAAATTTGCATAAACCTTTGTTTTGATTTTCTGAAGACGAACCGAAAAGTCTCGTAAGACATTGTGTCTTCTAGTCAAGATATGAAAGGCCACGAAAGGTTATTAGAAGAGGTTATTACAAAATTATTGTAGAGCATAAAATTCCCTGCAACTTTGGTTACGTGTATTTTTTTATATAATTCATGGTTGTTGAGATATAGTGCAGAGAGTGAAAAACGTACGTCCATTCGTAAGGCACCGCTGTGTAGACCGGAGAACCAGATGCATAGTACGCTTACAAAGTTAATTATATGTTAAACATACATTGTTATTATTAACAAAGCTTGAAAATTTTTTATTCATAAAAAATATATATATTTTCAGCTTTCTTACTTTCATTCCAAAGTTTAATTCTTGAGTAAATAATTTTATAAGAATAATTTTATACATTTTAAGTATGTAGAATAATTTTATAATTTTAATTTAAATAAAATTCCAGGTTTTAAAATGAAACACTCGTTTTTCAGACTAAGGCGCACCTGGACGTACTGGCGGACGCGTTGCTACGATGGGCGAGAGGACGCTAGGCGGGCAGCTGCGGCCGAGCGCAGCCCAACGCGACCCGACAGAACCGACAAACTCATGGCTCCACATTCCATCTTTGTAAACTCTCTTTATTTATTCTCCATTTGTAATCTAGCGTGGGTAATCGCCTGCATCGAGCTATATAGCTAAGGCGAAACTAACAATAGATCTGTCAATTGTCAGCCGTTATACCTGTATTATAAAATGTATATTGTGTTATATTAAGGAGACGTGGCCACGGAGGCGCCATGTAAAGTTTAATATCTGGCATTTGATGACTTTAATATCTGGCATTTGAAACTGATTTATCAAATAGTTCATTTTACTATTTAATACATCAGTAAGTTTAGTAGAACCACAACCTTCTACTTTGTGAAAGTAAATTTTAATGCTACTTTACACGGTTCCTCCAAGGCTGTATTCGACTTCTACCGATTCAGCATTTACAATTAGGTACATAACTCATACTTGTTTTAGATAGTCGAAATATATAGTACTTGTTGATTTTTATTTCAAATGATTATATTTATATCAAATGTTTTTTATTTATTTTATAACTAAATATTTTTAAAGTGAACAACTTTGATTGATATGGAGTAACGCCTAATATAGCTATGTATATTATTATTTGCTAATTGATAGCAATTAAAAAAATGAGTCAACTTTAAAAATAACTTAAAGTTGACAGAAAAAAATATCATACCTTATAATATACTTAAAAAGTATTTTTACATTCTTAATGTAATGTGAAATTAAACTAACAACAATATCAGTGCAACTGGCATTTTTGTTATTTAATTGAATTTCATTTATTTAATATTAGCAGTGTTTTAAATAAATGGTTTCATGACGTTTATTAAAGAGATATCGCTTCTCACGTTTCGGCCTACCTTGTATTGCATTTAAAAGACTGGTCGAATTATTTTTATTCAAGTAATATCTACTTCATCATTCCGCAGAGCTGAACGATTACCTTTAGTTTGATGTTGTACATTAATTATATTCGATTACGGTCGATGAGCAAATTTAACCCTTACAGAACTTTCCTTTCTCGGCAAAATTAAGCATTTTGTAAGCTAAAATATAAATGAAACTTAATTTATTAATCAACTCTAAAATAAATTTTATTAGATTTTAAACTCATGGTTATAACGTTATATATTTGCACAGAAAAAAAGATTTTTGACATAGAAGACAATTTCTTGGAATAAAATGAGAAAACATAGAGAGATTTGTACAACTACGCTCAGAGATATTTATTACTAAGTTACCTTTTCTTTCTTTTGAGGAATATCATAACCAATAAAGACACGGGCATGTCAATTTTTTTTATCCGAAAAACAAATTATTAACACATTTCAACTAACTAAACCTCTACACACCAATATGTCGGACATTACTGAATTAACCAACCATATTAAAAAGATATCAAACAATCTTTAATTAGCCAAAGAATTTCAACTTTTATTTGAGAATATTCGGACAAGTGGTGATGCGATTCCATAATATGGTGTTTACAACTAACGATAAGAATAACCGTTTAATTATTATGCGGTGTCTAGTGACCTCGATCTTAAAAAATCTATTGGAATTTTCATAGTTTACTAAAAATATTATAAAGCATATTATACAGGTAAAATCTGAAATAAATTTTCATCAAACACCTAAAACACATCGACATAATTATAAAGTTTATCAGAACAAAAAGCAGTATGTCTACAAAGTTATAACAAAAAAAATTATTCCATAATCTTCATTAATAATATTCCTGACTGAATGTCGGATATCAACAAAATTTGCAATTTTTCCTCTACCTGTTAATTGATCATAAACAATACTTATTGCTTATCTTTCTCTCTCTGTCTCTCTCATTGCCTTCAGATTACCGTTTCTTATGAGACACCTGCGATCTTAAATGTAACAATGAAGTTCGAGAATTACACCGACAGACCACCAGACTTACACCGTTGACCGTACAGAGCACCACAAACCGCATCAGTTCGGTGATTAGCCCTAAATGTCACACCCACATTCGTTTAACGCGAAATTGAGTCCTCAATAGTCATGGCAAAACTTAATTACATTGTAATTGTGGCGAAAGGTGAGTGCGACATCGTCGCTTTTGTGGCGATGCTATTTGCTGTAACTCTCTAATTAGTATTTAATTACTATTAATACATTATTAATAGGCATCTGCCTAAAGCGGGCAGCTGTTCCAGCAGATTTATACAAATTTCATTTTAATTAACGACTATTCGACGCTGATGTCCATATATATATATTGTAAAGTATTTCGTCGTATTAACGAAAATCATACAGTTAATCGTTGGCAAGACGATCATTATAATGTTATTAAGCGCTAATTTTTATAACAGAACGCGTAGACGAGCTACATGTATTAAAGCCACAACAATTTATAAAGAAAACCGTTAACTGGAAAAGAATCTATAAGTGCTGAAATATTAACGCAACGACTATATTACGATTTCTGTACTTGCAAAACGTCACTGAAAACTTAATTACCACTAAATTACAACTGAAAATAGAAAAATACACCATTTAATGAGAATCATTCCGGGTAGTCTATGTGCTCAAGAAAAATTACAGTAAAAAAAACAATAGCTTTAACAGAGTGTGAATATATTTTTTGTGAGTTTAAAAATGTTTTTAAATATATACTTTTTAGTATTTAGTTTTATTTAATTCATTTCGTTAAAATAATAATGACTTCCTAAAATCATAAAAAGGAGAAATTTCAAATTTACATTTACCCTACCATTTCAAATTAAGGACAAATATTTTAAAAAATTCATATCTTTCTTCCATTAATTTAGAACTGTCAGAAAAAAAATTAAAAAGCATTTAATACAAATTTTTAATTACGTTCATTTCGTTGATTGTCACAGTATTAAACACACGTACATATACACGGTCACGCACACACATTATATATATATATATATATATATATATATATATATATATATATATATATATATATATGTGTGTGTGTATATACATACATATATAAATATTTTACACTATTACTTCATCTCTTTTGTATAACAGACTAATTCTTAAGACTGGTAGTCGGGAAAACATTAGATGTTAACTCGAGTACATGTGTATTATATACTTACAGCTAAAAATACGGTTAAGATATATATTCTAAACGATTATGAAACAAAGCTTATTGTATTCGATCTTAAATAGATCTGTTACTTTCCACTCTGACCCAATTAACTGGAACGATTGACTTACGATACAGCTCAGTTTGCAAAAATACATGTATTATCAAGACGAATTTAACGATATAAATATTTCCTCTAAATGTTCAGCCGTAAGTCCATATTGTCAAGTATTCATTTTCAGCTTAAAGCATTCATTTTATGATTTTAACAAATATAATTGTTAAGTTTGGCCTATGATTTCCTTTTAATAATTTATAAACAATTTGTTTACTTGTAGTGTTCTCCATGTTTGTAGGTATATTGTATTAAACATTGTTATCACATGTGAAGTACTATTATAACTTAATTTTTATAAAATCGACCATACTAGCAATGTTCGGTTCATATTTTTCAATTATAATTAGCCATATTATTATCAGTTATGTGAATATATATTTATATATATGTATCTTTATTTTTATTTTAAATTTATGATTTTATTGAGATTACTGACTGATTATTTTTTCTTGACTGATTAAAGTTAAGTATGATATCAAGCCAATAGATTAGAGTTACAAGGAAAATAAAGTTGGGTTATAGAACTTTAACATCGGAGTTTTTGAATTGTTATAATATATTTTACTTACAATATTCCACATAATAGGGACATAATTGTTTTACTGATATTTAATTGTTTACCACGTTATATGTATAATATTTCACTACGGTCTGCGAATTATTAAACAATATTTATTATTCAAACCAAATCGTAACATAATACTATTTATATTAAGGTTACTCATAGTATTAAGTTCTTTATTCATGCCCATAAATGGACTTAATGCTTATGTCCGAAAAGTATCTTCAATGAAACATTATTTTTTTAATTAAAACATAAAAATACCAACGAACTGTAAATGTGTGTGAAGAAAATATGTACCTTTTATATATTTTCACAACAATATAGAAAACAGTTCCCGTGTTAACATATGCTACTCGACTCATTCTTTTTTTATTTTTTTAAATTGGTATAACCAACATCTTAAGAAAGTAATATTACAAACTTGGTAACATTTGATAAATCGGGAGTATAGACAGTGCATTATGAAAAAATGTTTTACACACAATTGTAAGAAAATAAATTAATGTTAATATTTTAATACAACAACCATACTGAGTAAATTAAACATATATACCGCAGTTTTTATTACATTTAGTTGCAAATTATGTCAAAAACCTAATTACATATCGAAATAAAAAATACCATGAAACATAACCGTCACTGTGATACCTCCAGCTGTGCAAGGTGCACAGCTGATAAAAAAAACAGAAGGTGCACAGCTATGAAAAAAAAATGTCGGAAGATAACTTTAACACGAAGATACATCGAAATGACGCCATTTCATTCTTTACAACAAGAAAGCTTCTCTGCATATTTAAAGCTGCCAAGGATTAAAGACTGAGTCGCAGTAACGATTGATTATGGTATTATAAGCTTCGTTTAAGACTCTCGCGCCTATAAGCACTATAAAAGACGTAACTTCGGAGATGTAAAACGGAGAGTCAGTTAATTCGTGCATTAAAAAGATATAAAACGTCGCTACTTGTCGCCTCGGCCTGTTAATATTTTCACGTTAACATGGCGTATTCGGTTTTTAAGCTCAATTTATATTTAATGGTCTTTAGCATTCCTTTATCGCAAAGTTTCCGCCTTGAGTTTCTCGTTTTTTTCTAACATTTTATGCCCTCTTACATTACAGTTTGATGAAGTTACCGACGTTGTCACGATGCTGTAACAATGTACGAATAGACGTTGTAGACGGCGATTACTTTTCGTGAACTTTCTTGAAAAAACAAACGCACAATTTGTGCCACAAAAGACCCTCATCACATTAAATCTAAGTATGCATATAAAGGATTGCGTTTTATTTTTTTAAAGCTTTAAGTCACCTTAATTGAAATCATTCCAAAAGCACAAAATCGATACATTATTTCCTCCATTATATTTGCTATAAAATATGTACTTTTCACGGGTTTCCAATTTTTTACATTTTATAAGTTAAATTAATCGGAAAATAATTCCATTTCAACGGGTCCGAAGTGGTTGTATTTGATAAAATGTTTAAAAGAGTGTCACAGGTTACAAAATAATCTTAAATCCACACGAGAATTCATAAAGAAGATAAGCAATGAAACCCAAGGTGGACCGATTAAACACACAGCATCAGTATAGAAACAAACAACTCGAAAGCTATAAGTACTTATACGAGTAATTACATGTAATATTGGTATTACAACGCCGATGTAAGGGCAGTCATAGTTTCAAATTTAAATTGTAAGTTTACAAAGATCAAGCCACTTCCATTATTGAACGATTGTCGCTAAATTCTCGACACGTTATGGATCCTATGGGACTCACGATCTTTCATCACTTACAGCAAATAAGTGCGCAAACCCCAAATAGCTTCCAACAATGTTGAAAGCTACTTATCTACGCATTAAAATGAAGGATGAATCAGTATTTTTCATTTATCGTGTATTTAATGTATTAAATCGTTACATAATATTTAATTACTGATCATTTATGGATGTTTGTTGCCTTGTACTTAGATGAAACTTCTTTATTCACGACAGTTTTGTATGCGGTGCCGAATTGTAACGCGGCACACCAATTCCTTTGGTCATTATTCCAAACATTTGCAATAATTGAACAGAATAATAATTTATTTCAATGGTATTATGATACGTCTGTACAGTTACAACGATTATACGTGAAACGTTATTTTAAATGCATTGTTATTGAACATGGCAAATAAAATATTAACAGAATACTCAAAGCAGCTAACAGCCCTAATCGAATCGCCGATGCCGTCAGCCGACAGCCGAAACCGGAGCCCGTGTTTGCACGATCGCGCCGTCAAGGAGGCGAAGCGAAAGGGACGCGTCGACATCGATCGGCTCTGTGTCAACACGACGCGGGACGTCACCGTGACGTCAAAACCAGAAAAATACCGCGACAAACGCGCGCCATTGGGACGTACGCCTCTAGGGCGGGCGGGGCCGCGATCACACTATAACGCTCATAAGCCGTGAACTTGTTCAGCGTTACATTAAGCGATATTGTAATGAATATTTAACCTCATCATGCAACTATATATTATTGCAGTCGCTTACGAATCAACATGGCAATTTTGCAAACCATACAAGTTAAAACTATTTTTATTCTCTATGCCAAATATTTCAATACAGTAAACAAAACTGGCTGTTCAATGCTCACTACGCAATAGTCTTGGATAATCTTGATTCCCCTGAGTGAAGTGACTCACTGAATCTGAACCAGTAAAAAGAATCGATTTATCTCAATGACTCAAAGAATCTAATAAAACAGCGAACTATGACGATCGAGACAGTGCAACTTCTTTTATTGTGAATCAAATAGCCCTTGCATTACTCTCTCTACATTTTTTGACTTGAAAAATTAAAATATCTGACTGATTCTTTATGAAATAGAAAGGGGTGGAATTATTACTTAAAATTAACACCCACCAAATGGTAAAGAATTATTTCACTAAGCTCAATGCAAAGCAAGTCAATTAGTTATTGACTTATCCCAACGAAAGCCGCGAGCCATCCATTATTTGTTACGCCAAAATACTCTCGAATCAAAGAATCAAATGAATCAATAAGTTTTCGAGTGTGTCATTTAGCTTAATGAATCAATGTACTATACTGATTTTTTTGATTCACTGACTCACATGTGATTCACATCTATTCCGCAGCTTGTTAGTACTTTTCTAAGACATCGTTTAATACTACGTAAATATATACTGTGCGATAATTAAACGTTATAATCACGTTCTATTCTATATTCATATTTAAATTACCTTCTCTTAAGTGTACCTTAATCAAGTACAAAATATATAATTTTCTTTAGATATAAGTACTTATTTTTACTAAACATTTGATGAACGATCTTAAGATATTCGTCGTGGAATTTTTTTTGTCTCTAAATTTACAATTGGATATTTAATTTCCCGCTAGATATGCATTAATTTATCTAGTCTCTCATATGTAATCTTTTACCTTGAATTATTTCCTTACCTTCCTCAATCTTTGTATTTCATATTATTCATCATGGGCCAAGATGACGGAAGTGCTTTGTTTTAAATAACGTAATTGTAAACGTCCCTTTGAGAGCCCTGTCGTTAAACGTCACCGGAAACACCAATATAGTTCATAATGACTGTTTAATTACTACTTTCCTTGGCTATGAGAACCTATTTCTATATTCATTACGCACCGCCAGATAATAATCAACGCTTCCCGAAGCCTTTATCAATTATATTATTGCTGGTATTCGTTGATAGCATGCATCAATTGAAACATCATGGAACCCTTTGAAGCTTTAGAGGAAATTGGACAATTAGGTAATTCTATTAAAGTGTGGGGATAATTTTATGATTTTATCACTTATCATTTTCGTAAAAAAATCACAAATATTACTGCTGACACCGCCAAGGCCGACGAAAAACGCGTTCCTACCCAATGCTGTTATGATAATTATAAAAAAATTACTTTCACGTTACGTTTTATCATTTAAGTACTTACGATATCTGTTTTATCCATTATACTAATTAAACCCTTCCTATTCAGGGAAACATTTTTACGCTGAAAAGCATTTTCCGACAGATGTTAATTGCTCGCGCACCGTCAGCCTTAAATTATTGACGTAATTTTAATGTATAACAAGTTTTGCATTTAATATCAACTACTTGTTCGTGTTTATAGCACGATGGGAAAGGAAATAAATTATATCTTATTTCATTTAAGTCCATTACTGTAACATGGTAAGGATTACACGATTTCGACACGACTAATTTTTATTTTTTTTATTAAAAATATGTTCAGAAAAAAATTTGTATTATCTTAATGGACTGACTAGTATATCGAATGTTCAAGGCGGAACTGAAATATCTCTTCAGTTTTGTAATAAAAGCGTGTAAATATTACACCATCCGTTCTGCGAATATCCATTTCCACGGAGAAAACTAACATGAAAGCACACTTAATTTTGCTTTCCTTCAAATATTTGGACATGAAAAAATATTCATACCAATGAAATCATTTGTATCATAATAATAATAATATATAGTTCGAGTATAAGAGAAGAATTTTTATTGAATAAGCGAATAGAATGGTATCAATAAACAAACCTGTTTGCCTTCAATTTGTATTCTGTAAAATTTGAAAAACTAACACAAATGGACATTTGCCAATCAGTATAACCTATTAAATTTTAGATTATAATTAACGATAAGGGTATGTGCAAACTGTAGATTAAATTATTTAAAATATAGTGAGATATCTTCTCTGTATATTAAACACGTTATATTAAATATTTTACAATTTCGATTGCTTAAAAATCTATTCAGCAAATACTAGAATTTCAATAATATTTATTTAATCTCAGATTACAATAATTTTCAGTTAAAATAAACTAATATATTATTTCGATTCATAACGATATAAGTACTTAATGAAAGAAAAAACATTATTTAATTATTACAATTAATACATGCACTTAATTAATTAATTATTATATTAGATTTATTTTGCAATTATTGATGTTGTTGCACGATTTAAATTAAATTTGCATTATAGTAACCAAATTATATATTAATTAAGACGTATTACGTCAATTTAACAATTTTATAAGACAAAGAATAGAGCCAGTGTCAAACAATGTAGAATTAATTGTGTATTTATCTTTTTAGATGATTTAGGATAGGATTTACTAATATAAATGATATATGAAATTGTAATACTTTGAGATGTACTGATTGGCATATTATTAAAAACATTGATGCAAAAAATATTTTTCTTTCAAACAAGGAGGCTGGGTGATTACGACACTGTTTCGGTGATTGAATTAAGTACCAATTGTACGCAAATCGATAAACATAAAACTACATCAAACTAACTTGTATCTACGGTCTTAACCTAGGGATTTCGTTTTCAATATTGTCCCAGCCGCATTTATTCCCTTGTGGATAATTTCACGAAGCAATGTTCGTGTTCTATTTGTAAATCAAATTGAAAGCAGTGACAACAAACAGTTTTAGGATTAAAAGGAATACTTTCGAATGTATGCAATAATTTGCCACAATAACCTTCATTTTTGTTTTCTAAAAGTCCATTGCGTTAGTATATTGAAAAGTAATGAAGTATATCTTTTTCTAAGTTCGACTAGTTTTTGTTTTCCAATTTTTTTCGTTCTCGGTTCAATACAATAAATCCGATATCAATTGAAATACTAGGAGGAAATAATTGCATCTACATGATAACCGCATGCAATTCCCGCGCCATTTAAGTTTCGTTATCAGTAATTTCGTCTAAGACCACTACAGGAAACGACTTTATTGACACGGAGCATCACCGTGTAAGAGAATAAATGAGAGAGGTTTTCAAAGCGATATCGCCTGCCAGAATGTCTGAAGGTAATTTAACATATTCTAGAAATAGTAAATATGTTCTATTGCCACGAGCCGCCAGACAATCGGGAACGGCGATGTCCAATGGGCAAACTCAATAGACATTGTTTACTTTTATTGAGACGGCCTTGTATCACTCATGTGATGAGAATGAAATATATTTTTATTGCATCGATTTTGTATTTTTCATTTTAATTCAAGGAATAGATTCATCAGACAAATTATGTTATTGAAACCATTCTATTTCGTTTTCAGAAAACATATTTTTCCGACAATATATATTTTTGGAGAGGATATAATTTTCGGAAAACTAAATATAAACTTCCTCGCTAAAAACTAAACAACGTCCTAATTTTTGAACAACAGTTCTTCATTGCAGTTACAATTATCAAAATGTTGATATGCAAATTCATAAAATCCCATCCCGGTCTCTGGTTACACACCCCTTTGGAATAATTAGTCAGGATTTTCAGTATTGCCTAAACCTATTATTATTTTAAATGGTTACTTCGTGTATCACATAAGCCGACCTATTAAATATTTTTCCATGCATAAAAGTAAGCAGCATTTTCTCAACTGATATGAACAGCGAAGCAACTTATGTATATAACAACTCTACGATCAGAATGTTTAAATACTGGTTAATTTATGTCACAGTTGTAACGATATGTGGCACAGAAAAACTATTACTTTAAACTAGAAAAATATATTGATGAAAATAAATCTCAAATTGTAGATTAAACAATTTATTTTCAGTGAAAATTTGAAATACAAATTGGGTACGTTACAACTACACAGGTGTGGCTAAGAAAAACTGCGATCGCACTTTCACAGCGGCCGTATGAAATATTATACATTTAACCCCGTTAAAAATTTACATCATCATTTTCATTCAATTTTTCATTCGTTATGTATATTTAATATTTCAACTGGCCAAATCTAGTACTGGTTACCGCGGTAAACAAATTTTGTTATTGCCGTTATGAAACAAGTTCTAGTCACATCTAAGACCGACCTAACGTCTGTACATGCGAGGTACTATATTATATGGAAAAATATATAAAAAAATCCTTTATGAATTTATATATTTTTCAATCGTCGTACCTACCTTTCGTGTAGAGATAAAATAATTGCATTTCCAAAACGACGGCATCAAGCAATTTTTTGTCAATTCTTATTATTAAATATAGAAAAAAAAATGTGTTGATAATTTTGTAAATATATTATTACTGGGTAAGCTATGTATATCATCAAATTGTTGTCTAATTATGTATGTTAAGTACTTAATATATGGAGTAATAATCGCTTTCTGTTATAAAATTGTATGGTATAATGAGTATCCTAAACCAGCACTTGCCGCACATAAAGAACTAACATGTATAACTAGCATAACTCTATCCCGAGCACTGATCCAATCAGAATAGATGTCATTTAGATACCTTATACTTGTGCATATATATAAATATGTATGATTATGGTTATATAAGATATGTATTTATATATTGTATGGTATATATATATATATATATATATATATATATATATATATATATATATATATATATATATAAATATATAATACTATTATTAAATATTTGATATTGTAATAACCATATGTATCAAATTATTAAATTTTCAAAGCACAACATCACACTTTTTGCACAATTTTTATATGAATATTTATGAGCATTATAATAATAAATAAATATGATTATGTAAATGACATATTATTAACATATTATATAAAAATAAATGTTTCTAATGTCATTATTATGATATAAACAAATTCATTTTCCGTTTAAGATTATTGATAGTTTTAAGGGGATGGTTGTTTAAATCATAGATTTGTTGAATTAATTTGTCAACTTCACGTTTACAATTTTTATTTGAGATTCCTATTTCCTTGGAGTAAGTTGTATTTATATCGATGTATTTTGTACGTCCGATCAATCTCATTTTCTTTTACTTCATGTAAAATTTTATAAATGGTCTATGTAATATATTGGTTATATTATACAGACATATATATAAAATATATGTTTGTATTATATAAAACTATTTTTCGTATTAAAGACGGTGATATTCTGTACGCTTATATCTTTATTTTGTCAAATTCAAATAAGAAAATTATGTTCGTATGTAATTATTAAAAAATATTTGTAAAAAGTCTTTAACAAATTATTATTATTCCTATGGCATTTTTTTACGTTTATTTAGTCTTTTATTTTTTCCTGTAATAATACCATTACGTACTTATTACCGATAACAGATTTCGATTGGGAAAATATAAAACAGTGTTTGATAAAATGGAAATTTATTATTAAATACGAAAATAATAAATGCATAATAATAATAATAATATATTTGGCAAACTATTTTTGTAGATACATATTATATTATTATAATCACAACTAGGGAAAAAAGATTTATATTTTCTCATGAATTTTATTTACAAAATGCAAGATTTTCTATTAAATTTACTTTTTTTCTGTACATTATACACATTACATACCATTACCCTGTTATACTGAATAGCGCTACGTCACCATCGAAAAATCTGGTTGGTAGAATGGACAATATGTTACCACGTACCAAATAGCTAAGTTCATTTGTTAAAACAAACAATTTCACAAAAATTTTAAACACTTCAACAACGCAAATATTTTGGAAAGAGCGTGCGTAGATTATAGAACGAAGTTCTCCAACGGCGCATATTTTTGTGGAAGCTAAAATGACGTAAATCATTATTGGAATGAAATACATACAGCTACGCAACATTTACACTCAAAGTGTAAGCGTAATATAATTTTTGACTATTTATTATGTATTGTTAATTACTACGTATATTGTATTTAGATAATATAAAAATAAATGAAGATCAAAAAATATATGTAAAATAAATGCCTCAGCCGGACAGATCGCTGTTTTATTTTCTACAGACAATTTCACCAGCCTCGTCAGTCATATACATCAAATCATAATTTGTGTTGCCAGCTGTGTTAATTTTTCGAGTGGAAAATAACAAAATCACGCCAATAAAATGTAAAATGGCCAGAACTCGGAAGTGCACCGCTACATTTTTATAATCTCCTAAATAAAATGATATAATCAATGTGACTACCATTCGTTTATTTCTTGAAGCATAGGATAAAAACCCTATTAGTGCGGTAAGTTGAAACAGTGACGTAGTTAAGTTGGAACAATTGGGATTCGGCACAAAATGAGGAAGAATAAATAAGAAGGTACACTGTATTTTATTTCAATGTGTTTAAATTAAAATGGCATCGATATTACCTTCCCCAAAAATATTTCGTCATAATTTGTGCTTACAATAAAACTCTTCAAAAAACTTTAAACTTTATTATTGAAAAAATGTAAAGGCACGAATTTGGGATCAAAAGTAAAGATAATGTTTATAAAGAACACGGCCATATGTACGTCACAAATAATTGTGACATACATATGGCCGTCCACCCCCATGGGCCGATAGAGCTTGCACTGGAAGTAAGTTTGCATTCCGAACGTTAAACCCGCTCCTCATTTGCTTCAGCTCTTGGAGTAAAGGCCTCCACAGCACAAACAATAATAAACTTTTTCGACTTCACTCTCTCCCCTTTCGTTGTCAATTTTGCACTTACGCGTCTTCTTATTTTCTCTTCTTTACTTTTCTCTTCTTTCATTTTCTTATTTTCTCAAAAACGCTCCCATTTTTCCTAGATACTTCGAAAGTCGCCAACTTTTCCTTCGCGGGAGTACCTATTAAAGTGCCGAACTTTACTTTTCTTTATTGGTAACAATGAGATATTTTTTTCTTTGAGTGGTCTGACATGATTTACAAAACGTTCAAAAAATGTGTGGCAGTCATTTTCTTGCTTTCATCTTGATACTTTTCCCGTATCGACAGATCCAAATTTTTGCATGAAATATGGTCGTTAAATTACTTGCATAGAGCTACAAATAATATGGCATATAATTTTTTATTGAATTTTAAACTAGTAAAGTGTAAAAACTTGTTCGTTCGATGCTATCACATTTACTTTTGTTTCTGGTGGGTTTTTGTACGTTTGTAATCTCGGACTCGTCGCTATACCAAATTCTTTAACTTCTGCACCGTATTCATTCAGCAAATTTATTATTGAAAAATAAAACTCATTGATTTTATTCAATAATTAAATAAAATGGTATCAATACTCGTAGCTTGGGACAGGCCCAAAAAGAATACCTTTATCGGTTCATAAGGAAAGGAAGCCAAACCTCTCATGCCACTTTTCATTTTCTAAAACGGGGAATATTTATTTTCATACAGCGTAGCCAATTTTCACTCTTGAAATTTCTTTATACTACAGTCCATCTTTGATACCTATTTGTTTGGCATCCCGAAAACTCATTCAAATGCACACTGCAGTTTCAAAAAGCTGTTTTAACTCTGTTGTGTAAAAATTATCGATTTTTTGGTAAACCTCACGAACTTAAAATACTATGCAAACATACAATACGAATATTATGAGCTAAATATTGAGTAAGCTATCGAGCCATCTATAAATGTAACAATAACATAAGTGCATCAATGAAATGCATCCAAAAAAATAGGCTGGAAATTTTGACGATTTATGCCACCGTCGACCGCCAATTAGTTTTGAAATAGTACCACACCAGGTCGATTTCTTTCAAAGACTCGACCGCCAGTGCACTGATGACGCCACAGTGCGCTACCAACAACTTCGAAATAGTCATCTGATTACAAAAATGAAAAGAAATTAAATTCTAGTACCTAAATACGAAAAAAAATAACGCATTTGTAAAAGGTTTAATCGCTGTAACCTGTAGAACAAGACAACGTCGAACAAATAGGACGTATCACATACACCCGATTATCAGTCAGAGGTCACTTGTTGGTGAACTTAATACTCTATTTTCTGAATTACGGGAATAATAAGATATTTTTTAAATACTTTAGACTAACAACAAAAATTTTTGATGAGTTCCTAACAAAATTAGAAGATAATCTAAACGTTGCAGTCTATATTTTACAACTATAACACCAGTGGACGAATTGCTATACTACAAGTTGCATTTTTTATTTCAATTAGCGTATACACATATAAAATTAATGAGTGTTTAACAGAATGAGAAGAGTTTGTATGGATGCAGAATAATGGTGTTTTGTACCCTTTTACTTATATAAAAGGTGAATTGGAGTAAGTCCGTTTGACCCTCGTGTCTCGGATCATAAGGTTCATTTTCATCAAATTTATCCATCGGTTCTATTTTACAAAAAAGGGTCTTCTTCAACGATATGTAATGGAATTATTCTGGTGTGTAATGAAAAAACAAGACGATTCATTCACTATAAATATATAACATTTGTATAACTAAACTAATCAATATTTAAAAGCCTTTAGAATTCATACTTATGCTATGCAAGAAATAGTTTCATTGATCTAAAAACCTTTGATGAGACAACTCTCATTTCCTGATTTCGAAGAGCGGGTCAGGAATGAGTATTGCTACAAACTAAATAAGACGACGAGTCTGGCCTGCTTAATTTATGTCGATTTTGTATATTGCAAATCTCTGTTGTTTTTTTTAAACTTCAGCGCAAGACTAATTTAAAAATCATCTTTTTGGTAAAGTGAAACAAAAAACCACATGGGGCGTTATCTTTCAATATATTTAACGTTTTTGTTTCGAATTTATCATAATTTTGCTTCCTATTATTTTGTCCCCTTTTATTAATATTTTGATTAACTGAAGCAATGTTACAGTTTCCATATATCCGATTCATGATGGCTCAATACAGCTTTCATTAAAGGAATACTCAGTGTAGCTTCACCAAAAACAGAAACCTACTTTATAAGCTTTCTTAAGAATAAACATACGCATCTCTAACTCCCTATCACTTCTGTTGTATATGTTTTCTCTGGTATAATGTAAAACATATTATATATATATATATATATATATATATATATATATATATATATATATACACATGTGTGTGTGTATATGTATATATATGAAGAATGAATTAATTGGGAATGGAAGTTGACTGAATAATGTTACTTCTAAAATACAATAAACTTTTAATTTTCTTCAGATATAATATACAATCAGATCCTTTTGACAGTTCATCACCCTTATGACTGTGGTGATAAGAATGTTTAAATATCAAAACTATATACCTATACATTTTTATGAATCTTAGAAATCGAAAAATGAAATTACAGGCAATGAATCTTTTGTATTTACCTATAAGTCACAGCTTTCATTTTAACTATCGCTTAGAGCGTTGTTCACATCATTAAATATGTGTGTGATAAAATTTGGAACGTCCTAAAAATGGAATGACTTCTGTATCCGTCATCGCAGAACATTTGGCTAAAGATTGCTGGGTTTTCTGTAAAGATGCAAATTTTCCAACTTTTGTTGGACCAATAGATGGTAAACATGTGGGTATGATATGTCCGCACATAGTGAAAGTTTCTTCAGTCATTCTGAAAAATATTTCTCTCTTGAAATTATCCATTCTAATTACTGTAACACTTACATTAGTATAGGTTCTAGAGGAACTGGCTTACACAATATTTGAAAGCATTAAGTTATTTACAAAACTACAGAATGGTCCAATGAACCTTCCATCACTGTCAAATATATAATGAAATACTATCCTAAGTAGCTTTTGACAGTGCGGTATTTGGGATACCAAGTCATGTTTTAAGGCCTCATGCCCCAAGTAGCATGCCTTAATCAAAAATTTTTAATTATCGTCTACGAAAACATAAAACAAATATATAACTAACGTCTAATAAAATAGTTACGTAATAGAGAATCTACTTTTAGAATAAATAATATCTTACAAACTTAAAATTCATGCGGACATCTTTGACGGCTACGACCACGAAGACATTAACAATTCTAGGTTTAGAAATAACAACAATGACCTCTTAGTTCGTTCAAACAATTTCCCGAGGGAAAAATTAGTCAATTACTTTATTTTATTCAAAGGCAATTTGCCTGTGTAAAATAGACACATGTTTTAATAAGTACACACATGCCAAGTTAATAGAAGCGTATAAAAAATAATGTTTCTTACTTACCTTCTGGTTTTTTTTTCATTCATCATTATATACTTAAATCCAATGTACCATTTTGGCATCGCGGTTTTTATACAATGGGACTTGGTAATTGAACGCAATTCACATGGCTGGACGAAGACGTATCTCTATAATAAGGCGTTCAGTATCGACATTCCCCGTTGTTCCATGGGTTGTAGTACACACCAACGTCCTATCGGTCGTCGGTCAGCGTGGCACTACACACAATCAAAACTTATATAATTTTGAAAGGCACCACGGTCGATCAAGGTAAGAAGTACCAGCGCGCTCGACCGGCAGTCTCCTTACACAGCACATAGCACCTCATATGTATAGTATAGTCTGTTTAATACTATGTTATTCCATAAGCCTACGTGTTTACAGCCGCACGCGATCGACGTCGGCGTGCCACTATTTCAAGCGTAGCGCGTCGAAAACCTCGATCGAAGAGTATACGTGAGCGTGAGTGCAACTAAATTACATTTTTGTCTGCTCAATAAAGGTTGTGGATTTCGAGAAATATATGTTGTTTCATTTCTTCTATGTCTCAACACTCCTAGCTTTCCCTACATTTCACTGACAGGCATCAAAGTATCCTTATACCGCTTCTGTTATATCTATTGATAAACAACATATTTTTCAACATCTCATTTTCTTCGTAGATAGAATAAAAATGAATATCTATACACAACAGCTTTTCTTTGTCTTTGCAAATTTGTAGGAAAGTAGTTGTCGTGTGAGTAAGACCCAAAAAGTATATTTTTTATTAAAAATTTAGTTTTTTTCTATACTGTTAACATGACATTTTAACGGCTGAGAAAAATTCATTTTTACGTTTTTTAAATAAAATTAAGTGTGGTGAGCTACCTACTTTTTCTGTAATGTTAATTATATGATTTTTGCGAACGATTTTTAACAAAACTAAACGCTGAATATTTTTTTTTCAAAATTGTAATATAACATAATTTTACATGAAACAAATCGCTCGACGCGTTTTTAAACAAAATTATTTATGATGAAATTACTACTTTTCCTGTAATGTTATTTGTACCATTTTACAAAATTTTATCAAAACTAAATTTTAAAAATATTTATTTAAATGTTGAAATAACATAATTTTACATTGGCTTAGTTTTTTAGACAATCGCTAGAAAGAATTTTTAAATAAGCTTAAAAGTGTGGTGAAATTACTACTTTTCCTCCAATGTTAATTGTACAATTTTTAGAGCGACTTTTGCCAAAACTGAACGGTAAATAATTTTTAAATTTCAAAAGAAGTTAGATATTTATAGTTTGAATAATATATAAAAATTCAACGAACTTCATCGATAACCCCTTTTACACGAAAACTACCTTAATATACACAGTTTCATACGCTTGTACCTTATCACTTTCAGTCATTGATTTATTTTGTATTTTATTTTCACATTTACACAATCGCAACTTACATACTACCAGTATGATAAACTCTTACATAATTAACAGATTACATTTCGTAATTTTACATTTCGTAGATATCTGGAACAAAGTCCTATCAAGACATCGCAGAAAGTAATGAAAATATAAACTAAAATTTAAATTATAATTTTTAAATTGATTTATATAAAGGGAAACATACACTACCTGTATGATCATGCGACATAATTACATATAACTTAATAATTGTTAGTTTTATAAACGAACAATATTTTACAGAGTTACGAAGTACCGATTAACCGTTTACTGTTGTGTACAGACAGTCATTTCTATTCTATCTATGAAGAAAATAAGAGATATTAAACAATATGTTGTTTATCAACAGATATAACAGAGGCAGAATAAGGACAGTTTGATGCCAGTCAGTGAAATGTAGGGGAACCTAGGAGTGTTGACACACAGAGGAAATTAAACCGCGTATATTTCTCGAAATTCATGACCTTTAACGAGCTTCAAAAATATAATTTAGCTACAACTACGCTCACGTGTGCTCTTCGGTAGAGGTTTTTGACGCGCTACGCTGGAAATAGTGGTACGCCGATGTCGATCGCGTGCAGCTATAAACACGTAGGCTCATGGAATAACACAGTGTTAAACAGACTGCGTTGCCCACAAGGTGCTACGCGCTGCATAAGGGGAGTCGAGCGCGCTGGCACTTCTTACCTTGGTCAACTGTCGCGCCGTTAAAAACTATGAACGTGTGATTGTGTGTAGTGCCACGCTGACCGGCGACCGATAGGACGTCGGTGTGCACTACCACCCATGGAACAACGGTGAATGTCGATACCGAACGCCTTATTATACGAGATACGTCTTCGCCCAGTCCTGTGGAAATTACGAAGTCCCGGTATATAAAAACCACGATGCCAAAATGAAACATTGGATTGAAGTATTGAAGTATACGAGTCATTATTCATAGAGTTTGAGGATTACAATGACAAATGAAAAAAAAACAAAATGGTGAATAAAAAACAATTATTTAAACGCTTTTATTAACGTGTTTTGTGTACATACGAAAACACGAGTCTATTTTGCCAAAGTAACTGGCATGTAATAAAATGAAAAAAATTATTAATTTTTCTCTCGGGAAATCACTTAATCGAACAGAGAGATCATTGTTGTTATTTATCAAACCTAGAATTGGTAATGTCTCTGTAAGTCACGAATTCTTATAAAACTCTGTACGATGCATGTTTCTAGAATTGTTAATCACAATTGAATGAAACTACGTGATGTAGTATTATTTCTACTTTATTTAAGTTCTTTACCACGACCTAGGTTTCGTTACATTACAACATCTTCAGGTGGGCTATTAGCAAAGATATTTTTTATTGAAAATTAAATATAATAAAAGATCTTTGCTAATAGCTCACCTGAAGATGTTGTAATGCAACGAAACCTATATCGTGGGAAAGACCTTAAAGAAAGTAGAAATAATACTACATCACGTAGTTTCATTTAACTGTGAATAATTAATTTCTACAAAATTAACGCCAAATATATTCAACAATTGTTAATATTGGCTAAAAATATTCACAGAGATTCTAAATTTGTTAGATGTTATGTATTCTGAAATTAGATCCTATTTAAAGTAACTATTTTTTTCATTTACATGCTCTTTTGAATCGTTGTTGAATTTACCACCAATTAGGAAAATATGCTCTACTTGAGATGAATCGGGCAAGAAAATCAGAGACCGTATTATTTTTCAATTTAAAAAAAATTATGCTTATAAAGAAATTTAAAAAATCATATTTTTAAAATATAGATTTTACAAATTGTATAGACACAATTACATAAAAAAATTATGGGTGAGTGAATTTATATTTGATAAAGTATTCCGTGCAAAGTTTTTATCTTCTGAATAATCTGATATTTTGTAATAGACTTTTTCAAAGGTTACGTTTGATTACACTTTTGAGTTTATTTTCTAACAATTCTTACAAATCACTTCGAATTTATTCCTAAAGTATTCACATTGTGATTATCACTATTTTTCTTAAATAGAACAATATTTTTGTGGACATATAGCATTTTTGTGGATATATAGCATTTTTGTGGATATATAGGATTTTTGTGGATATATAGCATTTTCGTGGATATATAGCATTTTTGTGGATATATAGCATTTTTGTGCACATATATCATTTTTGTGGACATATAGTATTTTTGTGGATATATATCATTTTTGTGGATATATAGCATTTTTGTGGATATATAGCATTTTTGTGGATATATAGCATTTTTGTGGATATATAGCATTTTTGTGGATATGTAGCATTTTTGTGGATATATAGCATTTTTGTGGATATATAGCATTTTTGTGTATATACAGCATTTTTTCATAAATATCCTGACATTTTACAGTAATTATGTTTATTTCTATGAATTTAGTACAAAGTGATTCTCTATTTGCCAGTCAGTCATAGTAACGTTGGGTTCAGCTAGGAAGGTAATAATTATATCATATATTTTCTAGCTTCTCTACATACAATATTTAATGTGTTATTGTTTTGTGATAATAAAATTTAATGATATTCGGAAGATCTCATTCATGACAAACCCGCTTCACTTCTCACCCATATCATATCTATGCACTGAACGCCTCCACTACACGCTTGGTCGTTATAATGAAACGAAGATTGCGATTTTTTATTGCGATTTTTTCTAATTCTTTTTTATAATTATAAATTAATTCTTATTTATAATTATAAAGTACAATTAAAGATCGCCAACATAATTTTCAATTTATTTTCAACATAAAAAACGTTATTGTGGCTTAAATAGTAAAGCTAGATATACTGGATGTCTGCTAATATATAGTAATAGCTAATATTCTCTTAGTACATTTTGACATATATCCAACCATTTCATCAGTCTGCGCTGACAAAATAGTCAAACAGGGCTTCTTCCCCCCGGTTTGATATACTAATGTCAACATGTCGAACTTAAAACTTATGTTTATGAAAAAAAAATAGTCTTTGTTAGTCAGGGATGATATAACTTTCTATTTAGTGAAATAATTTTTAGAATAGCTTGGGTAGTTCTAGACACTAACCCCTACAGAGAAACAAACAAATTTTACCTCTTTATAATATTAATATAGTTTTGCCTTCATCATAATACATACATTTTATATTTTCTCAGTTCCAAGTCTGTCGTAGAGTTAATGTCCAAATGAAACATAAAATTTTAAGGATTTGTCTTAGATAAGACGGAACTTTAAAAGATGGGGCAACATTATCATAAAACTTTTTTTTTTTCACTACTGTATAAATTTCTCAAATAACCACTTTCTGGAGACATCTTTGTAAACATGTAACATTTAAATTAAGAACTACATTTATTCCAGAAAATATTTATCACTTATGTAATTGTATTATTATATAATTAAAGGAACAAAGTAACAAATCAAAATCAACGTATCTTGATTAAAATTAAAGAAACCAGGTAACAAATTTTAAGTTATAACAAGTTTTAGACTATAATAACTGCATTAATTACAAATTAACTCTTGTTACAACTGCATCCATGCTTAAATATATTGGAAAAGTTTTTTACCCCGATTCTTTGAGTATGTATGTGTGTATATATATATATATATATATATATATATATATATATATATATATATATATATATATATATATACGTTAGTACCCAAACTTGCTTTGCAACTAAATCACTATCTCCAACAAAATAGAATTCACATACGACTATTACTAATTTAGAATAACTCTAATCATCCGATTAAAGCATGAATGATCAAAATTTCTTCACAAGTCTTGTTAAGGAACTTTCCTTATAAATAATACATTCATATGGACAAAAGATTGTTAACATTAGAATTGTATTGAAATGTGTAAGGGCGAACTGTAGGCTAGCTATTCGCAAGGTGGAAGACCCATGTGGACCATGGCATCCTTGATGGACACTGGCCTCGAACTGGGTCCTGGTTTTAGCGGCGGGCTGAAATTCATGAAGAGACTGCCCGTGTATGAGGCGGCCACCACTGACAGAATGAACCTACAAAGCGAGAAACATTAAATATTTTTACGTCACTTTAATCACGATGTGACCAGAGTAACAACAAGAGAGCAATGTAAATTTCAAATAACTTTAATACTAACCGACTTTAAAATATCGGTTTCTAAATGGACACCGTAGGTATAATAAAACGGATCATCATGTAAAGGGTTCTGAAAAAACTTTGTTAGATATTTCTCTCGCCAAATAAAAAATCACCAGAATGATATATTTTCCTTTCTTAATAAAAAATAAAACAACAATAAAACAATAATTGTATCACTAAAATTTGTACTAATAGTCATGTAAACAATGGGTATGTAAAAAACACATGTATAGTAAAAATTATCATTATTTGGCAAAATTAAAATATATGTTAATTTTTTTCCGATCCTGACAATTATTTCCAAACATCCTGATAAATCGCCAACCCGAAATAACTGCATATGGTACTATAATACGTATTGTTGAATGCAGTTCTAAGTACTAAATCAATCCTTTAGAAAGAGTTTTGTTAGTGAAAAGAAATATCAATATGGGAATAGGTATACAGAACATTAAATGAATAAAAAAGGTAAAAACAATACGAAAAGGTAAAAAAATAAAGAGCTATACTAAAAAGGCATGTAATGGGAAACATTAGAGGTAGAAAGCTCAGTATCGCTTTTAGTCCAAACATTTTTCTCACACGATCGTAGTGGATAAGATTGGACCACAGAATTAATAGACAGAAAGCAATCCATAATAAAAAAAAGAGATAACAAAGCTCTAACAGAATTCATCACAGTCATAGATAAAATACGGTGGATATCTGCAGGAGAATCATAGAAACGAAAACTGTTTCTTAGTTTATTATGTATCAGAAAACGAACTACGCCATCTTCAAAACGATTTTATGTCTCAAATTAGTACGAAAGATGCTCTTTATAACGCTGTCAACTGAAGAGAGAAAAAGTTGGAAACTTACCAAGAAAGGGCATGCAGATATATATGATCTAGGTCGAGGCTCACGTGGGTATGGAAGAAAATGAAACGACTATGACACGATGATGAAACGACGATGGGCCGACGATTGGCGAAGAAGAGCAGTGCTCACAAAAAAAGACGAAATTGCATATATAAATACTTATGCGAAGCGACAATTCCGCCACAAGACATTAAATACGAATTAACAACGAAAAAAGACATTACACTATTCTTTAACTGTTTAACAATTAATTATACCAAAGTGTAATTTTTATTTGATATTGTGGCTTTGGGGCATTTCTACAAAAAAATAAACCTAAAAAGTGATAAATGTGAATAAAATGAAAGTTCAAAGCAAAATTTGGACACATGTTTTAAACTTTTGAAAATTTATAAAGAGATGCGAGATAAAACTCGATGAAAATATGATAAAAGAAACTATCAAAGGTTAATCGAAAAAGGAAAAAACGATAATATTTATTTGTAAAATTGCATAGATTATTTCGAAGAAGGTCACTTCTCGTAACATAGCTATTCAATTTTAAAATTTTATTTTCTCAAAAAATATTAAAATATTTTCAAAGTACAGACACACCTGTCACACCTTTGCTTTTCTAGGCAGTCTTTCGTCTGTGAAATATCGCTTAATGCCTTCAGAAGAGTCTCTTCACCACTCAATAAATACTCAATTATCTTCGTTACAAAGATCAAAAGACTCTAAAGCGCACTGCACTCCTTCCCCTCTTTACAACACTAACAAAAGTTTGAGTATTCACCTTGGTTTACCTTGCTCGTGTAAAAAAGGTGGTGAAAGGCAAACTATATCTTGTGAAAGCCATAACCTTACAGCTATTTTCTTTATTTTCAAACGATAGTTACTCAATATTTTTTTCAAAAGGGCAGTAATTTCTAAAGTGGGAAGAACTTACTGGCTTATTGGCCGGTCATTATGTCCAACCTCTTCAATAATTTCATGTACTAACCGAAACTCCTTCATCCAATTTTTTACCATATGGTAAAAGTTAAGGTTCTTCATCAAAACCTCTTTGATTTAAACAGGTCATATTCCTTCTTTAAACGAATTTAATGGTACTTCGGTTTTCAGTTTTCGATATTTTGAAGAAAAACAGCATTCAAGTTAGCTCAAATATGTGAGTAATGCGTCACATTCATGCGTATTTAATTAAATTATTTAAACTATTGTTTTCGGTAAGCAAGACAATATTCAGAGCAACCTTCAATCCATTATTAGGCATGCGTTTATTCACTAGTTCAAGTGCACTCAATGATTACGGATAATTATTGACAAAAATCACCGGTATAGGGAAATTGGTTAATATTTCTAATCCATAGCTCTGTTATTATTCTCCTTATTTTCGAAAACCCTAATTCACTTCTTCAACAGCTTTTCTGTTCGCCATTATATATTCATCCCATATAAAGCGATCGCCATCTTGATTCACTTTTGCATTATTACCTATTTTTATTTACGTATGTACTTTAATGTATAAAATTAATACATACGGCTTATTGCTACGAGAGCAATATCTTAGAACCAAGCAGAACATTAGTCCAGCCCTGCACGACGAGCGGCCCGGATCTCCTCGGTGCGCTGCATCGTCATATGCTGTATTCCTTGTGATCAACGCAAAACACCACGGCGTACATACACGTATGTACAAGTATTTTTAACAATCGATCAGACTTAGCTTTCGGTATAACTGATTATTTTAAAAACTTTGTGTTAATCTACACTGGGAAACAATGTCAATGTGAAAAACCCCAACCACGAGTGTCCGACTAATGCGTATGTGTGATGCGCGATAACCAAACTTTAAAGGCAGGCCGTAATTAGTAGGGTTTTTTATACAAAAAAAACTATGATACAGTACGGTAGATACGATACCAATGTGTGGAATTCTGCGGAAAATAAAGAAAAAAACCTAAAACCTTCGGTATCAGCCAAAACTCGCGCGATCTCCGCCGCTGTCACATCGACCCGCTAAGAGACGACGCGGTATATGTTAGAATGACTGACAAAAAATTATCAGTTCTTAATAATATACGAGTACATAGCTGATCTTTTTATCAAAAATATAAGTCCGCAGTACTCACGAAAACTCCATAATTTTAAGACTGTGATCACACAGCCCAAAATATCATCGTAACTAGAAACGCTAGTTATTTGCTGCGCAGCGCGTTTTTGTGGTTTACACTTATATAAATGTATATTTATATTTTCTTTCATTGAAATTTCTAATTAATTTTTAATATAACGGTATTTACTAATTATAACGTTTGAATATTACATAAATATATTCACATTCAAATATTATTGCCTATTACTTTCATATTCCTCTTTCTTTCTAGTGTATAATCAAAATTAAACATGTTTCATTATTTAAATTAAGGAATATATACATTGTATCTTTTGATCAAGGCAAAAAAAAAATGATTCCCTTGTCAGATTACTAGCACACTATCCACTAACGACATGAACGCTAGGAAAACAAAAAGCTTCTAAAAGAGTTTAAAATATTGATCCAAACGAGCAGATAAAATCATTTAAATAAAAGCATATTAATAATAAATTAAATGATTTACAGCAGAGAAAATTCCCATATATATATATATATATATATATGTGTGTGTGTGTGTGTGTGTTGTTTTCATTATTTAAGTAAACACTAGATAAAACTAAATTTTAATACTACTACTTGCCCATTTTGCTTTTATTTATTTTCTAGACCTACTGAGACATGGCTTTTACGTCTGTTGTTTATTTGCTCTATTTGTCTTTGCGAAAACTAAAAGCTGAGCGTTTGCAATTGACCAGACAGCCTGAACTGAGCCACTTGCAGGCCTAGTCTAAAGCTAATTATACTCTGCGACGTTATGGTACTCAAAATTACAGAGTAGTGCAATTCCACAAAATTTGAACCGTTTATTCCATTAGCTTAGTAACAGGCAGTAACTTTGATAATCCAATTTGTTAATGAAGAAATGTTAAATATAACAAAAATATCGGGTTAAATGAATAAAAAGGGAACTCTATTAATGAAAACCTACATCATATTGCAATTGCATTGAACTACAAATAACATTGATATATTTGTGAAAGAAAATATAATAAAATTAATAATATATTCAAAAATAATGTAATTCATTATGAAGACAATATGATCATTTAAATTAACTTAATATGAATTATGACTAATAATTCATATTAATTTAATAATTATCTATCTAATATTAAACTGTAAACTAATTGAAACTACAATAAACGCAGATATAAGATCTGATTGTCTAATTTTTAAAAAAATTGTCGATATTGTTTATATTTCCACATGAATCTAGTAAAAGACCAAAAAAATGAAATTACAGTTCATTTTGATATTAACCATATATACTAGGGATGTCGGAAATGCAAAAAATGATCGATATATATCGTATCGATTTTAAAAATATTGATATCGTTTTCGATATATCGAAAAAGAAATATCGATATATCTAAACAGCGGTACGACTTTAAAGATAATATCGGCGTTCTAAAAAATCTAGTGCATTTGGTCTAGTTTAGCTCAATACAATCTCAGACTACTAAATAAATACCAATCAATGAACATTTCTTCTAAAAAATTAAATAATGTAAAATCTGAAATTAAAAACATGGACAAGAATGATTTTCTTGTTTATTAATCAAATCGGTACTTAGCCTAGGTTACTTAGCTAAATAATATTTTTTATTCAAATACATAGTTTATGCAATCATTAATGTTATTCAAACAATCACTGAGGCAATCAATATTTTTCTGACGGAGACAAAATGAAAACTCTTAGCTTGATGTGCTCGGCTGTAAGACGACTTCTGTTATTGGTTACGTAAGATTTACAGCACATGCCACTCTCTTCGATGAAACAGAGGACGCAGTAGGTATCAAATATTTTAAAGTATTTCTGTGAGAAGCGGGGTATAATGGCGACTATCAAACCAGAACTTTATTGTATTCTCTTTTCTGGGTATTATGGGCTAGTCTAGATATTTTTTTCAGTTCGCTAAGCATACCACTCCTGGTTGAGCTTGAAATTTAATTGTTGGTTGCTACGGACAATAGAATTTAGTGTCACCATTGAAAAAAATATCGATTTTGATACCTTTCACATACTCAATATTGTATATCGAAATATTAAATATCGCCAATAACATCGATATAACGAATAAAAAATATCGATACATCAATATTTTTTCTACAAGCCTAATGTATACATACGAGTATATGGAAAGACCATTATATAAAATGTATTATTTATTTATATATTTATGTATTTATTTATAGATTAAACCAAAATAAAAATATCATAAGCAATAAGGCAAGACAAAGTAAATAATAACATACGCAATTAGGCCGCTTCGATGAAAATGTTCCTGTAAATAGTTTAAAAATATTATATTTCATAACATTATTAATAATTAATTATTGCATTTGAACGACTAAGACAAAACTTTCTGTATAATTAACCAGCAAAAAGAAATGTTGCTTTTAAATAATTGAAAAATTAAATATAACATATTAACCGATTCGATATTTAAATTATTATAACGAGCATTTAGTTATCTACGCGAAAGTCGTTTCTGGGATGAATATTTGGGATAACAGCTGTAAAAATGTCACTTCAAAACTTGCCATCCTTGGCAGGCGACTAGAACACTACGGGTGTTCCATAAACATTTAGGTACTTGTAAACATTTTAAGGTACATGAATTTTATAATTAAAGAAAAAAAATTGTAAATATTAATTTTTCACAACCGAAATATATTGCCTAAATCTTTAATAGGCGTGAAAATGAATAGAAATCTATAACTCTATATGAAGTTCGAAATTGGGATTTTTTCTCTTTACTTGTGCGATCTGTATTACACTGACTTTTAAGATTTTAGATTAATTAGAAGTACCTTACAGGTTTTGATGATCAGTGAGTAAAACTTTTATGAACGACGAAGATAAGCATTAAAGAGCCATACCTTTTTTGTATGAACCAGTTTTTTTTTTATTTTTACAGCAATTTACAGCTATGGACCTCAGTGTTCGATATTAATTTCAACTGAATATCTCAACCAGTTTCTGAGAAAAAGAGGTTTGGCAGACGGACGGATGATGGTCAGATAACCAAGCGATCCTAAGAGTTCCGTTTGTTTCATTTTGAAGGACAGAACCTTGAAAAAATATAATCTCATACTTTATTATACAACAATGTAAGTCATCTCTTATATTTCCCAACAGACCGAAAAGGTTAATTGGATATTTTAATGTCAATTTATTATGAAGTCAATTTATTGTGATATTGTAGGTTTTACAAAAAGTGACATTTTTTAAAACTGTATTTTCACATAACAATTATAAACAATTATTTGAAATATAACATTGACATATGCATTTCGTCATAAGCTTTTGGTTAACCGATTAAAAATTCTGTCAATAAAAATGACAATAGTTAAACGACATTAGGATAAAACCGTGGGTAGGTTCCAGTCATACTTGAAATGGCGGTATTAATATAACTAATGACGGCGTTAATGTTGTTATATTCGCCAGCGATACAACCCTGCTGTTAGTAGAGTGATCTCAAATGTTAAATAAAAATATGAACTCTTTTGCAAAAAAAAACGGGCACTTATAGGAATAAACAATATCAAAGTTATTTTATTATTATTTGATGCATTTTATATGGCGATATGGTGAGAATATTGTTATTTATTATTGAGATATCGTTTTTACCTACTTCAGTCATTAAAAATGCGAATAAATAAAAAAAAACGATGTAAAGTCCACGGACGAGCGTTTTCATACTGGTACATTAAAAATGGCTTAAGTTTATTTTTGAATATTTTTTATTAATTTAATATAAAATTTGAAAATTTTGTAACGAGTATGGCCTCCTCTAGCTAAAAGAAATGCTTTCGACGTTTTTTATTACGAAGTTTTTTATCATTTCCTGAGGAATACGTTCTCATTCAGCGACGATCACATTTTTAAGGGCTTGAATGTTTTCTGGAGCTGATTTTACGGCTCTGTTTGAGATTATCCCATATGTGTTCTATCGGATTGTGGTGGGACTTCTAGCTTCTTCTTAACCGACGAATTCCGGCCTCCTGCATATACGCATCAACGTCTCTAGATCAGTGGGCGCGAGCGAATCACAATCTGGCAACTCAATGTAAGGCCCCGAGCTGGCGATAGCTACGTATATTGACGGCGTGAAGTCTTCTGACTTTCCATAGGCTTACTCGTGTACCTCTGACGTCCTCGAGGTTCTGTTTGACATTCACGTACGTATCTTGACGATTTCGTAGCGCTTGACTGACTATGAAGAGGTCGTCCCGTGGCTCAGTGCACCGTTTTCTTCCAAAACCGGGCATTCTACTGACGGAGCCCGTTTCTTGGTATCGTTGCCAGGTCCTTTGAACGGTAGAACAGCTCACATTATACTGCTGAGACACAACATCGGCTACAGCTTTCTTCAACCAGCGCAATAATTTAACCAGCTCTTGTCGTTTTTTCAACCGTACTGAGAATAGCAAACAGAAGCGAACTAATGCAGCAAGCAGCAAAAATTTAATTAAAATTTATTCGTTAAAATAAAAAACGTTTGTTGAAAAAGAACTTAATAAGAGTTGGATTTCATTTACCGCCAAAAGATACATTTTTGTCAGTGAAAGAGAATTTTCATTCAAAACGAATAAATTTCAAATTTAGAACGTTCGTTTTTATGTGCCGGAATACATTATACTGGCCAGTAACAATTACAATTAATACAACCTCCTAAATATAATATTTTGACGCAATTAAATGAAACTACGTGATGTAGTATTATTTCTACTATCTTTAATTCCTTTACCACGACCTAGGTTTAGTTGTATTACAACATCTTCAGGTGGGATATTAGCAAAGATCTTTGAATCTTTGCTAATATCCCACCTGAAGATGTTGTAATACAACTAAACCTAGGTCGTGGTAAAGGAATTAAAGATAGTAGAAATAATACTACATCACGTAGTTTCATTTAATTGCGAATAATGAATTTCTACAAAATTAACGCCAAATATATTCAATAATATTTTGACCTAATAAATAATATTTTGTTAATAATATGACCAAATCAAAACCGCTCGTTTTTTATGCAAAAGAGTGTATATAACAATCCCGAACCCGACTCGTTATATGCACCCGAGCGACTCGAGTACTCGCGCTCCTCTTAATTGATGCCACTTACTGTTTTTCACAGTCCTCGCCAAGTCTTACAACGAGAGTTCACATGGTCTATATTCTTCTCAATGTATAATGCAGAGCCCCCTTTTGACTGAAAAAAACTCTTTGCTGAGATTATTCCATTCATGAAACTTTTTTATCTGGTAGACAACTTGATATGTTTTTCAGTTTTGGGTAGACCTCTTTTTTAGACATAAAAACATAGGCAGAAGTGAAAATTTAAAACTATGAAATAATTATACCATAATTTTGCATTAGTAACTATATTTTAAAAATACAGCACATCAATCTAAAATTATTATAAAATTTTATAAGATTTTTAATTTTAAAATCCGTGACAAAAATATTATCGAACAACTAGAAATCTATTTTACTACGATTGTAAGATAACCCTCAAGCGACTATGAAATACTCATTGCATGATATATTACAGAGATCTAATATTTAAAAAAATAAAAACTAAGAAAATCAAATTTTTAAACGCATACATTGATATGAATATTGGGAATATTTGAAAATAAATGCTATTATTCTATACAAAAATATTAACATATTTAGTCCCTGTTGTACTGCACAGTGATCCTACAATTAAAATAATAAACTAAAGCACAATTTAAACAATCCACAGTATTCAGGCATTGAACTTTCGTGTAGTCAATTTAACTTTACTTGTATAGTTATACACAACACTGATATTGCACAACAATTCACCTTTATAGCTCTAAATATACTGCTATTACAGCATGTTGGTTACGCGAACTCACAAGATTTTCCCCTTTCAAAAATCGCTCAACGCGCCTAGAGAAATGTTTACTTCAAAACTCTTTCGTGAGATTATTCCATTTATTGAACTTTTTCGGGTTTGTGTAAACCACTTGCTGACCTGTTTTTGAGACATTTGTTGAGATGAGATCCATTATTGTGGATCCCCATTTACATCCATGGACACCCAATTTTTTTTCTTGCTGACATTGACATCTTACAAACTGTAATCAACCTGGGGGTCGATATACACCACTGAAAATCAGTAGTATAACTGATAAAATAACACTAGTATCGCTCAATATACAAAACCGAATAAAGAGAACGCCCCTTCGCTTCGTACCGTTATGATGACGCAAAAACAATTTTGATTATGCCTGTAGAGGCCATTATGTTATAGCAATTTAACAACCTTTATATTAGGGTGTGATTTATTTATCAAAATTATGTATTTAAAAAGCATATATTTTAATATTGCCTTTTATTTCAAAACACTCAGGACATAAATTTCTGTGTATATAGGATAGTATTATAACAATTTGAACCCGTGCCGATTTGGATACAATACAGATTAAAGTAAGAGTTTTTCATTGAAAATTTTTTAATTTTTTATTATTCATTGAATGAGCTGAGATCTCATGTAATAATTGTATTTTTACTAATATTTCACAATCCGTAACAGTTTCATCGGTTTCGGATATCAATGAAACTAGACAATGCTAAAAAGACGTTAGGTATATTTAGTGGTTGACGCAAATTTCCCAATGAAGGGTCTAATACTACAGTGTGAAATCGAAAAGTTTTCGCTGTTTAATTTGTTTAATATTCGTAAAATTAAAAATGGTGGGCGGCGCAAATCTTTTAATTTGTAAATGTCATGTTTTTAAAAAATACTCATATAATATACTCATCATATCATCTAACTATTTGCATAAACAACTTACATAGATCTTAGAGATTTGTAAAGAAATGCAAAGTAAGCACATAATGCGTTTATACGATGTGAAGATAATTTATGTAATATATTTGATATCACATATGCCGATGTACTTCGAGTAATAAAAATTAAAGGAAATAGGATTTTTAACGACGAAAAAACTGGATCATCTTGGAAACTTTGCAAGTATGGACATTATAATAGTAATAGAATAATTTTAATTTTTAATACGTAATATTCATAAAACATGGAGCTATTGCATCAGTCAGTACTAAAACCCAAGAAGCTATTTTGTAATAAAAACGGCACAAGTAAACGTTCTAAAGAAGTAATGTCTCATAACCGGGTAAGCTTAAAGAAATGAAACTTATTTTGAGAATGTGCGTAGACGATGTTCAAAAGATAATTTTTTAAACAAACGTAAAATATTTATTTTCTCCAACTAACGAAATAGTTGACCTAAAAATATTGATAATGTTGTGAAATCACACATTTTGTTGAGGCGTACATCGAATGTGATAAGTAGTAAAGCTCCGTCATTCACTGCTCATTAGAGAGCAAAAATGATGTTTTGTGCCATAATTACATGCAAAAATAAAAGTAAGAAAAAAAATGTAACCAATTCCGGAATTTTCTATCATCGATAAGCTATTTTAAACAAATTTCCTTTAATTTTAATTAAAAACAGTATTGGTGACAACTTTTTACCGATATGTTTTTTCTTCTATGCCGTATCACGGAGCATATTATTGTTTTGTGACAACATCGATAACATCAATATGTTTGAAGACTGTGATCTTAATAAGATAAAACTTTCACATTTTAAAGCAGTTAATTTTGTATACTAATTCTACAGTTAAACAAAGATGTTAAAATAAACTGAGTGCTTTATTATTTATACATTTCATAAGCTAGGTTAAAAAAGTAAATAAACTTAGAAATAATACTATTTTAAAGTACACGTTGTTTGAATAATATATATAACAAATGAAAAAAGTTATGTTTGAGCAAAAAATAAGTGAGTGCATATCTTCATGACAATTCGGGAAAGTTAAAATTTTCAATTTTAACTTTTTTTTATTTTGGCCCTCGATTACAAGACTGGATTGAATGACTCGTCTCTTAAAACACAAACGCGGGATAAGGAATAATATATTTTAAGAATCATGTATTTAAAAGTGAACAATATTTTCAAGGGATTTGGTAAATCATATTCAATTTCATCATAGACTAAATAATTTACCCATTTTATAATTTGCAGGTGCTTGACCTCTTGGTGGGACAAATAAAGAAGCTAAAATCTGTAGGAGATATAAAGCAAAAATACCCACTGCCAATAAGAAGCTTTATGCTCACTATCTATTATTTTTCAGCGAATTTTTTCAGTCGTTAGAAACATTTTCGGTATATGTTTGCTCTAAAAAGTGGTACGAAACCGTGGATAGTAATCCAGTCTATACTAAGGAGTACTTTATATAGTGAAAATATAAAGGCACGAATTACAAAATTTTAGCCAAACTTGTCATGGTTGAAATGACATTATGTCGTCGCGTTGAGTAGGACGGTAAACAGTTTCATGTCTAGTTGACATAGTTAAGTTACAACTATTAACTCAAACTGGAAGGTTCCAATATATATAGATACTTTTAATCGATGATGCAACAGGGGTGAAAAGAGTAAATATAGTGAAACAATGCTTAGAACTTATCTATGAAACGGGAATCAAAATTATTTTCATCGCGTAACACGGCTCGATGGCAACCAAATTAGAATACTCAATAAAAAATTCTAAACTAGTATTTCTTCGTCTATTAAATAAAACGACAGTTGCTGCCTTTATGTAAAAAATCATTAAATAAAACGGCAATTGCTGCCACTTTGTAAAAATATAATATTTGTATCATAAACAAAAACAATGGGAATTTTTTTGGAAATTAATAACCGTAATTTAGGAAAAGATCCTGGAATTATTATATCAATATAATATTTCAATGTAGGATACATTATCTCGAAAAAAATAAGTATCTAAAACTTATTTCTTAACTTTGTACGAAATAAATTGTTGACAGTTATTATAAATTATAGTTACGGTTTTAAAATTTATTTTTGTTTAGACATTAGACATTCAAATTATCTTTATTATAGTTTGTATAGTTGTACCTTATGTTTAATAATTTGGACATTTGGCAATTTTATTTTTTTATTTTTACCTTTTTCCCTAAATTGACTCGTTAGATATGAGAAATATTATAATTTTATTAAACTGAATTCATTGTTGACCATCATAGTTTACCAGAACCCTCACGCGTTTAATTTCCATTCAAAAAATTAAACATTTTGTTAAATAAAATGGCAAAAAATTTAATTGTAATGCTCCGAAACTGACGAAACTCTATTGATGGACTCTGTGTTTTCATTAGTCAGTTTCTTGTACCACATGTAGATAATTAATTAAACAAATTTTAGTACGTACGTAAATATTACAGTTTGGTGGGGAACGTTTTATTATATCGTGTTGAGCGGTCGATAAATGTGTAAAGAACACTAAAATATTCAAACGATTTTAAATTGTGTTTGTTGTTAGCGAAATAAATAGATATGTCTTAAGTGTGCAGAAACGGGAAAGGGCTTCATGATTTTGGGCGGAGAAAGGGACGTGTCCTGAAAAGTGATTGGCTCGCTTGAAATTCAGTTGTCTTAAGGGGCGACACGTGTTTTCATACATTTCGACAAATATGCCACTTCTATGTTATTATTTATATTGTGATAAAAAAGATCTGTGGAACTGCTAAGCCTCCCGATGCGGAAAGCCCTTTCATCACTGCTGGAAGTTTATTCATTTATTATGTATTTAGTTACACTCGTACGTTTGTCGATACTTTACAGGTAACCTATTAATAACTATAAGAAATTAATGATTTAACAAAGTTTAAACTTTAAAATTGAACATGAGTAAGAACTACAAAACATAATGACGACACATTTCGACAAATTTACTTTCGCTCATCATAAACGAATCATATTCTGGTGGAAGGTGCTTGAGTAGTTGAATACCGCGGGAAACTGAAGAGTTCCAGACGATAGTACAGCAAAAATGATGATTGCGTGAGCGCATGGCATTTTCAGGTAACGATGAATGAAAGATTATTGAATAATAAAAGGCATAGAATTTTTCGTTTAATAACTGGGAAATAAATTTTATAAGCGTAACGTTTCTTCCGAGGTGCAAGGAATGTAAACCTAACATACCCAAAAAGAAATCGGTAGGATGTATAAAAGCGAAATAACCAAACTGTCTCACATACAGATGTCGGAGGAACGTTTTTTTGCACACGTTCAATAATCGTAGCTTCATATGGGATCCAAATAATGAAGCAATATTCTAATCGGTTTTCCACTAATGAAGTGAGCAGCAGGTAAATAGGTAATGACTTGAATTGAAAACTCTTTAAATTATGTAACACGAATACAATTGCCCGAAACAATTTTTTTAGCTACATCTGCCATATGCCTACAAAACCTCAATCACGAATCAAATCTGACTCTCAAATCGACGAACTTGTCTAGACGATGCAATGGGATCTCGCTGACCGTATCTTCATATTTAATAGGAGCGTAATATTACTGTAACTCACTGTGTTACTTGTAACTCACTATTGAACATTTGTTTGCGTTAAGCCGTAAGCCGCTTGCTGCGCTCCACTCCACGACGACGCTGTTGATTCTCGCGGTACGCTGCAACAGTTCGCCATCTGTTGCATCCTTGATGTAAAAAGCTTCTTTTAAGTCTTCTTTTCTTTCGCGAATAACAAACAATGCGCAGTCTTCACCGCATAATCGACATCGTTTACCAGAATATTGATAAGTAAATAAAACAATAAAAGACTAGTATAATGTAGATGCATTCTTCGTTCTTAATATTTAATTTTCTGCAATTTTTCTTCAAACATTCTTTTTTCGTAAGAGTGTCTAAATATAATTTTACTCAATAATACCAGACGACTATGATTGATATAAAAGACTAGATATGCATTATTCATTAGTGAATATATTCAATAATTAATCATTTAATTGTCGCACGTTGAGTACTTTTGACGTTTTCCTGTAAACGACAGAAGTACAATGACTTTTCCAAATGATTTGCCTATAAATAATATTGTCACGTGTATGAAAATTTAATTTGAATAGCACTTAGATATGCCTTTCATTTTCCATCCTCACAACATGTTAAATGCTCATCCATGTGGACAATTCGCAATAGCTTAAATCAATTATCGTCGAAACTTGGTCCAAGTAGTTTAGGCATAGTTATTCAATGTTTCAAACTCTAGCCTAGACCCGCCAATCAATTATTCTGTTAAAATCATTCATTACATAATATATCCAATTTCACCGTATGTTGCGTCACAAATTACGAACCCGTCAACCTATTTATATAATTCTACGTGATCAGAATTATTTTGACACTCTCAGATAAACTTTCGTTTTCGTTTTTGACGATTATTTATTAAATTCACTAATATATGTTTTTTTTCCATGTTTTTTACTTTCCATGTTAAAAAAAATAGAGCATTGAGAATATGCAAATATTAATAAATTCTAAAAGATACTTCAAAAATCACTTTCATTATAGTGAAATTTAGATGTACGGATTGCTAATTAGTACATAAACTGGCGAAACACTCTTAAAATAAAAGAAAGTTGTGGCACTTAATTGCAACAATATTCATATTTTTGCGATGTATATTTTTAGTGCTGGAAGAATCAATTCGTCAAATTGATTACAATTCTACAGGTCGCCGAATCAAAGAGACACTTCACACGCATGCAATACGAAATTCAAATATTTCATTTACCTACTCTACTTTATTAGAAAATATATACAAACAATGTAAAGAAAAACAAAAAACGATTACCTAGTTTGATGAAAGTATGAAATTATTATAAAATTATTTTAAAAATGCTATTAAAATTCGCACCCCTTGTTTCTTGTACATATTTTTAAGGTTTACAGGTCCATAGAGCAACAATGGAGGCTACGTGATTCCAGCGCATCCCTCCAGTACATCAATTATAGCTACAAATCCATTGAGAAACAACTACCTATGATTCGAAGATTTGAGTGATAAATATTTTTTAACATATTTCTTAAAACACTATAATCGAGTTTATATCCGGAAATACAAGTAGTGGGTCACCAGTAGTGGGTTACCCGTGGTTGACGTTCACTTAAGTGTCAATATCCACTGATAGGGATGTCCAGCAAATGTTCCTCGCATCAATTTTAAGCTGGTGGAACTAAGCTGTATAATTCCATTGATCAATGATTTAGGCTGTGGCGTAGCTAGATGGGGCGACAGGGGGACGGGCCTAACGATAAGTAACTTCGAGTCGTGTAAAATATATAAAAAAATATTAATCTGCCTGGTGTACTGAAAAGACATTTACGTTAAAATAAGTTCCGAATAATTCAATTAGCAGATTAAAGCACAGTTATATTCATTTATTTGGATGTAAACGAAGTATTATTAAGTGTACATAACTGTTAAAAGCAACACCACAATAATACCAGTGAACTTGCAATGGCTCCAATAATTTTACTTTTTTAAACCGAACTCGCTGTAATTAATTAATAATATATTCTTCTTTTTTCCCAACGAGCGATCTCTTGCATTAATAGTATTTGTTATGAAATATTGGTATACCTATAATCATACAAATAAATATATTTATAATCTATGATGCCAATGATATTAATTGAAAATAATTGTTTTATTTATTCATTTTAATTTGTTTATATTTTATTTATTAATGAATTCTGAATATATTTGGCGTTAATTTTGTAGAAATTAATTATTCACAATTAAATGAAACTATGTGATGTAGTATTATTTCTACTTTCTTTAAGTTCTTTACTACCTAGGTTTCGTTGTATTACAAAAGTATTAATGAATTGCTTAAAAATATATTTAGAAGTTGTCTTTTAATTTTACTAGTCAAGATATCATTCGAAGTCTACTTTGTCATTAACTTAGTATAATAACTAAACTTGGTACTATATAATAAATGGATAATATGACTCATTCGGGGATTCCCCCAAAATCAATAACAATACTTACATGAATGGATCCCTTAAGACTAGAAAGATGCGTCACATTGAACTATAACCGTTCCTGATAATGTCCACATAGAGATCACAAAAAAAGTTAAAATTTCCAAAAAAGAGAAGGGCTGTTTTCCAGTGCATTTAGGTACGGGTTAAAAATAAAAGGCAATACTCGCTTTATCTTTCAAAAGAATGATTTTATAAAGTAATGCCTAATGGTGAAAAAATAACTAACAACTTGTACAGCTTCTACTGTCGTTTATTTGCTATCACGAACACTACTGACACAAGAGCTACATTTACTTCTGGATTTCAGAACTGGTGGAAATTAATTCCTAAAGTCAGTGACCGTAAAACTACAAGTGAACATCTGGAAAAACTTGAATAATGGAAAACTTTGGAGATAAGGCAAAAATTGCATAAAACAATAAATGATTTGGTTTTAAAAATTAGTAGGTATGGAAAAATAGAAGTGACAGCATCTTTCATCTATATTATTGGCTATAATTTTATTTCTGGCTAAAAAAAACCTGAAATATGAACTTGATGAAGGACGATGTCCTAAAAATAATGGCAATTTCTTAGAATTAGTCAAACTACTGTCATAGCATGATATAGTGTTGAAGGTGCATATGTTTAACTTGGTGCATGGTAAATCACAAAATATCATATTTATCGCCAGACATACAAAATGAATTCATACATTTTTAGCAAACCACATCAAATCAAAGCTTGTCAACGAAATTAAATCGACCAAATATGTTTGTGCATTATTTGATAGAACAACTGAAGTGATTCGTTACGCAAAAAAATATAATAGAAAAGTGAATTCCATGGATTTTTTCCTTTAAAAGGAAAAAAGTGATGGAATTCTTAAGAAGCGTGAAAATGTTAGATGTTTAGATGTTATTCTGAGTCGTTCTCGAGGTTATGATAATGCAACAGTTATGAGCGGCTTTCATGGAGAATTACGAGCTACTTGGCCTCATTTGCACAAAATGTAAAGACATCTTTTACATTTTTTCTTCTTCCACAAGCCACTAGGAAACACAGCAAAGCATTTGTTAAAAGACTGTCAACAACGCATTGTAATTCTTATCAAAAAAAGCAAAAAATCTGAGGTCCACGATATTCCAATAGAAAGACAAGTTCGTCATAGAAAACGAATGACCGATGAGTTAGCCACCGATGCAGGATTCACACAGAGAGCTGACTTCAAAAAGATATGTTGGAATGTCTTATAGATTCAGTGTTGAACTCCGCACTAGACCAAAGCTCATTAAAGATTCAGAAAGCTTCATTGTTCGAGATTATGCAGACAAATACTTTGCTTTTGGCGAACACCGAAGACTTAAAATTAGCTGCATGAAAATTTATTGATTTTTGTGATGAGGTATCAGAAACAGAGATCTCGAAGTTAAGCAGATATTTAAAATCAGCCGATATTATAGTTTCTGATTGGGTATCTCTAGTTTTTGAAATTCATCATGGAATGGAATTTTACAGAATCTCGCCAAAGCTTATTTTAACATAATTTTTTTACAGAATCTCGAACTAAAGTTATTTATAACAATTTATGTATCAGCTACTTTACATGACAAAAATTTCAGTAAACTAAAATTAATGAAAAATTACTTGCGGGCAACAATGAACCAAATAAGGCTTAATAATCTTGTGTTCCAAGTTTGTAGTTAATAAAGTTATAAAGAAGTGATCTTAAGTGTTTATACTTACATACATTAGCTCACGCCTGTCTCCCAGAAGAAGTAAACAGAGACACTGCCAGAGTGGTAAACTTTTCACTTGCTGCGATCCTGCTATACCTCTCTCTTTTTCAACTTTCAGACAGACTTTTCTCACTAAGACTTTTCTCACTATTTTTCCATTGTAATCGAGATACTTCTCCCTGAAATGCCCCCTTCCGACCTGACCAACCATCTCCACACAATTACTAGCACATCCTTTCTACATGACCAAACTGCCGAAGTATTCCCTGCTTAATTTTCGCCAATACACCTTCTTTCAATCCTACCTATTTCCTTGTCACAATATTCTTTTTCCTATTAATAAATTTTAAACCACACATAAATTTTACACTGCATTAACTTGACTCTCGTTCTTCCTTTGCCGTACCTAATTTTCTCTTCCATACATCAATGTTAAAGAACATATGTATAACAAAAACAATAGTATAATTTTATTATAATACTCCTATTTGATTATTGATAACTCTCCACTTTAATAGTTTAAATAAAATCATACTTGACGTTTATCGAATTTTTATTGATTTTGAACAGTTAACAATTGTCGGCAATACTATGGAATATATGATATGTACGGTAATACATTGAAATAAAATATATTTTATCAATACTTTGAATTAAAATTACACCTGCGCGCACTGTGCAGATGAGATTATTTTCAAACGATTTTTAGCAGCTAATTTTGGTTTAAATCCAATAAACAAATAATAACTCGAATTTTGTAAAATTTCACACGGGACCTATGTGGTGCTTTTATATTTCTTAGCACAGGTAATTATGGCTTATTTATAACAATTAAAAGGCGTCAGTGGTTAACTCAACATTCATGTTATTTACGCCACATCATTTTAGATGAATTAATTTGGAAGCTAACTCAATTGTTTAAAATCCAAATACAGCCTGATGATTGAACGTATACAAAAGCGGTGCTTTCATATTTATACATAAGATACTATAGTTCTGCCCATTTTCTCCTCCTACTGATTTCCTTTTGAGCTTGCTACCAGTTGGTTTCAATCATTTGCAGGTTTTTTTATTGTGAAATGAAATATTTATACCGTATTTTATTAAGGAAACTCTCGTCTTTCGTGCTTAATCACTTCAAGCGTTCGCAAAGTTATCATCTCTTTGCAATACCACATCTATTTAAAAATGATATTGGAATTCCTCACTCATTCAATTTCCCAATCCCTTATATACGCAACAAAGCAATCAAACATTTTTTATCTTTGCTGAAACGTATAGGCATTACTATAATATATCTCTGACTGTATATAAATAAATGAAAATATCTATCCACCATCTATGTGAACGAGTGTTCAACGATACTGGCTGAGGTGCATCAGAAAACTAGCCACAAATCCCGTCACGCTGGTAACAAACGAAAATTAATTAATATCTCAAGACAGAAAAGTCTATTTGAATTTTATGAGGTATTTTTACGTTCCTAACGGACCAAATGCTCCTAACACTCAAAACACTACTTGTAAATTCCATCACAAATAAAACGCAGAAAGATAAAATACAAATCAACATCACTAGGCAAGTTGGCAGAAATATTTGTTTACTAGCTACATTATCGACTTGGACCGGCGACAGTCATTAGGAAAAGAACTATCGGTTTTTGAAGTGTTCAGTCGTTATTTTGCTTCCAAAACATTTATATGATTATTTGATATGTTCTATGGGGTCTATTTTTTTTAATTTCTCATATATTATCACGAATACCACTCTAAGCCTATCCAATGACGTAATTTGAACCAAACTTATTCTAACATATGTACTGACAAATACACTAATTCGAGATTCTTTTAAAATAATTGCACTTTAAACAAAGGTATATATGTTTAAAGTCATGATATGTTTTATGACATATTTTTAAAGTCTATATAAAACATAGATATTGTTAAAAAGTGACATTAATTGGCAACGAGTCGAATCTCTAGTGGCGGATTTCGGAACTAACGCGTGCCAGATACTTAAATGTTTATAAGACTATCGTTTTGTACAGTAGACTGTTTTTTGTCTAAAGTTTTTAACGTAAATCATGCATTAATTATATTACCATGAACATAAACAGAAACAAAAAATACCTACCGCTATGGTCTTCATTGCATTAATTATGAATAGATAGAAGGGAAATATAGAAAAATTCAGACATCCTTGGTCTGAGTTTTGTGTTTTTCTCTCGAATAACAAACTTAGAAAACATTGGGAAACTGTTCTAAATATGAAGAAACCATCATCGTATTTCATACGTTTGTACTCAAAACATATTACTGAATCAGTTTCATTTTAGGCATTATTGCGTAATTCACTGACATTGATACTATTGACGGGACTATCCAACCATAATTACTAGCCTTCAAATCCTGTAGAACTACAGAATCTGAGCTATTTCAAGTACTGTCAACATTAGACAGTAACAGAAAAAAATATTATTCCAAATATGACTTTAAACACTCGACTCAAAAGAGATTAGTCCTAAAAAAAAAGTTAAAACGAATATTCCAATTCTATATGCTGATGAACGTGGTAACGTCATTTAAATATGGTATACATAAATGCAAAATGAATTACAGTATCAATAAAAAAAATGCGAACGATGATGTTTCATGCGACGTCATAGAAAGTGGACAAACAATTACGATGGTAGTCGTGCATGCGCACTAACTACTGTAAACAAAGTTATGATTTGTGTCCGCGTGATAGCGCCGCGCGCACTTTAATGTGTGTATGGGCTCAGCTTTATGGCTACGAAATTATGAGCGTGTTTGCTGTTACGCGGGCGGTCGAGTTGCTGTACGATATGCAAATGTTTTTCTATCTAATTTAGAGTCTCATATGGGTACAGAAAACTCAAAATTGTATTTCGACTCTCCATACAAAAAGATAAAAATATTATTATCCTTTATTTGCCTTAAATTGCTTAAAATTTCTTGGCCACCAAATTGACCTTTTTTCAGAGTTTTTGAAAAAATAAACTTGTCAAAAATGATACGCGTGAAAAATCTATTATCAGAATTTATTCTAACTTTATTTTCAAAAAATGGTTTGGACGTCCCGAAAGAAGTATCCCCTGAAATATTCTGTCAATTTACAGCTTAGACTAAATAAGCTAAAGAATGTAAATTTATATGTATGTCCCGTGTCACATATAAACCATGTCAAAACTTAAAATTATATTTCTACCTAGCATATTCGATCCTCATCACTTCAAATTCTTTGGAATAGAAATCATTTTTTTTTTAATTTAATAAATTCCAAAATTACGCCATGAGAAACAGACAAATTTCTGAAAAAAAAATGAATCCAAATATCTTAAATTTTTTTTTTTTAATTTAATAAATTCCAAAATTACGCCATGAGAAACAGACAAATTTCTGAAAAAAAAATGAATCCAAATATCTTTAATTTATCGTATTATAAGCGTAATAATCGTTCCTTGATGAAGTTTATTCTAGACAGCATCCAGAAACGATTATTACGACAAGGTACATCGGAACATATTCTATTATTTTTAAATAATATAAACACATTTACAGGTAAAAATAACAAAATCAATTTCGGAGAACAGCATTACAATATGGACATGATTTACTGATAAAAGATGAACTTTCGTTCCTAGAAATAAATAAAATCGCAATAATTAACTCAAAATAAATACCTACTTATTTACAATAAATAACTAAGTTACTTATTTTTGTAATCGGTGTCAGCACTGTCAACCAACTTATACAAATTTGTAATTTAATTTAATTTGAAGTGTCAATTTAACACTAACTTCTAATGTACTTACGATACTAAATAGATTCATAAAGGGCAGGTTTATAATATAGAAATTTACATTTGTTTAAGTTGATCGGCGGTGCTGGCACTGACTTCAAAGATAAGTAACTTATTTAATGCAAATACGTAGGTACTTATTTTGAGTTCATTATTTTTTACTTTTTTGAAGTAGGTTTTTTTTTAATTGTTAGTGATTAATATATTAATATTAATTATCAAAATTACTTTCTTTCTTAGGATATTAGATAATAATTAAGTCACGGGCAAAAGCTAGTAAATAGACAATTTCCTCTTTACCTAAAATTGATTATTAACAACACATAGAAATTAGGAGATAGTAGTAGCCACCAATGATTAACTGTTAGTCATTAAGGAAATCGGTTCTCCTTATCCGAAGCCCAATATCAGATTTTGCAAAGTAAAAACTACCAATGGAGGAGTTCCGTTCTCCATATCCGAAATCCAATATCATATTTTGCAAAATAATAACTAACCGGTTGCATACATATTGAATCATGATCGATTTACTACCATCCGTTAAGGAGTTACATTATTCAACTTCAGAACTCATTTGACATACTAACCTGCTTGATGGTGTAGTTATTTTGCAAAATAAAAACTACCAGAACTAAATATCTTGAATTATGTTTGGTTTACTACCATCCAATAAGGAGTTCCACTATTCATCTCCAGAACGCATCATCAGACTCCGATATAATCGATAGTTATTTTCGAAACTAACAACTACCAGTAGCAAATATCTTGAATAACTTTAAATTTACTACCAGTCGGTAAAGAATTATCGCTGAACATACATAAAAAAAGATTCCAACAAATTGAGAACCTCCTCCTTTTATGAAGTCGGTTAAAAATAGGTCAAGTATATTCCGTAGTTATCTCTGTGTCTTGAAGTTGTTGATGTAAATTAACCATATTTTAATTAAATTCATCTTGCGTATGGATATTCAGTATATAAGTTTTCCACATTTTTCTAAGTAGTAGTAGAAAAATTGGAGAAGGTGAATCGATACATTGCACGTATTTTAAGCATAATGCATTTACAAACAGGGCTTTAAAAAAGTGGTAAATGCAACCTCAATTCCTGTTCATTCGATGGGACACGCAAATAAATTTCGACTCACCATATGATAAACAAAATTTTAATGTATTCTATATAGTATATATTTATTTCCAGACTTAGGTGATTGAAAGTCTAAAAAAATAAAGAGAACTTATTACTCTGAACACAAAATTGTATCGTCTGTCTAGATGTAGGAAATCAAGATTGCTTTTCTTACAGAAGTATATTTCCGAAATAAAACAATAAATTTCTTTCAATTTTCGTTTCACATTTTAAACTTTCTCACGACTAGGATTAGAAATATGTGTACCTCAATACTATGCTGATGCAAATTTATATTTTTTTCGTTTGGAGAGAATGGGTAATTTTAGTAGCGTAATTAATTCTATATGTTTTTATTCTATATAGCATCATGTTTATTAATTCAATTAAATTATATTATGTAGACCAGCGGCGGTGCGAAGATCAAGCTATGTTCGGTCTTCTTACGACCGCCGATATTCTGCATTCCGATTCAGCACAGGTCATCTCTTGCATCATCCCATCTGTACCGCCGTCAACCTCTCCACTGTCACACCTACCACAGCTACTCGCTGACGAAGACGACAAGCGCAACTGGACGTCACCGCCGTAACCGCAGTCTCATTAGGGTGCTGCGAGTTACCATGGTACCTAAAGTGAAACTACTTCTTCATATACGGGATTTCCACTCCGATAATACAGTGGAAGCGTTTCTTAAATATACTATAATAATAATAAACAGCGGACTTTTTCAATGCTGTTAGTATCCTTTAAATCGCCGTGCCCGAGTCTTCTTGAAGCTTATTGCTTACACTGGATGCGTACCACAAAGATACATATATAGAGAAGTGGTGATTTCGACATCAAGCGGGCAGCATCGTGGCACTAACCTCGAAATTAACTATCAAAATGCCCGAGGATTGAAACGGAATAAAGTTATTTACCGAGAGTATGCTCGACTTACTTTTTGTAATTTATTTACGTTGACTAAAATATGGCTCAATGACTCAATTAGTGATATCGAATTGTCCGTTGGTGTGAGCCGACCACAGTGGCTGCCCCCGAGGGATGCGTGATGCTGTTCGAATGTATTACAACTCACATTACTGTCCGCCGGTGTGACTCACGTCGACGAATATATCTGTGTCTCTGTCGTACCGTTCGTTTTAGGTTATTGTTGTATAAATTCCACCCAATGCTTATGATTTACGTTATATTTATATTTTCAAATTAATATAGTTTTTGTGGTTCGTAATGATATTAATCTGTTCAGTTTGTCTCAATCAATCGTGAACGTTTCATTGCTTCATGTCCTATTGTCACTGTGGCAATACAATGGATTGGTGCTATGCTCATTTCACGAGGCACTAAAATGCTCGAGCCTACTATATACGCATGCTCACGCACGCTTCGGATCCATATTATACTTTGTTAAAAGGTCTGACAGTAGTTTTGTAAAGCAAAATTTTTAAAATTGTTTTTAAAATTAAATGCATTTCATCAGGCAATATTTATAAAAATTAATGACCCCAATGAAGTTATCGATTTTTTACGTACATGTTCCTATTAAAAAAAATCGAAGGAGCACGACATAAGAGCCCTGCGTAGAGAATATATTCGGCGTTTTGGATGTACGTGGCATTTAAGTGTTCAAACAATAATCTTTCTATAACTATGATGAGCAGCGGGATCCCATCTACAGCCGAGACCGGTGCGAACGCCCTTGTTAAGTACATTAATTGAGTTCTAATAAAGTTGTCAATACTCCACTTCACGATGGCAGGTCAATCCACTAGTAGTGGACCGAGCTATATTTGTTTTAATATAGTAAATAAAAAATATATAGATGATATCAGTTTGTCGACAAAAAAACTTTTGGTCTAAACAATAGAGTTTAGTTGTGATTAGACTTGGAAAATTCGAAATTTCTTTTCAAAATTTTCCTAGTACCTAATATTCAACTGTGACCTCTCAACTTCTTTAAGAAAAGCGATAAATTTTATTTGATTGCACTTACAGTGAAACGTCATTTCATCTGGTATTCATTTGCTTAAAAAAAAAAAGAAATGAAACAGTTGAAAACAAACAAAAAAATTCATCTGTTTTTAACAAACAATTTTATGTCCGTATGTAAGAAAAACCCATAAAATTCGTATAGGTCCCAAAATATCTTGGAGGTTCCTCTAACACTGAAAAACACATATAGCACGGTCATTAGACCAGTTCTGGAATATGCTGCACCCATATGGAGTTCAGCCTCTGTCACAGCCAAGCAGGAACTTGATTCCGTAAAACATCGAGATGCCAAAATAAGCAATATAAATAAATAAAAGCAGACGTAATCTTGCTACCATCAAATTTGCAAATAAACTTCATAGAAACAACACTGACTACATCTCAACTAGAGTCTTCAACAACTGGAAATGAGCAAAAACAACCAGGCTCAAAGATCCTCGACACTTTAGCTTGATAGTAAGATCAGGAAAGAAGTCTATTTGGAATACTCCTCCTTTAACCTTCAAGAACCCGCCACTTTAGGAAAACCCCAAAGAACATTTGTTTTAACCTAAACTTACTGTTATCGAACTCCAAAAAAGAAGATCCCAAAGCTCTAAAACAAAAAGGACTGGTCTGTCGATCGTATGATCGAAGAACTATCCAATGAAAACTTAGAAATGGCCTATACAGATAGTCCCTCAGACAGATTTCTAAACAAAGGAGGAGCTGGCATTCACCTCCTCATGCCAGACGACAGAAAGATTAATCACAATGTTAACACAAACGTTATTGCATTTAACTTCACCAGCAAACTCTTAGCAATTAAACAAGTCCTCACTTTATACTTAGCTATGAATTCCACAGATGCACAAAGATTATTACAAATCTGCCTTGGAAGCTATTAGAAAAGGAGTGACAAACATCACCTCCACTGGTTCAAGGAAAAATCCCGTACGATGCAATGCACACGGCAATATATAGGGAAACGAATGCGTTAATACTCTTGCCAAAGAAGCCGAGACCTACACCGAGACCCACACCTTTAAGAAACCCCTCATTGCTGAACTCAACTGCCCAGACATATCACATCTACAATAGCCCTACTAAAAACTAATCACCTTAAAGGCATAAAGATCCACCCAGATAATTCCAGAATTTATATTCATTGCAAGAACCGTTCCGAAGTTCAGCTCTCCCCAAGCACATCTTCAAGTGCCCGACTTTCGCAGAAAATATCCTAAAAGTGGGAATGTCCCCACTTAGCTATCTGCTGCGAGAAATCTTGTATAGCAAAGAGGCACCGAAACTGGCGGTGGCAGTTTTAAAAAGCTTTGACTAAATTTTGTCCTCTTTTTTCTCCTTTTACTATTATTTATTTTACTATATATGTGGAACACAACAACAACAACAACATAAAAATAGTACATTTACTTATTCATAAAAAACTACAAGATTACAGTTTTCTACTTTTTTAAACTTTCACGATTCGAACACATATTTTATTTGATTTGAAACGGGTTTTTTCGCGGTAATTATATATTTAATGAGTAAACCTAGATATTATAAACTAAGTACTCACTATGTCCCGACGTTTCAGACTGGTTGCACAGCCTGTGGTCACGGGAAGACGTGAATTACCGCGAAAAAACCCGTTTCAAATCAAATAAAATATTACAGTTTTCGTTAAAAAAAAAATTGTTCTTTGTTTTCTTTGTCGAGGAGTTTACCATACGACTGGAAACATCTTTGAGAACTGGAATCGTGTATACAAAGAGTCCTTGTATGTTTAATTTCTATGATAATTAAATGAGAGAAACAAAATGCAATTCATGGAATTAGACAGAGAAAACGTTTTGTTATGATCATTATAATAACATAGTATGTTAAAATGACGGTGCTTTAGTAACTTCGAATCACACGTCGTAACTCTACCTGCACTTGTATTGTATATAACTTCAGTGGTAACGGTGAAGATAAGAACCCAAGGGGTAAGTATACTCCCACACTTCGCGTGAAGAGTCAACATTTTACGTTTAAGCAGAGGCACGTCACATCTAGTTCCATTTTAACATCAATCGATCTGAGCTAAAAGGTTTCTATATTTAATTTTGTTAGAAAATGGTTGCGCAGCCCATCAAAAAATATAAAGGAAATATATGTGAACTTAAAAACCATGTCACTTACCATAACAAATTTCAGTTTATTTAATTTTTGTAATATATGTAATAATCGTATACGATTAAACGCTATTTAAAACTAATGAAATGTTAACTAACATATCCTGCATCGAGAATTTTAAATTAAAAAATGTGACATAGTTTAGTATTTTGTATTGAATATTACAATAACATAAATTGTTTATTACATTAATTTTCAGATAATCAATTTATTGGTATATATTTGGTTGGCAAGTAAGTTTTTAACCACAACTTCTGGACTTTCCTACAAAGTTTCTCAAAATTTCTAGGTTTTACTGTAAGATGTAAATAGGCCAAAGTGCAATCAGTTGACAACATCAGCACCGAATTTTTAAGTTAATTACATAAAAGAAAATAGATTTAAATCGATGTCAAATACGAATTCTATTACTTTACCAATTTCGTCTGGGTCACGATGGAAAAACTGCCACAAATAATATATGTCATATGACGGGCGAGTCCATGGTGTCTTACGCAACGGTAAAGATTGGGTTCAGAAAGTTCAGGAATGAGGACTACGATCTTGAGGACGAACCTCGTACCGGATGTCCTGTTGAATTGGACGTTCAACGATTACAACGCCTAATTGAGGAGAATCCTCGACTAACGGACTCGTCAATTGGTAGATGAGCTATACTGCAGTCATGGCACTATAAAAATACATTTGCGCGAATTGCGAAAAGTTTCAAAATACGGTATATGGATACCTCGCGAATTATCATTATATCACCTTCACTGCAGAGTTGATACTTGTCAATGATTATTGACATTGAAAGTTAACTTTGACTGGCTAAATCAGTTAGTAACTGGCGATGAAAAGTGGGTTACATACGATAACCATACACGCAAACGTCAATGGCTGGATGTCAGTATCCAACCTGAAATAAAAGCCAAAAATGTGATGCTCAGCTGCCGGTGGAATGTCAAGGGCATTATTCATTGGGAGTAGCTTCCAGAGATATCTACAATTAATGCAGCTATTTACTGTGAACAATTGGATCGATTAGCTATCAAATTGAGCAGTCAACAGGATCGTGTTTCTTTTCTTCATGATAATGCTAGACGACATGTTGCAAAACTTACTCGTGATAAATAAGAGGAGCTCGACTGGGTTTTACTTACTCATCCGTCATATTCGCTAGACATTGCGCCCTCTGATTACCATTTAGTCAGGACTCTAAGTAATCATTTACGTGAATTACAATGGACATTAAAGAAGATCTCCAAAACGACGTCGCACAGTGTTTTAATCAATGTCAGCAGAATTTTACAAAAAAGGCATATTGTCACTTGCATTTTGTTTCTCTCATTTAATTATCATAGAAATTAACTAGATGGTGACAGGTAGTATAATAATAGTGCATACTTAAACTAAATTTAGTAGTTTATTCAATATCTGAATAATTTTTGTTTTATAGTAATAATTAGACTGCTGAAAACCACTTAACTCAATGTCAATATATGGTTTTGGCTAGAATAATAATTATCATACACCAGTGAACTAAGTTTGTTTATATGAATATACCCTAAGGCCAATGTTTTGGCATTTAAAGGTATTATTTATTTTCAGCAAAATATTAATTAAAAATGTATTACAAATTTCCCTTATATTATGCTATCAATGCTTTTTTAGGCTTGTCAATTGTCAACTCGTTCTTTTTTCACTGCAGTGGCATTAAATTATTTACCTTATGATGTATCAATAATTTTGATATTTCCACGTTATCTAAGTTACTTTCTGCCATGATATTTTCTTAACCTTTTAGTTGTGCGATTACCATAATCCTTGTATTGATTACCATTTGTAAGATTTAATATTTTTTAAAAGTTCATAAAAGACAAGGTATTTAAAGAAACATGAATAAATATTTTCAGACGTAATAATAATAATTCGTTACCAAAATAAACACCACCGTTTGCTTGCAAATTTCATAACTGGCTGTTTTGTGATAGGTGAAAAAGAACACAAATGAATTAGAAATGTGCAGTTCCATCGTTAAATTGAGGTACATACGAGGCAGATTATATTAATATCCTATAAAATACATGTTTTGTGTAATAAACATTCAACATTTTATCATTGTTTTGTAAATTGTTATCTGCATCTACAGTACTGTGTGTGTGCGTGGGGTGTTTGGTGTGTGTGTGTGTGTGTATGTGTATAATGTGTGTGTATGTGTATAGTATGTGGAGTGTGGTGTGAGTGTGGTGCGTGGTGTGTGTGTGGTGTGTATGTAGTGTGCGTGGTGTGTAGTGTTTGTGGAGTGTGGTGTATGTATGGTGCGTAGGTGTGGGTGGTGTGTGTGTATGCGTTGTGTGTGGGGTGTGTGTGTGTGTGTGGTGTGTGTGGTGTGTGTGGTGTGTGTGGTGTGTGTGGTGTGTGTGGTGTGAGTGTATGTGTATGCGTGTGTGGTGTGTGTGTGAGGTGTGTGTGGTGCGTGGTGTGCGTGTGTGCGCGTGTGCGCGTTCGTGTGCGTGTGCACACACGTGTGCGTGTACGTGAGCGCGTGCATGTGCATGCACGTGCGGGTGTGCGTATACTACGCGGGTGTGCGCGTGCGTATGCACGTACCTATGCGCGTGCGTGTGCGCTTGCGAGAGCGCGTGTATTTGGGTGTTTACTTGTGCGTGTGCATTTGGGCGTGTACGTGTATGTGTGCGCGTACGTGTGAGCATGTGCAGGTGTGCGTGCGCGTGTGCACGTATGAGCGTGTGCGAGCGCGTGTACACGAATGCGTGTGTGCAAGTGTGCGTGTATGCGAGAGCGCGTGTACACATATACATTTTTATTGCGAACTCCACTGAAATGTTACTTGCAAAGCTTGTGAAGAATACAAAGCCAACTGCCCCGTACCAACTCCTCGTCACTTCCAAACTATTAATTTACTATTAAGTAAGCGTGACCTTAACACAAAGCCCGGTGCAAAACAGGGAAGAATCACACTTGTTTTCGACATAGAAATCGATGAAATAATACTTAACGATATATGTCATTATCCAAGCTCGATTGTAAGACGTATCTCTCTTCACCAATGTACGTCCAAGTCAATAGTGTAGAAAATTTTTAAAAACTCAATTAATTCAATCTTACTCTATTACGGGGGAGCTCAAAACGTCAATGGTTTTAATAAATATCAAAAGCACGCAATATTTAAAAAAAAATATTGGTATGTACTCATTAAATCGATTATATTAAGCGTAAATGTATATTAATTACCTTCGTAAAAGTAGTCTAATTGCTCGCTGAAGCCTTTAAAGTTAAATCATACTTAACAAAAGATTGACATTGTAAAAAAATCCATTAAACTGGATTTTTATGCAATAACAATTATAAAATATTTGAAAACATGTGTCAAACTAATGACATTTTGCGACGTTTCTTACTTTTTTTTCGTTTTTCTTCATTAACCTCAAAAAGTTTGTATCCCTCACTGAACCACTAGAATTTTACCGAACAATAAAATATTAAAATAAAGGAAACACACTCCTTATATAAGAGCTTTTTTTCTTAATTTCACTAAAATATTCTGATAATCAAATATTTATAAGATGTCCGATGAGACTACTACTAAAGCTTCTCAAAAACTGGTCAAGCCATTTTTATAAAAATTCACTTGGCGTACAAAGGCACACAAATAACAAACAATTTAAGAAACGTCACGGTACATATACCATTACAGCGATGTACATTAGTCAATAATTCCTCTATGTCTTTGATAAGGTTGATTTCTTGGAAAAGGTTGTAAGGTACATTTTGCAGAGAATTTTAAAAGCTTTAATTTATACAGTAACCATTTTTCTGGAGAAATCGATAGTTTCGCTGTAATGGCAATATATTATCTTTATCCCCCACCCCCCTGTAATAAATCCATGCCATTAAGTGTACTTTTCGGGATCTCATCACTACTTAGTGTAAAACAAAGTCTCTGTCTGTCCGTTTGTACGCGATAATCTCAAAAACTACTACACTAATTTTCATGTAATTTTCACGAATAGATAGAGTGATTCACAACGAAGATTAGATGTATAATTTATGAATGTTTGCATAATTTAGCTGGACTGTGATAAAAATTGTCGAGTAAATCGAAAAAAAATCATGACACCTGAAAGCTTGACAGATATGGGCAGCATAAATCGTTAGAATATCGAAGGTCGCATATTAGTTTTATATGACAGTATAGTCTGTCATTTTGTTAGTGACCAGATACTAATCTGGAATGACAATAAATAAAGCACAGGGCTCGACTTTAAACGTTCCTGGAATTGATCTCAGCGTTCAATGTATTTCACACGGTTAATTGTACGTTGCCCTGTCACGTATGACTTCAAAACATAATATGCTAGTTTTTTCATCTGGGCGGAAGTAATAAATTTTATACGCAAAAAATATTTTATGTTTGTCAATAAATATACGTCTCCTGATTGTTAATTCTCTTGGAATATTTATTTCGTAATTCATATTAACACTTCTCTGAAATTTATAGTAAACATTTTGTAATCATTACATTGTTTAACAAAAAAAAAAAGATTCAGAAAAAAACTCCACATCAGTCGTGTTTTGATCTAACCTTGAAGCTCTATACAGCGGTCCGATGGATACACTTGCTACTTCATTACGTCAGACAAATGATCCGGACACAGATACTTAATGCTACTCTAAAAGTATATAATTGATCTAGGTTTTGCGTAAATTGGCCGATCGATGGCGATAAATTGGAATTAAGTTGGAAGAAACACATACATCTGAGAATTTTTCTCTCCATCACCTACCATTAGGTCGCTAGTTAGAATAAATATTTTCACAAAAATTTAAATTAGTACCAAAAAAAAGAAACTCTTCTTATCCAAATTGATGAAAATAGACAAGAAATATTTTTTCACAATTTTTTATTATTCGAGATCCAATAACATTGTTCAACATATATATATGTATATATATATATATATATATATATATATATATATATATATCGGTTTACATTTCATAATAGTTACTTTACGACAGTCAGATAAGTATGGAGATGACTTCGAATTATGTAACTTTAGTCTTTAATTAGAATAAACCTAAGTTTTTCAAGAGACTTGACGATAAACTACAATTTTGTGTTAAGTGTTTTATACACTTAACACTTTCATTAATATTAAATGTTCTGTTTTGAATAGCGTTCAAAAAACTCTTGGAATAGCAAATAACTGATATTCTGTGTAAACATTTTAAGGCATGTAGTATTTCTATTAAACTTTTCACCAATGTTAAGATCAAATTTCACCATATAAATATATGCCTAATATGTTTTTACAGGCGTTAAAATATCGGATATTTTTCAAAAACTACGAAATATAGAATAATCGCTATAATTCGCTGATAAATTTCCAACACTATTTTTTACTTAATTTGGGCTTTAACAGTTTCAGAGATAATTGTTTTATGGTGACAAAACAAAATGCGGATATGTTAGGTAAATAAGAATGAATTTTTAAGTAATCTAAATGAAATTATAATGAAATTATTGTCATTATAAAGCACTTGTCTTCAGTATTATGTGAATATATTACAGGTAATCAGATAGTATATAGATAGGTAGTCAGAATAATTAGAAATCATTTCAAAATACTCGACTTCCGAAAAAAGTACCCGTACACGCAGTCCCATATATGCATATTTTAACAAAGGCTTCATCATTGTTGTCGTATTCGAGTTCTACACCTATAATTACATTTTGCATTTTAAGTACCAAAAATATTTAACCCGAGTTATTTGACTCCGAGATAATACATCTTCCAAGTCTACTAATTAATTCAGAGATCACCGTAATATTGATCATCTTAAATAATTAATTATTACAATACTTTTGATGATTCGACGTCTATTTCTTATCTGACTAGAAGAAAAGAAAAAGAAAATGCGGAGAGAATAGCATTACTTTTGTCTTTTGATTTGACGTTTGCTAATTGTAAATGAGACAAAAATAAAAAAAAATTTAGAAATATTGCGTTTTGGAATCCTTTATTATATTTGACCAGACTTTGTAAGGTTTTTTTCTATTTAGTTTACTGTATACACTATTAATATTTCAGGAATGATAATTCTAATGATTAAAAAATTAGATGCTTTTCCAGATACCTCGAAAGAGTCTACGCAATATAATTTCAACTCAGTTCATTTTTGAAAATATTCTTAGGGTCATGTTTGTAACATATATTTCTTTTATCCATTAAATATTTTTCTTCTTTCCACAAATTCTTGTTCTGGCCCTCAACAATTTGCATATCTAAAACCATCGATCACAACACCGTTTAATTATTTTAATCGAATAAAAAAGTGTCTATATTGTCATAATTATATAATAATCTTCCAAAAATAAGAAAATTGACACATTTTCTCGAATACTGTTACAGAGTCACAAAGAGATCGACATGAAAATTGCATTCGCTTCCTGATTAATGAGCAGACACGTTCCTCTATCACGGCTATATTACAGCTACGTCTCGCCTGCACTGTTACATCTTAAATTGAATTTTATGGTACGAGTCACGCGAATCAATCTCGGCCGCCTACCGTTAACCCTTTGACGCCTGAGTACGCCCGAGCAGACTGTGTAAAATATTTCCGAGTTGACCATACCTCTGAAAATTTGGAAATAATAGCCCTCTCAATGATATCCGAATGTAATATATATTCTATGCAGTTATAGAATAAGAAAATCTTAATTATAAAACAAACAAACACGTATTTAATTACCATGTAGGAATAATAATTATTAAGAAAAATATATAATTATTAATGAAAATAAAAATATTTTATGTAAATCAGGTCAATTTAAATCTTATTTAGACTCTAAACATCCTACAGATTCCTACATCCTAAATAATCTCAAATAGATCTTTTATTACTTTATTTATAGTTATGTTTGTAAAACGATTTTGTACGAAATCGTATACTTATGAAAATTATTATTTATATTTTTTGACACGTTTGACCTTACCCGAAGGGCGGATTGTGCTTTCAAGTCAGCACATGTATACATGAATAATTCTTTTTTCACTTTTACCTAATAAAAAGATTTATGTATTGTTATTATTTATTTCATAAGGGAGCCAATTAAATGTTGAAACCGTGGCGCAATTTAAACTTACAGCGGTACAATATTATGTACACCTTTTCCATTCTCATTTTTATAATTCATTAACCACATTCCCCTACTAAAATAAATGTTTACCCTACCATAACAAAGCTTAACAATCAATGAACATCTGAATGTACAAAAATTTGAATACATGCGTGTTCAAATTTTTGTACATTCAGACTATATGCAAATAACAATAATATATATATGGAGAGACGGAGTATCCCGCGAAACTCGCGGTTTAACTGACCTATCACGGATCGGCTATCATTGTTCGGATGTGCACGCGTATCGAAATAATCCGAAAAACAGTTTTATTGCAAAGTGCTTATTATGTTTTTCCTGGACACGTGACTGTGTCTTATACAGTAATCCTAGCTAGTGCGGTGCAACTGTGATTGACCCTTAAACTAACCTATAATAAGGTAAACATTGTATTTATTTGAAAATAACGACAGTTTTATTTTGTTTGGATTATTATTAGAAAATGGCAGAAGATGGGGTAATAACTACCCTGTCTTGCTCTAAAATTAGAATGATAAGGATTTTTTGGTTGTTTTGCTTGAAATGGGTTTGTGTGTTTTTCATAGCTTTTCCTTTTAGAATGGTTCCTAACTATAAACACACGGCTAACAGAGGGTGGTGGTCCGAAGAATCCATGCGGGATGCAATTAAAGCTATTTTGGATGGGAAAATGGGTTATTATAAAGCAGCAAGACAATTTTCTGTACCACGGACGACATCAGAAAGAAAAGTTAACGCTGCTCGCTCACTATCAAATGAATCGACTGGCGAAAATTTACCCATACCCATTAAAGTACCATTAGGCCCTAAGTTACCTGTTTTTTCTGTGACTAAGGAAGAGAAACTTTATACCTATTTATTAGAAATAGAAGAGAGCTTATACGGAATTATGACTAAACATCTCAAAGCGTTGGCGTATCGACCCGGGAAAAAGGAAGCTGGTAGAGAGTGGATGAATGGCATCCTGAAACGACACCAACAGCTTTGAATTAAAAAACCGGAAAACACTGTTGCTGCTAGAGCATCTGGATTCAGTAAAGTTGCTGTACAATTTTTTTTCAATTTCCTCTGCAACCTGTACGACGAATACAAACTGACGCCTAACCTGACATCTCAAAAAATTCTAAATCCAATTAGACAGCAACCAGAGACGTTACAACCCGCTCAAGTGCCCACATGTGACAAAATCGACACTAGCTTTTCTTTGACTTCTCCGAAACAGCTATTACCATTTCCAGTTACCAAAAAATTACGAAAAATGTGGGAAAACAGCAATTGTCACATCTTCTATAAACAAATGAGCATTAGAAGTCTCAGCCCAGAAGAAAAGAGATGCTGAATGGAAAAAACTAGAGAAAATAGAAAAGAAAAATATGAATTGAAAGGACTAAGAGAAATCTGATACAAAAACTCGAAATAAAAAAAATACGAAATAGTAGCGAAAACATTAAAATGACTAAGAGTGTCATCATCCGAAAATGAAAGTCTAGAAAAGGAGGACACGCCATGTATGTATTGTATGGAGCTGTATTCCATTTCGATTGAAGGATGGATATCGTTTTAATCAGATATCGGCCGAATGGGCGATGATAATGACGACGCTGGTCACGTCTGCGAGTTTTGCCAGTTTAAATACTAATCATATTATATTGTAATCGTCATCACCCCATCTTACCCTAGGAGGGTATCCCATCTTACCAGCGCCATGGGGCCAAACGAGGCAAAACACCTTTTTTGATTTTCTAAAATGGATAACTAAAAGTTCGTAGAATAATAAACACCAAATGTTTGAAGAATAATAAACAGTAGTTAATTTGAAAATAAATACGATTATCTTACTATATAAACTTGCTTTTATTGATCTTCAAACCTTAAGAACCCCATACCACCTTGCCACCTTCTCCGCTATGACAAATCATTTAAAATAAATAATTAATGTGTAAACATCACAGATAATAATTTGGTAAAAATTATTTCAACCGACTAATCATCTTTACGCTGATTCTCCATGCCCCACTTTTACAGTTTTTACAGTCAGGTACGCAAAGTTTATCCAAATTACATAAATGCAATATAAAATAGTAAAGAAATTCTCAGTTAGACCTTATCTTTGCAAAATTCTGAAACAGAACATTTAGAGTATATTTTCACTCACTTTGCCAACATTTACATAACTTATAAATCTGACGTACTTGCGAGTGAAGTCAACGAATAAAAGCTATTATTCGTCAAAAATCTACAAAATTAGCCTCTTAACTTCTGCAGTATACGTAACAACCACAGGCTGCTGTGAAACTTGAAGTGTTAGCAAGCGGCAACTGACTTCACCGTCCAATTGCGCAATGAATGTGTGAGCAACCGTTACGTTTAATGTGATTGCATTCGCGTCACGCCTCCGGCTCTAGTTCCGTCGATAAAAGAACAAATGGGCCTGTGACTAAGGACACAAATTTCAATTCGTTCGAATGGGTTCTTCGCCGAGGAGAGCTCCGGCGTACAAACAATGGGAACATCAGAGCTTTTCTAGGCATAGCGCCTATTTCAAATTAGTAACTTTTGAAGACAAAGTTTATTATGCTTACTGTTAGATGGAAAATTATTCATAAAATATATATTAATCACTTTTAATTAATTATATATTTTGCTACTGCGTTTATAAAAGAGTACATTTAAGTTAAATGAAATAAGTATAATAATCCTTACTAATAATGTAACTTCTTTAATTTTCTGGTGTCTTCATATTTTATCTAACTACGGTCAATGCAACCGCGGATACGTACAGGTTCTTCTACCACTATTCTTGAAACAACCGGCAGCCATCGACTGTACAAAATCAGGAATCACCCTGCGTTGTTATGGTCAATTCTCAAATAGTGATTTTTTCTAAATCTTGGATGGATCTACCTGAGATTTCTATTGGTTCGTGAAAGATATTTTATCTCTCTCCAATTACCTGAGCACCACTTAGGAGAACACAATTCAACAACAAGTCTCTAACAAGTCTCAAAACTAAGTTAAATACTTGGTAATTAAATTGCCAAGCAGGTACATTTTGAAGGTGATGCGAGCACGTACAACAAAACCTTTACAGTGAAAGAAATAAAAATAAGGACGTGAATACTCTTATAAAACGGACAACCCGGACACTTGCAACAGATTATTTATAGGTACCCTCATGCATAATGAAAATGACTGAAAATAAATTACGGTGAAGCAGTAATTTATTTTTTGTATTACACCGAAGATACGCGTTTGTTCCATATAGTGCAAAAATTATTGGAGGAAAGACTGCAAAAGGTTATTCGACGTAAATCGGATAAAAAGCCAAAACGCCGTAACTCCGGGCTTGCTTGCACCTCTTATAAAACGTGCAAGCGGAAAAGGCAACGTTAGGAAGCCTTATATTTGCATATTGAAATGACATTTATGTGGGAAGAGAAATAAAATTAATAGTTTATTAATTTATACCATATTATTATTTACGCGTATAGAAACACACTTAAACGACAATTATGACAGCAATATTGAGCTAACCAATTAAGGAAATGTTACACAAGTCACATATCATCCGAAAGGCGTCGCGTTGGCTTACGAGAGATTGCAAAAGGCCGTGTAGTTTTGGACCTAGTAGTAATACTAGGTCCAAAACTAATACTAATACAAAATATTTTGTTCTTATTAAAATATTTCATTTATTTTTCTGTTATTAATTTACAAACACTTTTATTTGCCCAATGCTTTAAAACTCTAAATTCATTTTCAAAATAAAAACAACTAGTTAAAAATTTGATCGTAAAGAGTAACTATTTTAAAATATTGTCAAGAAAATGTTATGGAATGATGAACGCGCCTGGTGATTGAACGTATCCAAGAAACGTATAAGATTCGATATTAATACGAAAGATGATATGGTAACCTTCCTTCTCTGTTTCCTTCCGATTTTCCCCTCTACTTGCTGATTGCTGTTCACACTTTGCACCTCAAAAGAGACATTTTATTTATTTATATTTTTTGCTTTTAATTAGAAAAACGTTCGTAGTGATAATTTCCCGCTATCGCGTAATTATATTTTTACGCCAGCATCTAGAAACAATTGCTATCATAATTTTCATTTTTTCAGGATATTCAACTACTGAATCACTTTTTTTTCAAATGTTTATTTAAAAATACATTTCTTCAAATGTGTCGTCATTATTTAGCCTTCGAAAAATAAACAGACGAAAATAAAAATAAAAATCCGCCCGTTTATTTTTTTGGAACAACCGAACTGCAGCTCAATGATTTCCTATCGATTCTCCAAAAAGAAGAAATACGTCACTTTTTCATAAATGTATATTGGAAATTTGCACTTAGTCAAAAAGCATAATATATACGTGTGTATATAAATAATTTAAGGTATTGTGATACTTTAATGAAATTATATAATGCCATAACGAAATTGCGACCTCCCACAAGTCGAAGGCAGCCCATTCCAAAATCAGCGCGGGCACCAACAGACCACCAAAGAAGTGTCGATTGTGACACGAGTCGCGCCGAATTAATCCCTGTTGGAAACAACGCCCTACACCCCCTCTTACCAAGTATATCGTAACGATGAGCTGACCGCGTTGCGATAATAGGGGGATGATACAAAAAAAATGTCGCGTGCGTTTAGTGGCAAAAAGTTTGTTTTCATTTCAAGCTATAAGACTTTTACCTTGACATATCATTCTTTTCATTCGTTTGATATTTTTGGAATTAACCCAGCACTTATCGAGGGAGGGAATTTTAGTGTTTCGGACACACCCTAAAGCTATTCAATCTTACAGATGAAATTATTTTTTTGTGGAGCAATTGGGTTGCTTCTCAATCAAAACGATTAAGGAAAATAATAAATCCAATAAATTTCACGGGGTGCCCGGTCCATAAATCCTACCATAGAACCTTAAAATCAAATTAATGTTTCTGAGGAAATAACAGGTTCTTTTATGTCGAAAAATGTATTAAAATTACAATACTGATAAAATATAGGACATGGTATATAAATCTATGAATAGAGTCACGGTATATAAATCTATGAATAGAACCGACATCATATATTTACGAAGCGACGAACTGTAATTCTTAGCATGGGATAGTTAATGTCATGTTAGTGAAGTTGAACATTTACTCTCGCATTGTTATTTTTTCTCTAACGAGGCGGAATAAGATTTTAATCTCTTATAGAAGAAAATTTCGTTAAAATTCAAGTATTAAATTTATTTTAAATACTATAATACTTCTGAATAATATTTTTCCTTTACCCGTTGCTAAACAATGTCTTCAAAATATTATCCAAAAACGTATTTTAAATCACGAAAATATCATTTTCATTTTAAAAATAAGAAATAGTCGTTAACATTGCTCCAGTTCATTTTTCTCTATGGTTTTATTTTTGTTCTGAAACTTAAATTTTCTCAAACGGCTTGAAAACCATAATCCCTCAAATAGTAACAACAAGAACTCATATTATTGTTTATAGGTTCCATATATAAAAAGAGGAAAGCCTAACAAGACTACTCACGTGTTCGTCCGTCTGTCTATTTATCAAAGCAGTTTCTCTCAGAAACCGTTTGACGTCCGTATTTCAAGGTCATAGTGATAAACAATTTTAACCCACGTATATAACAACATTTAATACTCAAAAATATTTTTATGTAAATTTTACAGAAAGCAATTAAAATATGTCTACAGAAAACAAGTCAACCATCTCCAATACTGCCAAAGTTAAAATTAAAAAAACTGATTTTCTAAAAATTTACCTACACTTTACTGGAAAAGTACAATGATTCTAGAACTCATAGTTTTTAAAAAGATCATGATATCTTTACACTTCCGAAAAATATACTAGACAATATATTTACATAGCGGAAAATAATATGAATATTGTAAAATAGTTTGGTTGAAATACTATGTACCCTTAAATTTAATATATGCAGAAGTGAGTACGGAACCTTCACAATGCGAGTTCCACTCGTACTTAGCAGGTTTTATTTTACCTAAGTAGAAAATACTGCATAAATTGTTGATCAAACGCAAGTACTCCCTTTTGTATCATATATTTTTATTATATAAATTTAGAGTATTAGCCACAAACCAATATTAAACAGAGGTAACAACTGCGCACATCGATAACTACGTAGTCTTAAAATGATTTTTTTAAACTTTTAAAGCGACCATATACGTTGGAAAATTTCAGCTTATCCATGGAACGTTAGAACATTTCACAATAAAGTGGAATTCGGGCAACGGAAAATTACCTCCGAACCTGCAGACCTACCCTAAATCACGTGGCGCGAAATAAATATAACAAATCAATATGCAATTTGCTTAGGCAGGCTCCGCCCAATCATTACGCTTGGGCCCGCTTTAACAAATCAAATATCGGTCGCCATGACGACCGTTTCACGTCGGGCGCCTGTCTCGTTTTGTATTTAGTTAACAAGCCATCGGCGCGCGCCACCACCAAATGTTCCATTAGAGACAAGAAAAAAAGAGAAATAAATATCATTTAAAAATTGAAATGTCTCGCGACACGTTAGCCACGATGGGTGTGGGTTGATAATGAAATGAAGTATCACGGTGTCACTCGACGAATAAATTTATTCCATCGCTAAGATCGAGATCTTTGTCGGTTATTTCTCTATCGATACTAGTCTATTGGTCTTTGATTAAAAATCTACAACAGATAAAAAACAGTATACTACTCTCTTAACTATTTCGTAAGCTCGTCCTAACTAATATTATAAATGCGAAAGTATATTTTTTGTCGTTCTTTCGCATCGCAACAATGCATCAGATCGCCGTGATCTTGTACAATGTTAATTAGTAAACCGGGAAACAAAACTTTACTATTTATCCCGGGAAATCTCAATCCTTCACGAACATTTTTATTTGCATTGAAAAAGTACAGAAAGAGAGTATCTAAGCAAGGTTGCTACAGACGAAAATACCAGCCTGGTTTTATGATACGTAATATAAAGAAGTAATAGATTAATTATCTTATTTAGAGGGAAATGTTTTTATTTTCACGAAAATATTTTAGTTTCAAAGTTACGAAAATAAAGACTTAGTATTTAAATTCAATTAATCATTCTAGATGATGCTAATCTTTTAATTGATTCCTGTAAGTATATAATTATAATAAAACGCAGAATAAAATCAGTGCAAATAACATATTAAAGAAAAAAAGATTATAATAAGCCTTTTAATAAATTTTGCGTATTCCTTGCTTATTTTTCCTTCTAGTTTTTGGTTTAATTTTTCGCCTATATAGGTCAAGTTTTATGTACCGTTTCCTTAATTTTCTTCAATGTGGTTAACCTGTCATTTCATTTTGTTATTTTCCTTCTAGTTAGGCTTAATTTTTGACCTACATAGGTTAAGTTTTGTGCGCCTTTTCTGTCACTGTGATCACTGTGGTCAACCTGTCATTTCATTTTATTTTTCTTCTAGGGTTAGGCTAAATTTTTTACCTGTATAGGTTAGGTTTTGTGTGCGATTTCCATCATTGTTTTCACTGTGGTTAACCTGTCATTTTACTTCATTTTCCTTCTTGGCTTAAGTTTTGACCGGTATATGTCAGGTTTCCTGTACCATTTTCCTAATTTTCTTCTCTGTGGTTAACCTGTCCTCCATTTTATTTTCTTTCTAGAGCCGAGCTTAATTTATAACCTGTATAGGTCAGGTTTTGCATACCACAGTATTACTATCAGCTTCCACGATAACGTCTTATTACTGAAATGCGTCTAGCATCTGTACGACTTCACATTTTCATTCGTGAAATGTGTCATGCAGATTCACATTTTCATTCGTGTTGTACTGAGCAAAGACGTTCAGTACTACTAACAAAACGACAGCTATATGTATCCAAAATCTACAAGTATTGAATTAAGGCCCCACCCCCCATATATGGTCTTAGGTAGGCACATCCTCTTGTTCAGCTATTGAGTATTCCATGTGATTTTCCCTACTACATCAAACCTTTCCCTTAATGTTTAATTACATGAATAAAAAAGCGTTCAAACCAATAGATCCCCTGTAGCTTCATCTGAAACGTCCGTATACCGCATCAACTATACAAACCAAATTAATGTGTCCGGCTATATCGGGTGATCGCCTCTAATTTTTTACCTTAAATGGGGAGTGAAATAAAGAGAACGCATTATTTTTAAATTTTATTTTTCCCGTTTTGCTGCGATTGTATCCGGATGGCTAATACGATATAACGACATTTTGCTCATATTCTTCCACGTAAACCTTAAAAAAGAACACGAGAAAGGAAACTTATGTTCATTATACATCTGTATTTAATATTTTCCACTATTATCATACTAACACGATCGAATCGTATATTTATACAATATGACTTATTAAACCGCCGATACCGATGAGATTGCAATATTTAAATATTAATGCGCTACGCGGTAAGCGGAGAGATAGAAAGGAGAAATTGAAACGCGCAAACAGTCTTTGCTACGATCACATTCAACATTTTAGCTTTAAAAAAATACTTATTCTAAAATATAAAAGAATCATAAATCTTCATTTCATCTTTACACCAGTCCAAATGAAAAAAGGAAAGAAATATGTTAACTAAATTACATTTTATTCAATTATTTTTTGTAACATGAAAATAAAATTTGCGTTTGTCATTATTTCAAAAGGAATTGCAAAAAACTATTTAAAGCATGCGCGGACTGACAATGACGAAATAATATTTTATAATTATCACATGCTTTTTCTTTTGACAGGGATTAAATTCCCTTTCTAAATGTAATTCTATGTAGTAGTAATTTCTAATAGTCTAAAAATTCATACTAATAAATAATTTATTTTATTTTCATTTTTCACGAATTTTAATATCGGAATTATTTATAACTAACAAGTAACCTGTGACATAGCACACGAAGTATTATTCACACATATTTTATTATTCACACATCTTTATTATTCACACAGCTTTCAACAAAAAACATTCAAATTAACGACAGATGAAACCTATATTAATGTAGTCGTAAGAAAATAAGTATTTTCAGCTACTTCAACCATATAAAAATATTCTCTACCATGTAAAAATATTATCAACCATATAAAAATATTCTCAACCGTATACAAATATTTCTACCTACACTACTATTATAAAAGTGTTATTACTTAACTCGATCATAAAAGTTTAATTATTTTTTTCAATATCTCATTTCATGTAATAAACTATCGATTGAAATAATCGATTGGCCGGATACTTTAGAAACAATGTTTTGTGACCGAAATATAATTATTTAGTTCCAGCAAAAAAAAATTCCAAACTTCATTTTTATTCTCGTGAAAATTTAAATAAATAAATATTTTTTGAAAAAATCTCATGTAATATTTAAATTAAATAATTGAATCTTTCATGTTTTATTAATTCTAGTTTATTCTATTATACATTTTGTGCAATATCATCTGCACGTTTTAAAAGAAATCGTGCAGTAGATTCAAAAATATGTTGTTTGCTACCATACACTACCTACATTACTTGGAAAACTAAATTTTTATATGACGCCTTAATCCTTTTGGAAATGCAAACAATAATGGCTTGTGTTATGTAGAAATTAAACATTGTTATCAAACTAACGTCACAATGCCTGCTATTAGGACGCGCGTATAATCCTTCTGCTTCTGCTTGTACCACTTGTCCCAAGGTCCGCAAGGTACGGGAAGCTCATTCATGGTTGGATCGTCGTAGCAAGCTTTTGGTATATAATAAATGAAATAAATCTTTCATATCAGCAATCCAAGATGGAATTAATTTTATTTCGATGCTTGGTTTGTATTTTTACACTCTTAAGTAATTGCTAACTTATTGCAAGCAAATTCTACATTGTCCTAGTTTTTTTTTATTTGTATTGGAAATAAAAAACGATGGTACGAATGTGCTCTCAAAGAACTGAATTTTCCCAATTTTTTAAATTCGTTTTTTACATAGGTTTAAATTAGATCAGGTGAGTCGTTTTATATAAACACTGCACCTGGTTTAATTTAAACATTTTATTTCTACGCACGCGTATCCAAATTCTAATTACTATATTAAATGTTTAGTGACGAAATTTAAGTTCTATATTAATTAGAAAAAATGTGCATTTGCGTATAACAATTATTTATGTACACTTATGCACAATCGTTTTAAAATATCTATAAAAATACCCCATTTGTGCATGAAAAGACTTATGGCAAAATCTTGCTTTTATTACAATACCAATTTTGTTTATTAAATATCACCTTTACAAGAAGCTATTTGCTCATAATGAACGAGTTAAATTTAAAACACAGCTGCACAGTACCTGATAACCATTTAATGTTTTGTCATAATAATGAAAGACAATAATATTAAACACTAGGTAATAAATAATAATATGAAAATAATATATAAAAAATAATATATAAATGAACTTTGTTTTAAAGATTATAAAACAGTTTAGCTACGCCGCCAAAAAGTCTTATCTAAAGTTTTCAATTATAATTTTAGATTTAAAATAACTAAAAAGTATTATTTTCATTTCATGTAGTTCACAGATAAATTTTAGTTTTTTTTATTAAATTAATTCAAATAAAAAAATGGAAAGTTAAATAAAGTAAATATATAATAAAGTAAATATTACTCCAGTAAAAATTTCGTTTAAAAATTATTTTTGTAACTAAATCAAATTATCTACTTGCAATTTACTTACGTAACGTTCAAATTCTTCCCTTTTTTTGTCAATTTATGAAACCAATAGCCAATGAATATACTTTCAGATCTAAAATATTTTTTAAATAATAGAAGATCTAAATATCTTTTACTCTAAAAATCTTTTACTTAAAATAAAACGTATAATCACTTTTCCTAAGCAGATTAATCTTTTCGTTTTGCAATGAATCACTTAGTAGTTTTTTTCGATTGAATTCGCTTTTCCTTCTATCAGTAAACATTTGTATACAAATAACACCATTCGTTAAATATTAAACGTACAACATCGATGGAACTTAATGAAATGAAGTAAATCAAAAGATTTCACGTTTCAAGTTTAACATCCGTTGGAGACATTTCCAGAGAGTAAAACAATTTTTAAATTGTTTTACTAAATTAAAACGTGCGCAACCATTGACATTGCACGACCTTCATATACACGGATATCAAGAACGTTATTTTATTAAGTTTTCTTTAAGGGAAGAAAGTAAAATCACGTTATATATAATACACTTATTCCAATATATGTAATAAAAAAATGCATTAGAACGCTACGTCATTTCATATAACCAACACGAAAAATTATTTTCTTAAATTTCCTTAGCAAACGAAATCTATTGCCTGAGGACTGTACAAACCACTCTAAATAACTTATACGAATCTATTTTCTAAAAGTTAATAACCAATTACAAACCTGGTTTAAAATTACGATGTAAAACTGGTATTTTGCGCAATGTATAAAGCTTATTAAGTAATCGACTCATTTCAATATTTTCTGAAAACTCAATAAAACACAAAACTTGCGTATGTCAAGTCAAATTTGTAGAGACATATGCATTATCTATCTGTTTAAATAAAGAATTTCATTTTGTTTTTAACTAAAAGGCGTAAGGAGACTATTACTTTTACGACTATTTGAAATTTGAATCAATTACGGCCTGACCAAAATATTTTTAAGTTGAACATAAACGGCTTACTTCATAATTGCATATTAAAATACGATCTCTAATTTCAAAATCGATAGGAAAAAAATCTTGTTCGTAGGTATTGAAGTACAGATTTTCCTTGGTAGACAATAAAGTTAACCGCTGTGACGAAATGAAGTATAATCTGTTCAGCACGGCACCGCGTTGAAAGAGGGGAATCTGAAGAAAAGAATCAATAAAATGTAAATCATCGTAACAGTATTATTTTTATAATAATAAAACAATACTTTTCAGATAATAGAAATAATCTGTAGGCTCTAGATTAATGGAAGGCAATACAGGTTCGGGTTCAGGTTCTTAAAGACGAAAGACAATACATTTTAGTTCTTCTCCGATACACAAATAGCGTTATGATAGCAGTTTAAAAATACTAACTTTTCGTTTTTAATTTAAAATGTGAAACAATGTGGTCTACGATTTTCTTATTTCTTTTGATGTTAAGCAAAATACTTGACAAAATTTTGATATACGTAACTAATTTCTTCCACTTAAAACCGTAAAGCTAGCGATAATTGCTGGCAGCATATCATGTTCATCTCAAAAACCACTATTATATTAATACGCCGGACTGACTTTACACATAGTCGTATGAAACAATTTGATACCCGCCATTTTGAAGCTGTTAGCAAACGTTCACAGTAGTGAGCGCCCACGCAACTAATTTTAGTGATGAGGCAGTGCGACAAAACAAATCGATAAAAATGGCGATATATTGAAGTTGCATATGACATATCAAGTTTTCGTCGATTTATTTATACAATTAAATTAATAACACGCCGATAACCAGTTTTGATATTTTAATTTTTTCCATGAGCAGGAATAAAATATGAGATATATATAAAATACAAGTATGATTTAATAAGAACCAATTTATTTTCAATACCCAAGGACTCAATGACAAAAAATTCCGTATATTAACATTTTTAATATATAGCAAATATTTTTATTGCTGCATTCACACGATTATATATATTTAATGTTAATTGGTTTTATTTATATGAAAATGGCTATTAAAATTATTTAATACTAACTACGAGTTCATCAAAGATTACTTAAATAGATCGTTTAAACCAAGAAACAATGTTCTTGTTTTATATACAAGATCCTTAAATACTTTCGAAATTAATATCGCGAGAAAGTTTATTCCCATTGAAGGTTTATCTTTATTACTTTTACAAACTTGACCCAATAATAACTTTAACAATAAACTTGCAGAAGGTAAAGTTAAACCACCTCTTTGTTTTTATACAACGGGCGCAATATCAATACTACAACTCAAAATGACATCTTGTTGTACAAATTTACATGCAGCTAAGCAACCGTTTCGAATAATAAATTCTGTAATAAATCCGACACATTATTTAGATGTCTCGTTTTAATTAATACGATGTCATTGAAAATAAGTGTAAAAATTCACCGAATTAATTCTGTTTCTTATAATGTTTTCATTTTATTTTAAAATAGCGACAGCGGGAGGCAGTTGTGATGTTTTTTTCTTTTAATATAAAAAAAACAACTTTAGTTCCCGGGACGTTCATGGCGGCGCTTGAGAAAACCAAGTCTTATAAATATTTGTCAAAATAAAAGTATCACAATAATTGTTAAAATTAATTCATGTAATTATGTAATGAGAAGTGCTTGGAACGCTAGTATAGATTTAGAGAAGTTGATTTCCTATTAATATTTTAAGGATAAAATAAATGGGATAAAAATAATAATTTTTTTGTTCACTTTTTTACTTCGATATCTATTTCTTACCAATATCTATAACATTTGTTTACACATTTCAAGGACATTTCAAATAAAGGATTAGCTTTTAGTTTTGCTAATGGTTTCGATTTCCTCAGGCACTTTTTCAATATTAAATCAATTAAAAAAAACTGTAAAACAAATCTTTTGCGACATTTTCATTAAAGGATTCTTTTTACAAATAAATACTTTTTTACACCTTTCAACACAGCCTTGTTTGTGGGAACCGGAACTGATAAACGGACATAACTTTATGATAAGATATTTTCGAAAATGACGGTAAAATGATAATTGAGATAAGTTGTCCTGAAAGCGAGTATCATGAAATAAACATATATTACATTGTAAGGACATGTCCATTGTAAGTAACTGGACATATTACATTGCAAGTAACTGGAAAAAATCACACTAAAAACGGCGCTAAATGGCGGTGTTAGCACCGTTTCGTTTCAGTTGACATATTGATTCTCGCGAGTAGGTTTATTCTGAAAACCGCCATTTTGTGATTAATCAAATTAAAGACGATTTTAATACAATTTGATTATACGCGATTATAAACCTTTTTCACAAACAAAAAGAAACAAGCAAAAAAAAGTTGTGTTGTACAGCCAGCATATAGTACATAGACTAAATAAGCTATCGACTATCGATTAGTTATCATAGACAAAAGGAAAGCTTTATTACTTCAACACTCTCATCAAATAGCGTCCCTTAAACATATCTTACAGATAAAATCTTGAGGTTCATAAATGACTAATATACCAATGTAATAGAGTTACAATTAAACTGTTACAACTAAATATCAAATAGATAAACAATCGTTATCTCTCGCCCAATTAAAACATTCTAACAAATTATACTTTAGTTAAACTATAAAATTAATAATAATAAATATAATTAAGTTACAGTTATTAGTTCAGTCTTACATCTCCTATTTTGTTTCTGAGAAACTGAAATCTGACTCTAGGTTGAGCTTTAATAAACCAGTCAGCATATTGCTCTTTAGTACATACATAGTTTATGTCTATTTGTTTTTCCATAAATTTTTCTTTAATAAAGTTATATTTTACATCTATATGTTTGCATCTTTTACGATAGTCTGCATTGTTTATTAAACAGATAGCACTCTGATTATCAATGTTCAAACACACTTAGTCCTGACTGAACGCACCAATATCACTTAACAACGTTACATTGTTGCCCATGTTACAGCAGCTCCGTTCTTAATAAAGACATATCCAGTCATTGACTGGCGTATGCATATATCTTTAGCATAATCTGCATCGCTATTTGCTTGAAGTTCGTTCGATTGTGATGCTGTATAATAGAGACCATAATTCTTTGTTTCTTGTAAGTATTCCATTATTTTCTTGACAACATTCCAGTGAGTGTGATCATAACAATTCAAAAATCTACTCACCAGATTGACTCCAAACATTATATCCGCTCTGCTTACTATGGCTAGATGCATCAGCGAACCGACTGCCTCTCTGTACTGAATGTTCTTATCAGGTACCTTGGAACTCGACTCCAGAACAGTATGAGGGTCAACCGGAATGTTGATGCTGTTAGCATGACACATATTAAATTTATATAACAGTTTGTCAATATATTTGAACTGATGAATTAAAATTGATTTTCAGACTTTTCAATTTGTAGACCAACGAAAATTTTGACTTTTGAACATTCAATTCAGCTATGACATTATTCAATGAATCTTTTGAATTAGATATTAAGAGTCCGTCATCTACATATAACAATAAATACACTCTATTGTTGTTTACAGCCCAATATATACACATTTGTCAGCAAGGCTATTTTTAAAGCCAAATTTATATAATAAAGAGTCAAATTTACTGTTTCAGCATCTCGGGGCTTGTTTCAAACCATAAATTGAACGATTGAGTTTACATACCATGTTTAAGAAAACTTTCAAACCTTCTGGTGGCTGCATGTATATGTCTTGTCAATATTTCCATGCAGAAATGCAGTTTTCATATTAAACTGAGCCATTTCCAGATTGTGTTGAGCAACTTCTGACAATAAGACTCGAACTGAATCATACCTTGCAGTGGGAGAGAACGTTTCAGTATAATCCACCCCTTGTTTCTGTCCACATCTTTTTGCACATTATCTCGATTTATAGATTGGACCTGATATTTCTTCTTTTATTCTGAAAACCCACTTACAGCCGATGACTTTCACATTTTCAAGGTTTTCAATAAGCTTCCAAGTCTTGTTGACAGCATGTGACTTCAATTCATCTTCTATTGATTGTTTCCACTTCTGTGAATTCAGGTTGCCAGGAGATGTCGCTTCACTGTGTGATTCTGGGATATCTGTAATGTACAAATATATGTGCTCTCATTTTTATTTAATTTTGATTTAGATCTTTAGTTATATTTGTATGTATTTATTTTAAGTCAATAGATTTATCTGGTTCATATAAAGATTCATCATCAAAATGATGAAATTCATCACTTGATTCTGCACTATCTAATTGATCTGGTGTATTCTCTAAAGATTTGTTAACTTTTTCAGTTTAATCGATTTTATCTGAGTAAGGTATTCTCGACCATTGTGTGTACGGAAAGTTTTCAAAAACATCTGACTTATTATGTAGTAAATAAATCAATCTTCAATGAAGGTTACAAAATAGCGGGCTCCTCCTAGGGATGGTACCTACATTGGTCCGCATACCAGTTCCAATTTTTCTTCCTTACCTTCTGAAGAAAATGAATTTCTTCTTTGTTTTCCTTCTTGACATGTTATACAGATTACTTTGTCTTCATTTTTCAGTTCAACACCTGTATTTTCTGAGAGTTTATTCATGTCTTTAAAGTTCAAGTGTGCTAATATCTGGTGCCACAAATAGAAATCATTATCTTTAGTCGCTGATATGTATGTTGGAATACTGCGTGTATTTAGCGGGTACGTATTGTTCACCAATATAGCTATGGCTACATGGTCGTTGTTTCTATTCAAACTCTCACATCCTTGTTTTTCAAATTTCACATTACAACCACTTTTAATCATTTGACTCACTGATATTAAGTTGGTGGCTAATTCAGGTTAACTTATATTTATAGTTTCAATCAAAATTTTCAACTTTTACATTTATATTTTTTTACTATAATTTCAATTTTGTTATTTTTGCTAATTAAATTTAAATCCACCTTTCTGCAGGCTTTCACAATCATTTTCTTGTCATCAACAACCTTTATAACACTGACAGCTAATGTTATTTCATCATACAGCCAGTCACGATGTATTGTCAAATACATTGATGCTCCAGAATAAATAACTATCTGCTGTTATTGTTTAGAATTGTTGTCGCAGAGAACACGGCCACATAATTTGAATCTTCTCCAGTATTTTGTTCTTTGTTCTTATTTCTACTATGTTTACTTATATGTCCATACTTATTGCACGAGAAAACGCCGTAGTCCTTTGCTTGTGTTTGCGAATATCTCCTTATTAGGAGCTTATTTGGTAAACTGCTTCGATAATGTATTTCTTTTTCCTTTGTGTACATACAGTGCAGCAGACTCCGAGTTTCTTACGGCTTAAAGAAGCTTAGTCTTGACAGCATCAGCAGATATTACCATACCCGAGCTCTCCAGTGCCATAATCATTGGTTCATAAACTTCCGGTAAACCAGCTACTAAAAGTGTTCCAAGCCACTCATAGTTTACTATGAAGTCGATATTTCTCAGTTTATGTGCTGTCGTCATAATTTTATTCTTATTCTCTTCAATGTTTTGGCAGTTGTCTATCGTGGAAGTTATCAGATCGCGTAATAACCCAACTCCGCGCGTCAATCCTTTATCATCAAAGGGTTTGGCTAAACTATCCCACACCTCATTGTTTTTGCATTTTGTATCGGGATCGACAAATAAAATAATTTTCGATGTGACTTTTGTGTCGAGTATGTCGTCAGTGCATTTTTCAGAAGGGACGCAATTCCACAACTCTTCATGTTCCAGGTATGTTTGTGCCGCAAATCGCCATGTGGGATAATTATCTCTTTCAGTTAGCTTATCAATCAATGCCGTCGTATTATTTGAAGACATTTTTTGCCGATTTATTAGGTTATGTAAAACTACTTTTAACCTTTTTTACTATAATTACTATAACTTCGAACTTTATTTTGTTAATCACTGTTATCACTTTAATTTTGCGTAGGCCTGGGCGCATAACCTGTTGTGATTAATCAAATTAAAGACGATTTTAATGTAATTTTATTATACGCGATTATAAACCTTTTTCAGAAACAAAAAGAAACAAGCAAAAAGAAGTAAATAAGTTATCGACTATCGATAGTAATCATAGACAAAAGGAAAGGTATTTTATTATTTCAACATGCCAAAATAATTCCAGATTGCATATTAAAAATATGTTTAAATACAGTTTGAGAATTTTAAAAGGAGATGAATTATGTTGCCCTCGGTTAATGATCATTTTTACTATTTGTTTCTGTTACTTATTGAAAAAATAGTTTTATTTTATATTACCTATATGAATTTCAATGTTGTAACTTAGTAACGACGTGTTTTCATACATTATTTTTTTAATTGTTAATTTTTCTATGTTTTCGAAAATCTACTGATGAATCTGATCTGATCTGAAAAACAGGAAAATTTTCAAGAAAAGTGAATTATTATTTGTCCATCTGTTGGTGAACTCAGTAACTAAAATTGGGAATGTAAATGTAAAATGTTCATAGGTTTGGGTCGTTCGGCCATTAGATGTAGCCAATACATATTTTTTGACAAAACCTACAAATGAATCACACACACACACACATTTCTATACACATTGTGTTTTAATTATTATGAGTAAGTAATGTTTACTATCTTGTAGCTTATTGAAATCATTTTCCAGTTCGTCAAGATCTATGGAATTGAATATTAAGACTACGAAAGAATGACAAATATTATAAAGTAACGTCGCGAAAACAATTTTTGAAGCATTTCAAAGATGATGACTTTATAATTAATGCAATATGTATTAGCTGGATGGGTGACATCACCGAAGCGTAGCGTTAGCAGCTTTATAGGCGCCTCAATTTTATTAGCACGCTTCAAATTAAAAACTCTAGTTTACGTGAATAATATAAAGATAAGGGCAAATATCTAAATAAATGCTTTTATTAAAGAATAATAAAAATATTTTAGTTGTTCGTGCCCAGAATATATAATATCCATTTGTTTTAGGCTCAACAAAATGAACATATTATCCATATTACGACATTTCAAACACAAACAATATCAGACGGAGTGTATTTTATACCAGCCAGAATTTGTTATTTCTTTAAGTATTTTTACAATATAATACCAAATAAGTATAGTGTCATATTGAGAAAACTTGCTTTTAATTCATTAAAAATAGGTTTGAGTTCAGTACAGCTAAAATATTAATTTTCGTGATTTTTTAAGTTAAAGGATATACATAAAAATGACATATTTAAAAAATACGACTTAGTATTGCAAAAATTTATTTTAAAAAATTTACTTACAATAAAAATATCTATATCACCATTGATATTTATATTTTTGTGAAATATGTAATATATAATTATACATTTAAAGTGAAATGGAGGTATTACTGTAATTTTGTTACCCAATAAATTTTTCATAATAAACTAGCGAGACCAATTTTTTTTAAATACATCGTTTTTTAAATATATTCATTCATTAAGACATCAGTGAAATTGGCATTTTTGCTAAACTGCACCGGTTCCAGAAGTAAACATGACAATATACATAAGTGAATTATATTATCCATGACAATATTTAACAGGCGCCTTTAGACATTTCCATTTCTGCTACAGGGAGCGCTGCGGTCGGTTTCGTTACTCCCACTCTGTGGTATGCTTAGAATAAAGAGTACTCCAGAAGGCGAGAACACGCGCGAAAGTGTGTACAAAAAAACTACGCATAAAATGCGTAGTTTCAAAACACGGCTATCAGTGCAATTTAAGACACAGCTATGAAAGGTTATGCACTTTCTACGTGACAATATAGCTTAAAATGCCGGCTTGTGCTATTGCCATCTGCAAAAATATCACCGGACTGAAAAAGAAACAAATGGGGATGACTTTTCATACGTAAAAACTATTACTTAATTTCATTTTCGATTAACTATGCATTTTTAAAATATCGAAGTGGATTGTTATCAACAGAAGGGCGCCATTTTTATTGGTGTTGTCACCTCTTAAAAAATTGTTTACCCAAATTAAAACATCTTAATTGCTCGATACTGAAAAATGTAAAATTATATTTGTAGGAAAATTGGGATATGGAAAACATCGTTGGAGAATTTGGTATAACGTTTGAATTCCCGTTATCATATTCAATTTTAGAATATTTTACGTATTGCGTATATAATAATTATATGTAGGATTACGACAAGAAACACATGTTACATTCAATAATTTCCGCCGTCTTCTTTAATTTCTTAAAAAATGCGAACCGATATTGTTTAAAATATGAAGAAATTTTATCACGACATTGAATACTAATTAATATAAATAATTGTTTCGTCCTATTTCGAATTTCTTCAGTATGAGATCGAATATTTTCAAACTTTTATTATGGGCTTTTTCACATTTATTTTTACTTTAAGACACTAAGATAATTGTTTTCTTTTTGTATTAAAAGTGTTAAGTGATGAATAAAATAGTAAAATGTGACAAAGTTTTTAAATAATTTTAATCTAAATACTTTGGCCACTGTTTGTTGTCCGAATTAACATTTTAGAAATTTAAGATGGCGGCCTTAATAATACTTCATATAAGCCAAGCCATGACCATATAAATCTGAATCCTAGTGCTGCAAGCAAATATATTTATATGCGTCGATTTCCTGAAGTCCGTGGGTAAATTTATTCTGCTGGTAGCACCGTGCGCGTTGGGGAGGGTGCTAGTAGGCGGAGCGTGGTGCCTCCTCCACCGATTTTTGGTTTCACCGCGACCGCGAAGTGATTTGTGCGTATGCGCCTTCTCGATTACTCTATATTCTAAGGTGGTATGCTTGCACCCGGCCAATATACCCGAAGACCGTTAATATAACTAATTAATCAAACCACTGCTTTCGCTTGCTTGCTTTTCGTTCATATTTGATAACTTTTCATATTTCCTGGGTAGTAATCCTTCCTAACAATAATGATTTAAAATATTTGCCATACCATTATATACCAAAACCATTATATATATGTATATATATAGGTATATATATATATATATATATATATATATATATATATATATACGTATATGTATATGTATATATATATATATATATATATATATATATATACATATATATATATATATATAAGGAGAGGATTAAAAAATTACAAAGTTTTTTTAAGGTAAATTCTAAGTTTTTAATTTTGACTGTTAATTTTACCGATATTATAAATACTTAGATATCGTTGTTACGTTGTAAAATATGTCACACTTGTACATTAAAATATATTTATTATTATTCTTATAATTTATAATTTAAAAAAATTATAAATTATAAGAATAATAAAAGAAATTATTCGTGTAAAATTTCGTAAAAGAAATTATTCGTATAAGAAATTATTCGTATAAATAATATACGTAAAAAAAATTATTCGTATAAGATATTATTCGTATAAATAATTTATTTTATTTTAAATTAATTTTATATATTCTTAAATTTTACAAAATTAATTTAAAATGATGATATTTGAATGTACGTAACTGCGCCATGTTATTTTATCACTTTTACTAGTAGCAAAGGTAGAATTTATACAAATTCAAATCACACAAGATGGCATTTTGGTACGTTTCTGCCCATTACAGGGCATAAATTCGAAACAATTGTGACCTTAATTATTAATTTTGAATCTTAGGATAAATCTATGTAATGTAATGCCACTGTATCTACTTATTAGAATACTAATTTTGAATTAAATTTTATAACAGAAGTCTTATAAAATTTAGTTCAAAATTACTTTTTTCATTACTTCACATAAATTTCAAGTAATTTAAAGATTGTCATATCAATACGCATATGCGAAGGAAATGAGAATTTGTTTTTAAATTTGTGAAAAAAATATTAAAATAACGCATACGCACTACAAAGCTACATCGATGGTCTTATACAGAAACTACCTACGACGTAGTTTTGTTAAATTGTACTAGATGGCGCACATAAACTGGCGTCGCCGTTTTTAATTGGCTACAAAAGTAGTAACTTATTTACTACGGATCAAACAGCGGGTTCTAAATATTCCTTTTGTCGTATCTTGATATTTAGATCAATGGAAAAAAGAAGAGAAAAAATGTATAATACCCAGCCAATGATCAAAGAACTTATTTATGCTACACGACCAAAGAAACGTTAATAATTATGCGAACTATTAGAAATGGAAAAGGTAGATTAGAAATGCGACTATCGTTTTTTTATGTCTGAGGTCTAACGAATGTTATATGTTATATAACGAATTACGGTCTTTAGCATATTGACTGATGACTTTAAGTCTAAAAATTTGGCCAACGGCTAGAGATTTATTTTTATAAATTCGCATCATAGTAAACACCGCAAATTTAATACTTCCGCGTCTTAGAAATGTAAATAACTCGAAATTATGCAGCCAGTCTGAAAATGAAAACATTCACGAAAATATCACGTTGGCATTCAATCTGTTAAGCGATATCTATATTTAAAACGCCCGTCTGTCTGTCTTTCACTTTAATTCACAAAATGCATCAAAGTAATGAGATTTTCACACACCTATCGCTCTGGTCATAACCTATATTTAGCAGCATTTGCATCATGATATATACATATATATATATATATATATATATATATATATATATATATATATGTATATATATATATATATATGTATACGTATATATATGTATATATATATATGTATATATATATATATATATACTTGAAAAACACTTTTTTAATAAGATCTGCACTCGTTGGTATCCACGAAAAAAATATTTTATATCCCCTAAATTAATAATTTTAGTTTCTTTACTATTATGTATTAGCATAATAGCAAAAATACTATCATTTTTAATTTTTTTATTAAGAATCTTCCTGAAGTCTACACCTGTGCCACGCCTTGCTCTTGTTATGGCACTGTTCACTAATATTATTGATGTACCATTTACATTTTAATCATATAAAAAGGTGTTTTTCATTCATTAAAACTATGCAGCGCGTAGTCTTATATCGTTCGTCGCCAGTCGGCCGGCGGGCGTGAGGGGTGACCATGTAATTGCGCACAGGATCTAACTAAAACAAAACAAAATTAGGCCGTTGACATTACAACATATAAAACACTGTTTGATAATTTTTTTTTTTTTTCATTGCAATCTATCTGGATCGATATTCAGCAATATTTCGGAACTTATATAAATATATTAACTTGTGCGATACTTGTCCATTGACAAGTCCGCTTCTCTCAATTAGACTATACAATTAGGTCTTGTGGGTTTTTCCGTTTCAGCCTCCGTGGTATTATTGATGCATTCATCAAGTTCTTTGCAAGTACGTTAGGGTGGTGAACTAATCTCGTATTATACGTTCTCGTTTGATCTTGTATCACTTGCTTAACTGTCTTTATGTTAAGGTCGTGGTGCAATCTGTCATTTGTTATATACCATGGAGCATTTGCTATCATGCGTAGCATTTTAGATTGAAATCTTTGGAGGATTTCAATATTTGAGTTTGCTGATGTACCCCATAGCTGCAATCCATAACACCATATGGGCTTAATCATAACTTTATACAACAATAATTTGTTCTCCAATGATAGTTGCGAGTTTTTGTTTAGTACATTTTGCGAACCAGTTGACCCATTGCCAGGCGTTTGGTGAAAATATGTTTCCTCCACGTTAGTCTTTTGTCAAGGTGCATTCCTAAGTACTTCGCTTCGTCCTTTTGTGGTACGTGAACTCCATTTAATGTGACTGGTGGGCAAATGCTTCGTCGATTTGTGAAAGTCACCTGGACAGATTTTGATTCATTGGCTTTGATACGCCAATCTCTAAGCCATCTCACAATGTTATCAAGACTCTTTTGAAGCTTTTTGGCCCTTGCCTGCTGCCCTTGCTGGTAGAAAATCTGATGACAGAAATGATGTTTGATAATGAATTCAATTTGTACACTCGAAATATTCGCACAAATTGTGATTGAAAAATTTCTCGAAAATCGATAGGCTGAATCGACGAGAAAGATGTTCCATTAAATCTATACATATAATAAAATGCTAACAGGGCCTTGACTCTACGCGCATCACTCGGAAACCTCTGAATAGATTTTTAAGAAATTTTGGTTTTATACCACAGAGGCTTAGTCAATATCTGCAATAGAAATCATTACGCCATTCTTTATATCGTTCGGAAGGGCGAGAGACGGCCGACTTTTGCCTTGAATAGATCGTTTAGAATTACTGTATATCTCTGTCTCTGTTTCTTAAAGCAGCACACGAAAAGTACTGGGCTGATTTGAACGAAACTTTCAATAGAATAATACTTGGGTTCTAAATGAAAATACAGCTTTTATTTCTATCGAACATGGGCGAAAGGACTTATTTTCTGTTTGTCTATTTTTCTTTATTGTCCTTTCGTTTGACCATCACTTAAAAACTTCTAGACCAATCTAACTAAAAGTTTCACTGGGTTAATTCTTAAGGCACTGATTAAAATATGGAGTACCTTTAGTTTAGATCTGATATTCTCTTAAGGATTGGATATTCAGCTATTAGCTAGACTGTGCATACAAGCTTGAAAGTGATGAATACAAATTGTTGAAACCATTACAATGATTCAGCTTACAGTTCAAGCTAATACATAAGATACTTTTATCCCGGCCACGGGCACTTTTCTGAGATGGGAATATTATTCAAGCTAAAATATTAATTATTTTTCTTCAAATGAAAAGTACTTTTGACTTAACATATTATTGCCGAAAAAATTTAGCCACTTGACACACACACAAAAAAATGTACATGAACAAAGACAAAGGTTAAACCTGGTCACGGTTCGTAAGGACAGTGTATATCAAGATTTTTACATATTGTCTTTTTTATAATACAATCACAATAAAACTGCTTTGCCAGTCAGACGAATAATCATATAAAGTATGGTAATACTTTTAACTATATAACAATCTAATACTTGGGACATTTCCCTTTCTGATGTTGACTGATTCAATGGACTTTATATACAACATGATATTACCTGATTTGGTTAGATTGGCCATTACGTTATGTAGTATGTAGAGATGTTAAGGGTCGCTATCATTTCACCTGTATATATAATACAGCATTTTATTGTGGCATTGGGTCCCTAAAAGAAATGGGGTGCATAAGCAAATGGCTATCTGCCTATATGCTAATTAATCACTAGCTGCGGCTAAAAGCTATTCCTGAAAAACTGACAATCTACGAAATATATATATGTCTCACATAAATATAGGTTCAATAACCTTATAAATAAAATAATCACATATAATTTTACATAGATATTTTTCATAACTTTTAAAGACCATAAACACATTGACATTGTTGTAGGTCTTACTGAAAGGATGAATGACATTATCGCGATCTGAATTATGAATCTCATTTTTTATTTATTTTTTTTCATTCATTCAAATTTGAAAATTAATATCAAAGCATCTAACAATATATACATATATCATCATCATCATCATCATATATATTAATACGCTAATGTTAAGATGCTACACTCCCTTTTTAGAAAAAACCTCACAACTAATCCACATAAATTATATATCATTTTATAGATAATTGCTTGCTCTACCGGCATCCACAACTAAAAAATTTATTATTGCCTTTGTTTTTGCAAATTAATTAATTATTAAAATTATATACACAAAACAGCAATGCTGCCATCTAACGGCTCAACGTCAATATGATTGACGGTCGGTAAAATTTTTGTTTAATTTCAAATCCACTCACGTATAAATAAAGTGGCGCTTTAGCTCAATGCTTTTGATACTTGCGCCTCTATATGTAAATTTTAGTAAAATATTTGTTTGATCTGTCATCGGAGCTTCATAATGGAATAAATAATGCGAAGACTTCGCACGGGTCACGCTAGTATAATATTATTCAACAGCATTTCAAGAAACGTTTTAACAATATGATAGCTTATTAACATCGGACTTACTGAAAGACCATAATAAAATATAAAAATCCAGCAGAAAATTGACAGAGCTTTGAAAACCTTGATACAAAATTTTCCAAACCTCTCAAGATTTCAATGCAGCATTTAGATGTTTTACTCTCCAATCTTAACATGTAATTTTCTTCATGTAACTGTCCATGTACCAACCAAATAGAAATAGTGATAACAATTCCTTGTCTAATAGGCACCTTCTTCTTATAATGTTAAACCAGCCAAATACATCCACACGTCATACCCATCAAAATGTCCATTCATATAAGGCATTATGATACCTTCCATAATTCACTTTGTTTCATATTCTCATTGATTAAGTACCGTTTTACACATAGTTATAGTTTAACTGGAACAAGTTATGCACGGATCTCCTCTCCAAATAATCTCATCATGATTGTAGATATTTTATTATCAAAATTTATCAACGATCATATAGGATTCATTTTGATAGATGATTTTTTTACATCATTGATCTCTAATATACTGAAAATAAAAACAAACAGTATAACAAACTTTATATCTTCAATGTAATCCTTATTTATTTTCGAAAAGCAATTTTGATTAGATGTAGTCAACAAAAATTCTCACAGAAATTCTTTTTGATATAGACTTCACTTAATCTCAAGTTAATAAGCTTTAGGCATGGCTCACACGTACAACTTCCCAATGACATTAAAACCACACAAAAAATATCACACAAATAGACCACTTTATAATAACAATTTATTCGGGGCATGCCTTTGTACGTGTGAAAGGATAAACCACAAAACAATAACACAAAAACAAGCAACGCAACAACCAAATGATGCATGCCAGCCAGGCCGGTTCGAGGGTCGGGGCCCTGTTGCCAGTATGTCGCATGATTGTTGCAAAAGTCAGTACCCGCCTGCGACAATTTTATGGGTGATATATATAACATCTTGCAACTGTTATCGAAACTGACTTTAGTGTGTCACACGTGTGAGTGTTATAATGCATTTCCATAACATGGTTAAGCCTAATAGTTCTGATATGTAAATATGTTGAACAATATTTTATTTCACCCGCCTAAAGCATGCACAAATATTTCTAAGTTATTTTCCAAATTCTTGCGATATTTAATCCAATCTCTACATTTCGTTCTAATCCATTAATGGATTGAGAGATCAAATAATATTTGGTTAATAATCTGTTGTAAGCTGAGCTTAAAATACACAAAAGTAAAAAATAATCCAAATTAAAAACTAAGGCAATAGACACTATCCAGTAAACTTTCTTCTTCCAGTATCTAAATTATTCCATTTCTATTCTGAACAACCTCCTAAGATTTTTCAAGTTAGAATGACCTCCTTTTTGTATCTTGCTGCTTCCATTTTGATTCCACATTTGTACAACATGAACCAGGTCCTTGTGGTAACAAAAGAAATACTGGATATAATTGTAACTAAAACAATTTGTTATGACTCATCAAATTCAATTAATTATAAGCAATGAAACAATTGCAGATTCAAATTTGTGTATATCGAATTAAATTTACAATAAAAAAAACTAATGCAAAGAAATAGGATGGTAAACTAAAATAAATAAAAACACAAAAGAATGTATCATTACATATATTTGGCACGTTACATTACACAAACATGATTACAAAATTGACAGTTACACCATATAATTTGAGGAATACACTTAACCATTATGTAGAAAATACTGTAAAAGTGAACTACGCTGAAGTACGTAAATGCTAAAAGTACTTGATTATAAATATTACATTAGACAACTATAGCACTAGTGTAATAATAAAGGCGTTAAAATACACAAGTCGCAAATAAGCTTGCTACTAAAAATAGTTCTAACTGTTCCATTATTTAATTTGATAAATTAACAGCACGATTGCTGTCTACTTACACAGATATACCATAGTTATATACCGCTATATATAGAAGGTTAACATAAATAGTATAATGCATTTTTTATTCCAAATATTCTAGGGATATAATTTGGTGGGTATTGATCTCATATATTAACATGCTAATAGGGGTATAAGTTACAGTTGCAGTTGCTCTTTTCACCGCAACTTCAATTTATAACAATATTTTTTATATCAAGTATAATAACTTCCAGGGCTCTCACTAGTGTCTGCTGACTTTAGGCATATATTCTTTCAAACACACTTTTCTTTACGACAAAAACTATATTAAGATACACACTTCAACCTTAACCTACAATTAATTGAAACCAAACATGCTATGAAACAAAATCAATTTTAGCAAAACTTAACTATTAAACTTAAATAAACAAGTAATTGTAAATACATCCTGAACCAACTAGCTGCCTAAATTATATCAAAGATTATTTATTCCTTACGACATATTGTCACAGGTGATTCAGCCCATTGTTCTGCACAATAAAGAGAAAGAAATATTATGAAAAGAAATGTTATAATATACTAATTTTTTTTAATTTGTCCCAATAAGGATAATGTGACGAATTACACATACAATAAACATTATATAAAAAAATGACATGTTAACACTATGCGAATCGTCAGATGGTATTATTAGTAATACTTAATTTTGAAAAAGGGTTTTCTGATAATTTTTCATTTTATTTTTCTGAGAATAGTAGGATTTCATACAATAAACGTATTGAAGTAACTGGAAATTTCTGAATTCGAAAGTAACTTGGAAATGGTTGGATTTTTTCACATTTACAAAAAAAAATTATGTTGAGAATGACGAGAGGAATCAGCTCTGTAAAAATATGTCATATGGAACAAAGTTGACAATGTTTGCAAATGGTCATTTTGAAAGGAAAAAAAAACAAATAACTGATAATGCAATTACAATTTTAAATTCTTATGCATCTATAAAATTAGTTGATACTGTGCCCCAAGAAATTTCCAGAAAAAATAAATGCATTGTCTTAATATTTTAGTAATTTTGCATAAAAATAATAAAATAACAATAAACACTATGTTAAAATATTAAGTAGAAAATCCTAAAACATCTTTTAAAACATTACTACAATTAATAACTACATACAAAATTATCAGGGTACAACTTACATTGTCACAACCAAATATTAATTAAAAGATTAATTAACTGATTCATTTTAAAATCATTAGAACTATAGAATACTAAAAATATCAGATAGCAGCTAGGTTCCAAGTCCAATCCTCCTTTCTGATTTGCATAAAAATTACCAATTTATTATTTAACAGGGGGAAGTTATTTCAATTTCGTCTTATCCGAAAAGTTCACTAGATTCAAAAAACATTTCATTCTCTTTATTACGATAAAAGTTCAAATAAAGATTACCCTCCAAAATAAAGATTACTGATATGACAACAATACTGTGCTATAAAAAGAATTACTCTTTTTAATCAATTTCATTCAATTAATTAAATATTTTTGTTTTTTATTAATCTGTAAATATGTCAACCTGTTTCGCGTGATAATTTAAACACCTGAAAATATCTACTAAGACAGACTACATTACAACAATAAGGTGAAAAAGACTGCAAGGGATTGTGGCACCTTAGAAAATAAAATGACCATATGCACCAAAAGACACAGTTTAAAATTTATTAAAAATATTCTTTTGAGGTGTCAGTATGAATGCTCATTAGTATGTGCAATTACAGACCACTTATAGATCTATATTTCAAGTAACACTCAAGTCTAACAGAAAGACCAAAGGACAATTCTCCAATTTGAATAAAAAAATACAATGAAATTGAAGTTACCATGCAATTACAGATGAAGACAGAAATTAGTAATGGAAGTTGGCATGCAATTTACAGATGAAAATAGAAATTTGTTTATAAATATATATTAACATTTGCGACCATTTCTATTTTAAATTACTTCTAAAATGTTGAATATATGTAACAATCGATTTAAAATGGTCATTATTACACATGCTAATAACATAAATTACCCTCTAAATTATTAATACAACAATCAATTTGTTTTTTCATTATGTTTTTAACTCTATACATTTATTATAATAAATCATTCAAATAATATATATATATATATACGTATACGTATACGAATACATATACGTATACGTATACGTATACGTATACGTATACATATACATATACATATATATATATACACCTCTACAATGAGCAAATAGTAAAAATGTGACTCATTAAGTTTACTAAGGTTTTAAATCCAATTATGCATATTCATACTTCAATGTAAAATTATAACATCTTATCTACTACTATTCAGTAGATAAGATGGTATTATTTTACATTGAAGTATGTCATAAGTAATATACATATATTTTCTTAATCATATTCAGTCGTAAGTAATATACAAATATTTTATTAATCTACAAATATGCCTATGAAATTGACATAAGAGCTAGTATAGTTTAAGAAACTATGAGATCATTTTATAGAAATATTTTTCCACTACCACACTCCCAATAATCATTTGATTCTCGCTAATTTACCCTGATCTTTACCGTCTTTAGTATTTTAATTGATTTGTAACAGTTTTATCCTATAATGGTTTGCTTATTAGCCATCTAATATGAAACCCTAATTTATTTTCAACAAAATCCATATAAAATTTTAATACTCTAGAAACCATATATCCAAACCACCAGTACCTCAAAGTGAAAGAAAGGAGATCTTGTTTTCTTTATGTTTATGCTTATCTCCTTTATGTCACACTCATTTTTAAATCACTCACATTTTAGTAAAACATAAATTTTCTTAAAATTAATGATGACCAATTACTATATGTAATTAATTCATCAAATAGAATTATTTACTTGTCTCACATTAGACAAATTAATTCTTCAGATTTTGTGTCCCAGAACAAAATACATCTTTATTTTAACTCCATCGTTTTCCGATAAATACAATTTGACTTCCTGCATAAGACAATTTCTAATCAATGCTTTAAAATGGAAGTTTCTCAAGAAATTACTTCAATTCATTTTTCTGAAATATAAAATGATTGAATGAAATAATTTTGTTAAGAATAAAATTTATATTTTAGATAAAATCTCAGCCTGCTTGGGATAACAACTTTACACATAAATAAATAAGCATACACTACTCTGCAAAATTTAGCGAACGAACATTTTTTTTTAATTTTAGGTTATTTTAAAACTTTCTAAAAAAATGGTACATTGAATTAAAAAAATGTGTCATTTCAAAGCTGAAATTTTATAATTTTGAACGCATTTCTTTTAGTTATTTTGTTATCTACTACCCCTAAAAAGTCAAAAATTAATAAATATAATTTTATAAATTGCTAATTTATTACCTAAATTTAAAGTGCAAGTGATTCTCTTATTTTTCCTTTTTTTATTAATCATTTTACAAGCATTTGTAACAGAATTATTTACTGTCTAGTAAAAAAACTCATTTCACTGCTTACAGCCCATGAACAAATTATTATAGAACAAAGGTATGGATGGTTTTAAAAATTTGAAAATGTTCCGTTTAAGACTTTACAATTTCGATATTTTATATATCACATTTAGTAAAACAATTTGAATAACAAAATCTTTACAGTTATTACCATTGTTACAAATTATGATTCTTATTTCTTTTTCTAAAAAAATTTATGAATTTATATGCAGCAATATTATTAGCGTAACAAAATAACATCCAAACTTCAGTCCCTTAGGGTTTTCTATGAACACCTACGCATCTAGCTTCGATACATACTTTCAGTTGACAGTTTGACAGTATGCAAACAGCACGTACAGCAGTACAGCAAAATCGTAGTCACATTAATACCCTCCTATCAAGTTCAATAAAATGGTCCCAATTTAATAAAAGAATGTAGCTGTAATTAAAAATGGGGTATTTCCTCTCTCCCAACTACACCTAAATTATCATGGTATTTAAATGAAATTTCATCATATTACAATAAAATGTAAGAAAATTCCTGGTCTGCAATACATTTATAAGTATATACAATAATTCAAACCACTATTCTCTACTTATAGCCTTTAATCCTATTTCAAATTATAATTATCCAAAATATGTTAGAATGGAAGAAAATAATTAAAAGCATTAAATAAAACATATCAATAAAATACATAAAAATATTTATTCTAACATACCTACACAATTCAATTGGCACAATTTCCATAATACTTTTTGTATGTATGTACACACACACACACACACACACACATATATATATATATATATATATATATATATATATATATATATATATATATATATATATATATATATATATATATATATATATATATATATATATATATATATATATATATATATATATATATATATATATACATATATATATATATATACATATATATATATATATATATATATATATACACATATATATATATATATATATATATATATATATATATATACACACATATATATACACATATATATATACAGATATATATATATATATATATATATATATACACACATATATATACACATATATATATACAGATATATATATATATATATATATATATATATATATATATATTATCTCTATCAACACAAAATCTCGTCTCTTCAAAAAAAACAAACTTGTTTATTTAAGAAGACATGACACATTGATTTAATAAACCATCATATACCTATAGCAGGCAAATTATTTAATATAAAACATATTATGTGCTATTTTTATAGGCAAAATTTTCTTACTTACTTGCATTATAATATTTTTAATAAAAAGTAATACTTCATATGAACACATAAAACGAAATGAAAATTTGATGCCGAGATACAAATTATCAATTATTTTATAAGAACAGTTGTACTTAACAGAAAAATATGGGCAGTCAATATTAGATATTCGTTAAAGTAATAAAATGAAACGAATACCACCCAGATATTAGACAAGTGTAGGGCACATACTGTAATGAAAATTGATTTACATATGAAAAAAAACACTTTTATTCGCTTATGAATATGATGGCAGATTTGCTGTGTCTGGTGTGATCAAGGTAAAATCTCTGTACATTACAAAATAATTTAAATGCTCAATCAATCTACAGAATTATTTTTTATGCCTTGATAAATACCAAATATTACAAACGAACATACCTTGTAGATATCTTAAAAAATTGTTAAGCTAGAAAAAGTTCCTTCGAATATTAAAAGACAAGACATAAAAAATTTCTAGTATTTTAATGTCTAAAGCAAATATTGTACTTAAAATAAAGACAGAAAGGCCAGCAATTAAACAACAAACAACCTATTACATATGACTAATATATGAAGATAATTTAAACCTCCAAAGCAATAACAGTACAATTTACATACAATTTTAATTGTGATAGAATGCGGGCAAGAAAATGTTAAGTTTAATGTTCAACCTAACAGAATTATCAAAAATGCATTCAGCATAAATGGTATATCTTTATTATTAGTACATATATACAACCTATTCAGTAAAATTTTCAAACAATTTATCCTTTTGTACAGAGGAATATTAATGAATGTTGAAATTATATCACTTACTATTTATTTCATAAAAATGTGCTTTCATAAAAACAATGTACATTCAAACTATCAAACATTAATGAAACTCGAAATTTAAAAAACTGGTTATCTTTAGCTATTCTTTAAATTCTTAATATTAATACAGGATTTCTTCATAACTACATATTTATATTTTAGATCAGATACTACAGCCATCTTTAGTCATTAATATTCCATAGCAATTTATTAAATGTTCCAAATACAGTTTGCAAATGTTAAGTTTCATGATTCTTTTGTTATTTACGTACTTTCAATAATATAATTAGCAGTAGTTTTATAAGAAAAATCAATTATAATTTATTTTCAGACCTCTTTCTTTATAACCAATATCATCAACCCTCACAGCAAAACTCAAATGTGACTAGAATAATTTAACTGGAAAGCCTGGTAGCCTCTAGAATGTTAAAACTAGCCGCAAGGTCCATGTGAAGTGTCACAACGAATCTGCCAGGTTATTCACAATTATTACAATACACAGTCTTGCCAATACAATCCATAGTCAAACCTAGCGTCACCTTACTGGAAGGGCTCCAAGTCGGTGGGGTTAAACTGCCACCTTGCCATGATGTACCAAACATATCTGGCGAAACGTTCGCCAGACAGAAGCCGGCCCTATCAGGCCAACTGGAGAGTGGTGTGCGAGGGCACAGGGACGACACAGGCTCCAGCGCGACCCGAGTTCAAGGGAGCGAGTTGCTTCCATTCATTAGTTAGTGGATCATAGAGCTCTACTACACAGAGGTATTGTGTTCCGTCATAACCACCTGAATGGAATAAGTAATATTAATTTTATTATGTATTACTTTTATCGGCATCGTTTCGTGTGTATTATATTATATTCAGTCAAGTTGCACAAATTACATTTTTTAAACCCCTGCTAAACTTACATTACCTAACAATAAATTATTACAAATAATTAATTGTTAGGTAATGTAAGTTTAAAAAAAAAATTCTGTTAATAAAGTTTACGATTTGTATTTTTACTAGGTTATATATAATTATTGATTTATTGATTTGGCCAACTAAAGATCACAATTCAGTTTTCTCAAGCATTCATAAACGCGGGTTTTCATTAAAAAGAATGAGATTAAATTTTTACACATTTTTTGAAGTGAAACTTCTTTGAGCGCAATGAGAGTAAAAGGTCAAGGTCAAATTTTAATGTAACATCTGAATGTAACAAATCTATCGCAAGTAGGATGGAAAATAGGTTCTTAGCTAACAAACGAGAGAGATGAACACGATAGAATAAGATAAGAATTGTCCGCATATGAGAAAACAAACAAAAATAGCGCTCACTACTACCATCAATTGTTTTGTATGTTGTGTCTCAACAGTAAACTGTTAAAATTTCGTCGATTTATTTATCTATTTATGATTGACTTATTACTAATTGTGCGTGTGCTTCATCCGTTACAAGACTAACAACATACGTACTTATTTCTTGTATAAATTCATAATGAACCCTTACATATACTCGTCATAAATATAATTTACGACAGGAGCAATACACCCCAACTTCCTCCAGCTGCATGTAACCATGTTTAGGTACTGGCATCGTGGCTATTCTTTTAATTGACAATTGTCTATGTAAATTTATATGAAGATTTTATTAGATGTTTACATCAATTTGGAATGACATTTTATTGACTTTTCTGAATGTATATTATAATCTTTTTAATTTTTAGTATGGACTTATATGTATTTTCTCTTTTTGTCTCTGCCATTTTACCCCTTAATATATATTTAAAAAATAAGGTTTAGATCGCCAAAAAAGTTTGACTTCTGTCACATGTAGTGCACGCGTTTTTATTACTTGAGTTATTATGAGCTATAAATATGTTTTAAAAACTAATTTAATAATATGTCACTCCTCACCCACAGCCACAACCCTATCTCCCAGAATACATGACCCAATAGCATCACGGCCGCAACTAAGTGATGCAATGATGGTCCATGTATCAGCAACAGGATCATATCTCTCTACACATGCTAGTCGGCCCCCGCTGGGGTTCGTGGCAGGCGCATCTTGTCCACCTAGGGCATACAAATAACCGCCAGCTACTGCTACCTACAAATAGAAAGTTTTTAACATGCGTTACTCTCTGAGAATAGTAGAGACTGGGGTATAATCGTCAATTTTCTATATGAATATATCTTCAATTTCAGAAACTTGTGTGCATGAACAAAAAGTTGTGTAACAAAATCATTTGGTAAGATTTGGCTTAATAATGGCTAAAATATTACAAGTAGCCAACCATATTTATATTATTTCATCTGAAGTAATAAAGGTAATATCAATTTTACAATCAATCATGTCTAGTTCAATCAATTTAACTTATAATTTTACTTAATCCTCATATAATAAATACTCTATACTCACTGGAACAGCTAGAAACATACTAAAAACATACGATCAAGAACGATAAAGAAGACTTTGTAAGCTATCTAACAATACTCCAACAACTAATAAGATTATTAGTTGTTGGAGTATAGAAAATTATTTAGGATTTCACTAAACAATGACCTATCAAAAGACAATAAAACTTTGACAAACTAACAAGGTAATGCCTCCCTTGTTAGTTTGTCAAAGTTTTATTATAACATTTAAAAAGTATTAACCCTGTTTTTAAATGTTTCACAACACTAACCTCAGGCAATATGTGATGCCAGTGGCGTAACAATAGAGTGGCAAGGCTGGCAAAATGCCCGGAGGCCCGAAAGGTTCCCAAGTGCCTGTTCTCTTAGTGTTTATCTTTTCAAAAACTATTTTCAGATATCCAAACTCAATTCGGATTTTAATATACTTTATTGTTTATAATGCATGAACCATAAGTATCTACTATCATCAAAAGTTAAACTACATTATAAAATATGTGAACACATTACTTTTATTATTATTTGCTAAAAGTATTATTTTCTCACGTCTATTTTACGTATTGTTGTGGTACTTGTGGTATAACAGACTGAAAATACGTAATTAAACAACATCTTTCTAGCGTTAAGTACAAACCAAAAGGTCAAATAAAATTTTTAAGTCACGCCTAAAGTTGAATCCGTATTAATAAAAGAAATAGCGGAAGCACCATTTTATTCAGTCATATTTGATCAACTCAAGGTATATCAAAAATAGACCAACTGTGTACTCTATCGTTACTGTGTGTGTAATGAAAATGATGACAATGGAACACCAAAATCTCTCATTATCAATAAGTCATTTTTGGTTTCCGTACAGTGGATCCACCACTACTGATACTGCTTTAGCTATGTCGAACCAGATTATAAAACGTTTAAATGAAAAAAAATTCCCTTCAACATATATTGTGGACAACGATATGACGGTGCTAATAGCATGAAAGATATTTATGGTGGAGTTCAAAAGCTTATCAAAAATATTGAGCCAAATACAGTATATATGTATTGTGCTACTCATAATTTAAAGGATGTGTTAGATATGCAAACATTTTTTTAAACTATTCAACAAGTTTAGATATTTTTTGGCCACAGCATTAACAGGTGAAATATTTTATCAAGTTTTATTTCTAGTGCACAAGATGGTCTGGACGATATTAAAAGCCCGGTTTGTAGAAGTTCAAAAAGTGCTAATAAAAATTAACTATTCTATTAAATTCCAAGGCAAATGAGCGAAATGAAGCTATAACACTAACAATTAAAAACTATGATGTTATAATATTACTGGTTTTCCACTGCAAAATTTTACAAACTGTCGACATAGTCTCCAAAGCACTTAGTCTAAAATAACATATTTTTCCCAAGCATCGAAATGTTTAGAAGTCTGTTTGGAACAGATTAAAAAGTACTGTCATGAATTTGAGGACTTAAAAACGCAAGCCTAAAGTGTAGCAAAAAAATGGAGCATAACTCCCAAGTTTTCTAAAACTCCCCAAAGCGAGGTGAAACGCTATTTCGATGAAATTTGCAAAGATGAACGTTTGCAAGCCCTTAAAGTTTGTTTCGAGTGAATTCTTTTTGTTGTGTATTAGACGTCATCATAAATCAGTTCACATTTCATTTCGTTGGTTTGAATGAAATAAGTTTTCAATTTTAATGTTTTACATCCTAGATCTTTGAAAAATTTAAATGACTCAAACTTATTACACAAGGCTACAGAGTTTGTCCATTTGTATAAAAAAGATATATCTGTTATATTCGCAAACGAAATTCTCAGCTTTCGGTCAACGTTTAGACATGATATCGAAAAATTTACCTTTATAAATGAACTCGCAGTTTTGTTAATTATAAAAAACAATTATGTGCCTTCCAAGCTTCCCTGTAGTATATACCGCTTTAATGTTATTTTTGATCATTCCCATCACTACCGCTAGTGCTGAATGATCGTGCTCAAAATTAAAATTAATAAAAATATATTTAAGGAATACTGTCAATCGAACATTTAGCAATAATGTCAATCGAACTTTCTTGGCCCGAAAAGATAGGGCTTTGATGAAGTAATTGACAATTTTGCCAAAATGAAAACCTGAAAAATTTTTTTTTTATTTTTGTTAAGTATTTCCTTTTCCGACTGTATTAATAAAAACAAATTTGAAATATATTATTGTAGCACATAATTTTTTAAGTTATAATTCTACTTGATTGGACGGACATGGATTGAGCTATAAGTGAGAGAGCACAAGATACTAAAAGTACCTATAATAAAAATAACGATAAAACTTGCTAAGAGTCCCACAATGTGTCGTTACGTCACTGTGTGGTACCGAAGTAATCTGGGTTCGGGTTATTAGTGTCACAGGAATTAGGTGTAACTGCTCGACAGCTTGTCATGTTTTAAAGTGTTATTAATTAATAGCTAATTAGCCCGCACTGCGTTGCGTCCTTTTGCGGTATATGATTGTTTCCATCCAAATTTTAGGTACACAGCATACTTACCTTTTGTGCAAGATTTATATATTTTGAAAGTGACGGACAAAAATGTCACAAAATAAAACTAATGGAGTGCATTCCTTTGATGAAAATATAGAAAAAAGTATTTGCAACTTACGTAACAGACAGCTTACTCTAATAATATAACAACATTTATTTACCATAGAAAAAAGATAAAGGTGACCTATTATAATCGGATTGAAATCAGATGCGTGTCAAAATCTGATTACTATAGACATCTATAACTCTAGATTTTATTTGTCTGGCCTATGCTCGTATTGAAATCATTTTTGTATCTAAATATCATTAATATAGACACCTATAACTATAGATTTTATTTGTCTAGCCTATTATAGTAAAGTGGATTACCCAACATCTATAATTAGAGATTTTATTTGTCTGGCCTATTATAGTGAAGTGGATTACCCAACATCTATAATTATAGATTTTATTTTTCTAGCTTATTGTAATATGCCAGCACAACTAAAATGCTTTCATAAGAAATTTCTGAATAATTAAAATGTAGAGATGAAAAAATTGAAAAAATTTCCAAGGTACATTAGATTATAGAGAACATAAATTAAAACAAATACTATTTATTCAAAATATTTTTAAAAACTATTGTTGTTTTTAAAATTACATTTTATAAGCTTTCACTGCATAGAAACCATATAACTAATTTAAAAAATTTAATATACAATACAGTCACTGGACCATTTTTGTAAAGCATTAATTCTGTACAAATTCAATGATAGCAGTTTTCTCTCTAATAGTTATGGTGTTATATGTAAGGATTCTGCATCCTGGACATTACAAATTTTAATTGTAAAATTATAATGCTCTATCATTATATACTATGATTATGATCTAGAAATTAAGTAGTCAGAGAGAGGGAAAAATTTAAGTGTTGAATTATTTTTTTCTTAAATTTATAAAACTATAAAATCCGGAACTTAATTTTATACTTCTTGTAATAGACACAAGATTTACTGCAATCTGAACTATTTCAGATTTTTTTGCTTGCAAACTTCAGAGATAAAATTGGGAAACAAATATTTTGCATATTTTTGGTCATAAGTCAATAAATATACTGCTTAACATTAAAATAAAAATAGTTTTGAAAGAAGGACTTTTCATATGATATCCCTCTTGCTTCTCTGCTTTTAAATTTCGATTCACATTTTGGACCCAATTTTAAAAGAATAAAAATATTTAATAGTAACGTACACTGGTGCATCGCATAAAAACTACTTGCTACTTGTAAAAAACCTTGAGGGCATGTGTCGCTTATAAGCAACTATTTTGTTCACCGTGTTCCAAAAATAAGACTCATAATTTTTTATAACCATAATCACAAATACTTAAATTATGTTGTAACTAATTCCTTCTCTATTTACATAGAAAATTTTATTACAATAAAATTAAATTTTCGGAGTTATACTTTATTTTAAAACATCATCTAATGATGCAGACAAATAAAAAAAGCAAATTTCTCACTTATTTCTAACAGATGACGCTACAAACAATTTTTCTTCAAACCATCGCATATGGCTTATAATTCAAAACGACGATAGAAGAATTTAAAAAATGTGATTCTTAGTGGTAAATTATCATACATTTAAGTATCGTACATTCTTAATCCTCCATCAATGAGTCGTTTTCAGTACGAAACGGATAATATTCCAAAATGTATACAAATTAGACATGTCAACCATTATACACAAACAAATAAAGAATTAGATAAAGATTTAAAAAAACCTTTAAAGAATTTATTCGTATAGAACTTTGAAAAGTATATAATAGCTATGAACAATTAAAACTGTAAGATATGTCTAACGCACCATATTACATCACACATAAACCTTAAAAACAAGCAGTTAGAGCAAAAGCTGCTAAAAAAATCACGATAAAATGTAAAATTTTTAACAAAACATTAGTAAGAAAGAAGTGAAATAAAAGTTACTGTTGGTTGGTTTAAAAAACAATTCTAAAGGCTAAAAAAAATAAAATACTTAACACTAAATACAAAATTAGATAAGACAAAAATTGACTGAAGGAAGGAAAACACTGAAGACTAAATTAGTATTTGGGACATGATAAGTTAGCAATCAAAAGGAACCTTTAAAAACCTTGTAACCACAAAAGAGAAAACTCTATTGAACAAAATGTTAAGTTATTCAACAAAGATGTTAAATTAGACTTTTTAAAATCAGAAGGCAAACTACATAATCAATTAAAAATTATTATAATTTTTTTTAATACTAAAAGAATAGTTAAGACTTCCAATTTTTACTAATTATTTACTTTTTTGAAGACTTTATAACAAGGATTTTGTTAAAACAAAAAGGAAGCAGGAGCAAATTTAATGTGAACTTTGAAAGAAATTATGATTTGTTCTCGTAAAAATTTTCCATTTTTCTCTATTCATTACAATAAATGAATAATTACCATTATACAAAATTCCATCTCTTCAAGCAATAAATCATGGTGCAAAACAAATAGTAAAATCAGATTACTGCGATTAGTTTTACACAATAGTTTATTGCTTGTAGAGATGGAATCCTAGTGACAAGACACTTTTAGTTGTTGTCAATGATACAGAAGTTCGAAGATGAAAAAAGGAAGCAAGAATGTTTTCTATAAAAAAATATTTTTATAAAGAAATCAAAAGTATCAATTACCAATTATCAAAATAATCAAAAGTACATTTATTAAAGTATATATAATTATCAAAATAATCAAAAGTATATTTTTTTATTTATAAGTTTGTTAATTAATCTTTTTTTCTTTGATTGAACGAATTGAAAAAGTTTGATTTGAATGAATGGAAGTCTCAACAGTCTTAAAAGAAATAACGAGAAATTATTTGACAAATGGATTAACTTGGTAAAGTTTGCTAAAACTTAAGTGACCTGCAAAAAAAAGATAATCCAAGCTTATTTCAAACAATGTATTGCCGAGTAACTATGCAGAATTAGGGAAGGTGAAGTGAAATAAATACTTTGTAATAGTTTAGTTAAAATTATTTTGTCATAATTATAACTGTGTTAGAAACTTGGGTAATATTAATTTAAGATACATATACTCATGTATCTTCCTCTCATGAGCCTTCCTACATTGTGATGAACAAATGATAATTGAAGAGTTACATATGTTATACTTTTTCTGATCAGATGTCAAAGCACAAGTACTATATAATCAAAATATTCACTAACAGCTTTTTTTGGCAACAGCTAACCTTGTTGAAGTTTTTACCCCACTAAAGGTAGAAGAGGCACCAATTACATAAGAATCTTTTCAGCTAATATTACAACAGCTATGTGAATCCAATCGGAGATAAGTAATTCAAATTGTCTAAAAAAATTGAACCCAATAAAAAAAGGAGTCATGTAAGCCACATGACTGCTTTTTGTTAAATTTTTTTAGACAAAATGTAAGCCACATTACTGATTTTTTTATCAGGGAGAGCATTGGTTTGCACAAATTCAAATTGGCAACCAGTTCATATAACAGAGTACAACTCAACGTCCTGCAACTATACGGCAATTGGAAAAAATAACACGACAGTAGATACCTTAACCCTCAAGCATACTGGCCACTTTTACGTAACATTGGCGCTCACTCCATGTTCATAAAACGCAAGTATTGATTTTATTGTAATGTAATTATTTACATGGATATAGAAGAAATGTATGGTCTAAACATTTGTAACATGCATATGTGGTTATGAGCGTAAATCATAATGAACAAGAAAAAAAAATTCTCCATTTCCGTAAGAAAGAAAGGCTTATAAAAGAAGTCTTTATAAAATTCAGTTTTTTTTTATTACCCTAAAAAAGTATAAACAATAATTAAAGTATAAACAAAAAAAATTATTCACCAAAAATTTAACGACAGAAAAACAAATTTTACACGAGAGGAATATATTGCCAAACGATTTGTTGTTTCCTTCTCTTCCTTCTCATGTATATAATTGTCTTTATATTTATTTCATTCTAACCGGAATATACATATACACATTTGCATTTAATGCATGCGCTCGAGGGTTTAATAAGTTTGCCATTTGTATTGATTCTAATGAGAGAATATTATAATAAAGAAATCAGTAGGTCCTTTCTATTCAACTTTTTTTAAGGCAAATATTTGTGCATTTGGATATTGGAATCTTTGAGATATATCCCAGTAATTAAAATGCAGGCCATTTAAGCTTTACGTGACAATGACAAAAAGAAAACTTTTTCCAAAAAACTAAGAAAGCAAAAAAACATGTAGGAAGGAATACCTTTTCAAAAAGAATTTGAAAAGCTAACTAATCACGTCATTAACTTTTATACACTGTCTTTGTTTTCCAATAAATTTCCACTACTCTTGTTTGCCAATAAATTCACCTACAAAACTTTCAATAATCCCTCTCATGCACTCTGTCAGGTGCCATCCCTAAGTTTGCTATGATAATCTATAAGATATAAGAAGTCAATAAGACTGAAATACATAGCATTGTCCCAAAAGATTATTTTAACCGTTGTGTTTAATCATCAATTAAACTCCTTCCTTCCAACTTAAAGTGCTATATTATGAGGGACAATAGTTCTGTAATAAAAACCCAGCATTGTTATTATATACGTACATAGTGAAAAAGCATTAGAAGTTTAATGAAATTACGTACTACAATAGGAATGGACAAATAATCAAATTTCATGATTCCAATCATTCGTGAATGATATCGAAAATAATGGGTCCTGAATATCTTTGGCGTTAATTTTGTAGAAATTCATTATTCATAATTAAATGAAACTATATGATGTAGTATTATTTCTACTTTCTTTAATTTCTTTACCACGACCTAGGTTTCGTTGTATTATGACATCTTCAGGTGGGCTATTAGCAAAGAATCTGCCCGTTACATATGGTGTAAATATACATCAATTGTAAAAAATTCTAACAACACCAAAGATATAATAGTTGGACAAAATACATAACTCATTGAGAAAAAAGAATATAACTACATAACTCACTGAGAAAAAATAATATAACCTAAGATAAACACTGTCTAGCACAAAGCTCGATACTCTATTAAGCACAGAATATGAAAATGGCCTGACAAAACATTAGCCTGCCATCAAAAAAACAAGGGGAAAACCTAAGACCACACTGAAAAGGACACAAGAGGCCGAGTGGACAGGTGATAAACCCGAAGACTGAAGTTCTTATATACCACAGGACATAAAAAGGAGTAAGTATATGCAGAAGTCATCAAGACAATAGAATTCTGTACTGTCACATAACTCCAATATAAAATTTGACTATACCTACTGCTTTCATTGAAAATGGAACGACGAAAAAAATAAACAGATACTCACACTAACAAGTCCTCTCCTTCTAGCCATAGGTGCGCATTGCGTCCACCGATTTGTATGTGGCCGGTAGCACTCCACTGTACGTAGGCATGCACCACCGTCACGCCCGCCCACAGCATACACGCGACCTGCCACAACGCCAACTCCACATGTGCATCGCGCCGCTGACATGGGGGCCACAAATGACCATGTACGGGCTACTGGATCCCATCTGACGAAAAGCAAATCATTACATTACACAACTAACGGTAAAACATCAGCTGATTGAAACCAACAGCTTCTATTAGAATACAGATGTCAAATTGCAGCAAACTAATTGCAAAAAGTATATTTTGAAGTGTAGTAATCTGTTCTACATAAAATAAAGTAATAGATAAAAATCAATTATTTTACCAACTTATAATATGTAATTGGTTGTTGATACAATAAATAATTGTAATGAATCTCTAGACTTTAAGATGAATCTCAAACAATTTTGTGTTCAATATAGTCTTAGAATTAATGAATTAAAGCGATGAGTACAACAAAATGACCTTGAAGGATCAAGTCTTCGAGCTCCGCTCCAAGTTCTGGCCCTTATTCTTTATGATAAACTAACGCTACGCTTGGTGTATTTGCAAACTAAATTAACTGCATCAATAACTCACTAGCCGCATCGACTCACCAGGGTTGGCGTAATTGTGAACTAAATTCACCGCGTGAATAACTCGCTAGCCGCATTAACAATAATTTGCGACTTATGCGCTTTGAAATGTTAATATGGTTTTGAATGTCACTTAAAGGCAGATTCAATGTGTGTGTATAATATATATATATATATATATATATATATATATATATATATACACACACACACACGTATATATATATATATACATATACATATACATATACATACACATTTATAGATATTTAATCAATTAATATTAGTTAAATCTATAGTGGACTTCCCGTCAAATTGCATATTCCATAAATGATTTCAGCGTGGTCATAAAAAATACGAAATAGGCTAAATAATAAGTTACATATTCTTTACTATATTTTTATGTATTTTATGTAAATGCTATTATTTTGAAGTTTCTCTACCATAATCGTAATATTGATAATCAACTTAATCATCTCTCAACCTCTCAACCTGTCATTACTATTAGTTTCCATTTCAATCTATTTATTCGACTATTAATGCATTACACTTATTCATTCTAGTAAATTATTTTAGAAAGTAAACTCTTAAGATGTGTTGGAATTATTTCGTCCATTATGCCAGACGAGTCCATTTTTTGTTATAAAAATTTGAAACCAAGATAATATATCAGAATAACACTAATTTATTGGAAGTTGGTACACAAAACGTCAAAAAGAAGAACCCGTTTATCTGTAAATACTAACTTTCACCTTCAGTTTCGCCAACGTCCTTATAGTTAAAAACTTTATTCGTGACTTTATAACATAAATGACAATGAAGACAAACATATTTCCTCTAAATTAGGGATTAAAGGGAGTGCTTCTGTTGTTAACTTATATCGCGTTTCAAAAACTATGTCGCGACCTTGCTTCGGTATTCCCAATGTGTACTTTTTGTTTTGAAACAAAAAGTACTATATACCAGTAAATATACATTGGGAATTGTTCCAGAGGATTGAGATTCCCGAAAGAAAATAGCCTATGGGTCAGTGGGCCAACTAAATCCGTATAAAAATCATGGCGATCGGCTACTCCATTCTGATGTAAAAGAACAACAAACAAACATACTTTCACATTAATTAGGATTATATTAGTTAGGATGATATTTACCGGGTTAGAAAGTATATAGCCTATGTTATTTACCAGCCCGCCAACCATCTCTGTACAAAAAAATCACTCTGATCCGTTACTTCATTGCGACCTAAAAAAAGCATACATAAACCAATGCACTTTCGAATTTTCAATTTTTGTATTAGTTAGATTAAGATTTCCTTGAAAAGTAGCCTATGTCATTTCCTGACCAACCAACTATCTCTGTGCAGAAAATCACGTTGACCTGTTGGTTGCTCTCACGTCCACTGCGACTTTAAAAAAGGACAAACAAATATTTTCCTAATTTTGAAAAGTTGGGCTTGCTATATTAGTTAGAATGAAATTTTCCAAATTGAAAAGTAAAAAGCCTATGTTGATTCCTGTTTCTCCATTGCAATGTGAAAGAAGGACAAACATACTCTCGAATTTTTAATATTTGTTGGGATTGTTTCGTTAGTTAGGTTAAGATTTCCTGGGTTGGAGGTGCCAACTATATCTGTGCAGAAAATCTTGTCAACCTGTTGTTCCGTTGCAAAGTGAAAGAAGGACAAACAAACACAATTTGGTATTATTAACATAGATTGGGATTATAATGTTATTTTGGAAAAGATTTCTCAGGTTGGCAATTGGTTGTTGGTCGTCATTTCCTGGTCCGCCAACTATTTCTGTGCAGAAAGTACCGTCGATCTTTTGCTCCATTATGTCATGAAAGAAAGATAAACAGATTTTCGAATTTTTAATATTAACTATTATTGTTATTTTAGTAAAAATTAAATTTCTCAGGTTGGAAAGTATCCTATTCTTTTTCTAATTTCCTAGCCCGCCAATTATCTCGTGTGCAAAAAGTCACGTGGACTTTTGCTCCATTGCGACGTGAAAGAAGGATAAACAAACGCACTTTCCAATTTTTAATATTGGTCAGATTTGTTGTTTTACTTCCCAGATTGGAAAAAAGCCTATCTTATTGCCTGGCCCGACATTTATCTCTGTGCTTAAAATCACATCGAACGATAGCTCCATTATGATGTGAATGAAGGACAAACAAATACACATTTGAATTTTTCACTTTACTTGACCAACAAGTAGCCTACGTTATTTCCTGGCCTACAACTATCTCTGTGCAGAAAATCACATTGATCTTTTGCTCCATTATGACTTGAACGAAGAACAAATAGACACACTTTTGCATTCATGATATTAGTTAGGATCATAATATTACTTACAAAATTGGAAATAAAAATCAACCAAGATTTTAAATAAGACGTCAACAGTTAGTCTTTTTAATTCTATTCAAGAAGTGTTATAAATAATGAATTGAATTTGGTTTACGTTTTATGTTACGAGATGTTTTTGGATTTTTTTCAGATATAAAAGATATTTCAGTTGTGTTTTCGAAACAACCTTAGAAATATTGTCAAGAATAACATATATTTTTTCGTGACAATCAATTTAGTAGATTTCAATCAATTTAGTAGATTTCAATCAATTTAGAAGCTCAATTTGGTGTTGTCAGCGCCTTAATACGTATTTTATATTGGATCTATACACCAAACACACCTATCTTATTTTGATTGTTTACATCAACTGAACATATACCATTTTACAGGTAAATTAATTTTTTTAAATTTAAATTGTAATAATAATAATGTAAGCCTTTATTTCACTGACTAAAAAACACAATGCTTAAATTATAATATCAAAGTATTTGACATCAACTTAGTCAGGTTGTTTGGATATCAGCCTCAACAGATCTTCTCTAGATTTCTTCACATGTGGTCTCGAACCAGTCCCCTTTATCTATGTGGTCTCGAACCAGAACCCTTTATCTCTTTGAGAAGCATTCTGTTCTTGGATAACATTCAGTTATTTTCCGACTCAATTTACCTACAGTATTTCTTATGATGTGTCCTATCCATTGCGATTTCAGTTATCAATTGTTCTTACTACAAGGGGAGGCCGAAAAGTTCCCAGAATGGGGTAGAAGAGCCATTGCAACATGGTTCTTGTGTACGCCGCATTGTCATGCAGAAGCAGCGTACCTTTCGCTAATTTCTCTCAACTTTTCTCCTTCAATGTTTCTTTAGGCTGCAGCAGTAGACCAGCGTAGTATTCCATTATAGAAACCCCTTATCTTTGAAGTCAATGAGCACTATAAAACCGTTACCATGAGTTTTCCAACCGATGGTAACACCTAATTTTTAGGGGGTGGATACCTTTTTATGCCACTGCATGCACCACTGCTTGGATTCAGGCTCACAATGACGAACTCAAGTTTTATCACATGTAATAATCCAGTTCAAAGTATCATCCTTATCCTCTCTACAGAGATTCAAAAAGTCACGTTAGCACTCGACATGTTGTTGCTTCTGCGGCGGCGTGGGCATTCTCAACACCCATCTTGCGCTAACTTTTGATATGCCAAGATGGTCATGAAAATATTCAAAATGGTTGTAAAAGATATTCCAACCATTTCTCCCGACTGCTTCTTCATTAATGTTGCATCTTCCAATACAAGTTTTACAACTTTTTCAACATACTCGAGGACATGGTCTTGATTGGTCGTCCTGAGCAGGAAGCGTATTCAATTTAATCTCTGTCTTGTTTGAAGAAATTATCCCACTTGTAAATCATGATTTTACTAGAACCAAGAATCCCCGTAAACTGATGACGCTCATTCAATATAACTTGTGGTGTTTTTCCTCGTTTTATAAAAAATTTGATGTCAGCTCAAAATTAGATTTTCTCCATAGCCGACGATTTCTTCCAGAATGAATTGCCTGATCGATGGTAGCTCAGAGGTTACTGACACAATTAAGCTGAAGCTTGGTATATATACTGATAACGAGTCTCTCAATAGCAACTATGTTAGTAAGCAACCCACACCCCTCGATATGAAATTTTTAACCCACGCTCGTATGTGATTAACATTTGTGTGTAAAATACATAAATTTCAAGAGCAGTCGATGCTTTATGGACTGCAGCGATTTTAAACAAAAAATATAGTAAATATAAATATTTACATAAAACTATTATTATTACACAAAATAATATATCGATAACTAAATCAATACGAGGCATTACTAGTCACAGTCGTAAGTTACTAGTGGACAATAGAGGACGCATGATACGGTTAACGGCTTGCAATTGTAATCTAGAATATTCCACATAAAATTATTTTATTAATAAAAACCAAAATACTTAAGAAAAAAACTGAAGCCATGTTTGGCCGTTTTACTAGATGGACATTTGCAATATTTCAATATGCAAGGCGGCATAGTTTTCTTGAAACCTTTTTTCACTTCAAATTAGTTGCACACAAAAATGACGTTTCGTATGGACCTAGTTACATATAGTGATTGAACAGTTAACAGTGGACGTGGATTACCTTACTTCTTGCTTTGTCCTGTCTAGTACTAATAAGAGTAACAACACTGTTCTACATGTATTTTTATAAATTATTTATTTCTTTTATATCACCTCTCTACAGTGTTCAGGTAAATCCATCCATCGTGTCCGCCAACAGCATAAAGCGGTGCGTTGGGTCCTTCGCCTATGACGGCGACACCCAGACCGTGCCGGTGCGTATTCATAGGTGGCAACGTGCTCCAAGTCATGGAAGTCAAGTCAAAACATTCCACCTATAAACATTGAATATTTTTTTAAATTCAAGCAGATGGTATAATTATTAGTATCTGGAAATAAGTGCTTTACACAAAATGTCAGTAACAGATACAATAAGACACTGAAATTTACTAGTCAACACTAGAAGTCTTTCAACCTCGATATGCTACCTAAAAGTACCACGGCCATCAATTTCACAGTAAGATAATCCAACAAAGCAAAAAGTAATGTAAAGCCACTAATATGTTTATTACTTTATTACAAAAAATAAAACAAGTGTGAACTTAATATTGAAATTTTCTTAATTTTTAGAACCACTTGAAAAAGAATTGTCTTTTGATAGGCTTTACATATTTGTCATAAACATGTTTGTTACAATTAGAACAAGTGTCACATGTGCATTATTTGCATTTCAGTTTTTTTATAAGCAAATATGTGGTTCAACCACATATTTGATTGAACCACATATTTGCTTGCAAATACTTCCTGAAGTTCTTCGACCGTTCGAAGTATAAAATTATGGTGCGACCTATTTCTCTTTGTAATTTCTCAATGCACAGTCCAAGACTTATAGCAGCTAAGTCAAGTATATTATCAAAAACGTAACTAAATACTTGCGTGCCATTTGATCTATGTGAGATACTGATTTTTGTCTTATTGTAAATTGGAATTGACTGAAATACTTTACCATCTGTATCAATGTACTCAAACTTACATTATATTTTTTCCAGATTTGTCTTGTTATACTGTAAGGATATTACTACTGAACTTCAAAATAAATTATTCATGTTTTCGCCAACGAATCTTTTTACAAATGTTTGATATTTCTCTTCTGGTTTGCAGCATGTTATCGTTCTAATAACACTAGTATTTTCAATTTCCAGTTTATCGGCCAATTTGAAAGACAGAAAAAAATTATGTGTAATAATATTGCATCTTTTTTCAAGTAAGGCTGTAATAATTTCATAATCATATACAAAGGAAACATATGCTTGTAGATATTGTGTCTCAATGTGAATCAATTACAAAGATATTTACTGTCAATGCAAATAAAAAGCCAGAATTTTATGACATATTCCAAAATTTGTGCCGAAATCAGGCCAATATACTGGTAGACTTCTATCAAGTTTTTGAAGTAATCGCTCTTCACCAGTAAAATTTTTGTCTGGGAATGTAACACATTTGACAAATTTCTGAAACCAAAGCAATTCTGCCTCTCGACAATACGTGATTATTTTATTATTTCCTTGAACTTATTTTCGCTCATTGTGTTTTCGAAAAGAGATGGTCTCCACTTTTTGTACCATAAGACATTTATATTAAATCGATTAATATTATGCACACAACAAGCATAAGTCTATGTAATTTGACCAAAGAAGTAGGCCAACTTTCATTGTTTGTTTACTGGTGAGCCTCCATTCCAGTATATAGTTTTATATGGCGGAGAAACAGCTCACTGATAAATAATTGCAGCGCAGTCAAAATTTTGTCATCTTCAATATTCCGTTTTACATGTGGAATGGAGCCGGAAATTTCTTTGAGCACATTTTGATGGCTCCATCATTCTGCTCAGCTGATTTCACTTTATACACTTCTTATCTTTATTTTTATTCTTTTCATTTTATTCACTAGAATATCTTTTACATCTGTAGATGATGATGCCCTCATTGAAACTCTATCCTCCATTACTCTTCCACTAAGTGAAGGCTTCTTCCAACCTTTCACAACAACTTCGTCCTGAACTTAGCTTATTTATGCTTTGATAGGATGAAAGCTCAGAAAATTGTTCATTTTATTGAGATGAATTCTGCAGATGTATCACCATTACTCTCGTTACACCCATGTCCATTATTCCAAATTATTTTTGGCACGAGAGAAAAGTAAATCAAGCCCATTCATAAACACTGACATACTAATAGTAAGATACAACTATTCTCTAAGGTAACAACTAGGAATTTTATTTCGTTCCATACTGGAGACTCACGAGTGAAATTGATAGCTATGGTCGTTGTCGGTATAATAGAAATACAGACAAAACCACAAAATTTCAGAGCTTAAATGTGTTTTATTTAACTATAAGATTTTATAAGAAAGAGTGTAGGGACATAAAATTTAAGTCAATAAGTGTCAATTAAACACAATGAATAGAAAAAGAAATATTTTAACTTTTCATCACGTCGCCGTCAAAGTAACAGTCGTGGTTTTTCTAGTGTTAAGCAAATACACGTAGTCAGCAAACATATATTATTTCTTGACATGTGTTATATTATACTTATCCGCACCTTATCATTTTTTTAGAGTTATTTTTACATTTATTTTATGTGCTTGACTTGACTTAAATTAGTACTTTTATGAAATAAACATTTAGCAACTCTTCCCTTAGTTGGACAAAATGCCATATGCATGGATTATAACGTCGTCTATATAATGAAACCTGAAATATTAAAATTCGTCGAAATCGGATTATCTGTTCCAATTCTAGATAGTAACATCTCGGCACACCCACATACACGCGTACGTACATAGACTGTTAAACCCAAAAACCTCCTAGGAATGTCACATTCCGGTAAAATGGGTGGACTTTGATTATGTATACATTTATACAAACCGTTTCGAATCGGCACAAACACTTTCGACTTCCCTTTAACTCAAAATTTATTTGACCTATAAACTTGTATTTTTTTGGCTATTAAGACTCCCACTTACTTAGAATTCTAAATTTACAGAAAAATAATATTGTTTGAAAAGAAAAATTTACTTGTTTCCTATTTAATAGTACACTTGGCAAGTTTTCGCAAACATGCCTTCTATAACATAAAGAATAAAAATTTGCATTGAACTTGGCCCCTTTTTCAATTAGCCTTCTTCAAATTGTAATCCCACCAAAAATTTAGAATATACAGAAACAATACTTTTCATTACAGCAATTACGCTTTTAAAGTAGTATTCGCTCACACTTTTACATTTGATAAAAAATAATAGCCAACATCCCCTCTGAATTAAAACGACTTTAGGCACTGTACTGTATGGGACAACTTATGATGTTGATTTAAAATAGATTAACATTCCATTCATTTTGCTTGCACTCCCTTTTCTTTCACAATGTGCCTTTACTAGAATAACCTACTCCAATTAATGCATTTAAATGGCTATAAAAAGTACATTTATACTATAGATTGCACCTATTTTCTTTCTCTTTCCTTGCCTCTAAATCTTGAGTCATAACTTGTATCCCTCAGCTGTAAAACTGAGTAACAATAAAATGGAGAAAAAATTAATTTCCATAAAATGTTTTTTACATGCACGTTTATACAAGTATAACATTGGTGAATTGTTTATCAACATTTCGGACTTCAAAACATATCATCCTCAAATACAGTTTCAATATAAAATTATATAAAAATATTAATTATAATATTTAATTTAAACACTTACAGTATTCATTGTCTTCAAGCCATCTCTTCCACCGACAACGATAAGTTTATCATGCATTACCGCCACACCAAACTGCAATCTTTTTGCTCCCATCCTTATAAATTGTGACCACTGGTTTGATCGAGGATCATATATTTCCATGTTACTAGCACCCTGTATTATGTTTTAAAAATTATTTTATTGGGTTGCTATATTTTCAGTTAACGCAATTATGCATATGTTTTGTTAGTAAAATGACCAATGTTGCTAACGTAAATAAATAAAGAAAGTTACCTTTCCTACACCAGCTTCTCTTTCAAAGAAACTTTGGACGAGATATATCAGTACTTAATTCAGACTGCTCCTTTTAATTGGGGACAGTATAAAGCTATATAAATACCTAGAAACTTAACTTTCTTTGCAAACAAGACTTGTAAAATAATAATTTAATACTCAGCTATTAATAGAATACCTAGAATATGTTGGAATAGCTTCTCTAATGTTAGCTTTTAAGTAAATGAGTTTCTTTTCATTCATAATAAATTTACCTTATAAGCATCCATACCACCAACTGCCAGCAAACGTCCAATAGTGGACGTCCTCGGTCGTGTTCGATTGGAAGAGAGATGAGGTCTGCGCTCTGGTAGGAGATGCCACTTTACCGCCTCCATAATAAGAGGCTGGCACTCTCTGTATGAACCACATGCTGCCTCTACTTGGTCTATTATATACTGAAAAAAAATTGTTTTAAGAGTGCTATTTTGTTGAATATATAAGTTTATCGTCATGATTTATATCTTATATTTAATTTGTACTTCAAAATCTGCTATTTAAATTGGTATCACAACTAGTAAAACAGCAAAAGTTAACCAACACCAGGATAGACATTTTCTACCACTATTGGCGCCACGCCACCACTGCATCTCCCATTGCCTTAATCTCCATGTCGATTGACAATATTGCTATTGAGGTTATTGATTTGTATCGAATTGAATTTCATCTTTAAAACAATTAATAGCAAATCATCAGAAAATAGTATTTCATGGTGCATTTAAATGTAACAGTACAGGAACTCGTTCAGTTTTGAATAAAATTAAGCTGAAAAAGCAAAGGGTGATAACCTTAAAATAAGAGTGTCCCTCTTCAAATCTACAGCTTGTTATAAGAGGCTATTTATTATTTAGGTAAATTATCAACTTCTGATTATGATCTGCGACTAAACCTACACTGTTGTAAAATCAATCAAGTGTGTGGAGCATTTTTAAAAAATTAATATCTGCAATTGAGTAGAAGGCAAAACAATTTTTTAGAATAAAAACTACTCAATCCGTTTGTTTGGAACTGGCACTGGTATAATGTTTAAAGTATATTTTAAAGTCTAGACTAACTTTGGGGAACTTTGTATCTGTGTTGTCTAAAAATTAAGTTAAAAATATAACTTTATAACTCAGTAAATTTCTAAGATTTGTCAAAAAATTTTCAATTATCGTAAAGTTGTATCTTGAAATTAAGATTTCTATGAAAGGTTATGTCAAAGGAAACTTAAAGTGAAGTTGTAAGATAATTAAGCTATATGAAAATAGAAGATGATGGATAAAAGTTAGATAGATTATTGTGGTAAACTTATTTTCTGAAATTTTGTACTGGTTTCAACTCATGCTACGGATTGCATTACACATGTAGTCCGAAAGCTTGTATTATAAAATAGAGTATCTGAGTCATATTGATTATTTAACAAAATTTACTAGTATCTCCGTACATAATTAAGGAAATATGAAAAGGATAAAAATACATATACGCAAAGATTTGTTGGCATTTAAACAATATATCAAATACCTTTAACTAAGTCAAATACCTCTAATAAACTAAAGCTTATATCTGTCAATGAGAAGGGAGAGGCCCTTTTGGGATCTACTATGCTCAAATAGGGCAACTCTTAATTCTAACACAATCCTTTTCCCCAAAATATATATTCACAGCAATTCACATAAAAATTAATAAAATCAAATAAAACATAAAGTCTACCTAATATTTGTATTTCAACATCACAGAGGTTGGCACAAGCTGTAATGGTATATCCTGTACCAACATGTACACCATCCTACCCATTCTTGTTGCACTTCTGTTAGGTGACAATGTTTAGGTTTTGGACTTTTGAGTATTACAGATCCAAAAAAACAAATAAAAGACAGACAAATGTAAATATCCATTCAAGTTCCAATTTATAACCGTCCAAAAAAGTTACGCTGTTCTTTTCTTAATAATCTGACATTGTCAGTTTTGTTACACATAGCAATACTTATTCAATATTATTACATATGTAGAACTATAGTTCCCACAATTTTCATCTCCTGTAATAATACAGAAATTAAGCTTCTATGAATACACTCCCCACATCCCTTCAACTGCCAAATTCTTAGATTCGGAATGAAGACTAAAAAAATTATTTACTACAAACGCCCTGATGAGGTTATGCATCTCTCACTTGCTAATTTATAATACATTCCAAATCAATTAGCTCGAAACATATAAATTTTATTTTGGAAATAACTGGCAATTAAGTTGTTATTTCTCTATATAAAAAGCAGATGATGCGATTTACATACTACTTACAAATTTGGGACTATTTTAGTTTATGGACCCTTACTGATAACTTCTTTCTTATAAGGCTCAGTGGTAGTACTTTTACTATGTCATACAATATATAAATTGACAGCTAGTCAACTTACAGCTGGAGTCAGTAGAGGTAATTTAACAAGTTCCAGCAATGATGGCAATACTTTTTCACGGTTAGGCAAGTCATACTTGACCCAACTCATGAGACACTCAAACACACTCTCCTCACTGGGAACGTTCAAATCTTCCGATCTCAACAAAGTAGCCAACTGCTCTGGACGCAAGACGAGAAATTCCTGGTTCTTTGCCACCTGTAAAGTGTATTATTAATTAATTAATCTTCCAGAATGGTGCAAATTCATTTCATTTCCTAATTCCATCTTATACCCATAGAGAAGACCTTTATCCATGTGAAAACAAATTTTATTCATATATTCTTTATATAAAAGATCTCTACGAAAACTGTTTGATTTAGCTTTCCCACTTTTTCCTTCGAAATTTTAATTTTTTTTTTCGTACTACTAATAAACTTGCTAAAAAATCTCAAGCCAGTTGCTTCAAATTTTTCTACAAAAAATCTTACGTTTCTCATTTTTCATCGCCTGTAAATAATGACTCCTCTTTATAATATCTATCCTAATATATTCACCCTATTAATACCTAAACATACCATGGCAATATGACTACAGGCAAACATGATTAATAGTAAAGCTATTTGTACCAAACTCATCAGAGAAAAACCGACTGACAACTCACAATGCGACTTTTTAACCCTCCATTTCCAGAACATCCAGCAGGCTGTAAGAGGAATGGGTGAACAATGATGTTAGAGTTGTATGTAATTAAAAAAAGTGCATGATAAAATTATGTACTATTTCAAAAATGGCTTAGATAAGTAAAGATCAGCCATTTATAAATTCGGGAAGGGTCTATGAAATTTGATGGGTTATATGAACGTAAGATTATGATTGAACAATTTGAAGCAATCTGCTAATAGCGTGCACTTATAAGAATTGAGTAAAACATTTCTTGACAATAAGCCTTCAAAATGTATTGTATTTAAAAAGGGACAAAAAATCAAATAAACCTTCAATATTTACATTAAGTCATTTAAATTTAACCAATGGCTTCAAAAAGCGCATCAGAGTTTGTAACAGAACGATGTATATTTGTACTACTGGCAGTATCTCATATTAAAAAAAAACTAAAAATCATGCAGAAAAACATAGTTTGGTATTAAATATAAAAATCAAAACTTACCTGCATGAAATATTGGCAAGTATATTCCATAGCAAATTTATGTAAAGCTGTACAAGATTGCTGCTCTGCAAATAAGGCTATCCCCAAACAATTGCATGGATCTAACTGCCTCTTGAGGAATGTGCAGCAAGCACTCGTGACAGCATTCAATTGTAAGAGACATGATGTTGATAACAGCGTTTCTACTGTTTCATCTCTTAAGTCTGTTCAAATATAAAAATTTACTTGAAATTGTTGAAAAAAAATGTTAATATGGGGAATATGGTGTCACAGGGTTTGAAGGTATGTATTTAAAATTAGAAAGAATAGTTAAAAATAATGCAAAATTCATTACATTCACATAAAGAGCTACATGTTATTTTCTAGTTATTCTTATGTAACTAGAATGGTAAAATGCTCACACTATACAGTGAGTAGATTAAATTAATATTTTAAAATAAAAAAGTAGTTTAAGAAATCAGCCATCTAATTATTCTAAAAACCAACTAAAATATTAAAATAAACATCTCCTCTTCCTGCCTTTGAAGTGTAAATCAATGCCTTCTCTTTTGTCTGCCTTAGATTAGTATTTATTAACTTCACAAAGAAGTTAGCTTTATAACACCAAGAAGTAAGTCTATGTAAAGCAGGCATTTTCCCAAAAGGCACCCAATATCAATTAAATAATTTTTTGCTAGCATTTCAAATATATATATATATATATAACCTGTAATATCACAGTTATCTCCTAATTATTAGTTTTATATGTAAAACTATTCGGTTACCATCACTGTTACTTTCAAAAACTCCATCCAGAAGCTGTTGTGTATTAAACATAAAATGTTGTGTATTAAGCAAAAGTCTGATATCTAGCTTCTAATGGTTTTTTCTTTTTTCAAAATATTTGTTATCAGGTGATTTCACTACCCACATTATTCAACATTCTTGATCTATCGGTTCTTTTACTTCCAATAGGTGCTGGAACTGGCATCTGTTCTCATTACATTATCATTAGAGTATGCAAAGTACACTATTGACTGACAATTTTTCTCTGAATATTACATTCACACCTTGTTGTGAGTTTTAATCAACTTTTTTCTCTTCCCATCTTTACACAAGATATATTCACAATTTTTCATCAGTGACTTATAGGTACTAATAAAAATACTGAAATGAAAACAAATCACAAAGCAAAACATGCAACTAACGACACTGCAACAAATACAGTTCTATAACAGGTTCTTACTAGGAAACAAAGTTTTGTTTCCAATATATAAACATTATTTTTTCTATAAAGATATACAGCAAACTTCATTACCTATTACTCCAGTGTAACAATACTGGATAAGTGCCTGCAAGGCATTTGAATCAATTCGTTCTAAGGTAATTTCATTTTGATTAGCCTCACGTAGAGCCCCTGTAAACATGGCACCAAAGTATTCACTAGAGGCAGCTAAAACAAGTTTGTGTGCTGGAATCCTGAAATACATCGAATTTAATAAACAAAGAATGAAGCAGTAACTTATTTAGTGTTAAAAAACCTTTACATATGTATTACTATGTATAATATGCGTATTCACTTATTTATAATAAAGAAATATTTGCAAATAATTAAGGGAACACAAATTTGGAAAACAGTTGAATATCTATATGTTTACTCCAATATCAATAAATTGAACTCAGAAAAAACCCTTTTTGTAACTATACTTATGGCCATTTATATAAAGGACAAAGAAACTTGCAATGTTCTCTGAGTTATTAAACCAGCAAATTGAATAAAACCTATATTTAGTCCTAAAGTTTGTGTACATTTCAATTTAAAAAAAACTAAAATGACATTAAATATTAGGCTAATGAGATGCCTAAGAAAATCTCAACCAATTTGTAGTTTATACTTAGCTAAATACTAAATTTATTAAAGATTGTAAAAAGAGTACAATGTTTCATAAATAAATAATTATATATACTGACAAAGAAAGATAATTATTTTCAGTTTAAATAATTTGAACTTTCCACATGTTTGGCTCAAAAATAAAATATTTTATATATACTCAAATTTTCATCTAGTTAGATATATATCAATATAATAATAATTTAAGTCTGCTGTGAAGTCAGTTATATAAAATTAATGACCTAAAAAACATATTTATAAAATTAAAAATCTTGCCACTATATATATACAACTGCACCAAGATGCGAGATTTTAATATAAATTATATAAATATTGCGATGCACCACATTTCAGTGAGAGATAGTGTACAGATATAGATAAATAAGTAAAGAAACAATGATAAAATAAAAAGAATAAGAAATAAAAAGAAAACTATTAAATCTACCTGTTTACAATAAATGCAATATACTTTTGCAAGTGTCATTTTGCTATTCTATTACCAACTAAAATTTACCTGCATCCCCCCGCAATCAGGACGACGTCGCATAATTTCTTGGCTTGAAAATAGCCATACATATTACGGAGAGTAATATCTGCATGTCCCTTATAGGAATAGGACTCATCTTGGCTAGTGGTACTCACTGACAAACTTAATTGACTAAGTTCTCGCGGCAAGCCTTCATCCACCGATGTACGCGAAACATTATCTTTCATGTGGTCCCTACGTGGAACCCCGTAAACCGTCATTTTGGACATGATTATTTTTCATATAAGAATTTTCCAATAAGAAATGCACACAGTCAACAATGGCAGAAACAATACGCAGAACAATGAACTTACGATGAAAACAAAGAACTGTCACGCAAAGAACAGAACTGACGGTTCGATAACCGGTAAGATTATAGAGACGAAAGTTTTCTTCATAATTGAACTTGTCTATGCTATAAAACATACGATTTTTTACTTGCATCTACTTAATAATTAAAAATTATTTAGCCAATATTAATTAGATTTACGTTTAATGCTAATAATGTTTAATTTCCGAAAATTTACAACAACATTTTTATATACACACATTTAAAAAAAAAATATTTTTTTTTGTGGCAACATCGATCGCAGTTGCCGATTTTGACATTCGTAGGTTTCCTGTAGTCCTCCGTTTCAACTGCAGAAGGTTTTGTTTTCAGCAGTTAAAATTAATAAATTCAGACATGTCTTCGCAAAAGTTATCTGTCATGGTGAGTAAAAAATATGAAGCTCTAATAATCATTTTAATAAATAAATTGTATTACTTTTAGGTTACGTTATGTAATCTTCGGTTTCAGGCTCGATGCCTCAGTACATCATCTGCCTCTAATGTAGTGAAGCCTCCAGTAGCTGTTTTTGGAATAGAAGGCAGATACGCTGCTGCTTTATACTCTGCAGCCTCCAAATCTAAGCAACTCGATGCCGTTGAGAAAGAATTAGTGAAACTACAGGCTGACATCAAGCAAGATCCTAAAGCAAAGGAGTTCATAGTCAACCCTACATTGAAGCGTGGATTGAAATCCGAAGCTCTGAAGCACTATGCTACAAAGGTCAGTTAATCAGAAAACGGTAATAATTTCTTTGATTAATTAGAGCTAATGAATAAAGAGCATCAAATATGTGGAATTATTTTCTATAATAAGTCCTACATTTCTTTATATATACCACTATGCCAGAGATACACTGACCGTGCAGCTCTTAAATGTATGTAGTATTGCGACTATTCTGGTAACTTAGTCTTGAAGCCAAAAGAGATATGAAAATGAAATTTCTTAATCATAGTTATTTCTTGCCAACATAATTTTATAATCTGTCGGTCTATAAAATATTAATATATAAGTAAATATTTTCAACATAGGTACAAACTGTTTTAAGGTTTGCAATATCCCATAGTTTTATAAATCTTCGCATTCTGCTATAAAATACGATCGGCTGGACATAGTCCTTAAAATAAGGGTAGTTTGTCTATAAATTTAGGTGAAACATTGATCACTGGAAAAAAAATAATTTTCATTTTTTTTTCAACAAATATATGAGAAATAATAAAAATTATGGTGTGATCAATGTTACGTCGTTTGTAGACAAACAATCCACACTTGGAACCAAAGTACACCCGCTGCAGCGACTTACATTTGTAGGTGTGCATTAAAATGGAAGTGTCTTTATTAAGAGAATTTACAGTAAATTTTTACAAATTTACCAAATTGCCCAAAAGGGTGAGATTTTACATTGTACAATAATTGCCAAATTACTATGCAGAATTGGTAGAATTGCATGTTTTTGATATAGAAAGTAGCATGCGTACATTGACAAACAATGAAAGCTATCAAAAACTATATGTGTAATAATTGCTGTGATAATTTTCACTGTTTGTCTACCCCTATCACTACTCACCATGATGACACCTACCATTTTGGTTACAATCTTCAATAATGGGATAGAGGTTAAAAAAGGAGATATATAACATGTATTTTAATAAGCTTTTTATTAACATATCCCTTAAAACAAATGTTTTCAATGCATAAAAGTTTATACCATGGAAGTATAAACCCCCTCTAATAGAAATGCCAAATAGACTTCCACTGTGGCCAGCGAATGTGAGTATAAAGTGTTTCATAACAATGAAGTGAAAAAGTTCAATTTGTTGTTACAAAATACAAGTAACCACTTTCTACATCGCTGTTATGAAATACTATGTCAGTTTTTCTGTCATTCACACATATAAATAGAATGATAGAGAGTAAACATAGGGTTATCTTTTCTGCTCCTTGTTAATGTCACATATCCTCTAAGCTGCCACGCGCCAGCTAGACAGTTGGTTATACCTCTATGTTCTATACCTTACTTTAAGAAATATTATAACACAAGAATTTTTATAAATCACTTTTAAAACCAGAATAATTATCTGCAACACATATCTACATCTACAGGCCAACCTATCACCCTCCACTGGTAATCTTTTGGCTCTACTGGCTGAAAATGGACGCTTAAATAAACTTGAGGGTGTAATTAACTCGTACAAGTCAATAATGTCTGCGCACAGAGGAGAAGTCACTTGCGAAGTTGTTACTGCCAAGCCTTTGGACGAGGCTCAACGCAAACAATTGGAAGCAGCTCTTAAGGTAATCTTTGAAAAGAAGTCACTGAAAATCACATTGTTTGATGTGACCTGTTAAATGATGTGGACATTAATTCTTGATGATAAAATAAATTTCATTTATCTTTTAAAATTTATTTTCTTGCAGAAATTTGTGAAATCTAATGAAACCATTCAGCTAACAGCCAAGGTCAATCCCGAGTTGCTTGGTGGAATGGTGGTTTCCATTGGAGATAGATATGTGGACATGAGCATTGCTAGTAAGGTCAAACGCTACACTGAACTCATCAGCGCTGCTGTCTAATCTTACTACGAATCATTTTCAAGTAAATATTTACAAAAAACATTTTGAATTGCCGAATGGATTTAGTTGTAATTGTAAAGGAATAAAGTTAAATTATAAATCACTGTTTCCTTTTGACCACATCCATAAAAACAAAGTTTTATATAGTGATATTAACAATAATTATGAAATGATAAAAGTAAATAGACTGATAATGTATTACAGAGTAAGTATTTTATACAAAAATCAAATATTGGTGCTTCAGAATTTCAACAATTAGTGTGAGCTCCGAGATTAGTGAAATGCTGTTGTCTAGCCCTACTCTGAAAAAAAATTCAATTTCAGTGTTAAGTTTTATTACAATGTATAATTTAACATTTTTTAATATGGTTGGATAAAATTAGGGTTGATGGGTCTGATATCCAGAAACATGAATAGTTTTCTAATGAAAAAATGTTATCCAATACAAATGGCAACACGAGTTTTAACAATTGCATAAAATAATGAAAGTTCAATATTAGATATAATGTAAAATATTTTATTATTTATTCTTAAAACAAAATCATTAAAATAAGAAAAGTACTTTGCTTTAAAAGTCGCGTCAACCTAAATTATAAATGTTCCACTTCAAACTTCATCAGCTAATGGAACTGCATGTGAAACTAATCTGTTGTTTATACTAGTTGTTCCCCACGATTTCGTGTAAAAATTGATTATCGTCTAAGAAAAATGTAGATTCTAATTAAAGGTGAAATGGAAAATATGACCATTGAAACAGTGAATGAAGTATTGAATATATTTGGCGTTAATTTTGTAGAAATTAATTATTCACAATTAAATGAAACTACACATCAGGTGTGACAACATCTTCAGGTGGGATATTAGCAAAGATCTTTGCTAATATCCCACCTGAAGATGTTGTAATACAACGAAACCTAGGTCGTGGTAAAAAAATTAAAGATAGTAGAAATAATACTACATCACGTAGTTTCATTTAATTGCGAATAATGAATTTCTACAAAATTAACGCCCAATATATTCAATATTCAAAATTAGCCTAAATAACATTGAATTCGAACACTTCATATCCCACTCTTATGTTACTTGGTCACTTAGTTTAATGAAAAATATCATTGTTTACTTAGTATAATCCCCATTTCAAGCAAAATAATTTTTGTCACCTTTGTTTTTTTTTATAAATGACTTACTTTCATTTTGATAATTGACTGACCGATCTTATAAATATCTGTTCTAATTTTATATCAGGATTCAGTACTCCAACAGAATCTCAGCAATAAGCTACATTTTAATATAACATACAGCCCTAACAATTTATGCCATACTGTATTTTCACACTCTCATAGCTAAATGAAAAAAAAAATATTGGACACAATACACGTCTTTCCCGATACATTCCTTTTATTTCATTCACTGTCATACTTGGCTTTCATATATGTTCTATTTTTACACTTCCATTTGTACTAATATTCTCATTATCATCCTCAATCATGTATTTCTCGCTTTTCCATATTCCCTTTTCTAACTCACTTCCTCTATATATTTGCATAGATTTTTGTCAACCTTTAAATGCAAATATGTTCTAAGCCACTGTGCAATCTGGCAGCATTCCTTTCCCTAATTTCATTTCCACACTATCTCCCATATCACATTCTTTCCAATATATTTATTCTTTTACTGTATCACAGAGTCTTTCCATAAATATTCCTATTTAATTGTTACCACTTCAGTTTGCTTTCATTCTTTTGACAGACTAGAGTTAGGCTGACTAAGCATCACACATTACTTTGAAAAAACACTGACAAGCGATTTTCCTCGATGTTTCATTTTTATTTCTTCACTTAATTTCCATACCACAGAGTATGGAAATTATGTGAAGTTCCATACCATGTAATATGAACCGGTAATGTTATTCTTTAAATAATCAGTAAAAATGGTCCTTCAGGATCTACAAAATGGAGGCTTCAAAAACATGAAATTTTTTCACTTTGGTTAAGACGGTCCTTTGTTGTTTCCGAATCATACTTTGATTTTTAAATACGAATAAAACTGATGTATCTACAAGTCAACCACTGTTCTAAATATAATATATATAAATATATATATATACACATTCTTTTCCAACTGTCCTCTAAGGGGCACAGCCTATTTTGAGGAAATAACATTTTTTTATTTCGTTTCCTCAAAATACAGCATCCCGAAAAATATATTCTACTTTTAAGTTGATAAGAAAAAAATTAAAAGTTATGAAGAAAATTTTCGGCAAGGTGGATACGGTCCAGCAATAATTATACCTAGAACTATCTCTAATATATAGATATATATTTAAAATGTAGATATTATCCCTCTAATAAGTAGATAATTATACCAATAACAATCTCTAATTAGAAAATAACAAAACATAATTGAATTTTAAACTTTTTTTTCAAAAGATAAAAATTTAAAACTTAAACTATTTTAGTTTCACAGACCACCTGACTTTCTTAAAGACTAACTAATTACTAAAATAAAATTCTTAAACATAATTGATAAAACTAATGTTACACATGAATTCGAAGTGTTCGGGGTAAGTAAATTTGTGATATATCTGCCATTAATACAAGTAAGCATTATTTTGTCATGTAAAATTTTTAATGTTTAATTATTGTGCCCACGTAATGCGATTATAGCAGTTATATTCATAATATTTAAAAATAATATCAACGCAGCCAGAGATGCAAAGTAATCACAAATTATACACGGTGCCCAGAAATAAGTATCGGATAAAGACACTATTTATTGGCTATAAAGGAATAAATTGTCGTTGAAATAAAATATATAAGACGCCCTTTTTCTAATTGATTGCAAAAAAATATTACACATAACTCTTTTTAACACATCCAGTACTTGCCTGGAGCGCGAAGCTCACCCGGTCAGCGAGATGTCTTCGCAGCTGTTCGCGGATTATTCCCCTGAGTGGCACAGAATAATGTGCGCAAGTATCTTGTGTACGAAAAAGATGACAAATAATCATGAACATTTTTTTCAATAAAAATCATATTATTTTGACGACAATCATCTATTTTTCAGTCAACAAATATCTTTCTTTGTCCGGACACCGTGTATATAAGTCTGTAAATAATCGTAACAATCATTTTACAAAAGATAATAGTACAGAAATACACATATATTTCACTAATACAACTTAAAACCCAGTTCCAGTTCTTCTCCGACTACATTGTAGAATAATTATTCCAAAAATTCTTATATAGTCTGTCCTACGAAGAGAATATCAAATAATGTAAACCATATGAAAGAAGAGGATAAATGATATTGAATTTGGCTAATGGTCATCGCGAAACACCATTCCAAAAAATCCCGTCCAGAAAAAATTTTTGAATAATATTTTAACTGAATATTTTTGAGATACGATATAATGTAAGAGAACAATATTCATTTAAAAAAAATATATACAATCCCATAAAAAATTTAAAAAAGTTTTTTATCCATTAACTGCACTTAATCTCTTAAAAACAAATAATCGTTCAAACCATTACTTTGTGATGAAGTTTGCTAGCAGTAAGACCACAAATAATACCAGCAGATACCTCCTTAATTATACATTTAAAAAATTCATTTTAATCCTTTCCTGCTACAAAAGCTCCACAGTGTCCTAAACTAAAAATTCCAGAAACATTTCAAAGTGTAAAGGAAAGCTCCAAAAATATAATCAAATCTGACAAAACTTTTAAAATGAAATAGATTTCCCTAATGATGATAAAACTGACTAAAAAGATATAATACAAAACATTTCAGCTTTATACAACTAATGAGTTATTTTCTCAAATAGGTTGACATATCTTTGTGATGAATCTATTAATATATCAAGAAAAGAGTTACGTATGCCATTCAGACAATTTTTGAATATGATTAACATATTTTATCCTGTTGTACTGCCACAATGTAATTGTATCCACTAGTAGACTACAATTCCTACCTACATTCAGGGCCGCGCCGCCCCTGTGTGCGAAGTGTGCGGCGCACACAGGCGCCAAGACAATAGGGGCGCCACTATCAAAATTATTTTTGTTACACTTACACAACATATTTCTTTGTAGTGGAGTATCGATAAGTAAGTAGGTATAATAGGCGCAACAAATGCCTCGTAAACAACAAAACATAATATTGCGTTTCTTGTACAAGTGTCCCAAGATAATATTCACGTTTGTGGTTTAATTTTACACTTTGGGTTTTAGTTTACAATAATTACGAGCTCAGCGTTAAAATCAAAAGAGCCGCCATGAGTTTGTTTGAATGAGTTTATGAACGCAACCCGACCGATGTGATGCCTGCGACGGAAGCGGGGGTGGGGTCACGGGGATTCCCCGACAGCCCGACTTTAAGGAACGAGACAGCTAAAACAATTGATTGAACAGTCATTCAATCGAAAGTGTGGACAAGGTGCGCATTATTTTTTCATAATAAGGAGAAGTTCTAGCACTAAAAACAATAAAATAGTTTGTGTGTTACTGATTGTTTTAACGTTTTTCCACAATGAGTGATAGTAATCGAGATAAAAAAAAGAAATTATCTGGTTACCAGAATTTCATAAGGAAAAGAAAACAAGAAGAAGAACGTGATAAAAATACAACTAAAATAAGTAACTATTTTACGGCTCTACCATCCACTTCCAAAGAATCATTAGAGACAGAAACCAGTCATTTTATCGATGAAGGTGTTGTAGAATCTGATTCAAAAAACGCTTCATGTAGTGGTATGTGCTTTATGTAATTTCCATACAAATAAATATAACTTTAGTCTGTTTGTGATGTCAAGATAAAAAAAAACACTTTTCTTTTTTAATTCCTGTCAGTCTTTTTCTTAATCGTCTAAACGCCTCACCGATTTTGATGTGGCGGATAGATGCCGTGACTGTTTTATTTCATACAACTAATCGCTGCCGGAAATCGCGGGTTCGATTCCCACAAGGTGATTTAAAAAAACTTTGTGTTTGTGTGTATGTAATATGTATTTATTTGCAGAAATAAGTATATTAGTAGTATTTCAAATTCAAATTTAAAATGCTATAAATCACATTTGCACGTCAGTTGTCTAGTACCCATAATTACAAGCTCTGCTTAGTTTGGGACTAAACGGCGGAGTTTAATCGTCGAGAAATATATTTATTTATTTAATTTATATTTATTATACATAATTATTCATAAATAGACAAATCAGTTTATTCAGACAAGTAGATTAGATATGTACGAGCAATATTATGTTTTTGTTTGTCTGTCTTTAATTTAAGATGATGCCGCCGAAGTTACGTCCGTGCCTCTGCCTGATACTGCTGACCAACTTTTTCCAAAGATGACCCTGGACTCTGGCCAGAAGTTTTAAATGCTACTTTGATCCAGTATCTAACAGAAAATCCGATTAAACAAATTAAAAAGTATAATTTTTCGCGTGACTCTTCGGGGCGAAAATTTTCCGAGTATTATTATGAAAGGCATTTAGGAAACGGTGGAAAGAATCACAGAGAGTGGCTGCTGTATTCGGTGTCAAAAAATGCCGTTTATTGCTTCTGTTACAAGCTATTTGAATCAAAACATAAAAATAAATTTTGCGAGGGAGTTAGTTATTGGCAACATCTAGCTTTGTATTGCAGCAGACATGAGAAAAGTTCTGCTCATTTCAATAATTATAAAAAATGAACAGATTTGTGTCACGCTCTTAAAAATAAAAACACTATTGATAGTATACAACAAAAACTTTTAGAGGTTGAAAAGCAGCGCTGGTACGATGTAATCAAAAGACTAATATATGTGGCCCAGTTTCTAAGTACACAAAATATGGCTTTTCGTGGCCAAAGCAACAAATTATACAATCGTAACAATGGTAATTTTTTAAAATGTTAGGAAAATTGAAAAGTTAGGAAAATTCGATCTTTCAATGACTGAAGATATACGAAGCGTAACGAATGATTCGGAAATATACCGACTTATCTTGGAGATAAGATCCAAAATGAAATCATTTACATACTTGGTATCCAAATTCAACAATTTATTTTAAATTTATGTAAAATTAATAAATATTTTTCAATAATACTGGATTGTACTTCTGACGTTTCACACGTAGAGCAAATTAGTATTATAATAAGATTTGTCAATTTTAACACAGAAACTAGAAAGTTGGAAATAAGGGAGCATTTCCTAACCTTCTGTCCAATTATCGATACAACTGGCGCTGGATTAACGTCATTCATAATAGAAAAACTAGACAAAATTAATTTGGGCATAAACAACTTAAGGGGACAGGGCTATGATAATGGATCAAATATGGGCGGTAAAAATAATGGTCTTCAAAAAAGATTGCTGGATCTAAATCCCCGCGCTTTCTATGTGCCGTGCGCTAGCCATAGTTTAAATTTGATAGTAAACGACGCTGCCAATCTCAATCATCATACGACTGGATTTTTTAGTATTGTGCAAGAATTATATAAATATTTTTCGTGTTCTACCAAAAAATGGGACTTATTAAAAAAATATGTCATAAATCTGACCTTAAAACTATTGTCTGAAACAAGATGGTGAAGCAGAATAGACGCTATCAAACCGCTGTTTACAAATTTACCAGAAATTTATGATGCATTATATGAAATATCAAATGGTGTATCATATGATCAGAACGCAAAATATCATAATAAATGTCTAGCAGAAAAAATATGCTCCTTTTCATTAATTTGTTCACTAAATATATGGCATATAATATTGACAAAAGTAAATTTTGTGAGCAAAATGCTGCAGTCCATCGATGTGAATATGCGAGTTGCTTTAGATGCTTTAACGGAATTAAAGAAGTTTTTGACAAAAATTAGAACCGACGCAAATTTTGGAAAAATTGTAAATGATGCCATGAAAATTGCCAAAAAATTAGATGTCGAGGCTGAATTTGAAACTTCCAGATCCAGACCCCCTAAGACGTCGTAAGACTCCAAAGAGTTTTGATTATGAACACGAAGACCACACTATAAATGATCCGAAAATAGCTTTTAAAATTAATGTATTTTTTTATATATTGGATCAAGCTTTATCCTCCGTAGACGAAAGATTTAATTTATTGAATAATCACAATGACGTATTTTATTTTTTATTTAAACTAAGTGATGACCAAGAACAAAGTCAATTAAGAATTAGCTGTCATCGTTTGCAGGAAAAACACAAACACAATACAGCAAATGATTCATTGGACATTAACGCCGATGATTTGTGTAAAGAAATTATATCATGTCAATCTTTTTTCAAAAAATTAAATAATGATGTGGCGAAAATTCTCAAATTTATATATTTAAACAATTTGACAGCTGTATGCCCTAACATCACAATAGCATTACGAATTTTGCTAACTATGCCAGTTACCGTAGCAAGCGCGAAAAGGTCCTTTTCTAAATTAAAACTAATAAAAAATTACCTGCGCTCAACAATGAGCCAGGAAAGGTTAACAAATTTAGCAACAATATCCATAGAGGAGGCCATATTAGACCATATAGACATACACGAAACTATTAAAGATTTCGCAAAGAAAAAAGCTAGAAGAGTGGAAATAATATAATTTAAATGTTTTTTTATATTCTTACACATTTTAGACTCTTGGTTTTTTTTAACATAGCATACGTAGTAGTTAAATTAGTATTTTAAGAAAAAAGTCAGTTATTTTGTTATTAATATATAATTATACGTAATAAATAAAATATGTCACATATACATCATAAATAAAATACGTAAAAATTTAATTCGCGTACGAAAAATACGTAATAATTGGCAAGCGAAAACGAACTGGTTTTACCTATTTAGGAAAATATTACCTAATTATATAAAACTAGAGAACATTTATTTCGGTCAAAATTAAGAAATAAAAATAAATTGAAACATTAAGATTCATGAAAAAAAGAGGCGCTTCATATGTTTCGCACACAGGCGCTGTGGGGTGTCCGCGCGGCCCAGCCTACATTTGGAATCAATGTGAAACTAGATGTCTCAATTCCATTATTAACTTTATTGTTTGTGTACTGTTTCATCACAGCCAAATGGTATATACATTCATATCTAGCTGCTATTGACAATTAGAGTACAATAACAGCCTAACTTACGTAAATTCAAAATTACATAATTGTTTTCCCTCTGCTTCGTCCCTATAATACGCATTTCATCCATATTTCATCACAGATTTGTTCTGCACAAAATTGCATATAAGTCAATTGCTACAAATATTATAAACAACGTAATTGTTACTTCGTTTATTAACCTATATTACTGTCAATTTAAGTTAAGACAAATTGATGGTAAAATATAGGTTGTTTAATTCTGTACCCATCCTGTGATTTGGAAAGCTTGTGAAAAAGCTTACGGAATCATAGGATGAGAAGCTTACCACCAACAAAGTGGTAAGCTTCTCATCTACATAGTAAAAACTTGTGACCATTGCAGAATTTATTGAAAGTTATAACCTAATGGAAACTGAAAAATGAATTGAAAACTCGTTTGATAATGGAATTCAGTTTTTAAAATAACAGATTCTAATTTGTAATACAACATAAAAATTAATTGCTTTATGTGGAAACTATGCGAGAAGAATGTCTACGAGTCACAAAACAGTTCATCACTTTCATGAAATCATCTGCTTCATGAAATCATAAATAACCCATTTTAGTTTTTAGCAATACCCTCAAGGATGAACTTACTTTATAGGAGAACTTGACAAAGTTTAAAAACATCATATAAAACTGCTAAATTTTCATTGATATATATCTTACTTACAGGTCCAACAATTAGGTAGGGAAAACAATGGATGACAAGGATATAATCACAACCAAAAAGTAAATTCTTGAAAGTGTATTTGTTTCTCTGGCAATAAAATAATACATATTTTGTTTATAGATTCGTTTTACTTTTATTACATACTCCAATAATTTATTATGTAATAAATAGCCAGATAAAAACCTAATATATACATGAAAGTGTAATATCATTTGTAGGCAATACAAATTATAAGTACGCCGATTTAAATAATTTTTAACTTAAATTATGTTTCATGAATCATTAATACTCCAATATGTATCATTAATACCTAGTATTCGAATGGAACAAGCTATTACATTTTCAATGTTTTATATCTGTTTAATGATTTTAAATAAAGTTTTTAAGTGACTGAAAAACAAACCTTGTATTAAGGGGTCATTTCAAAAATTAAATATTTATTTATTGCTTATAATTAAAATACCTTCAAGAATGTGCCTCTAAAATACTATACTGAAATTTGTAGACATGAGGAAATTATGGTGTTATAAAGAGTGGGTAGAGCGACAGGGCTAAGGCATTGGGCAGAGCACTTTGACCAAGCGTCTATTGTGTTCAGAGAATTTTTTTACTCCATCCTTTTGACCAGTTTGCCATAAAAGTGAAAAAAGAATGACTATTTTAAAAAAATACTCCTAATTCTAAAAAATATTTACAATATTTTTTGAGATATTAATTTTTTTAAATGAAGATTGGTTCAAAATTAGTTCATATTATTAATATGTGCAACTGACAGCCCCCTCTATTTTACATTGGAAACCAAAAAAATAAAGCTTTTTTTACATTCAAGGTCAATGGCACATTTATCATTAACACACCTCACTAGCAGATTTAGCATTAACATGTCACTGAGCAGTTTTAAAATACAAACTGTTCTTAAAAGCCGTAGTTTTGTTTTGAACGCAATGTGGTTGGAAAACGTATCCTTGTAGTGTCTGCCATAGGGTTTTTATATGGTTTATTATGAGTCAAAAATACAACGAAGGCCTTATGTCAGTGTATCACATTTATAAATGAACAAAATTTATTTTTATTTAAATATTTATTCCATTTTTAGGATCCGTACTAAGTACCTTTTTTCAAAATCTACCTTAATATTATTATCAAATAATTTTCACTCAATTAAATGTATAGTATAAAATATTTATATACATAATTTCATTTTTTCAATTCAGTATTAATAAAGACGTGCGCCCCAGTACAAACTTACTGCACCAGTGTGCTATCGAGACAGTCATTCGATCGACGCTGTTGGTTAAAAAGAGAAACAGCTATGTTGCTGACGTATAGCATCAGCTCGCTCGATCGGCGTAACGATCGAGACCGATATCTAGTAATAGTAGACATTCTTTATCTGCATGCTACTGACAGCCCTACATTAATTTACACACACACATAACTGGATACAGATAGGCGAGTATGTATGCAATAGTGTAGGCAAATAAATCTCTTTACTAGTATGGAGGGCCGAGGGGTGACTGATGCCCAAGTCACAAGGTTAAAAACTTGTTAGCCCAATATTTTCTCTTTTTATTTCTTATGGAATATGGCGAACTAAAACAAAGGTATAGTGTAAAAAGGCACTGATAAAAAGTCAGTATTGTTTTTATATTTATTATTTATAAATAATAACATATTTGCAATATATAAATTCATCTAGAAAATGAATAGCTTGCTTTCGTGGTATTGGCTTCCAATTTTCCTTTTAGTTTTTGCTGGGTTCTATCGTTTCACCTCCACGAATCTGCCCCCATCCGATCAACCTATAGAAGAACAAAAAAATAACATTTAATAATTTTATTGACTTTTTCTCTTCTAATAATTGTTTAAAAAAAGACCTTTCATATTGTATTTAAAAGGCACACCAATAAATATTGATTTTTAATTGAATAATATATTTAAATTTAGAACTGATTGATGAATGATGATTATGAATTGAATAGATAAAAATGGAACATCTTCCACTCCTTACAAAAATATAATATTACTACCAGGTATATTTTGTTCTATCACTGCAGTAACTTATCTTAAAAAATTGTTATAATTTAAATTTAACAACATAAATTTTGAATTATCATAAAATCTTATCTCAATAAAGCAATTCATGCTAACATACTACTTTCTTTAATTAACTTAAGTATGTTTTTTATGTAAGCTTCAGCAAATAATAGCAGAAATTGCCCATGTCACTACATACAAACAAGGATAATTCTATAATCAAAGTCATAATTTTTATCTAATTTCCAGCAGTTAAAAATATAGAAACTCTTCCTTTAGGAAATCACCCTATGTGAGAATAAAATTTTATTAGTATAATATATTGATATTTCCTTTTCAAAAACTCATCTGGAATTAGACAAGCTGGTAATTTGCACAGTTAAAATTTAATAGATAATGTTTGTCAAAGTTTGTCTCTCCAACCTTTATAAGTAAATATATTCTTAAATACAATGTGTTGTACTTGTCATGACATTGAGTAATACATTATTGAGTTCATATTTTCATATTGACATTGAGTAATACATTATTGAGAATTGACAATTACCGCCAATGCTTTTCAACTCGTCTGCTCAACGCAATCTTTTCCCCCATCTCAGTACAAACAGGGTTATTGAGAGCAATTTTGGCCAAATCTGCACGTGTGGCTATCACCCTGCCTCCCGTACTCAGTGAGCCTATATTCACGAGCAGCATCTAAAAGTAAATAATACATGGATAATGCAGAAAATAAGTACACAAACTCATCCAATAAAAAATGATTTAAATTTGTTAACAGTTTGAATAAGAAGGTATTTATTTTGGTTTTAATAATTCTGATTTATGAAAATGTCATATTTCATCAAAGTGTAGTTAAAACACATGTAACAATAATACTATTAAGTAGAAATAACAATAACTACTACATAGACTTATATTGTTTCGTAAGGACAGGCCCATTGCAACTGAAAAATATCTCACTAGAAACAGTGCTAAATGGCGAAACTAACAGCGTTTCGTTTCATTTGGCATTACAATTCTCATGAGTATGTTTATCCTGAAAAAAAAGTTAATATAATTAATTTTTGAAACCACTGAAGAACTTAGAAAACAGAATTGAAAAATCTTCTAGATAGTTAACTATCTAGTTACTATCTGTTATTTTGTGAGTCAATCGTGCGGATTTTGATGAAATTTGGTATTTTAATATTTTATACCCAAGAGCAACATATGAGAGAGAAAAAATTGTAATAACTTTTCTTATTCCAAATTTCAAACGAACGAAGTCGTAGGCACAGGTAGTTAGCTAGTAACTCGACTTTGTCTTATCACTCTTTAAAAGTAATTTAAATTCATTGTACCAAATGTGTCATTAATTTTTAAAACAGGGAAGAGTAGTTTGTTTGCTTAAAGGTAAATAAAACGGGAAAGCATAACTTAATTGAAGATGACCTAGTGATATTCAGTATAACCTTTGAATTGTATTATGACAAAGTTACCGAACATTTGCGTTTTAATTGGTCAGATAGAATTTAAATGTGATCCTGAATGAGTTGGTATCTTTCTATATACCTTACACTTTACCAATTTTGCACTAAAGTAATAAACAAATATTTTGATATAAAATACGAGAACAGTGTAAATGAAAACATGCTGTAGATATGTACCTGTATGTAGACGGGGAGTATTAAAACATTATAATTTCTTTAAGTTAATTTTATATTTTTAAATCTTAACCTTTTCATCACTGATGAAGTATGTCTCATTTCTTACATAATCGTCTTGCTACAAACTATTTAAGCATTGTCATATCAATATACATACATGCGTACAAATTGAAAACCATTTTTTTGGTAATTTAGTTAAAAAATAATAAAATAACTCCACGACAACATTACATATACGGTCGCATACAGTCGGCCATGTGTATGACGAAGTAGTTTCATCTAATCGCAACAGATGGCACACATGAATTGGTGTTGTCATTTTCAAATGGATTAATGTTCCTTTAACCGTATCTTGATATTTAGATCAATGAACTACTATGACAACAAAACATGGAAAATTATTTACTAAAAGGTCAATTCTACTGAATACTTCATGTAAATATATTTTTTAGCATGATAGACATAATAATTTCCATGTAATTTATGCATTTCAGTATATAAATGACTACTAGTTCCACATTTTGTCGATATTTTTTGATTTTGCTAATTAAATAGTCGTGGACTACAGTCAAACCAATTGAAAATTTTGTGACAACTATTAAGATCAGATCGCAATTGTAGTAACATGTCTCTTACTAAATGAATGTAACTTACTTCATTTCGTGTTAACTTCTGCACCTTGGCAGCCTTCTTATCGCCCTCTGTTCGAACACCGAGGAGACGTTTTAATAAATAATATGACACCTCTAGCTCCACGAAGATACCAGGCAAAGCACCAACTGCTCCCAACACCTGGAAAAGATTTAATTATATAGTTCTGAAATTATGAAGAAAATATAGTTTGACAAATCAAACATTTTCAACAGATTTATTCAAAAATATGTTCTTGAAATTTTAGAATGAAATACGAAGAATTAGGAGTATCAGTAAGTTGAAGAGAGCTGCTTTGTCATAAATCAAATTACAAATTTAGAAAATCGCCAAAAACATAGCTAAAACAACCCAGATTCCTATCAAAATAATAGACAAAACTCTTATGTATTATACATCTGCTAACAGGAAGTAAACCATTTGATAAAGGAGAAAAGCTCGCTCTTTTTATTATTACTGCGTAAAATAAAACAAACTTTAACTTCATAATTATCAATCACTAGAAATGTCATTGGTTAAAAAAACTTTTTTAAACTACTAGACTGGAAAAACTGCTGAAAATAAGAATCACTGAGATTCAGATGCCAAAGATCCAAGTCTGATTTAACTCTTTATATTGATAAATTCATAATTACAACCAAATAATTATATTAAATCGTTATCATTATATATAATAAGTCAATGCGGTATGTCCATGCGTGCCTCTATAACTGCAAAACGTTATTTCGTAGCCCTGTGAAGGTTATATAGTATGACAGCCCTACATCCACCATCCATGAAGAAAGTATCAGTTTGGAGTTGCAGAGGTCGGTTTCATAAACATGGGGGTTAAAAAAGGGTCAACTAGAAATCGAGTGCCAGTGTTCCTGAATATTCGAGAATGCTCTCGAATGTTTAAGGATGCTCAATAATGTTCCAAAATGGTCAAAAATGCTTTAGAATACTTTATAATTCTCAATAATGTACTCATACTTTCTAGAATATTCATAGAAAATGCTTTAGGATGAGTGATGATGATCGAGAATAATGACCCATATTATTAAACATTCTCGATAATTCTTTAAAAATTCTATAGATTGTTCGAGATTTCCTTAATATATTCTAGAATATTTGTGAGTGTTTCACAGAATCCTTCGAAAATGTTCTAGAATCGCGAATGCTCTTGTCGGAAATATTCCAGAAGATTCGAGAACATTCCATTACATTATTGATTTTACTAAAAGATTTAAGAATGCTCTAGAATATTTTAGTATATTCAAGACGGTTCTGGACCATAGTAGGGATTTTCTGTTCCGCAATGATTGAGAAGCCCAGAATTTTAGAACATTCTCAAATATTCTATTATCCTGTTGCAGTGGAAATAGTTCCAGCTCAGAGAGGTATATAAAGGCGAGGAGATGCATGCATAAGCAAGTCACAGAGTGTTTGTTTTGGGATTGCTTACACAATGTAAAAAGTGAAATTTTAATGTGTTACATGATAATAATATCTTTCAAGAAGGTTCTGGACCATAGAAGGGATTTCCTATTCTACAACGTTTCAGAAGTCCTAAATTTTGGAACATTCCACCATTTTTCGTTATCCTGTCATGATGGGGATAGTTTCAGCTCAGGAGGAGGAATGACGAAGTACATGCGTCTGAATAATTTTTTAATTAGATTAAAACTTAGAAATTATTTTTGAATGGAAACTCAAAGTTATGTAAATTTTAATAAATATTTTTCAACGCAATAAACAAAAGTGAATTGCTTAAGACAGTGAAAAGCGTATTAAATGAAATTTTAATATTTTTCTAGTGGCTTCTTAATCGTCGAACGAAATTTCTATTATGGAACATTCAAGAACATTTAACAGGATGCCGAAATGTAAGATATCTTGACAGCAGTGAATCGAAAAGGAGAAAACAGGAAGAACAGATGAAAAGCAGATGAGGAGCAAGAAGCATGCATAGATACCCAACGGAAGAGAATGAATAGATTGAGAGAAATTATATGAACGAAATGAAAATGATTATGAAAAAAAATAAAGAAAAAGATTAAGTGAGACCCTCAAACTCATAAAGAACATAAAGAAACTACCGAAGACTACACTCATAAAGAAACTACCGAAGATATAAGATTACGAAATGAACTAAGTAAAGTTACAATAAGTAAAGTTTGTGAAAGACAATCATTACAACCACATAATCAAAATGTTAGTGTCTGAGAAGTGCGTAAAAGGAGAAGTAGCGGCTAGAGTTTAGCAAATGAAGAGTACAACAAACAGAAATATATTGTCACAGGCAAAATGGATGTGTGTCAGTTCTATGGTGCCAAGAAATTTAGTAGAAGATCATCAGGAAAATGTTGCATGAGTAAAAAATTCCATTAAAACTGTTGGAAGTGCTCCCGCCAGAATTATTTCATTATATAACTGGGGAAACTCAGGAATCAAGACACGTCCTACAAAATATGAAAGAGCACAATGCTTGCTTTCAAATAACATCATTTGGTGCTACTTTCATGAGCAGTAAAGAACATCTATTTAACCCTGTGTTTTCAATTAAAGAACAAGTCTATCATAAACTGAGATCATTGGTACTATTGCCAAGTGAACCTCATAAATTTTTACTTAATGTTGATCAAATTTGTTTGTGACGAACTAACGAAAGTTGACTAACATTGCGCAAATATGAATGGATTGAGACGGGAAATCACTAAAGATCTATAAAGGATTTCACAAAAGTAACATCAATTGGTTCACATTTTTAAAACAGCACTAGGTCAAATGGTATCCAATGAGTATAAAATTGTGATTCGAGCTGACAAAAAACCACGTGGAGAACATGAACGTTGATTCCGCGCAAGTTGTGACATAATTATTCCATATTGATCAGAGACAACCAGGTATACAATCATATTAACATTTACTGTCATTTATTTCAACAGCTTCTAGTTGACATATATATATATATATATATATATATATATATATATGTGTGTGTGTGTATATATATATATATATATATATATATATATACATATATAAAAATAGAGACAGAACAAATGATATTTATACAACAAATTCATTTGAGGGACATAACGAATGACAGCGACATTGAGAACATTGGAAGTCTGGTGATTTTACCATCAATTTATATAGGAAGTCCACGACACATGTACGAGTACAATGAGATACTACGACCTATGTAAGAAAATGTGGTCGCCCTTATTTATTTATACCATTCACTTGCAATTCGTCTTGACCAGAGATAAAAAAAAATATGATTTATGGACAAGGTCCTATAGATCGTGATCACATAATAGCTTGAGTTTTTCGACAAGTACGATTCATGGATGTTATCGAAAAGTATCTTATTTTTAGAATCGTCAGATCTTGGATGTTCACAATCGAATGGCAGAAACGAGGATTACATCATTCACACAATTTAATTTGGTTATGTAAATAAATACACCCGAATTAAATTGATAGAGCAATTCTGAATTTCCGAATCCAAGAGAATCCAGAATTTTACAATATAATAATGAAAACATAATTCATAGACCAAGTGCGAGATTAAATATGAACTCGCCATGTATAAGTGACGGCAAGTAGACAAAAAATATCGAAGACTATACTTAAATAAAACACAAACAGAAGATGGATATCCTAAGTACACAAGACGATGGTGGTTTCACTGTCGAAAAACAAATACGAGATAATCAAGTGATAGAAGTAATCAATGGGTGATTCCATACAATCAGCTTCTCTCAAAAATATTTCGAGCACATATAAATGTGGAATACTGCAACTCAATGAAATCAATTAAATAAGTGTGCAAATATGGCTATATTATATAACAAAGAACAACATTCGAATGATTAAATACTTCAGTATCAAATAGAGAGATATATAAATAGTAATGAATACTGTATTTCCCAATACATGATCGTGAACCAGCAGTTGTTCATTACATCTAGAAAATGGGCAAACAGTATATTTTCCAGGGGAAATTGCACAGAAAGTAGGGAGCGAACGACCTGTGAATGCTTTGTGATCAAAGTGATCCATTTGCAAGAACATTGCTATATACCTATGTACCATCATATTTTACATGGAATACAACGAGACAAAGAAAGTAAGGTACTCCAATCGAAGTTCAGGAAGAAATCTTTAAATTTATTGGGACGAGTGTACACCGTGCAACCAACAAATCCTGAGTGCAATGTTACGTCATGAAATTTGTGGACCAACATGTTTCCTAGATTTAAAAAAAGTAAATGAATATGTTTATCAAACATACGAGAAGCATGTCAGCGATTAGGTTTACTGGAAAATGACAATCTTTGGGATTCGACATTTCAAGAAGCTGCATTGACAGCAACCTCAGAATAAATCAAGGATCTTTATGCAATAATATTGATAACGTCGATATTGATACTGGAGAAATTTAAAGAAAATATGAGCGATGATGTATTGCATCAAGTGCAACACATTCCTCCAGAATTAAATATTGAGTTCAATGGAGACATATTTAATGAAGTACTTATTCATTTGGATGACATGTTTAGCACTCAAACTTTAGTAAACAATCAAACTTTAGTTGAACTCAGTATGCGTCACAAGGAGATAAATGCATTGAATTCTGAAATATTAAAAGAGAAAAGTTATAATGTTGACGAATTATTGCAATACTTCATTGAAAACAAATCATTATTAATAAAAAGTTACAAATGAGCTTATGATTTCATCATGCCTCATGCAAACAGGAAGTGTCGGTCGAGTAATCTATTTGGATGCACCAGGAGGTACTGGAAATACATTTTTAATAAGTTTAATATTGGCTGAAATACATGCTAAAAAAGAGATTGCACTTGCATTAGCATCATCTGGAATTGCAGCAACATTAATGCAAGCATCACAAACTGAGCAGTTTGTGTATTCTGCTTTTAAGTTACCATTAAAGGTTGCAGAACGAGAATTCCCAGTTTGTAATATATCAAGAGCATCTGGACGCGATCAACTTTTAAAACAGTGTAAAGCAATCATTAGAAAGGAATATAAATGGCACATAACAAGTCATTCAAAGCATTAACCAGAACACTACAAGATTTCTGGGGTAATTCAGAATTAATGAGAGGCGCATTAGTTGTACTATCTAAATATTTTCGGCAAATGCTTCCGTTTATTCCAAAATCAACTCCAGCAGATGAAATTAATGCATGTTTGAAGCAATCATTTCTCTGGCCTCGAGTGAAGAAAGTACAATTAAGAACAGATGTGAGAAAATCCAATCCAATGTTAAAGAAGCGAGACATTTTGCTGAAAAACTCTTTAAAATCAATGAAGGCACCCAACTGATAGTGTAACTAGCCAAATTGAACTTACAAATTATTTATGTAATATCGTCAACAAACAACATGAATCTATAGATGAGTTTATCCAAATATTGCTATACTTATACTTACATTCTAACATTGCATGTTCAATTCAGGGTGAAGACAAGGAAAATAACATTTTATATTTTAATATTTTTTTATATTGCATTATTTTTTTTTAATTTTCTTTTTATAATACTCTTTGTTAGATACACATAGCAGTGTGTAAATATCTTCAGCATTCCATCGTTGCTTTTTGTATGAAAATTCTGTGTAATAATAGTAATAAGTGAATATAATGACTCAAGAAGTCTCATAATAAATTTCTAAAAAGTGGGACTAAAAAATTTCCGAAAGTATAATTATTTTTAAGCTGTGATATGCCATTACTAGTTTTACCAAGAAAAACATGATGACGAAAACTGTGCAATGAATATATCGTCTGTTGGCGTTATAATAAAAGAAAATAATTTTCCAATAAAATTAATCACAACACCAATATTGAACTTAATAAGTACATCAAATCCTGTACACATACCTGTCCAACCAGACGATCAGCTCTGCAGAGTGTTGGCTCTATTTTGGTACCGACACCAATGAGACCACCAGGCACGGCGAATTGCAGCTCATTCTGCTCAGCAAATAGCGATACAATGCGAGAGAATATTGGCCGACATGTTAGCTTGCCCTCAGCATCTTTGCTTACTAAACCAGGACGAACCTACATCAAAGAATATTTACAAATCAATCATAACAGCTTTAAAGTAGGACAAAACTATAAATAAGTAAAATCAATTCACAAATACACAAAATTATTTGAAAATAAAAATAAAATTTATGGATAAATCTTTTCAAGACCACAGTAACAGATGAACGTACAAGAACCAGGGAAAGAAGCATAGAAAATGGGGTAAGTGCCAGGAAATTTGTTACTCCATTACCACTTATCATTACCTATAATGGTAGGAAATGGTGCAATGATACTGTTATAGAAGTCACTAAATTATTATTATCTCTATCAGAAATCTAAGTTAACGCTTTAATAAGGTATTACAGAAATAGATTTTACGTGCCAAGAATTCTTTATCAATCATCTGACAACAACACAATAACGAATCAAACCATACCAATTGTACATTTGTGTTTTGTCCAAGCCTACATTATGGAAAAATATTAGATTTTTGTGGGAAAATTCAGGTGCTGATCACTATAGATTTCGATCTTGCATCAGGGGTTGCTAAGTGTTAGTACGATAGAGTGCTAAGTGTTAACACGAAATAAACATAATTTTATCAAGCAATGTCACATGTAAATATTAACAACGATCAACAATTGCTGATAACTCTAAATACTATACTTTTCCTGTTGCACAATGTCACCAAGTAGAATTAATGATAAATGAATTCTACTCGGTGACATTCTGTAAAAAAAGTGTAAAATAGTGCACAATTTAGCTATTCGTTAAGTTGAATGATAAACTACAGAGATGTTGATCAACCAACGTAATGCATAGATATAAATATGAACCTTTGATAATTATGGATTAATTTTATGAAGCTTCTTAATTTGTTTGAATTATTACTCTGATTATATAAATTGAATCTATTTGCATACATATAAGTCTTCAAATAGCTTCATGACATTCGTCTGAATCTCCGATAGATTCAGTGTCAATAAATAGATGATACTGAAAATATTCAGAAATACATTGCAGCATAAAATGCGCAAGCAATACTCTAACAAGAATATTTTATGCAAGAATACGTTAGGTTTTGTAAATATCGAGTTTTTCGAAAAATAAAACCGATGGTGCCAGTCGGAAAGAGCAATTTTATAGATTTTTTTCATTATCTATATTGTTTACATTGTCAAGGAGAAAATAATATTAAAGAACTATGTAATTTTACGTTTAATGCAGTATTTCTGTGAAATGCAGTATTCTGTGAAACAATACTAAAATCATATAACTTACTTTTAATAGAAAATTAATTATTGTTTTTTTGTGAATTTTGTTTTACAATGTCATTGATTTACATATCTAGTTTAAATGTCATATCTACGTTTGCCACACTAAAAAAAAATAAATATTTAACTGTGTTATTGGAGCATGTCAAAAAACCCAATTGTTTCCGAGATAATCACTTTCAAAAGTTAAAGAGTAATTCTTCCAATTTTTTATCATAAAATTACTTTTACACATCTATTAATCAAATGCTACAACTCCTAGAAAAATAAAACTACTTCCATAAACTATGTGACCTTTTCGTGGGGAAGGTTTGTGAAAGGCTACACTGAGCTACATGGGGCGAAGGTCCGTGGCTATAGATTTATACCGCTTGCACTAAAAGAAATAAAACAGTAGTGAAATTGTAGGATATCTCCCCCTTCACACTTTAACATCTACCTTCAATTCTAGGAATGTTTTAATTATCTTTAGTTAAATGCAGGCAGTCTATAAAAAAAATTTACAGTAAAAAAGGCAAATATTAAGTAAAAACAGATGCTACTTATGAATAAAACTATTTTTAGAGTAGAAAAGACGAAAGGAAGAAAAAACTAAAATGTGACGAGCTAGTCGCTGTATAAGGGTTTAGAAACTTATGAGAGTCACAAGTATTTCCTACAGTGAATCTTAGACAGAAAATTTGAAACTGAAAATTTCTCAAGCAGTTTAAAAAAATATTCCCTGCTAAATTTAAGTCATTGGGCTGCATCAAAAAAAAACCAATTTGCTTTTTATTTTTAACAATTTTTTACAATTACTAGCTTTATATGGCTAAACATACACTAATCAGTTGCATTCTCATGTCTCAAAACAGCATTAAATTAATAAAATAATTCTAAGAGGGACTGCTGTAGAAGTTGGTGGAGCAATTTAAAGAGGTTTTTCCCAAAAATGAGAGTTTTCCTCCGCCATCCTTCTCACTGTACAGGGCTAGTGATGGGCCGCTTGAAATCCTGATTACAGTAGACGCTAAGGAGATGTTCAGTTTTCAAGATAACCTATCGGGTACACAATGAAAATGTCTTCTAGAAAGATAAGAAAAAAACTACATTCCTCATCCTACAAATAATCCTAGACTGAGTAATAATTCTAGAGGGAGTAAAAGGGGAAGTAAAGCCAAAAGCCATGGTAGTGCCTGATAGAGAAAAGTGCAAATATAACAACATTTTTTGTATGGTCTACGTTTTGAAAGTTTTTAATATAACTTAAGTGAAATAAGAAAACCAACCTCAATCTCCATTCCCACAGTGAGTACCCCTTGTAAGATAGAACCACCTGCAACACCTCCCCTCAAGTCGTTGACTTCACATCCTGGCTTATTCACATCAAATGATCTAATTACAATCATTCGTGGTGGTGATGAGAAATCTCTCAACGGAACCGGAATCTTTTTTGTAATATATTCACATAGAACCTGTGAAACGAAGAAACTTACACTTGAAACATCAAATTTTACTTTCTATGAACAAATCGGAGATGCATTTAATCCAGTTTCTTAAGTCTATTCACCTCAATATTATACTTCAACTGTGCAGAAATAGGTATTACAGGCGCACCCTCAGCAACTGTTCCCTGCACAAACTTTAAAATCTGTTCTTGTTGCTCTTTTGCCTGCCCTTCCTTCACCAGGTCGATCTTATTCTGCAGAATCACAATATGTTTTAATTTCATTATTTCTATGGCCGCTAAGTGTTCACTTGTCTGCGGCTGTGGACACGATTCATTACCTGTGGAAGAAAATTGAAATATTTTTTATTAAAAAAGAGAAAAAGAATATACTTCATCTCAAGAATATTGTAATATTGTCTCTTTCTGGATGCAAACACCGGTAACATCACATGATGATAACACATTTATTTACATATATCGTCCAAAATTTCCCAAAAATGAGGGCACGAAATTTAAAAAACTGTTGAAATTTCATGTTTGGCAATCTATGGAATAACACTGGTAACAAGCAATGGAACCTATACAAAATGTACCAATATCAGGTAAAAACATTTTTGTCACATACAGATGTTAAAATCTAAAAATATAACATTTCAACCAAAAATTTCATGCCAATAACCTACTTCTGTCAGGTTAGGAACTTCTGTCGAAAGTGTAGAAAGAAGTTGTGTTAGAAATAATGCTGTTAGCTAACAAAATTGGCATTTGTACAATTATATGTTATGGCTTATTGATAACAAATCATTGTTGAATATATTTGGCGTTAATTTTGTAGAAATTCATTATTCACAATTAAATGAAACTATGTGATGTAGTATTATTTCTACTTTTTTAATTTCTTTACCACAACCTAGGTTTCGTTGTATTACATCTTCAGGTGGGATATTAGCAAAGATTGAATAGAATCTTTGCTAATATCCCACCTGAAGATGTTGTAATACAACGAAACCTAGGTTGTGGCAAAGAAATTAAAGAAAGTAGAAATAATACTACATCACGTAGTTTCATTTATTTGTGGATAACAAATCATTTAGTACTTATCATCAAAACTAAATAAGCATTCTCCGAGAATCGTAAATAAAAAAAAGTAAGATATGCCCTGAGCAGACTGTAAAGTGTAGACTATTTAAAATTTAAAGAAACTCTCTTATTATCTTACCAGCTATTAACAACAGCGCTGCATCCATAACAGCTGCTCCGTTCAGCATGGTAGCCATAAGAATGTCATGCCCAGGGCAATCCACAAAGCTTACATGCCTCACTAACTGGAACCGCCCCGTACAAGAGGGCCTCAAGCATGGGAAGTTGTCATCCTTGGACGATCCACCAGATATATAGCTGGCCGGCCGTGGGCACTTAGGATTATCACATTTGTAGATTTTAGCATTAGCGTAACCTAAAATGAGGTGCAAATGTAATTAATCTACAAATATTTTGTAATATATGTGTAACATTTTGCAATAAATGTTAACACACAATGAAATTTAATCAAACATTAGAAGTTTTTGTACAACTTATTAGAACTAATTAATGTTTATACAGAAAACGTAGACTATTTGATTAAGGTAAATTTTAGTTTAACCCTAACATTTTTATATTGAACACGGGGTTTATTCATTAATGATATTTTTACATAATTTTTTTACTCAATCAGATATTTCTGTAGATAAATTTGTATTTAATGATTAAATTTTATGACCTTAAATGCAAAAACTTTAAGTTTGCAATTCCATATTTATATTTAGTACTTTTATTACACAGTACTTTTTGACTACTGCAATCGAGGTATGTAATATAAACAAAATCTAAGTGTTCATGTTCGACAACACCATGGGATCATGGTCTGCACTAGCATAATACCCAATAATCAAAAAATTAAATGTACCTGTTAAAAATATAAATTGCGTGTTGTGCATAGATATAAATATTAATGTCTATGAATTGTATGCCACTGTCTAACATCTGTGGTCTTAAAGATAGAAATATAGAAATGTCAAACCGATCAATTTGAATAGATTCAATCAAATGGAATATCTTTTCTATATTTCTATATAGTATATACGAGGGGGCGTTTTTAAGTTCGCGGAATGGAGGATAAGGAGTGAGAATAAAAATACAAAATTATTTTTCTTTTTCAATATCTTCACCTGCTACCCTAATACATTTTTCAGATCTTTCAATTAGCTTATGTATACCTTCATAAAAAAATATTTCATCTTTGCCCGAAAAATAAGCTGAAACTGCGTCCTTCACTTCTTCATCGCTTGAAAACTTCTTTCCACGAAGTTCTTTTTTAAGGTTTGGGAACAAATAATAATCACTGGGAGCCAGGTCAGGACTGTAGGGTGGGTGTTCCAAAATATCGAAGCCCACCTTGTGCAGGGCGGCCAGCAAAACGCGGCTCGTGTGAATGGGCGCGTTGTCGTAGTTAACCTTTGGTCAATTTTCCCCTTCTTTTTTCTTTGATTGCTTCTTTCAACCTCTCTAGAATTGACGCATAGTATTCTCTGGTTATGTAAATACCTTTATCTTTATAATCGGCCAACAGGATTCCTTCTGAATCCCAAAAGACTGTCGCCATGATTTTTCTAGCCGACTGTGACATCTTAAACACCTTGGGTGGTGGTGTGCCTTTTTTGGGCCACTGGATTGAGTCTTGTTTGGACTCAAGTTCATAATGATGAACCCAAGTTTCGTCTCCAGTAACAATTCGACTCAATAGTCCATCCTTGTCTTCACTACAGAGGTCCAAAAACGCGTGAAAACACTCCACGTTGCGTTGTTTTTGAGGCGGTGTGAGCATTCTCGGCACTTATCTTGCGCTGACCTTTGTCATGCCAAGATGATCATGGAGAATTTTAAAAATAGTTGTATCCGATTCTTTAGTCTGGCATCTAATTACCGGAGTAGTCATTTTGATCGTCCGACCGGGGCGTGGGTTGTCTTCAAGTGAGTCTTTACCCAGTTTAAAGAGACTGTACCACTTGTAAACCATGGTATTACCCGGGCAAGAGTCCCCGTAAACGGATGCCATCTCTTTCAGTATGATTTGAACCGACTTTCTTTGCTTGGTAAGGAACTTTATTATGGCACGGTACTCGATTTTTCCATAGTTCAGACTTTCTTCCAGATTGAGTTGTTTGTTCGACGATAGTTTAAAGACTAATGATCTAATGACTTGATGTTGTTATATATATATATATAAATATATATTTATATATATATAGTAAAATAAAAGTAAGAAATTAAATACAATGAAATAAATCAAGTGAAAATATAAATAAAAAAATATTAGCACATACAAACAACTACAATACATTGAGGAGCACAAAACAAGAACACAGTATATAAATAGTTTACAGGGTCGATGTCGTTCCATCTTATATATTGCATGATTACAGCTAGAATGGGTTTACTGGATGTTACTAAAAGAAATCTAATAGGTAATTGGATTTTATATTTTAGTAATTTATACATAAAGAAATTTATCATTTAAGGGCCATGAAAACATGAGATGTTGAGAATTTTGGGTGAGTTCAAGAAAGAACAGGTGCTCGATTAGGAAGTACCAAAAAAGGTATCGGTGGTAAAGCTGTCAATAAACTGACAAAAGGTAAGAAATGACTAACTGCCAACTACAGATTATAAATTAAAAAAAACAGGAAAAATTATGACACAATAATCTAAGACAGATTTTATCACAAAAGCCCTTCTGATAAATATCTAAAAAAAAACCTATATGTAATAATAGTGTGAGATTTGTTCCAAGTGGTAATGAACAAAAACCCTGTCTAATTTACCAAGTTATGACCATGATAAAATAATGAGTTTGAACAATCAGATATGGATGTTTGCTCCAAAATATTCACATTTGGAGAAAGGGTCTTTATTTTTCTGAGGAATTAAGAGGATTCTGACCAATTTTAAATATGGTGGACATTGTGGGGCTTAGAATAGGTCTAGAAGCAAACGCATATGAGCAGAAGTGATGAAAGCTGAATTAGTCATGAGAATCACTATATGTTGGGGATCTCTAAGGAGCAGGGTTAAAAAAAAAACTGTTCATTTTAAATTTTATAAAACAATCAGTTCAGAATGTTTTAAACAAAGTTTTTATTTTTTATGTTTTATTTCCTTTTGAATAATTAATCAATTTCAAATCAAACGGGCCCAATTCATTTCTTGACTTTAAAACTCATCTGAGAAAAAATTCACAAAAATCAATCAGAATTTTATATTTTATTTTTTTCTTTAATCTATTATCGATACTGAACCACTCACACCCTATATGTTCCTATTTCCGTTCTTTGTAGGACAAATACCTGAAAGTATATTCAAATTAAGGGAATAAACACCCACAATGATTGTGGGGAATTACTTCCTCGCCCACATTTCGGCTCAGCCAGTGACTGAACGGGACTTTCCCAATGGGACTTTACCGACGGGGTATTATTGATGGAGAGAATACATAGGACGGTTTTTCTTTCTGATATTCCATTTTATTTTGGAAATCTGTTGAGATAATAGCACATTGTAGCTCCTCATAATAATAAAAATGTCAACTGCAGTGCACAATAGCATCCAATTTGGAAACAATTCATATTGATCCCTCAAGGAAATACTGCACTGGACATCAATAGGGTACATTGCAGAAAATGTAATCAAGTGCTAGTTGAAATTATGAAAAGAATAGAGGCACACTTCCAGAAATTTAGCAACTTGAGAAGGCCGAGAGGTCTGAGAACTGTGTGATGGAGCTATTGGGAGTTTCTGGGTGTCTCCAGATGATTCTTATGTCAAATCTGTTCCTGCTATTCAATCTAACAATGCAAGAAGTGCCAGTGCGAGCAGCAGCATGAACATTTCAATGAAAAAATTTACTGTTATTACCAATCAGAAAGATAAGAAGACAAATGATCTACTATTATCTCATTATATATTTGCTACCAACATGCCTTTTAACCCTGAAGAACACTGTATTTCCTGAAATTAAAGGAAATTTTGCACCTCGCATATATACCTCCAAACTCCAAACAAATTGCTGGTGAGCTACTCGATGATGTCTGCAACTCAACTCAAAAAAACGTAAAATATGTACAGAAAAATAAAGTTTATAAAAAAAATTGATATGTCAATTGATGGTTGGAGCAATGTCAGGCACGACTCGGTAGTCTGTGTCTGTGTCACTGATGTTTTGACGAATAGTACTCGCACTCATTTAATAGATAAAATACAGACACTAGCGCTGAAAACCATACAGCTAATTATTTGGTAGAAACAGCAATTTCATCAGTAAAAAAATGTGAAACTTCAACTGCGATGTGCGAAGTGTGTAACAGATAATGCAGCGAACATGAGCAGAATGCGAAGAGATTTAGCTCAACAAGAAGGACTGGCTTCTCACAAAGATATACTAACTTACAGCTGTTCATCTCACATCTTAAACCTATTAGTGCACAACTTAAATGCAGAGAATATTACTGAGCAGGTCAAATCTGTAGTGCGATATTTCAAATACTTAGCATCTGCCAAATACAAATAAGCTAGTGGAAAAGAAATTGTTTTTTTAATTTACCACAACAGGTCAGTAGGAAAGGAACACAATGGCAGACAGCCAAAAATTTTTTTTGGAAAACTGGCACATTATGTCAGATACTTAAATAATGCAACTGTTATAGATAGATCAATTTCATTAAAAGTGAATGACATGGCACTAAAACAACAAGCGCAGGCCCTCTACGGAAAACTGGCAAATATAGCAGTTATACTTAACATCTCCCAAAAAACATCTTAACTGAAGCATGGATAGAAATTAAAAATAAATTTGTGGGTGACAATGTGCGGCGTGAGATCTAGTATTGACTGAATGATTTAAGAAAGCTTGATTCCCGATTTCAAATGTTAATGTCTCCAGCTCATTTTTCAGCAAACTTACTACATCCTAAGTAAAGGGGCAAAAACCTCACTAATAAGATATTTGTGAAACTATAATTTATTGAAGTTCATCACAAAGAGGCAATGCCCTCTGTTGTAAAATCGAGGGCAATGACTGATCAATTCCATAATTTTCTACTTGAAGATCAGATTTTGAGATCAATATGATATAGATCCAACTTTTTAATTTATTTTGAGCTACTTTAATTCCTAAACACATATTAGTTTTCATTTATTTTCAGTTCACTTCCAATTAAACGTTGTCTAAAACTCTCATTTTTTTTCTTAATGTTTTAAACATTGTTTAATTTGTTTTAATGTAGTTGTCCTGTAAAACGCATTATCAATGAAATTCGTTGAATTTTTTGTATATTATTCAAAACTATAAATATCTAACTTATTTTAAAATTTAAAAATTATCTACCGTTAAGTTTTGGTAAAAATCCCTGATCAAAATTATAAAATTAACATTACAGGAAAAGTAGTTTTATTTTATTTAAAAAAAACCCGTTGAGCGATATGTTTAAATACAATGTATAATGATTTTACATTAAAATTTAAAAAAAATATATTTATCATTTTATTTTGGTAAAAATCGCTTTCAAAAATTGTAATTGTACAATTTTTACATAACAAAAAAAGTCGATATTTCACCACACTTCATTTTATTTTAAAACGTAATAAACGCAAAAATATTTTTTTTTGAAACTGTTAATATGAAGTTATATTAAGTTTGAAATAAAATCATTTTTAATAAAAAATTTTATAATTTTCAATCTTACTGTCACATGATACCTACCTTAAACTATTTCAACACTTAATAAAAACATTGTTTTATTTCCCACTGTTTAAAACACGTTTTAAAACATCTTGTTCTAATCATGCCAACCCTGCTAAGGAGGCAATGACCGTAAAAAATCAGTCATCCTGCAATTCCAAAAGTTCTATAAGCAACAAAAAAGTTTACCCTATCATCCCGAAATAAACGAGTAGTCATAAGTAATTTTAATTCGTTGACTTCATCCAAAATTATAAAACGTGAAACATTTAATATATTTTTTTCAAACAATATTTTCTTAATAGCGGTCTCTAAAAAATTACAAGCCAATTTCAATCACTGAGCACTCATTTTATTTGTCATCACATTCGTTGCTGTGTGGACCTACTTACATATTTCATAAATGTCTACTTTATCCATAAGGTCAAAGTGAAAAAATAAAAGGGAAGATAAGGTAGTTTACATGACCATTATTTTTACTTTCTCAAACTTTTTAATAATCCTACATTGATATGATAATAATGGTCCGATAACAACAATATCATCAAGTAAAAATAAATTTTTAATTGTTCACTTCCGTATCAATACAAATGGAGTAATATACAAGTCATGGGCAGCAAAATAATTACGGACTAGCCCATCAGTTTACGTAAATAATTTATAGACTACAGATGATTATAAAACTTTATTTGTGTCGTAAATGGGGGTACACGGGTGGTACTAATTATACATACAGAAAAATATCCTATGAATACAATAATTGTCAGACCTACATTTTTCTTTAAAACATCCCAAAAGATCCTATTTTTGTCAATTAAAAAATAAATACCCTCTTAATTGCTTTTCTACAGAACAAGTATCTCTAAAAAATCTTTAGATATAAAAAATCACTCATAAATTATAATTCCAGACTTTTAGATGGTTGTAACTTGTAATTGCAAGATTATAATTTATATTATTTTTATAAGTAAAGAAATAAAAAACAACAGCTTCGATTGAAAGATATATTCCAATTTAAATACAATTACAAAAAAAACTTTCTCAAAATACTCATTTAGCACAGTATTTATATATTCAGTCTAAATTCATACCATAAATAAAAACATGCATAATGAAAATTCCTATTTTTACTGGTTATTTCAAATAATCGAAATATTTATTAAATGAGAGAATATCTAAATCTATAAAATTATACCCAATTATACTGCTGTATATTTTTATGTACAGGATATAATTTCACAAGTTATATCAATTTACTATGGATGTATAATAGTATACCATTGTATTACATAAAAACTATTATTAAAATACAAAATCAATCTCCTATACTCCTCTTCAATATTATACTTATGTAGGGTCTACATCTTGCAGTATCACTCCTTTCCTTTCTCAGTTCCTTTCTTGCATTATCACTCAGTAACTATATTTTCATGTTCAATTCTTATTCCAGTTTTATTTTACACCAATGCCTAAACAATTATCACTAATAATTTGATTGGAAAAAAGTATTACATTTATTAAAATCAACACCAAATTAAAAAAAGAATTTAAAATTATTAAACTATCGTATGAAAATTTATTTTTGAATTCCACACAAATACATATTAAACTCAATTACAGATTCGCTAAACAGATACATTAATTAAAAATCCTTGTTAATAACATCAACTACAATGAGAATAGTCACCGACGAATTCTCCCGATAAGGACACACAGGCTTTTATCATTTCTGGACTGTCAAATTGCATACAAATGTGGTGCAAAAGGACGTTTTATAGAACTATTCAAAAAAGCCTTGGGAGCAAGCAATAAATAGTCAAAAATTTCTTAACTTCAAGCATTCTATATTATGTCATAAACATTTTTACAAATAATTTTCCACGTGTAATAGTTCTCTGTGTGTTCAAACACTAATCAAAGTTGAAATTCATGTCGTACAGAGAAAAAGGTTAATGGAAATTACTTATTAATACGAATTTAAACGTGCCCTTTACTAAAACATATAACTTCACGGAAATCAATGAACGTTTCACAGATCTAATGCTCGTTTTCTAAACAAAATCAAATAAGATAAAATAATACTACATTACCTAAACCAGCACACATTTCAAGTAAATATAATGTTTATTTAAAACTTCATTTTCGAAGAGATAATTCATTGTAATATTTGTTCAGTTTTCTAATTTTTTTTAAGTGGGTCTATTTCCGACTCAAATTCATTTTAAATAAGCATAAATTTTTCTTATTTTTCACAATAAAAAGCAATATCTTTGATAGAGAAATATTTTGACATTTATTTATAATATCACAACCTCTGCTGGCGTCCTCCGGAATAGTTTCGCCTGAACAAATTGTTTAATTTTTCATTTTTGTGATTTACATGACTGAAACAATTTTTTCCATAGGAAAAACTAGGAAGCTCCATTTCAAACCAGTATATATTTTTAAAATTGTCATGTCATTCAATAAAAGCAAGTTTATTTTAACAAAACATAAAGCGATTACAGATAACTAACCTAACATGAAAGTATGCTCTATAAAACGTATTTATTAAAAGAAAAAAAATTGACATACATCAGACATAAATTCTTCATTTAACATTCAATCACTTAGGAGTATGAAAATATAGGCAAGTAAGAAAAATTAAAATAATTGTACTAGTAGAAATATCTAATATTATTGGCATAAAGGTCGCTCAAATTAAAAATTAAACTAAGCCTATCTATGAGCACATTTTTTAAATAGTTAAAACATAATTTTTTCAAAAAAACCACATTGAAATTGCAACATTTTTAATCTGTGTTTACAACAGTAGTTACGGAAGTCAGAAAAACTAAAATTACAAACTTAAATAGGGGGTATTTTTGACCACCAACAAGATTATGTTGGAATTTCAATTCATCATTTTACTATTTTTATATTTACTTATTCAAACAGTAGTAATAATAGTAAATGACTGACGTATACATTATCATCTGTTTATAAAATTTGAAATAAAAGTTTATTACTTACATTAACAGTAGAAAATTTAAAACCAAATATGTAAAAAAAATTTTTTTTTAATAAACTGACGTCTAGTTGAGGCTGATAAAAGAATAGAAATGGAAGGATGTCTAATAGGTATCACAGAACACTAGAACTGAAAATAGTTCCAGCAAAAATTACACTACACAAAATTCTAGCATATACAGATTTACACAAATCTATAAGTGAAAATGTGTAAAACAAGACATTTTCATAGACCAATATTAACAATTTACATCAGCTTTTGTATGATCATAGAGACAAGTGGCCTACATAATTTACATTAATAAAATGCCAACATGTTATTAACATGCGAACTTGCACTCTTTGATATTTTAAATATAAATTCATTGAATTTTAATTAACATCTAAACGATTATATATTTTAGTCACATAATACTGAGCACAAAGAATTTCAGGAAAAATATTACAATTCCATCAGTTAGAGGATCATGAAATCCATACCAAATTTACAATATTTCAAATGATAAATTCAAAATATAAAAAAGAAATATGAGAGAAATTTTTTAGCTTAAAACACTTATCAACTATAGAGAAATCATATTACAAAAAAGATATTTCCGATAAGCTATGGGAAAATAATTTTTTATTTTCGTTTAGAATTAACATAGTATGGCTTTAACCTATTGAGTATATTAATTCATATTTTATATAACTTGTGGGGTTACTAAGAAAAAAAAGAAATGAAATAACAAAAAAATTACTTTAGGCAGCAAAAGTAATATTTTTTTAAACTTGAACTTGGGTTTAGTGTACAAAAAAAATTAATAAATACTTTCTAATTATAATACTTTCTAAGTTTTATATAGGCCAGATATATGAATAGTTAAATATTCCAATACAACATTAATGTATATTGTATACCTATGGTCTACCATAATTTTTCAGTAAAGGGCAATATCAAAATATATTTCAAAACAATGAAATTTCGTGTATAATTATTTTCACAAGAAAATTTTTACCAACATGTTATAGACAAAAATAAAATCATGGAAAAAAAACTTGAATGCAACTGACTGAACATAATGATCAAGTGAATGTATTGAAGAAATTAATTCAACCTTAATTAATATACAATTTGATCCACTTCAATTAAAAAAATATTATGAAATAAATGTCTATAAAACACATTACATATGTGAAGGATGCATTTCGTAGGTATGAAAACATATTTCCGTACAACATAAATAAATGAATATTTGAACCTTCACACATTTATAACTAAAAAGTTTAAAGAAGAAAATACTTGGTGACACTTTTAACTTTAAAAAACGATTAGCTTGTAAAAAGATATCGTCTACATTTTAGTGTACCACATTTACATTCTGTCTTAAACCATTGTTCAGATGTTTCCATGCGTATTTTAATAGGAGATTTTTGTGGTGACTTTGTAGGCAAGTTTGCTGATGAAATTACGTCATCTTTGATTACAGATGGCTCAAGGATCTGGTGATTCGTATGTTCTAAATCCTTATGATCTGTTTGTAATTCTTGTGGTTTGTCTTTTATAACTAAATCGCTAGATTCAATAAGCATTTTGCACTCTTGGTTTATTACATCACCCGAGTTGACTTGCAATTCACATTTGAGAGATTCTTTCGACACATTTTGATTAGCATTTACATTGTCACTATCATTTCCCTTCTGAAGATAATCAAAACACAATTCTTCACCAGGCTCAATATCCTTAGTTGAAAATAGCGCAAGCATGGGTAAATTTGGATCTAAACAATCACCCCAAACAGCCCAAACAGCCAGATTGGGATCACAAGAATGATTTATAAAATGAGAAACATTTCCAACATGGGCGGCATCCACTGTGTATGGATTTTCCACAGAGTTAAAATCTAGATCAAATAAGTATGTTAACCCATTGGCATCATATGTACGCCCTCGTCTTTCGGCCTCTTCAAAAGTTATAACTTCTCCAACATACTGACAAACAAACTGTCCCTTACGTATTCTCTGCTCTGCGCGTACTCCCCATCCGCAACCATTAGATGTACGAAATATACAAAGTCGAAAATTTCTTCCACTCTGGACGACTCGGTTATTACACTCGGGAGGGCAACTACATGCTTTGTTACACTCATATATTGGTGTTCCAGGTGCCACACGGAGCCTTTTGGTAACAGTATATGCAAATATGCCCCCTTGCATTCCACAACATGATTTAGACCTGGAGTTACATGCTTCACAATCACATCCAATGGGAGGATCATCTGGGATGATAACGCCTTGACCCGGGACGTATGTATTAACATAAGTAAATGTTTCCGGAGGGCCAGCTAAATCAACATAATTTTCAACTTTCAATTTTCCTGACACATCTATTTCATTTATTTGTTGTTCCCAACGCTCAAGTGCACATAATTGTTTGGATCGTAATCTGCACAAAGTATAAAATTGTAATTTTTTACGAGCATCCATGACTAAAGTAGGCACATAAATCTCTTCATCGGCAGGTAAATTGATCATTGCCAATAAACTCAAGAGCGATTTTTCTTTTGCGTCTAAAATATCAAATGTCACGTCACCGTCTTCACTCATTAGATACAAAACTTCAGATTCATCCAGCAAGTTATTGAATGACAATTCCATCCTCAGTTTTTCCAATGCTAAATAACTCTTTACTTCCTCTCTAAATATAAACTGAGATAATATTTTAGGGCAATTATCAAGGTGTTCTAATGGCTCCCATGTATTTGCATTCTCAGGCCACCCTTTCCACTTTACAAGAAATACTTGTTGACCCTTCAAAATTTTCTGATCCCTGATGTCTTCTATAACATACTCTTCACATACTTTGCGTTTGCCTTTAACATCTCCATTCCGACTTGATTTCTTCATCTTTGTAGGTTTGACAATGTCAGAGCTAGAGTCGCTTAATCTTCGCTTATTACCAGTGACACTTGACAAAATAGAATTCTCCATACGTTCCTCTGCACGTTGGCGATACAATCGGTAATGCATTTCAGACAGGCGCTCTGCAACATACCATGTGTGCATATTAAATATGAGGCAATATAATTGAAAATATGTCTAAATAACTTTCATTTCAATTGTATAATATTTTGCACTCATTGAAGACTTTTTCATATTCAATATGCTCACATGGTACAAGTGCTTTGTCCTCAAATATTGTCCGAAGGGATAATAGAAACGAGGTAATTTATGCAACTAAATGAAAGCTTACAATGTGAATTATATTCAGAAACATCATAACCCTATTAAATATGATTGTCAAATTTTTGTATAGTAAGCATGCTTAAACATTTCTATCTACCAAAAAATTAACAACCTTATTATTTTCAATTCAGTCTTTAACAATGAAAATGTTAAAAATATTGTATTTTTATAAATAGTCCTGTGGTCTCATTAATATCACAAATAATAATAAAATGATATTTATTAGACATACAACTTAAATAAAATGGTGTAAAATTTTATGTGTAGCAATAATTATATAAACACAAAGTTCACCCCAAACATCAATATATTTAAAAACAAACGTATAGTTAAGAAAGTAATCATAATACACTTACCTAACTTGATAGTGATATTACGTTCCAACTCGTTTTTGAAACGTACAGTTTGAACACCAGATATAGCTTTTACAACTGTGGATTTTCCGTGAGCTACATGACCTATGGTTCCAATATTAATAGTAGCTTGACGAGAAATTACTTCTGGAGAAAGAGCAGAAAGCTTTGTGATATCCTGAAACAAATTTTATCTTATAGACCATATCATTACTGTTTTACCATAACTTTTTTTATTAATGCAATTATAATCTTAACATTCATTTAAGCCGGCCCTAGAATATGAACATAAGCGTTGCATCAGCAGATTTTTATGGGGCCAAAAACAATTTTCCTTTAATTCCGTTGATAGATATTATCTCGCTTTTGAAGTAAACACTTTATATATCAACAGGTATAACAAAATATTAAATAATGCCAAGCGTTATATTCAAATGCCGTTAAAATGCATGAGTATGTGGCGTTTGGGCATAGTTAACCCCAAAAACTGATAGCAAACCACGTGTGTAAAGCTAGCCACAACAATCATTATATACATAAACGTTATAAATAAGAAAAAATATTTGCAAAAGTCAATCTCACAAGTTTAGATAGATCCTGTTGATGTAAATTAGGTTGGGGAACACCAGAACCACGACCTTCTACAGCCGCCATTTTACTTGTTACACATACAAACGATATACCAACGAGCGCTCCTTCACAAATCAGTCACAACGACAGAAGGTGACCACATACATACCATAAATATTAGGTTCATCCATCGACAAAATACATTGTAATTTCGGCCTATGAAATTCTAATTCTTATGCCACGCTTATTAACGTCTTTAAAATTAAATACATTGACCATTGCAATTAAAACCGCTTTAAAACTATACGTTAAATTGAATAGCCATATTTACGTTTAATATGGTTATATACGTTTATATCATTGATATAAAGTGGGCGCCGAAGCAGCACTGTTTTTAATACGAGAATATTAATCATTATTATTTGAATTTCTTTTATTATTGTTGGAACCTACGAGTGAGGAATCTACGTATATGCGTTGTACAAAAGTGACACCTAAAAATTATGTCGAATTTTCAAATTATGCCGCGGCTCAAACAGTTAGCTACTGCAGCTAGACGTCATAACAACATTAGGCATTAATTTAGTTTCTAATATCGCATAAAGGGACAAAATAGCATGTCACTTTGTAAAGAATTATTAATGTGTATTCCATGTAAGGAAAATGTATAAATTTAAAATGAAATAACCGTTGAAAAATTGAAATAGACCCATTTATATGGTCTGTAGATGCAACATGAATATATTATCTATGGACACAACTGTCGGCAAAATAAAGGTAAAACGTACTGAATTAATAAATTCTTTAATTAATGATTATGTACTTTGTATATTTTATAAATTATTTTAGGTATATTTCTTTATTGGTATCGAAAATATTTTTGTTTGTTATAAAGCTCCAGCCATCACCTCAACTAACAATACATTTCTGATCATGGACTGTCCTATTTTATCTGAGCGACATTAAATATAATGTTTATTGTTTGTTTAATTATACTTTATTAATCGGGCTGCAACCCAAATGAATATTTTAAGCTATTTACTTTCACCTACTCATTCAAATTTATGCTTGTAAAGTTGGTATAATAACTGACATATATATCTAAATGCTTAGAATAAAGAGTACTCCAGAAGGTGAGAACACGTGCAAAAGTGTGTCCAAAAAACTACGCATAAAATGCGTAGTTTTAAAACACGACTGTCAGTGCAATTTAAGACACAGCTCTAAAAGGGTATGTGCTTAAAATGTCGGCTAGTGCTATTCCCATCTGCAAAAATATCACTGGAAATATCGAAGTAGATTACTATTAACACAAGCGCGCCATTTTTATTGGTGTTGTCGTCTCTTAAAAAATTGTTTACCCAAATTAAAACATTTTAATTGCTCGATACTGAAAAATGTAAAATTTTATTTGTAAAAAAATCGCGATTTGGAAAATGTCGTTGGAGAATTTGGTGTAACGTTTGAATTTCCGTTATCATATTCAATTATAGAATATTTTACCTATTGCGTATATAATCACTATATGTAGGATTACGGCAAGAAACAAATGTTACATTCCGCCGTCTTCTTTAATTTCTTGAAAAATGCGAACCGATATTGTTTAAAATATGAAGAAATTTTATCACGACATTGAATGCTAATTAATATAAATAATTGTTTCGTCCTACTTTTAATTTCTTTAGTCTGAGATCGAATATTTTCAAACTTTTATTATGGGCTTTTTCGTGTTCTTTTGTACTTTAAGACACTAAGCTAATTGTTTTATTTTTGCATTAAAAGTGTTAAGTGATGAATAAAATGGTAAAATGTGACAAAGTTTTTAAATAATTTTAATCTAAATACTTTGGCCATTAGTTGTGGTCAGAATAAACATTTTAGAAATTTAACATGGCGGCCTTAATACTATTTAATATAAGCCAAGCCATGACCATATAAATCGATACAAATGTGAACCGCACCGCAAGCAAATATATTTATTATATATTTATATATATTATGCGTCGATTTCCTGAAGTTGGTGGGTAAATTTATTCTGCTGGGAACACCGTGCGCGTTGGGGGGAGGCGCTAGTAGGAGGAGAGTGGTGCCCCCTCCACCGATTTTTGGCTTCACCGCGACAGCAAAGAGATTTTGCGTATGCGCCTTTTGATTTACTCTATATTCTAAGCTTTTTCATTAATTTAAACATTGGCACATTTTATCATTTTATTGATTAAAATGGCACACACATGTTTAATGACATTATCATTAAACATGTGTGTGCATGAGCATATGCACGTTCGCGTGTGTATGAACGTATACATGTGTCCGTGCGTGCGTACGAGTGTCTGTTTACACATTAATCTACAAAATTATTTTGGTAATTTTACAAATAATTTTTAAGTTTTGTATTTTACCACCTTTTTTCTGTAGTGGAAGCAGGAAAAGTATATTTTTTGTTTTCATTTGTGTACAGCCCAACGTTTTATTTCTAATAAATAGTTTCAAATATTTACGTGACAACAAATTTTACACAAGCTTAGAACCTGACTTAAATTTTTTTCAAATTAAGTATAAAAAATGATTCGCATCACGCCATTTTTTTTAATATAAGTTAAATAAATATTTTTTTTAAATTTTAACCTTTCCGTCCGATTTATTTGGGCTTAGCAAAATCTTCTTAAGTTACACACGCACGCACGCACGCACGAACGCACGCACGCACGCACGCACGCACGAACGCACGCAGGCACGCACGCACGCACGCAGGCACGCACGCACGCATGCACGCACGCACCCACGCACGCACGCACGCCCGCACGCACGCACGCACGCACACATATAATTAGGGGCATTAAACTAATAATAAATTTTTATAAATAAAATTTTACATTTTCCGGTAGAGCTCCTTTACATACACGTCTTAATCCTCTTTTTGTTTCATATAAATCACTTTCTTTAAAATGTACTAAATATATCACACTGCTTTATGATGATTTCCACTGGGTAGTCTAGTCGAGTTTTCAGCTGAGTCCAAAGCGACTTCAGAACAAGATCACCAGGGAATCTAGATTAGTAGTAAAACATATAAACAAATTTATAAAATTTCATAATAAAATTTTACCATTTTATTCATCACTTAACACTTTTAATACAAAAAGAAAACAATTTAAAGTAAAAAGAGATGTGAAAAAGTCCATAATAAAAGTTTGAAAATATTCGGTCTCATACTAAAGAAATTCAAAATAGGACGAAACAATTATTTATATTAATTAGCATTCAATGTCGTTATAAAATTTCTTCATATTTTAAACAACATCGGTTTGCATTTTTCAAGAAATTAAAGAAGACGGCGGAAATGAGTGAATGTAACATGTGTTTCTTGCCATAATCCTACATATAGTGATTATATACGCAGTAGGTAAAATATTCTAAAATTGAATATGACAACGGAAATTCAAACGTTACATCAAATTCTCCAACGACATTTTCCAAATCCCGATTTCTTTATAAATAAAATTTTACATTTTTCAGTATCGAGCAATTAAGATGTTTTAATTTGGGTAAATAATTTTTTAAGAGGTGACAACAACAATAAAAATGGCGCGCTTCTGTTAATAATAATTTACTTCGATGTTTTAAAATTGCATAGTTAATTGAAAATGAAATTAGGTAATAGTTTTTACGTATGAAAAGTCATCCCCATTTGTTTCTTTTGCAGTCCAGTGATATTTTTGCACGTGGGAATAGCACAAACTGGCATTTTAAGCTATATTGTCACGTAATCTTTCAGAGTTGTGTCTTAAATTGCACTGACAGCCTTGTTTTGACACTACGCATTTTATGCGTTGTTTTTTGGTCACACTATCACGCGCGTTGTCGCCTTCTGGAGTACTCGTTATACTAAGTCTAAATGGCACAGTCAACAGGAATATATGAAAACACGAAAAGTACATAGTGGAATTCAAAAGTTATTTGCTTTACCTTATGGAATTAAGTTCTAATAGAAAATAAGAAGTACGTACACTTACATTATAATGACTATCAAGAAATAAACGCTGATTAGGTTTTAATTGAATAATGACGTGTAAGTCAAAATCAGCAAGTATCTGCACTGCAGTACTTATTAAACCAAATGAGAATTATAACTTATTGCTATCTTACTCACTTTCAAATGTGCTGCGCCGTTTATACACGAACAGTAATAGTCTCTTCTAAACTTTTTCTTCCATGCAATGTCGGATTTATCAAAATATATATGTAATAATGTTTTGTTCGTATATGACTGGATGCGGCCTCTTATTAATTATTTTATTTTTTACCAACTGTAGGTGGTGATGTAATTCAATTAAATAAACACAATTTGGTCGCATTTGTTCATAACAATATGACGTCGACAGTTATAAATGGTACGTTCCCAAAGTAAATAAAAGTAAATTCTCGTATGTGAGCTGTCGGAAGTCTACAAATTCGGAATTATTTGGCTCTAGCGGCATAAATGCAACTCTGCTCTATTTAGGTTATTGCGATGACGTATTGCTCCAATTCAGTTTCTCCATTTATATTTTCATTTATTATATTAATAAACTGTACGGCATAATCGTTATCTTCGTATGGTTGACAAGTTGAATCGATGACCGCCGCTGTTGCTTTAAAGTCAATTATCATATTTCCAATCGTTACATTGAAATATACATGGTAAAATATTTTTAAATCTTTTTTAAAGATTCTATTAATAATCTCTATCACACGACGGCACAACCTAATTAATCTCGCATTTATTAACATGTGCAGGACTCAACAGCACACGTTTTGCTCTTGGTTGTGGCATTTGCGGGTTATATCCACTCTCTTCGATATCGGGGATGGAGTCTCTAAAACCGCAGTCTATTATGAAAACTTCGTTGGCGTTAAGAACCCAATCCCAAGCTATGTCTTCATCCCGCATCATGTGGTTCATTATTGTGGCGTCCAAAAGTAGGGCTGATTATGGCCCCATCACGTCTATTATACACCTGTGTAAACAATTAAAAATGGTTTCAACAAGTTTCGAAACTTGTCCAGACTGTATTTTTTCCTTTGGATTTGGAAATATGAACTTTTTTTAAGCATATATATACATTCTGTTACACACAGTAATGGCCGCAGACTCATTTTGCTTACCACCGAAAATATGACTCGGTATAGATAAGTTTCGAGCCACCACATTTTCTCCAAACGTATGATCAAAACCCAAGTGACGAGAAACAAACTCTTCTGACAAACGTTCTAGATTTATTTGTAATTTTCGTTGTACCATTCTTCTTGACATATTAAACATAAAAGCCAAGAGCTCGCCTGATTCACCGATTCTTATTTTTTGTGAGATAAACTCCCAAAACAGTACCAGGACGGTTGGATCTGCCACCGAGAGATGATGTTTGAAGCAAAACAGCGTTGAACTGTATAAAACATGTGTTCATAATTGTATAAAAATGTATTCGTTGTAATCGATCTTTTCAATGTTGTCAAAGTTTAATTGAGTTCCTCCTTCCAGTTTCCATTGACATAAATTGATTACGTCAAGAACATGAGCGCTATTAAAGTTTTCGTGAACTGGTATCTGAACATTAATAAGTTCTTCCCAATCATTGTTCGTGAAATGAATTTGCCAAACTCGAGCAAGTTTTGGTATGAAGAGTTTATTATTAGGACATAAATGTAACCTGACATATTATGATACAACAAGTGCAGTCACATTCCTAGAATTATGAAATATACTGCGCGCGCTGTATTGGATGCGCGCGAATATCCAGGAATAGTAGAAAGACCAAAGTTCTGTTGTTGTTTACCCTCAATTGCTATTTCTTGGTCTACCTCTCCTTGTACTTAATGGGACAGCGGACCTTGTGCTTGTTGGGGTAATGAACCTTTTACTTTTTATTGGGTCTTGTACTTGCTGGGGTAACGGGTTTTTTATCGCTGATTTTGAAATGCGCGATTAAATGTCTGCCAACATGGTGGCATATTGATTGTGTACCATCAAAAGGAATCTGTAACATTTTTTTCACGGTTATAATAGGCATGACGAAAGATTTTGAAATCCTCTTCCGTAATGGGGGTATACGTTTACTATTTATGAAAAAAACCATATTTCGGTAATTAACTAGAGTTTAACGAAGTATAAAGCCATTTTTCTAATATTTTTACTATGGCGCGCGAAAAAACACGCAGGTGTCATGGCGTCCGCTCTGACGTCACGTTTAGGTAAACAACATGTCAGTGTCTATGACGTGATACAGTTAAAATATTGAGGCTATGAAATAACTAATTTATGGAGGTTATGTTTGTTTTGATCTTGGTTTTCATTCTTATCAATTTTAATTGCTTACTTTTGTTTTTCTAGTTGCCAAGTGACATGGAAAATTATATGGAGTATCATATAATGGGGTCGGTGTCACAAGTACGTATGAAACCAGGATGTATGCCCAAAAAATTTATATGCCAACCAGACAGGAAAACACGAACATCTGACACAATAGACCGACCCCATATAGCTAAGAAACGAAGGATGATGACTCTTCAAGAGTGTGAAAAGCATTTTGAAGAAAAAAGTATAATTACAGAACAATCAAATTCTAAAGAAATTGCATCTGGTAGTTCAGGTACATATTTTGTTAACTTATTTATTAGATTATAGTGTCGCAAAAGCTAATTTTATTCTCATTATTATTTTATACATTGTTAGTACACTCATAACTATCTAATTTACTTTTTCTGTGACTTAGTAAACTCTTATTTGCATTCATAATCATAACATTGCACATAAATAACAAAACATTTGTTTTACAGTTCAGCTGAATGTTGAAGAAGTTCACCAATTGACTCCAAGAGTATTAGATAAATCAATTCAAGTATGCATAAGTAAAACATTCAGAAGTAAAGGTAATCAAGCACAAGTCAGTTTGGTAAATCAGATGACATCACCATTGAAGCCGTCTCTACATTCTGTCTCTACATCACCATTTAAAATCAAGCAAAGTGGTAATAGTAACCCATCAAGATCAAATGTAAATGTTTTGAGAAAGATAGTTGAAGAAATAGAACAATCAGATAGTGATACTTCTTATTCTCTCTCTATAACTCACACAGAATCATCAATATCCATAAAATATCTTCAAATGGAGTCTACATCTGACTGTAGTAAGATGATAGAGGATGACATACAGAGAGAAAAAATAAACGCTTTAGAGTGTACCTTGAAAAAAATTTAAAAAGTCCCCGTTCTTATATTGGTATTCCTTTAAGTTGTTATTACTTAGTTAACTTGATTCAAGAAGAGACAAATATACCGTTATACCATATTTTATTATGTCTAAAAAAGATTAGATTGAATAATTCATTCCGTGAACTTGCTGATGACTTTGGCATGGATAGAACTTATCCAAGCAAAATCTTTTTTAAAAATATACCTATTATAGCAAGTGTAATGCGTCCTTTTATTGTATCGTTAGATAAGGAATTGATAAAAAATAATTTGCCCATGGCTTTTAGGCATAAATACAATAAGGTGACTTGTATAATAGACTGTTTCGAGATTGAAATACAAAAGCCTTCAAAAGCCTTAAATCAAGCTCTTTCCTGGTCTGATTACAAGAAAGCCAACACAATTAAATACCTTATATCTTGTGTACCTAATGGTTTGATAAACTATATTTCAAATGATTATGGAGGCCGAATAACAGACACATGCATTGTTGAAACATCTGACTTTTCAAAATGTTTGCAACCTAATATGTGGGTAATGGCAGATAGAGGATTTAAGCATGTGGAAGTGTATTTAAGAAAAATGGGTGTGCATTTAGTACGACCTCCAAGTGTTGAATTTGGAACTAAGTTATCTAAAGCTCAAGCAAGAGAAACAAAACAAATAGCTAGCTTACGAATTCATGTTGAGCGGGTAATAAGACGGTTACGTGAATTCAACATGTTAAAACCACATGCCTGTCTTAACTTAAGTTTGGTTAAAGTTATTGATGATGTGATAACTATAGCTTCTGGTTTGATTAATATACAAGATTCTCTTATTAAATAAAACACAGATTAAATTTTTGCATTTTTATTTTCTATTCTATACTTTTATATAATAATGGATATACCTGGAATTTCCAAAATGTAATAACACTTTCAAGAAAGTTTGATATATACTTTTCATCAAAAGATATACATAAAATCTCAACATTTTGATTAGTACAAAACTTTGGATCTGCAACACAGAAGTAACAGCTTTTTAGATCACTTAGATACATTTGCATTTGTACCTGGGCATAGCATTTCTTGCTGGGTTTTCCATTTTTTATATAATTCAGGTAAGTTTTGCTACTTATAGGACATTTTATCTCCACAATACTATCTCCACATATTCCATCAGGAGAACCTGCTATCATCGGATATTTTTGGGATATGAACAGTCCACTATTATTGATTTTTTTTCCTAGTTTCTTGGAAACTATTTCTCTTACTTTATTTTCTAAATATCTTCCCCGTTTCATTGCTGGTGAGTCTGGGATCTTCACCCCCATGATAGCAGAAATCAGAGTCCCATCATTGGTCTGGCACCGACTCACTTCATAAGCTCTAGAAGCTGAAAAACTCTGAGGAGTTCAAAACTATTTTAATTTTAGCCAAGTTGGTTGTATCTAGTGCCAAATATCTATAAACATAAACAAAATGTACTTACAAGGAAGTTTTGACGTTTCTAAATTCAGACGAGCAAAATTCTTTATTAGTTGCGAGGAAATCTCCCAACATCAATACATCAATCCTGGGCAAATTTGAGCTGTTTGCCTTGACAAAGCCTGATTCCATTGTGTTAGAGTCAAGTGAAGTCGATTTAATACACATAAACTATTAAAAAATCAATCCAAATGCGTAAGCGGTAGTACGGTCACAGCAAAACACAGTGAAGTTTGTTTGTTTACCTAAACGTTACGTCATGCGCTGTGATTCGTGTTTCAGTCAAAATGGCAGATTGCAGTATTTTAATCTTTTAATTTATTGAAAATCTTATTAATCTCAAAATTTTAAATTAAACTAAATCCGTCTTCTAAATTCTTTTAATATGTATTTTCCCATAAAATCATTAAATTTTTGATTATTTGATACTGTCGTCATGCCTATTCACGTATCATCAAGATATCATGTTATGACTATCTTACTTACCATCGTAGACTATGAAACAAATAGACGCCGCATATTAGGGTACGTTCGAGTGCCAACGTTTTCATCTACAGAGGATAACCTGCGGCCCCGCCCAAAATTTTCATTTCATTCGCGCCCGGCCGCTTTAGAGAGAGTATGTCTGTAATTGTGTTTGCCTTAAATACGTTCAATACTCGTAACTATGCCTTATTGCGAAGGGAATTTATGAGGCAAAAGTTGCAAAAATTCAAGTTGGCTGAAAAATGGCATTACATTTCACCGGTAAGGTCATTTTCTTAATGTAGGTAATTAATATTTAGTTTCATAAAATCTAAACATTAATATAGTGAACAAAAATGGCGCCCGTTTATTTGATCGCTGTCATTTTGCTATTTCAAGTATTCTGTATTTGAAATGTGTTTTGCCAGTGATGTATTAGTAATTATCAAAAATGTCGATATCGTAGGTAATGTAGTAGAGTTAAATGACTTCGTTTTTAATTTTAATTCGTTGATGTATTGATATATGTTGTCATTTAATTTTAATCAAATATTTTAACTTATTTAGATTTCCAAAGTGCCCACAAATTAAAAAAAAATTGATAAATTCTACTGCACGAGATGACAATTGGTTTCCTACATTCGTAGTGTTATATATTCTCGTCATTTCACTGGAGATTGTTTTAAATTCATAAAAAACGACACTCTTTATATGAAAATGCCATCCCAACGCTTAATTTACCAGTGATTGTACGTAATTTATATCGAAATCATATCTTTTTTGCCCTTATGATTACTAAGAATGACATTTTTATTTTTCAGATGTCTATTCCAGGTTAATCTTATTCAATGAATTGGCAAAATATGACGAGTGCTGATTTATAATTAGAAAAAAAGATTATTAGATTTAATTAGAACGTGACCCGTTCTAATTAAATAAAAAAAACTGAATACTTTTCAACAGATTCGAAAATTTATTTTAAAACGTTTAGTGCTTTAAATTTAGTTTAATGTTTCTATTTTTATAAAATTTTAAACTAACTTGCTGAGGGTAAAAAATATCTTGATATCAAAAATTCAGCTATCAAACCTCCCCATAGCCGCATATTTGTTCCATCTGCAAATTCCAAATCACTTGAAGACGTCTCGCCAACACCATCAAATTACAGCTCTCCACGAAACACACTGATCAGTAGAACAATCCGTATTCTAAAAAGTAAATTTCTAACTAAAAATGTAAAAATAAATCGCTTACGTGAGGCAAATCATAGGCTGAAAAGAAAAACGGATTATTAATAAAATTGGAGTCCAAACTCAAGAACTTGTAAAGCGGCACCGTCTCAAAGTTGCAACAGGCAAAGTAAATCGCAGCAATTATTCCGCTGAAGAGCTGACAAAAGCTTATCAATATGCAAAAAAACCTTTGATACATCATTACCTTCAATAAAAATATTATCAAAATGATACAAAACAGTCGATAGTCTTCCCGGTTTCATCAAGGAAGCTTTTGATGCCCTTAAGTTGAAATCGGAGCACTCTGGAATTGTATTTTATGGCACACTAATGTTTGATTAAATTAATATTAAGAACAAAATTGAATATGTTCCACACACTCAAAGAACTCACGGTTATGTGGACTTTGGAAGTGGATTTAATGCTGATTGCGACGATGAATGTAATGAGTCTTCAGTTTTTCTGGTAGTTCCATTTAATGCTATATTCAAAGTGCCCATTGGTTATTTTCTGGTAAACAAAGTAACAGCGGATCAAAAAACAATGTCAGTTCGTCAGGCAATACAAATTTGTAAAGAAGCAAATTTTATCGTCAAAGCTTTGACTTTTGATAGATGTCCAACGAACATTACCATGGCAAAAATACTAGGTTGTGATTTGAGTCTTTCAGACATGGAAACAACTTTTACAATAGATAACCAACAAATAACAGTATTTTAGGCCCAGTACACATGATAAAACTTATGAGGAATAGTTTTGAATTCTATAAAAATTTAATTGACAATGAGGGTAACAAAATAAAGTGGTCTCATATAAAAAATCTGCATGACATTCAGGAAAAAGAATCATTCCATGTAGCCAATAAACTTCGATCGAAGCATCTCAACTTCAAAAATAATATAATGATAGTAAAACTCGCAACATAACTCTTTAGTAGAAGCGTTTCCACAGTGTATTATTTTGTTGTAGAGAACTGAAATTACCGAGTATTGAAAAAGCCATAACAGTTACTAATATGCTATTGTTACTGAATGATCTTTTCGATATTCTAGATTCCAAATCTACGGTTACGGTTTAAAACTAGCTATGAACATAGATAACCATGCGACAGTTTCTCAAAAATTAGATGAAACAAAAAACTTTTTAAAAACGTTAAAGGTGCATGTCACGTCAATATACAATAAAATATTAAAATTGCTTGAGTCTCCGCGGTATACTGTCTTATTAGGCATGTGCATATGAATCGAAAGTGCAAATTTTGCACTTTCGATTCTTTTTAAAAATTTAATTCAAAACGAAAATATTCCATTAAATTACTTAACCCTTCCCATAAAATCAGTCAAGATCATTTACAATTATCGCTTTGTAATATTAGATCGAAACTGGTAGCAAATGATAACCCTATACCACGTCAATTTGAAGCAGCTTATAAAAAGATATTAGTTCACACTGAACTCTGCAATATAGGCACTGCAAACTGTATTCCTCTTGAATGTATTTCAATTTTAAATTGTTCCTCTTCCGTCGACAAAATTATTATGACATAGTTGAAATAGTTGAAGTAGACTTGGAAAATAGTGATTTTGTTTACGCTTTACAACAAATTAATTTGTCACTATTTTCAGAAACGTATCCTACCATAGAAGCGAGGTAAAATAGCCTCATTTGTTTAAGAAATTAAGGGTGGCTTAATACATCCTTCTGACTATGTTGTCAAAATTTAACGGCGATGCGAAGTTGTCATTCGAAGTAACGAAAATTACAGAAAGTTTGAACCAGAGAATCGAACTCTGTATTTTGTTACGAAAACCTTACTCACTTTTACAAACGAAACATTATTTTCGGACATATTAAATCATCAGTTTAATTACGAAAATAGCAATCATCTAATAGATTTAGCCAAAAGTGTTATGGAAAAATACATTAACGTACGACTAGTTTGTTTAACAAAAAAGTAAATCATTTGAGGGGACAATAGACGAAGTGAAACTTCTTTACAATCGTTGTGATTTGAAACTCGACGAAACGAAAATGCGTCACCACAAAGAAAAAAGTGAAGCTTCTTTAGAATCGTTGTGATTTAAATTTTAGATCTCCTCTTTATGCCATGCTTCGTCGTATTGCCCTCTCGTCTACTAAGCATTGTACATATGTGTGCGCCTGTATATTCCCGAGTTAAAGCGAGAGAACAAGCGTCGGTACATAGAGTAACCAATAAGAGGGCTCACCGGAAGTGAAAATTTGAAACGCTAATGTCGGATTCCTCAGCAAAGGGCGTTTAGATGTATTCAACTTGCGGGTTTCCGGCTGGGCGCCATACTTTTTCTCGCCGTCTAGCGTATAACACACGCATGGCATTACTTCGTATTGAAAAAGTACAATATTGAAAATTCTTATGTGGCCTCTCGCATATATTTTCTACGGAAAAATTTTATATTTAATAGTGTTTTTATAAGTATTTTCCTATCCATTTACGTACTAATAAGTTATTTTTATTGTATTATAGTTCATAGTAATGGCGTGTATTGTAACCGGCTGGCATAACACTCAAAAAACTGCAAAATAATTCTCATTTTTCAAGCTTCCAAAATGTGAAACTCTGTAAGTATCGTTCGTAGTTTAATTTTGTATTACCAAATAAGATAAGAAAGTATTTTTTAAATTCCGTGAACGTAGTCATTTACACGTGTATAATTATTGAAGTTATACTTCTTTAGGCGCGTTATGAAAAAATGATGAGAGTGAAATTTTAAGATTCGTCACACAAAAGTTACAGTATGAAGTTGCAGTTATTGAGACTATATATTAATACCAATATTTTGTACGAAACTTACGTTGGGGGCGTAGCTCAGATGGTAGAGCGCCCGCTTAGCATGTGAGAGGTACCGAGATCGATACCCGGCGCCTCCAAGACATGTTTTTAATTTTTGGATTCTGCATTTTATTTGTCTTTCGAATAATTTAAAAATGTTTGGTGTCATTAATTGTGATTCTTTATTTATATTACTAATAAATCTAATATCCAAGTTTCACAAATAAATACTTATACAGAGAGGCAGATGAAATTTAAAAACAATATTTTTTAAAATTTGATGCAGATTTACTTGATGATGATTTTAATTTATGCAGATAATAGATAAAAACAATATTACCATAAGGCATTTAGCTTTATGGTAATATTGTTTTAATCTTTATTTTGTATGCACTTTTCATACAGAATTAAAATATCAATTAGTTTATAATTTCCCTACATCAGCGCAGCGCCATCTTTTGATAGATATGATTATTAATTTAACGTAACAAAAATACTTCAAGTATATAATATTGACGCAGTGAGCCGCTTTTTCATTTGAATTTACTGGACAAAAAAATATAAGTGCGATTTATATATGTGCTGATAAATTATATTCAGTAGTGATTTAAATTCAATATTTTGATAATATATTTACTATTCGTAAATATTAGTGAAAAAATTGTGTTTATAGACTTTTTCAAGTGCTCCAATATAATTGAGGTTATCTATCCGTATGTATTATTTAATGATGCCAAAGAAGTATAATTTCTCACGCGCGTACATAAGTACACGCACCTTTCTTTTTTTTACAACCACAAATTATGTCGTAATTTTTGTTTGTTTATTATTATCAAATAATATAAGAAAGTATTTTTAAATTCCTTCAACGTGAACATTTACACCTGAATAACTATGTTTATAACCACAAATTATGTCGTAATTTTTGTTTGTTTATTATTATCAAATAATATAAGAAAGTTTTTTAAATTCAGTCAACGTGAACATTTACACCTGAATAATTATGTTTATAACCACAAATTATGTCGTAATTTTTGTTTGTTTATTATTATCAAATAATATAAGAAAGTATTTTTAAATTCTGTCAACGTGAACATTTACACCTGAATAACTATGTTTATAACCATAAATTAATACGAAATTTTTGTTTTGTCCGCAGGGGATGAGTTGGCAGTCGGATTTCAAAACCACTGCTACAGAACTTGACGAACCCTGGAGGAAATACTTTTAATAAAATATATACTGTAATATTGTAAGAATACCAACTTGAATTCGAAGCTTTAACGAAATTTGGAAATAAATTTCTTCCATTGAGACATGCTAAGAAATAAACACTATAGAATACGCATTAACATCCATATATGTATGTATTGTCCGTGTGTATTTTTCTACTTTCAGCTCTGCAGTAGAGGACATCTATAAACTATTATGGACACAGCGCTGCAAGCTTCTCAGATTATAATCTACCTGAAGAGCGTGAAAGTCAGAGAAACCTTGAAGCATGCTTTTTGAAATCACTTGAGAATTCAAATATATTTTTGAAATAATTACCTATTAGAATACTATAATTGTAAAATCTCTGATAAAGGTTTTGTAAAATTTTAGTTACTCTAAAGTTTTAATAAAAATTTATGAAAATAAGAATGTTTTTTAATATATTGTTTAATAAATTCCAATTCAATGTTTTATCACAATGCCATCTATGGGTGATAATTCCATCTAGACAGCGCCATCTTTTGGTCTTGGTAATAATTGAAGCGCCACCTGGTGAGTCGGCTTCCAATTATCCATATAAAAGTAGACCACTTTTTTGTTATGTTTTAGTATGGGAGTGTCCGTTCTGTACTCTATTCTGTTCGTCGGTATATATCTATATTGCACACTGTCTAATACATGCTCTGGTCCAAGCGTTCTACGTGCATATGTTAGTATGTGTGTTAATACGTGTGTATGCGCCTGAGTATTAGAAAGCTTTAGTAAAAAGCCAGCGCGATGTATATTTTTATTTGTGTGAATATTTTTTTATTTAAGAGTAGTTTAATATAATGCGCGTACATTATTGCATTTTAAAATAATAATCTTGCATTGTTCCTGATTCGTCGAATTAATATTCATCATATAATATCAATGTAATAATACAATCACATATATTTTAAAATTTTAAGTTTTCCCTTCTATCGTATGATCATAAGCACACACCAGAATTTTTATTTTTTTTTATAATCACTAAAACCTCACTTTTTACACGAGATTCTTATTTTAAAATAATCCGTAATCAATTTTGTTAAACTTTTTAATACAGTAGTTTTCTTTGTTCTGTATATTATTTTACACAGAACTAAGAAAAATACTACCTTCTAATGAGAGACATAAGACTAACGAACCCACATACATTATACAAACATTCAAATATACATACATTCAAACACACCTGTCGCATTGACAATATTAATTTGATAAGTTAATTTGTTATCTCATATATTTGTGTATCAATAAAATTTGTAATTAAATATGTTAACACAATTACTTAATAAATTTGTGCGAATATATTATTGTTTTTTGTAATACACGACAAAAATATCGATAATCGATAATAAGATTCATATCCCTACGTCGCTGAAACTGTGGATTGGCCACACAGAAGTCTGTGATTGGCCATTTCAAAATGGGTGAAAGAAGGCGTGATATATCATGCTCTCTTTCACCTATTTAGAAGAGACCAATCCACAACTATTAAACAAATGTTTTTAACTAATCCAAATACAGCGTTTCACTTACACCACCCTACATCCCGCAACATTTTGACACGTTTGTTTTCATTACGAAATGATTCCATGCGGCGTCTTCTTGTTAAGTGGTCTGTACTTGCCACTGAAGTTTTCTACGAGAACCTCAACACTGTCCTCCGCTCAATTGGGCGGAGAAAAGGAGAAATCCTGGAGGATTTCATTCACCAGAACCGCCTCCTGCTATGCTACTTACCCGATATGCCCGTAACGTTATCGGGACCCTCGGGAGAGAGTGATATTGATATCACTCTCATCTCGAGTGGGCTTGCGGGTCGAACCAAGCGTCTTCTCGAGTGACGACAGAGCAATTCTTTTCTCTATCTCCCAGACGCTCCCCTCCCCAGAAGCTGAGGCGCGAACCGGCACCCGATTCAAGACGGGATGCCAAGACTGGAATGAATTTGTGCAATTTTTCCGCCGAGAGCTCGATGATTTTTCTAAATTATCGAAACACTTAGAGTTCTCTAATACTATGGCTGTTGAGTTTCAGAACGCGAGGATCATTAGTGCCGAGGGAGGATTGGGCACGCTCCGGCTGGGCCCACCGAAAAAGAACCCCTGGTGGAGCAGCACCTTGGAGGCGGAGCGTTGGGAGTACAGGAAGAAAAGAGTAACTTTTACGTAATTTGTCCAAATTTTCCGCCAAGAGTTCGACAACTTGTCCAAATTGTCGAAACGAGCAGATTGCCCTAACATAATGGCTGTTGAGTTTCAGGAGAAAAACCCTTCGTGAAGCAGCATTCTCCAAGTCCTGCAATGGGAATACCGTAAAAAAAGAAGTAACTACCAGCGCGCTAAGAACCACGGAACTGATTGGGAATTTGTTGAGGCTCACCGGGTGGCCTTAGTAGACGCCCGTCGTACTTATAAAACCGAAGTTAAGCGGACAGGGCACTCCCATTTTCGAAACTTTGTAACCCGAGTAGAAAATTTGGATCCCTGGGGTGCATGAGTATATGGAGCCCCTGGAAACCCTTTGTTTTTAGCGCCCTCAAGAGGACCAATGGGAGTTATATCGGGAACATTAGCGCAACCCTCGAATACTTGTCGACATCGCTCTTCCCTGATGACTTCCCTTATGAGCTTACCCCAGATAACAGCTCTGATCTGGAGCTACGACACTCAGAGGTTGGACGCCATCGAGGAGAACCTTGATTCGAAAAAGGCTCCAGGCATTGATAGAATCGATAATCGACTGGTAAAAGTTGCATAAAAAAACGCGGCGCATGAGATACTTGCGATCCGTACCGGCCACGTTCCGAAGGTGTGGAAAGTCGAGAGGCTTAAAATTATACCTAATGGGAAATTTCCTAGCGATCCAAAATTTTACAGACCATTACGCTCCTTCCGGCCTTCGGGAAGTCGCTCGAGCGAATATTGGAGGCGCGCCTATTGGTGCGACTATCTAACTCGCCGGGTTCTGATAGGCAATTCGGTTTCCGTTCCGGAGCGTCCACATCTGACGCGATCTCTTCTGCCTTGTCTTTGGTTAATGCGTGCCCAGAATAACTCTACTCTCATACTTATGTATACGGCAATATACCTTGGTATATTGACCGATGCGCCTTTGGTTTAAGCTCAGTGGTGCGTTCTGATCCAGCAGGTCAGACATCAGACCAAAGCTTATAAAACCTGTTCAACGGATGCATTGCCGATTTTCGCGGGTCTTCTGCCTGCCGACTTCTTGATTGCAGAACGCACGGCGAATTTCATCTTGGCACGAGGTAGGAGTTTTGTTGCGGGTCTATTAAATTTTGAGTTTTTGACTAATGAATCCCTTGTAGAAAGAAAGAGACGTACTTCAGAGATCGTCGTTGATCATTAGCAGTCTAGGTGGTCCTTCACCGATTCCAAGGGGGATACGACTATCTGATTTCCCGATGTATCTGAGCGGCTAAGTAAAAACTGGGTCGTCTCTGATTATTATGCTTCACAATTATTAACGGGGCATGACGCATTTCGTGCCAGCTTACGTAGATTGGCTCTTTGAGGTAGTCCGACGTGTACCTGCAGATTTGAGATGCAGGACATGAGTCATGTTTTGTTCTAATGCATTGAGCACGACGATGCGCGTAGAGTTAAGTATTAAATATTAAAGTACTAAATATTAACGTAGAACCACGCGGTGTCTTAGAACGTGGTATCTTTAGTCACCGAGACTTGGTTGAGGATGGACCGATCTTTGAGTCATTTAGAACGTTCGTAAAATGTAGTAAAAAATAGAGATCCTAAGTGATTGATTGAGGAGGGACAGACTCTAACCATTGGTGCTGTGCAATATTTAACCATTGGTGCAGCGGTAAAGCATTGAATCATGTACGGGCCTGGATGAAAGTCTGAGTTGTAATCTCGACGCTTGTCATACTGGTAATTTAATCTCACCATTACCCGATCTTTCATCATTCTAAATTACTGCAGTGAGCACGAAGATGCGCGTAGAGAGCACGCGTCTTAACAGAGAATTCTTAGAGTAGAATCATGCGGAGCTTTAGAACGTGACATCTTTAATCACCGAGACTTGGTTGAGAATGGTTAATGGCTTTGAGTCATTTAGAGCGTTCGCTAAGTGCGTTCTTGAAAAAATGGACATCCTAAATGATTCATTGAGAAGGGATAGACTCTAACCTTATTGGGTGTAAGCGCTGAGATTGTAGATACGGGATCCTATTAGGGGACCTTTGATGATCCCCTCTTTTGTACGAGGGGTGATGTTGTAGGTCCCAGGAGGGGCCCCGACACAACCCGGGTGGAAAAGGCGGGAATAGTGTCATACTGGTAAAACAAAAATAAAATTTTAAAAAATGTATTAAGATGATATATGAAAAGCATTGAAATATATTTTATTTTAATATATACACAAAAATGCTAAGAATTGACCACTAGTAGCATTATTCTTGTAACAATAATACTGCGTGTTTATGATATCTTTCGAAAAATAATTGTGTTAACTTGTATATTGTTAACTTCTATGAGGTAACACACGAAACACCATTATTTTGTCTTTCCACTTCATCTAAATTCTAATCCAAAAGCAAACAGAGTTCAATAAACAAGCCATAGTCGATATAACCACAATAATAGGAATTCAGGAAACGCACAGATCGCAAGGGCGGATGACGTAGGACTCACCTGTGGTAGGATTGCAAGGGTCCTACGCTATCCGCGAGTGCGAAGTGATGAGTGGGAAGTGAGAAGGGGCGATTGATGTGCGACGGCAACAAAATCAGTTTGAGGTAATAACGTGCGAGAACGAGACGGTCTATAGATGCCACTTTTCACATAGACCTTGCAAGTGCCAGAGTGTGGCATACTAAAACTATTAAAAAAATCAATCACTAACTGGAGTTATCTATCAGTAACTTTTTAATCACAGCAATTTATTTATTTCAATAGAGTTCCACATACGGAGCTATCGCATAGTAATTAGTCCCTAACGCGGAGTACTTTAGTTTGAAGAAACTCAAACTGTTGGTAACAGTGCTACTTGTTAAGGACTAACACAATGAACTATAATGAAATTGAGAGACTTCCTTATTTATATAATTACCAGCTGAGTGATTATTGGCGCTATAATATTACTGATAAAGCGTGAATTGGTTTGAAAGATTGGCCAGAAAGTTAATTTATCATATATGTATATAATATTTCTTTTAAGAAACGATAACGATATTATAGAAAGCACAAATTTTATATTATTTCATTTAAATTATACAATATAATTTCCCTGTCACGGAAGAGTTGTTTGTGGAATATTAAAAAAGCTGAATGAACTATAATTTATTTGAGGGTATTATAGTGGAGGTATTATGTTTAAAATTGAGGTTATATTATTCTCAAATTACCTTTGTAGTCCAAAGACTCTTCCCTACTTCTAATATAATTATGCAGTATGCACACTACTTTTACAAAATTATTTGATATTTTTGCGGATCATGTCATTGCATGGAATTCTTAACCCCCTAACCACGTTTGAATGAATGTAAATATCCCATCAGCGTTACAAAAAACCATTATATTTTATGGAATAGTATGAATTAGATGTGTTTACCCCCAAAATGACCCAAAACAGAGAGTTTCCCAAATTCCATAGTAAATTCATTCGTTTTGCTATTCTCAACACATCCCATATAATTTACAGTTTCCGCTACTATAAATGACACTATTGTTCTCTCCTGAGTTACACGGGGATATCTCCTAGCATTCATTTTCCTTGAAGACGAACATGAATTTGACATTGCCGAACAGCAGCATATTAGAAATGTAACGAACATATTTCCAGTTAGTAGTTTTTTTTTGGGAGTTATTTCATTAAGAGTTAGACTATGTCGAAACAACCTTGACTCGATGAAGGCCCCAGGTATTGATAGAATCGATAACAGGATTGATAAGTTATGGAGTATGAAATACTGCGACGCGTGAAATACTTGCAACCTTTAGCCGCTGTCTTCGTGAGGGTCACTTTCCGAAGGTTTCGAAAAAGACAAAGTTTAAAGTCATACCGTATAGTAAAGGGAAACCCCTAGCGATTCGAGATTCTATAAACCCGGAAAATGTTTGAGCGTGTACTAGCGGCGCGTATGTTTGCGCAACTATCTCGTTCGCCGGTGTCAGAAAATCAATTCAGTTTTCATTCCGCAACATAGATGCAATTTCTGCTGCTTTATCTGTGGTTGACACACGTCCAGACCAACATGTTCAAGGAGTTTTCTTGGACATTTTCGGCGTGTTTAATAATGCCTGATGATCAGCCATTTTGTATGGCTTAGAGTTCCGGGAAGCATCAGTGGACCTCCACCGGTTAGTAATTACCGGTTAATTATTTCGAGATCGATTTGTCTACATGCATGACCAAGATATTGAGGTAGAGATTATATTAACCGGAGGCTGCCCGCAAGGTTCGGCTCCCGGTCCTATCTTGCAAAATGCTATGTTCGATGGTATACTCACGATACTCCTTCAGAAATGCGGTACCATCGCGTACGCAGATGATACTTTACTCATAGTCGCAGTCGGAGGAGTGAGTCTTAGATAAATAGAGAATCGGGCAGCGGACTTCCGGGTACAGGTTACATGACTGAGGTACTAAGAATAAGGTCAGCTATGTCCCCCAAAAGACTGAGCCTGTCCTCTTCAAGAGCAGACTGGCAAGGAAGCCGTCTATGGTGATGACTGAATCCAGGACGGGTGTGTAGAACCAGGTTACATAACTTGGTATAGTCCTCGATACACGGCGGAGCTGCCACGGGCGCGATACGTTGGTGAAAGAGCAAGTGTTGCTTTCCATTTCAAGGATTCCTTACCTCAACCCTCAATCTAATATATACGGCAATATGCTTTGGTATATTTAACTAAGCGCCCACGGTGTGGATGTCGTGGTGCGTCGGACTCCATCAAATAAGACGGGTTGTGCTTCGACCGCAGCACGCGTCGTTTATGGCCCTGACCAAAGTCTATAGAACTGACTCTACGGTTGCGTTGCCGGTTTTGACTTGTCTTTTACCTGGCGATCTCGCAATCATGGAGCACGCGGAAAATTTCACGTGGCGGGAGCTTCGATACGAGTCCGCTGCCTTTGAGTTTTTTGGCAGAGAAATCCCTTATTAATTGAAAGAGACATATTTTAGAGATTGTTTATGCTCACTAGTAGTCTAGATGGACTCCCCTCGATTCCAAGGGGAAAACTACTAGATTTTTCCCGTTATATGTTTAAGCGGTTGAACAAGTCATGTCTCGTTAGCGATTATTATATCTCATAGCCCTTAACAGGGCTTGGCGCATTCTGCGCCAGCTTACATAGTATATACCAGCTATGCTTTAAGGGATAGCCCGGCGTATTTCTGCGATGTTGATATGCAGGACACGGGTCACGTGTTATTCCACTGTAGTGAGCATGATGGCGTGCATAGAATTTTATTGGAAAGTACGTGTCCTAGCATTACAGTGGAATAATGCGATATTTTAAAAGTGGTTTATTTAGTCACCATGACTTCTTGGAGAGGCCTTGAGACGAATAGTGTATTGCTCTCTCTAACAAAATATGATGCAAAGTTGGTTAACGAATATGAAATGAATATTCTTCCACCTTGTTATGAAATTAATATAAAGGAAGATGGAAGAATATTCGTGTTTACGCGACACATGAAATCAGCCCCAAGTGGATCATTCGCAAAGTAACAGAAACCGCATTATTTAGCAGATGCAATGTATTTTTGCGTTACATTTTTAAAAATTTATTTCTCTATGTATTGAGCCATTTATCTCGGAAACACGAAGGAACAGACATCCCACAAAGATAAGATGCTGCCACTCTGTTTGTATCTACAATCCATTCCTTTACTATTTATCTATTTACCTTTTCCATATCACAATCTTTTGTGCTTGCGTCACTCCAATCATATCATTTACTGCCTCCATCACACAAATCGTACTATACTGACTGTAGTACCCTAATTGTTGTTGTGTAATCAGTCTTACAAGACAACAAAAATAAAAGATTACATGAAGATTAATCAGATGAGAATTTCGTCGAATATTTTAGGGTGAAAAGATAAGCTAGAAGATGTTAAATATCCCCACGACAAGAAGTTAATCAAATTTTTTCGTTAAGTTTATTTTCGGATATGTATCAAATATCTTTATGCCAAATTACAAAATTAAAAAAAGATGTTATGGGTTTGATAGACGAAATTAAAGGAAATACTTTTGTCTCGATGTCGACAGAATTCTCGACTGCTCAAATTGTTCGGAATCCAGAAACTGATATTCAAATGACTTCGCTCTATTAATGGTTAAGTGGACAAACGTTAGTGAGTGACAATAAAAATAAATGAGTAAATTATACGATATAGTAATTTAATTTCTATTTCCTGATTTAATTTTTGTACGTTTTATTTTTTAATATAAAGCCATAATGAAAAAAAAACCTTTTGAATGTTATTAATATGCTCATTTCTGCACTGACACTTTCTCCATTTGGAATATTATTCTTATAAATATACGGAGAAAGTATTTATTACACATTCTATAATGTGCCAAACATTTTGTACCATTTTTTTGCAGTTCTTTTGCATTAACGAATGCTCGGCAATTGACAATTTTTTTTTCAAAATAAGGATGGAACCAATACATTCCATTTTTGTATTGCCTTTTCCTTCTTAGATTATAAATATAAAAAATAAAATTTTCGTCACTTGAGTCAACAGACATCGTGAGGCTAAAATTAACCAAGGGTGACTAAAATTAGAAAAAATTGAGTAACATTGTGTGTGGAATTTTGTTAGACACTAGTTTTTTTTCAGTAGCGTCATGTGACATAGGCTTAACACCTAGGTAGGTGATAGGCCAAAATTATTAATCCTATTAATATGGTATCCTAATTAATAATTTTCGATTTCGTTTATTTATATATAAACTTAAATTGAAATCAGGTGAGAGTAATTATGCATTCCTTTATTTAACATAAGGTATGTATCGTTACACTATTGTTAGATTCTGTTTGTTGCAAAAATATTCCACTTTAAATGAAAATGAAACCAAACTAAATACTCAACACAGTCCAGTATAAAACATCAATCTAGTTAAATTGATTATGATCACTGTTATTACATTGGTATTAAATCTTTACGAGAATGTGCAAAAATGTTTATAAAATCGTGCATAAACTAGTTTTAACCTGCGACATCGCTCACGTGGAAAAGAGAAAAAAATGGTAATGTAGTTTAAAAATAATATTGTTGTGAAAATAGTGGCTTTAGAAATGGTTAAATTACGAAATTTTGCTTGTACTACACAATCAAAATTTCGCGGATATGGGGTCGAGTAATTGAGACGCGAAAAGAAGACAAGAAATGTACAACAAAATCACTTTCGTATTTATAATATTAGTTAGGATAATAGAGACTATAATAAATCAGTTTTTATCATTTATATTGCACTCTTGTTACGAATTTTTAAAATGAGCTCTCCATATTCGAGGGGGAGAAATTCGGTATTTGACAAATGTACTTGTAGTAGGCAAGTACTTCAATCTACCATTTTTAGAGATAAAAATATATCAATATAAAAGAACAAATAAAATATCCTATTTGGCAACAACCGACTTGAGTTTTTTAGCATATAATATTTTTCTCAAAAAATTTTATTTTTAAAATTTATGAGTGTCTCCGTTCTACAGCACCTCCGTTCTACAGCATATCCCCAGGAGGCTTAATTCACATAATACTCAAACTCCAAGTCGAATTCACCTTTTGCTGTAAAAATACATCTATCAATTCAATATTTTTCACGTTTCCAATGAAAATCCGTAAAGAGTTAGCCTCGTCCGACAATGTCTTATTACATGTGAAGTTATTTAAAATGTCTTCATTCGTGTTCTTTTTGTTCATTTTTCTAGAGTAACGTTCACAATATCACCTAAAATATTTATTTCTCGACTCAGCAGCTTCTTCAAATAACACTCCAATTGGTATTATTCCCAAATTTTTAATCATCTCTGCGTCATGTACGAGATCTTTATATACGCTTGCGGGCGTATAATAATAGTAAAAGTCTATATCAAATTTTACAACTCATTTAGCAAATTCTTTAAATTTCTGTTGGTTGTCCTGAGAAAGTGCTTTTAAAATAATGAAAAATTTTCATCGATTCCAGTAGGAGAAACCGTTGTTTTGACATTCGCGAAAAATGTCCTGGCAGTATTTCCATCAGTCATTGTACGGTAGTCTTGTTTTATGATATAAATTAACAATGTATTTACAGTGTAATAATATACTAAAAGCCTCCTGAATTTATTAATTTCTTCTTTCTGTTATTGTTTTGCCCTGACTTTTGACCACCCATGTCTTTAAATCTAATATGTAGCCTGTATGAAGTATACAATCTATAAAGTACATTCAAATATGCAATGATGATATACCATATTGATGTAAACCAGTGTCTATATTCTTTTTTAGAATTGCCTTCAAATTATTCGTCTCTTTTGATGTCGCTTTTACAGATGTCGTATAACTGTGCTAACGAATCGTATAAGATTGAAGATGCTTTCCCATAGTAAGAAATAATGAATGAGAGACTTTAATTTCCTCGAGTTCACTCGTTTTAAAATTCTTAATTTCGGATTCGATTGCATTTTTTCCTCATTACTTTTTTTAAAATTCCTTTATTGGCTATACGTGATACGATTTTAATATACAAATAATTAATTATCATTGATGAAATACACTGATTTTATTTACAAGTAAGTCGTGTGTGGGTTTACTATATCAACGTTCAGCTCCCAGATAAATTAAGTTTTTTCATGAAGTGAATTCACGTGGTTCAATATGTTTTAGTTTTCTTAGTCCGTCGGTAATATCCAAAAATAGAATAGCTTTGGCTTCAGTTGTCTATTATAAACAATTCTCGGTATATCCAAGTTGTTGGCAATTTGTACATTATGCAATTCCTTTTACCTTTTTAGTCCAATGGTCGCCTTGCAATGCAGCAAGTTACACAGACATATTATTTTCTTTTTGTCGGATATATTGAATAATGGAAAATGTTTGTAACCTTGTTCATCGCCAATTGCTGTCTTTTTTTGAATATTTAGGACATCAAGAACATCGTGTCCCAGTTTATTGATTGCGAATTTTATTTCACTGATATCTGCTGGATCTGGATTTTCGTTTTTTTTATTTTACTGTTTTCGGGTTTAGTTTAATTATTTTTTTTCTTTGTTAGTAATATATTCGTTGATACGCTTTCTTCATGGTTCTGTTTTTTTCATTGTTTTTATTGCTTCGGACTTTGACTTATTGAGCGGCTGGCAAAGCGCCACACGATTATAAATAAACAAAACCAATGTTTGTGAACAAAGTTATTATTAAATTCACACTTTGTTGTCAATTTTAAAACACCCACTTTTCTACCAATGTTTCGTTCGTAAAGCCGCTGTATTGTACTAATTGTGTTTTTTTAAAATTATAATTATGTACTATTTACATGTTAGCAACTTTATCTAACTTTAATAACCACATTATGTCATTTATCAACTCAAACTATTAATTTGTCACAAGTATATATTATATTTAACAGGAGCTAACCAAGTCACGTCCGTAGCCACTGATGAAAGGTCGTTCACTTCTTTCATTATAGTGGGATACGGTCGACCCAAGCATGTAGAATTTGCGAGTCATTTTCCCAGACAACATTTCTCCGGAAACAAATTTAATAAGTACTAAACTTCTCATACTAAAATCCTCTACTGTGTCTGGTCCCAGATGTTGTTTATAATTAGCTTGATTTGAAGTGCCATCTAAACCCCATTTACTAACTAAAGTCAATTCTTCACATTATCATTGTCAATGTTTGTAGTATTCAGAAGTCTGCTTGTAGTTAAATCTAACAGGGTCTAGAATTTTATCTTTGCTGTATTATTGTTTAATGTTTTATTTCTTGGGTGAGGAAAACATTCCTGTTTAGCTCACTGAATTTTATATTAAGAAGGAAATAAGTATTCATTCTTTTTCTGAATACTATTTCTTAAAATATTGAAACTGATCAAATGGTAGTAACCATTTGATTAGTTTCGGTGATAAAACTAAACCTAAGACTTCGCCAGGAAAAATTTAGCTTTCACATTCTTGTAAAAAAATACATTTTTATAACTAACTCTTGTAGATTTTAAATAGTATTTAAGCAATGTCTTGTTTTCCGTGAGCTTTTAACTTAAGATTATGTGCAAACGCTATCTTCTTGGAAGAAAAAGTAGAGGCAAAGTAGTCAGCACGTTTCTTTTCTTTCGCTTATTTCTTAATTCAGTAGAAGGCTTTCTTAGGCTTATCACAGTGGATGTTCATAAAGTATAATAGGTGACGCAAAATCAGCAGATGTACTAGGTCCAGGTAAGTCGTTAATGTTTTTCATGGTACTCTTAATACAATCGGGCCATTCAATAAATGATTACTACCACTCACTGTAATTTTTATAAACATTCCTTCATTGCTGTCGGACATTTTACATCTGCTATTAAGGTTATAGTAATATTTCGCACAAATTGCTTTCAAATTTTGATCACTTGTGCTTTTACCCCGGGGTAAATCTTCTCGGGGATAGAAATTGAAAAATTGAAAATAGCTGCATAAATAAATAGAGTAATAGTACTCTTTCAATTACTCGTGATTAAAAATGATGATTTTTCATCAAAAAATGCACATTTTTGATAGGTTTTTCATGAATAACTCGAAAAATTAACATTATATCGAAAAAGGGTTATGACAAAAAATTAAGCTTATAAAAAAAGGAGAAGAATATTTTTTTGGTTCTTTAAATGGAATAGTAACCGAACCATGGCTCACGGAAGGTAACGTCTCCTATGCCGAAAATTAGAATAAAAGCGGTTAATATTAAATAATGGAAAAACGAAGCATTATTCAGGGAAAACTAATTATACTTTTTTAAAGTACGTGAAAAAACCTTAAGTCGTTGGAAGGCTTGGAAATAGTTTCTGTAGGCCCACACCACATCCTGCCTAGTTCTGCTTCGTTACTATGAAAAGTAAATAAAGAATTAACGTACACTTGAAAACTAAATAAAGAATTAATGAAAAGTAAATAAAGAATTAACGTTATACTCTATGAAAACTCTATGAAAAGTAAATAAAGAATTAACGTTATACTCTATGAAAACTCTATGAAAAGTAAATAAAGAATTAACGTTATACTCTATGAAAACTCTATGAAAAGTAAATAAAGAATTAACGTTAAAGAATTAACGTCTTCAAAAGAAAACATTCTCCTGGAAATAAGTTTTTAAAAAAAGATAAAGAAACATTCTGACACTGAATTTTGAATGCTATTAGAAAAAAAGCCAGCTGAAAAAATATTCTTTTCGTTGCGACACTGATAGGTAAGACTGATGAAAGACACCAGTTACATGAAATAAAGTATAATTTAAATATGATACTAAAACTAAAATCATACATTTTTTTATGAAAAAACTAATTATTGATACGAAATAGAGTTTCCGGAATTATGATATTGAACTTATCAATTTCAGAACTATTAACGCAAAATTTCGGAATTCCGAAATCCATGGTTTATTTTTTCTTTTATTTTTGTATTTGATTCTAATTTTTTTTTATTTCGCATGTCGAATAACAAATATTATATAATTAAACGTATAAACAAAGTAAAAGTAAAAATGTTACGCTATGAAACATTTTCTCTTACTTCATGCGCTCGTATTTATTACATGAACTAGTCGATCAATTTTAAGGTAATTTGATCAATTCTCTTATACGAGGTTCAGCCAAAGAAAAAATAAAAGCAGGTGTGAGTTCGTGGATCGAGAATAAAAATTATAATCTCTAATCATACAAAGTAAAACTTGTTAAGTAGAATTTACATTACGAGGTTTTCTTATGTATTTAGATGTATTTACTGTGATACGTACCATAACATGGCAAGCTCGTGGCCCATAAAATAAAGCAAAAATAGCTGACCGAAAAAAATATTCAAGGAAGATTTCGCTCTCAACTCGGTTTATTGATAGTCTGTACAATAAGATGGAAACACTAATGATGGCAACACAGCTCGTCGATTCTTTAGTTCATCAGAAATAAGTGCCGAAATAACAGGAATTAATAAAAAAATTATTGATTGTTTTAATATTATTTTAGAAACCTTGGATTGCGACTTTCCTCTTAATGTACCAGTAGTGTTCACAAAGTCCACTTTCATGGGAAATATATTATTTCTTCCCGCATTCTACGAATAGGACAGTTGTCAAAAGAAGTGTCAGAGGCAAGAAACAAGGACAAAAGAAAATACTGGGAGTTATTCACTCGAAAAGTTTCTGGAATTAAGACAAATATGGATCTTTTTAATAGGTTGTTGGTTTCGTCAGATCTATATATCGCTAGTTTATGACTTATTCCCAAACGAAAAGGCTGTGTCAAATCTGAAGCAAAAAGTTTTCAGTTACAATAGTTTTCAGTTGTCTCATTGGTATGAATTGTTTCAAAAGACAGAAAATCTGTTTTCTTAATATTGTATTAACAACAATTCGATGTAAAGCGATATTAATAATTTATTTATAAACTTAAAATACGTAATCGCTAATCACATAATATTTTAATAATATATCACAATTGAACACTAAAGAAGTTGATATTATCATCTTAATGATTTGTCCGGCTACATTGGCAAATTCTCTTACTGTGCGGTACGGCAAAACATACTGACATTACATTTCAATTCCCATTAGTTTGAACTCGAGTAAAAGATGTGAATTTCGATATAGTTTATAGGCCTATATATATATTATATTATATATATATATATATATATATATATATATATATATATATATATATATATATATAGTTATTACATATAGTTTATATACACTTAAATACCTCCATGTGATCCACCTCCTTTGCACACTTATCTTACGGCTAAAACGATTCATATGATAAATATGAATAATGAAGATAGATGAAAATTTACACCAAGCTCGTAAGGACGATTGGCATTAAATTGTTTTCATGTAAATTGGGTTATAAAGGTAATTTTTCTTAGTTTTTGTATTAGAGTCTTGTAAATTTTACAATGTGCTGACTAAATTTTACCTCTTATTTCAGGTGCCACATTGAAATTAATGACAAGTGAGAAAATGTTGATGATATAGGCTTAGTTCTTACATAATCATGATATTCATAAAAGATTACTTTAGAAATAGAATGTTCTTACAATGTTGTTTTCGACGTATATCGGTCGCAAATCAACAGTCAGACGTATGTTTTTAGTAAACGTCATAAAATAAAATCATATAAATAAAATAATTATATGATTTTATTAAAGAAATAAATCTTTAAGGAACCTTCAATTATTGCATATAGTACACACTTATTAGATGTGTACTGCTTCATCTTGACATACAATCATAGATAATAAAAGCTTAGTTGCATAAATCGAACATTAAAATATAGTATGTTGTCGTTTTGTTATTAATCTATGTATTTTCAGCATTTATAAAAACTAGTAAAACTCGCACTACGAGGGTTCCGTACATATTTCTCCACTTATTAACTCTTGAGCATACAAAGTATTTCTATTAAAATATTTACAAATATCATTTTTCCACAACGTTAATACACCTATTTCAACGTATTATGTAACAGGCTTATATATATATATATATATATATATATATATATATATATATATGTACATATATATGTGTATATATATATATATATATATATATATATATATTATGCTTTATATATTATATTTTATCCTCCATTCCTGGTCAGTTTATGCACCTGAGAGACTTCAACACTCATCACTTGTCATGGGGCTCCATTCACAGCAGTCCTTTAGGAGACGCCTTAGTGGAGTTTCAAGACGATTTAAACCTGTGCATACTTAATGAGTTCCGGTCCCATTGCAATATCCTTGCGCAGTCGATATTTCCTTCTGTTCCGCATCTCTTGCTTCCCTTGTCACTTGAAACATTACTACCCGAATCTTTTGGAAGTGACCACTATCCTATAATTATATATATCCCCCATTTAAATTTATCCTCTTCAAAAATACAGTCTACATAAACCAAATTGGAAGAGTTTTCGGTCATACTTTAGATCGAAAATATACTCCCTCACACCAGTGGATCTGGATACGACGGAATCTTGCTATGACCTCTTCGTTAAATATATTGATAAATATTGATATGGATGCGCTCCCTATCACGTAAAATTCTGCGAACTCTGTTCACTGGAATTAGGAATTAGGAAGAGACTTTTCCATTAATGAACTGGAATTATCTTTACGATGATTTGCTTTTATATACTTCTTATAAGTCAATCGCGGTTACAGAAAATACTTTAAACTCTATCCTCGTTAACTTGAGCCAATAGGTATGGATATTTCCCCTTCCAAGGGTTCTGTACTAGAAAAAAAATAATTCCTCCCGTTTCCATCTCCTTCAACTTTTCAAACATCCCTATCCTCTCCAGTACTAAATTCCATGGTATGCTCCTGGACTCGAAATTATCATGGAACACTCACGTTGAGCATGTAATTACCAGGTGCCAGGCTAATATGAATATTCTTCGTACTATTTCTGGAGCATGGTGGGGCTCTCACCCTACCACTCTAAAACTTATGTACAATTCTTTCATTCGCACTCATCTGGTTTATTGCTCATTCCTCCCTGATCATGCCACCAAATTGACTTGTTTTCAATCTCAAGCTCTGAGGATCGTGGCGGGTGCGATGAAATCCGGCCCCATTAATGCCCTACGTTTTTGTGCCCAACCTAAATCCGCCTATGGTGACCGATATTCAGAGTTCAATCTAGTTAGTGTTGCATCACCAACAAATCTAAACTTGACATTGGCAAAAGTTCTCTCTGGAAAGAATTATAATCGTCACAGAATAAAAGAAAAAAAGAAAGACTTTATTTGAATTGTCTTGTCAAACTGCAAATTTATAATTTGGAACATTCTTTTATAGTAAAATTTTACATTTAATTATAATATTTGGTCGTAATATCTGTAATATTTTCACTTTTAATTCAAATTTTGTTGGCTTTGTTACATTTGTTTGTAATAAGAGGAAATTATTTTAAAAATCGTTCTTATATATTGAGTTATAGTCGTAAACATTTCATAGTAAATTGAAATTTATTCATTTGAAAATAGCGTCGAATCAATTATACATTTTATTGTTCAAACGTTTACAAACAACAAAGAAGTTGCCAATAATTAAATTCTCTTTTTAGACAAGAAGTTACGGCATGTGGGAGAATAGCACACCTAGCCCCCGACACTCACAAAAAAACATCGCCATCATACTGCCCGACACCTAATAAAGGCTAAATATTATAAAAATGTAATTTTATAAGTTTACTTATGAATTTGTTAAGTTGAAAGATTTCTCTTTGTGAATAGATTTATTAATTTTATAGCAATGTACGTAAGCTGCACTATATGGTTAGCTAAAGATGTTATAGATAAGCCACTGACTTCTAAAGAAAAAAACTTTCTATAGAGTATGTAATTATGAGAAACAATTATTACAAACCAAAAAAGAATTCATTTATAAATTTACTATATTATATATACATTGATTGTTAAATAATCTGTTCTTTTATGTGCAATTGGAGGTAGAAAAAACAATAAAAACAGAAAGTAGTACAAAAATTGGATGAAGAGAGATCAAATGTTTTTTTATGTCATTAGAAGGTTAAGTAATCAGACAATATATGTTAACAGGTAATTATTGAATCAAAACTAGACGAAGAAATGGCACAGATTTAGTATGGATGCAAAGTTGTTTTGTCAATATTTAGGAATAGCTTTAAATTACAAGTTCTTACAAAAATTGTTCACTGTACCATTGATAGGTCTATTGCATTCGCTTTCAAAATGTATTAATTTATTATGTGCGTAAGCTAATGATTAAAACAAAGGATTGTGAAAATTAGATTTTTAGTAATAATGCTAATATATAACATACAACATAGCTACGAGCATGTTGATTCAAACGATAAAAATAAGTCATTATTACTGCCAAGTAATTTGTTCAACTGGAGATTTACTACATGGAGCGAATGAATAAAAGATTATTTAGAAAATAATTTTTTTTTAATTTAATTTATTTAATATGTCTAATACATATAGTTAGATTTTAGTTTTTTAGAATGTTTACACAGGAATCATTATGATATTCTTTTCTTCTACTTTTAGTATCTGATTCTTTATTAAGTGTTGTCGATAATATACGTTGGGGATATTATACAGAATGTATATGATAGATTAAGTAGGATACAGAAATTAGCCTATAATGAGTACAAAATACCTTTAAAATCGAAAATTATGCCCAGAACCAGATTTTTTTATATTCAGTAGATAGTTTCAATTTCTTTGAAATAGGTTAAAAAAAATAGAAATTACCCTCCTGATTTAGCATTTTCTTACATTTAGTAGTACAAAAATAAAGTGTAATTTGCACAATAACAGCAATTTTTTTCTCTTCGTAAAGTATGATTTCCATAGTGAGTATATTTTGTGAGTATGTTTTAAAATAGAAAGAGCAATAATTTTGTATTACTAAGATATAGAATAAAGTTATAAGGTAAAGAATATTGATATTTTTTTAATATAAAGGTCGTGAATTACTTAAGGGTCGGATGTATGCGATGAAATATTTCGTTTCGTACTAATACACACGCGCGCATGCCGGCCCCGGCGGTGCTGTGTGACTCTTAGTAGTGTGCGTTACATGAACACGCTCGGCACAATGGGATCGATTGAGACACTTTTTCGAGCATATAATGCCTTTCTAATTCTCTTGATACGGGATACGATTCATCCTTGGATATGGTTTAGATTGGTTTTTAACTGAATTTGGGGAATTCCAAAATGAAAAAATATTGCACATATTTTGTGTAACTATTTTTTATGTATAATCCTTTTGTAAATTAGTATGGCAAGCATAGACTAAGATAAGAGTAAAAACTCAAAAACAAAAAAAAACTAAATTTTGTGCAAATAATGATAAAATAACTGCAATATCACACATTTTGTTAAAAAATATTTGAAATTCTTTATTAGGCATTATATATGAAAAAAACAAAATCGACCAATTTTCTCGTGTACTTATTTATTGACTTCCGCTTGTTTATTGTAGACATAAAGCAGCATAAAAGTTATCGATACAATTAATATGACAGAGCGAATTTTATACATTGAAAATATTTTAAAAGAGTTATTAATTTAGCGTATAAAATGATAATGGAAGCCAGAAAAACTTTTTTTAGACTTTTTGTGCTAATGTTATATACCCATGAGCAACATATAAAATAAAAAATGCCTAATTATACGCGAATGAAGTCTTAGGGACATCTAGTATAAATTAATGTTATACAGTACGAAGTAATGTTAAAATAATAAAACTACATATGAAAGAAAACTTAAAAATTTATTTGTAAATAAGAAAATAAAGCCTGTAAAGGTTTATAATAAAAATACTTTAAAAAATTATTAAAAATGAAAAAAGGCCATATAATGTCTCCATTACAATATTCCATGAACCAGTCGGATAAGAAACGTTTCAATATATAATAATTTATTAAAAGATTATTTCAGTAATTTTTCAATTTTACCCAATATAAAGTGTTAAATTTATAATATTTTATAATACCACATGTATATCAAATCTATATTTCAACATTTAAACTTTGGGTGAGCACGCACGCACGCACGCACGTACGCACGCACGCACGCACGCACACACACACACACACACACACACACACACACATATATATATATATATATATATATTTGTAAATTAACACACAAGATTATCCTTTGATTCACTATGCGCTGACTAGACCTGGAACTATCACATGAAATTAATAGGCTTAATCAGATTGGTGGTGAAATGTAACACGCAAACATTTTAAGTTATCTCAGGAGTATTATATCAGATATACATTTTCTACCCTAGTACATTCCCCTTCTCTTTCAACATTACCTCCTGCAACATTATTTTGAATTTCATCCGTGGCATGATTCTTGCAACAATTATGATTATTATTTTCTTTTAATGATAAAATGAAATTACATCACACAAATTTGCAACTCAATGTCAATAATAACAAACTAATAAAAAATTACAAAATTAGGGATAGTTAGAATAATTTTCTAGTGGTTGATTAATAATTTCTATGACTTTTTAAAAAAAATTGCATGGTGTTCAAAAATATTAATATGTTTGAACTCCTATTTTACTGACTTTCATTTTATATCCCACATAATAGCACGATAAAAAATTTTTGACCCTTCATTTGCCCACTGTCTACAAATCAACCCGAATTATAGTTTTTATGTCTGCGTCTACTAGAAGGTATAACCATTTTGGTAAAATACTAAAACGGAATCATTACAATATTCAATAGAATATAATATTGCACTTACAGATGCATCTAAAAAATTTAAACCTTTATAATCTTAAATATTTAAAAAAATTATACATCTTTACGTATACAATGATATTATAAAATGTATCTCCGTACATCAGTATTCAGTAATCTGTAATACTCAGTAAAAGCAAAATAGCGATTTACTACTTCTAAAATACGGGTATATTTAATAATTTTATATTACGCCTATTATAAAATTTCTACAAACCTTTTGTTTAGGACACGTAATAATTTTTTTGCTCCCAATACCAGACGTCTGTAAGAAATCTTACGTTTTCCCATTATTATCTGAAAATATATAAAATAACAAATTTATACACTAATTTACAAAGCGGTTCAAAATATTATGCATTTCAACATACAACATAAAATTTACACTGTGTACAAGCCGTGTCTGCGTTATAAATCTATGGCATAAGCGGAAGAAGAACTACCAAATCACACGTCCTCGCTGTTTGCAAGCGGAAATGGTACTGAATTCAAAATATGCGTGAGCGCCGGATATAATAATCGTTTTTATTTTCATAGAAGCTAGCATGGAATATTCGCGCGCGGAATGCCGTAAAAATTCGCCAAGTTTGACCTAATATCAAAGGCTTCATATTTATGTCATAGTTAAATCCATGTACAAGAATGTAGATCCATTAATTAAGAATAGATGATAGATATATCTTTATAATTTTGTTCTAATATGCGAAACAGTGGAGAGCCTTTTTGGTAAAAGAGGTTACTTAGAGATTTTTTTTTAAGTTTGGAAAATGATTTAGAAAAAATATCGTACAACAACGTAGTACAAAGCCCATTCTTTGCCCTAGTATTTTCATATAATGTCTAACTTTAGTAGTTATTGAGAATTTTGCGAAACCAAACACCCATTTTCACCTATTTACGAGATCCGCCCCTTAAATCATGATGTAAATGTAGAGTTAAATAAATTAAAAACTCTTAGGGCTACCGTGCACTAGGCATCCCGGCTACGGCAGACAAATTCGGCAGACATTAGGCAACCAAAAATTCTCGGCTGCGGCAGCCAATAGGACGGGGGCGATTGCACGGGAGCCAATTGGCTGCCCGCAGCCATATCGAGATAAGGCAAATGTATTGCGGCTGCCTCAGTCTCCAGGCACTTGTCATAGCAGCCAGACGCATTTTGCCTTCCAGAAAGAGTTTCGATACGGAGAAATTTATACGGGAAATCGAAAGTCGAAAAGTAATCTGGGATATATCCTGTGAGGATCGGGATGTAAAGAGAAGGAGATGGGAGGAAGTCACAAATGTAATGTGTGAGCAGAATTTGTCAGGAAATGAAAAGAATTTAGTAAGTAACTTTTATTAATTTACCTTCAGAATAATTATGTTGTTTATTTTTTAAAATAATTCACATACATAACTACTGTCTACCCTAATGCAACTCTGTTTTGCCATTCTAGCGGATGTTCATTTATAAAATAACCCGCAAATAAATCCCTATAAGACGCTAATAATCGGCTACCTCTGCTTGGGGAACCTGGGGGAATTTCCAGATCTGGACGGACGTACAATGTGTCTTTGAATCTATAGCCATCTCTTTCTCGAACATAGTTATGTAAAACACAGCATGCTTTTATTATGGCAATTGCAAATTCTTTTCGGACATCCATTGGGCGGTGAAAAATTCTCCACTTATTAGCCAGAATGCCAACGGTGCATTCTATAAACCTCGCTCGAGATATTCGGTAGTTAAAGATTCTTTTGATGTTGGTTAAATTCCTTCCTCCATAAGGACGCGTCAAATTTTCGGATAAACCAAATGCTTCGTCTCCCACAATAACATATGGCATTGGTATTCCATTGTTTGATATAGGTCTTTTCTCCGGAATTCGTAAATTTTTATTGACGAGTTTTTCATGAAAAATGGATTGCTTATAAATAGACGAGTCACTACATTTTCCATAAGCTCCAACATCGATAAAAACAAACTTATAATCCGCATCGCACACAGCGAGTAAAATGACGGAAAAATAATTCTTATAATTACAGTAGAGTGAGCCTGAATCACTAGGTTTTATTACTCTGATAGGTTTTCCATCAATGGCACCAATGCATTTGGGATAGTTCGCATTTTTATTAAAACCATTTGCTACCTCAATCCATCTTTCTTCATTCAATTCTGGAAACACCGTTTATCTGATGTTCTCCCAAATCGCCAAGCATACTTCATATATAATATATCGGAAAATTATGACTCAAATCTGCCATAGAACATCCTGTAGCCAGATATCTGTAACAAAGTAGATATATTTTTCAGTTTCAAAATCACTACAGCAAAAGTGGAAGAACATCAGGACTAGTTTCCGGAGGGAATTAAAACGCAGAGGTGGTGCTAAAAGTGGATCGACAGCTTCGGGTAAGAGTCCTTACGTTTATTTTGATCAACTGCAGTTTCTTAAGGAAACTATGATAACTAATACAACTGAAGCTAGCATGAATGACACAGACGTTGTTGAAAGTAACGATAACAGTAACAGTGTTCAAATTCGTTCGCCTGTTACTAAAAAGAAGAAGAAAGCCGACGATGAAAGTTTAGTTGAAATATTAAAACAAAGTATTGCCATGAGAGAAGACAAAGAAAGGAACCAAGAATCTAATCCAGATAGGCTATTTATATAGGTCTTTTCTCCGGAATTCTTCTCTGTTCGATGATTTTAGAAAGATTCCGGAACATCGTAGGCTTTCTACAAAAGTAGAAATTATTAACGTAATAAAAAGAGCACAAACGCTTCAAATGGAAATTCATCATTCCGAATGCGGCACATTTGGCCAAGGCTATTCTGAGTATGAACCAGGAACGTCAGCCGCTGGACCATACAGCCGTAGATATACAGCACCGGTAAATTATGGCCCAGATGCCTCGGGAAGTGGGCAATATCGCCATGGTTACTTTACACTGTCAAATTATAGAACACATGCTTCGGGAAGTGAACCATGTCGTCGAGAATATTCGACACCAGACAGACAGGCACTATTACCGGATGATGCACTGTTATTACCGTCTGACACAATTTCAACCGATGTGACTCAAAATTCTGAAATATTAGACCTGTTTCAGGAATCTGTACAAGAATTTTCCAATAATAAATATAATTAAAATTTGTTTTCTGTACTCACCTCAAAGTAATCACCAATTTTTCTTCTGGGCTTGTACAAGCTCGCATACGAGTGTTAATACCCTTTATTGAATTACTTATGTTATTCAGTCGGTTATCAAATGACTGTACTGCAATTCTTGTATAGTTAAAAAAACAATCCGAATAGTTTCGAAGATCCTTGAAATAATTTTGAAATATGTCCTTCGAGAAGTAGAGGATGAATCCAGTGTCTTCCTTTTGCTTTGCGTTTCTTACGAGACAGAAGGTAAACAATTAAAACATCTTCCACGTCCATCTTGGACTCACCGTTATAACTGGCTGACGGCTGGCTGCTTAGAATTGGCTGCTCAAAATTTCGCCGCCGGGCTGCCTAGTGCGCGGTAGCCTTTAGAGTTATACAGTAAACAGTAGAAAGAGAGATACCAATATATTTAATGATAATTCGTTTTACAATTTAAAGTATTAGTATATTATTTTATGATTGAAGCTAGTTTATTAGTTTATCTTGATCTAAAAGTGGCGGTACGTCTGTAAAATATAAACGTCCATTAATTGTTTTTGTACGTGGCTAAGTTTTTTGTTATTGTGTATAAAGTCTTAATTTGAGAATTATTGTTTAAATTAGAGATGTGTAACTCATGAGTGAGAGATATAAAAGATATAGCTCACATGTTACGATTATATCTATCACTTGAAATCAAAATGTATCAGTATATCAATAGTTCGGGAGTGATCTTTTGTTTTACCAAATCAGCCATTTCACTCACTCGTCGCGTCGTGAAGATAGATATAATAGTATATGTTTTGACGTTCCATGAAAGAAAAATAATACAATCGAACTGTTTAGTCAAATATGGAACTGGATCTATGTAGACGACGTAGCTACTCGCGATCGAATGTGAAAGTTGTGATAAAGTATACTTTAGTTCGCTTAAAATATTTTCGTAAACAAACACTTTTTGTTTCATTTCGAGATTTTAATATATAATTGTATAAATACGTCAATCCATTCCAATTTATTTAATTATCATTAAAGTAATTTTATATATAATTTGGATCTAGGTTGATAGTCCTAAATCCTGAACCTGTAATGTGTTAAGCAAAGTGGATACTCTTGCAGAATTTATTTTTATTTTCAAACAATAGTGCGTAATGTTCAGTCATTACTATTTATCACCATATTAAACAATGGTCATACCCACAGAATAGATACGATACAGAATGGACATAAGAATGTATTGAGAAGATTGGTTATGCCAATAGGATATGTCTAATAATAGTATTAGATTTTATTTGCGTGAAATAATTTTACGTGTTGTAAAATTAAGGGTCAAGAAAGTTCTTTTCATGTGTGGACGCATTTTAATAAAACAGACAAATCTTCGCGAACATTTAAGGAGAATACATTGCGTGGAAGATGACGGGTCATCTACGAGCAAAAATATAGCGGAAACAGAAACACTAAAGGTAAGCGAGATTGTGGGAAGAGGTTAAAGCAGACAATATTGTCGTCCACACTCGTTACAAAAGAACTTAACCAAAAACAAAGAAGTAATATTGACACTGTAATTTTGCGAATGATTTGTGTAGATTATTAGCCACTATAACTAGTTGATATCACGGGGTTTCTAAATTTTGTTAGAACCTTGCAATAAGAAATATCTGATAGTGAAACGTTTTATACACCACCTAGTAGGAAAGTTTTAACACACTCTGTGTTATTTAACCAGTACGACAAGGCAAGGACATACTTACTTCATCATTACAACAGATATATGCACATCTAATTCTAATGAATTATATAATACAATATCACTGTCACTTGCCACATCTTATACAAGCATGAACTTCAGACCTTAATTCATGCAATTAGATAACTTCCAAATTCATATAACGGAGAAAATATTATAAAAAAATTACGTCAAACATTCGAAGAATTTGATATTCTAAAGAAAATAGTTACAATAGTATTAAATAATGCACAAAGTATGAAGAAAGCTATAAATCAGGTTATTCGAAAACACCATCAACCTTATATCGCACACACTCTTAATTTGAGTGTTAAAAAGACACTTGATGGAAATCAAGATCTTCAAAAGATTATTTAAAAATACAAACGAATAGTTGGCCTCTTACGCCATAGTGCCAAAAGTACAGAAATTCTAACAGAAAAACAAAAACAAATGAATACGTCGATTTTAAAATAAATACAATATGTAGAAGCTTAGTGGAACAGTGTGAGTATAATATTTTCAAGGCTATGTGAAGTTAAACCACCACTTATGGTTGCTTTAAGTAAAATTAATAACGCACCAATATTCCTAAACAATACTGAGTGGAAAAGATTAGCGGATTATGTGGCTATTCTGAAAAATAATGAGAAAATTACAGAACAATTATCTGGAGAAGAATATCACACCATGGACTTTGTCATTCCGTTAATACGAGGTCTGCATTTTAATTTAAATATGACCAACACCGATTGGAGGTCAAGTTATAGAAACTTTAATGAAGTCCTTCAAATACACTTTGTTGCAATGGAAAGCAACAAACATATGGCAATAGCTTGTGTTTTAGATTCGACGAATTCACTTCGAGAAAAAGAAATCTCATATTGCAGCATCTACATACACAACAGGGAATATAATATCTTTACGACAGTATTTAGAGCTTCCTCTGCTTGAAAGAAAAAGTAATCCTTTCGTTTATTGGAAGAATATGAAAACTATTAACCTAGATGTATACAGTACCCTCAGAGATAATATTTTCAAAAGTTGGTCAGATGACTAATTTGAGAAGGAACCGACTACTCCCAAAGGATCTTGATTATATTATATTTTTAAATGCAAGCTGGACACTGATGGAAAATTAAGAATTGTAATTAAACAAAGTCTGGCATATCTGTTGGCTGATTATTTGATGAAACTCAATATTTTTCCAATTCTTTAATTTTAAATAACTTATTTTAATAAGAAAGCACAAAATTTTGTTAACCTAATTAATAAATCTAAAAAAGTGTCATACTTTGTATTTTATTATCATTTTTCTTTTCAGGACAAACAAATATATGTGATAATTATGCTATTTTACATTCATTACTTTAATATCAATAATCGTGTTTTATTGATTATTGATCGTTTACCATTATTAAATATATAACAATCGTTTGATCGAATTTTACAATAATCAATTATTAAATTCATCATTACTCTCAGCCGATAATGGCGCTAATATTTAGATGCAAACATAAAGTATGCAACCGTATCTGTTCTGTGGTATGGAAAAGATGTTTTTCTTAATATATCTATAACGAATCCATATTTTAAAAAACTTTTAATCCAACCGCTACATATTATTAAAGCTTTTTGTTTTGTGTAGATTTGAATGACATAGGGATAAATGGGCGTCAAATCGACAAAATATATTATGAAAATAAATTTATTTCAGCAATGAACTCTATCGAGGAAAGTTTTACCTAGCAGGTTTCTGATTAATAGATCCTATTTGACATAGTCTACTTTGACGTTATTTTTTCAGAAAAAAAATCGATAATCAGTACATAAAATACCAAATCGAAAATATTCAATTTGGGTATGACGGCCTCTTTAACAAAATTTAAATTTGAAAAATATTTTATTCAACTAAATTTCTGTTATCTAATTTAAATTAAGAAAAGAATGTAAATTGTGTCAAAATTGAATAATATATTGTAATAGGTACTGGATAAAGTTATTTGCTACCTGGCTAGCGTCAAAATCAATATACGTGTTTTGAATGCCCGTAAATTCATAGATAAGGTAAATTGTTCAGCAAAAATCTATATTGCTCATGGCTAATTGTCTATGGTTTTAATTTGGAGAAGAAAGCTGGCTTAGATCGCTAAGATGATGTTTGTCGATATGTACTTGATATTATAATGTTTAATCGATTAATACTTATAACCATATCCTATAAATTTCCAAAATTAACTTATGAATTAGCTATTCTAATATAATATTATGGCTGCGATGTTAAAGGTAAACAGTACAAAATGTTGTTTACCATTTCTAAAGGTATAGGTTATATTGATCGCAAATAATATTTGCATTGTTTTCTAGGATAAAGGTCAACTGTCATTCGAGGATAAATGGCCTTCGATGAGACCTATTGTGCTAAAGCTTTTAAAACAAGAACCCGTTACCCAAACAGAATGGCAAGATCTGTTTTATTCGGTACATTTAGTCTGCCTGTGGGATGACAAGGGACCTGGAAAAGTTCGAGATGCACTGCAAGAAGATATAGTCATGTTTATAAAGCAAGCACAAGCCAGAGTTCTGGCGCAATGCGAGGAACAGGCATTACTTAAAGCATATATAGCCGAGTGGAGAAAGTTTTTCACGCAATGCAATTACCTACCCACCCCATTTAGACAACTTGAGACTTCTTTACTCAATAAAACGCCGGGTAGCGCATTCCCATTCGGTGCTCATAAAAAAGGTGGTAACAATACGGAAGAAAGTTTGGTCAGAAAGCTCATGCTTGATTCTTGGAACCAGAGTATTTTTATGGACATCAAGCAGAGATTACAAGATTCTGCAATGAAATTGGTACACGCTGAGCGCAACGGTGAAGCATTTGATTCTCAGCTAGTGATTGGAGTTCGGGAGTCTTATGGTGGGTTTGTGTTTTATTTTATATCTCATAGAAAATTGGAGATTTCACAGAAGTAATGCTAGAATAATAGTATAGTGAATAGTTTATAGTTTTAAAATAATGATTCTTGAGTAATTGTTTTTGTCTTTCTTTTCAGAAGATTGGAACGACAAAATTACCTTATTTTTAAATGAAAATATGGTTTTCAAATTTCCTCAAAAGTGCTAACCTTAATCACTTAAACATTGTAACTCTCTATATACATGCAACTAAGTATATATTTTGTAGTTGCAAATGAATTCGTGACTAAATTACAAATCACACATACTTGATCTTATTGAAGAGAAAATTTTTCATCATTCAATATTTTCAAACACAAATAGATGAATTTCATTGTTAACCAATATGTAATTTCAAATAGTAAATATATTTGATTTCTTACATCACAAAATTTTCACATTTATAATAAACTCATTTAACTCGTCTTTTTAATTTTTACTTATTATTTCAGTTAACTTATGTTCAAATACGGAAGATAAATTGCAAATATATAGAGAAAATTTTGAAGCGGCCTATATGTTAGCTACAGAAGCCTTTTACATGCTGAAAGCAAGTGAGCAACTACAGACTAATGGTGTTCAAGCATATATGCGATATGCTGATCAGAAATTACGTGAGGAAGAGGCCAGAGCCCACCGTTACCTTGAACCAGGGAGTGGAAGTGTTGCAGCATTAACACATTGCTGCGAAACAGTCCTTGTTGGAAACCATCTAACTACTTTGTTAGCAGAATGCGCTCCACTTATAAAAGCGGGAGAAACAGAAAGACTTCAACTCATGTTCCGATTACTTGATAGAGTACCAGAAGGTGTGGCGCCAATGCTAAGAGACCTAGAAGCCCATATTGTTTCAGCTGGATTATCAGATATGGTTGCTGCGGCCGACGTTATTACACAAGATTCAGAAAAATATGTAGAGAGGCTGTTGGATTTATTCAGGAAATTCAGTACACTTGTACGTGATGCTTTTATGGATGACCCTCGTTTCCTTACAGCTAGAGACAAAGCTTACAAGTGTGTTGTAAATGATACTACAGTATTCAAATTAGAATTACCATCATCTGCAAACTTACGTGGAAGTAAGGGCACTGCACCAGAAAGTAAATGTCCTGAACTATTGGCAAATTATTGTGATATGTTGTTAAGAAAAACTCCGCTAAGTAAACGATTAACGAGTGAACAAATCGAATCTCGACTCAAAGATGTTTTGTTAGTCTTAAAGTACATAGAGAATAAAGATGTATTTATGCGATATCATAAAGCTCATCTGACAAGAAGGTTAATATTGGATTCTAGTGCAGATTCTGAAAAAGAAGAAGATATGGTAGAATGGTTACGTGAAGTAGGTATGCCTGCTGATTACGTAAATAAATTAGCTAGAATGTTCCAGGATGTCAAAGTAAGTGAAGATCTAAATACTCACTTCCGAGCAGAAACAACACGTCACGATGCAATTAACATAAAAATATTAAATGCCGGTGCATGGGCACGGGGATCTGAAAGGGTAACCGTGAGTTTGCCCCTTGAACTGGAAGATTATATTCCAGAGGTTGAAGAATTTTATAAAAAGAAACATTCCGGTCGAAAGCTACAGTGGTACCACCATATGAGTAATGGCACAATAACATTTGCTAATCTAGTCGGAAGGTTTGATTTGGATGTAACTACTTTCCAAATGGCGGTATTATTTGCATGGAATCAAAGACCCCAAGAAAAGATCACATATGAAAATTTACGGCTCGCAACAGAATTGCCAGATCCAGAATTACGTAGAACATTATGGTCGTTGGTTGCTTTTCCAAAATTAAAACGGCAACTATTACTTTACGACCCTCTTGTTCAGGGTCCTAAAGATTTTGTTGAAAATGCAGTTTTTTGGGTAAATCAGGAGTTTGCTCTAATAAAAAATGGAAAGCCACAACGCCGTGGAAAAATAAACTTGATTGGGCGATTACAACTGAGTACAGAACGATCTCAAATGGAGGATAACCATTCAATAGTACAACTTCGTATTCTCCGTACGCAAGAAGCTATAATAAAAATATTGAAAATGAGGAAACGTATCACCAATTCAGCTTTACAGGTAAGTCAATTTACATACTTTCAATTTCCTCACATTTCCTTTATCCAAAAAACTGTTTTTGAAAGGATATTATAATATTGTATGATATTCACATAATTTTTATTTCCATAAGACTCCTAAAGAAATCCAATTATCATTAAATATTTAGGATTGCTTTTTGAAGATTCATAACTTATAGACAAAGAACTTGAGAAAATGTAAACAGTATGTGAATATATACCACATTCTTAGAAGGCGGGAAATTGTACTGGCACAAATATATAAGGTGATACAAATGTAGCCTGTCTCAAATAGAGAAATTCCAAATAACCAATGTTAAAAATTGTATTATATTAAAATATTTGTCTTTCAGACTGAACTTATCGACATTTTGAAAAACATGTTCCTGCCATCTAAAAAAATGATCAAAGAACAACTTGAGTGGCTCATCGAACATAAATATATGAGGCGTGATGATGAAGATATCAACACATTCATATACATGGCATAAGTTAATTTATATATATATATATATATACTGTACTGTACAATGCTTTGATACATATTTAAGTAGGCCAGGTGCGACCATAAGGAATAACATAGAGTTCTAAACTCTCAATATAATGTATGCACTTTTTAAAGTTATTAATAACCAAGCAGTTTTGTAAAAAGTTGAATAAAATGACTTTGGCAAACTATAGTTAACATAGGCTTTCTTTTTATAGAGAAGTAGGTACTTCTAAAGGTATTTATATTGATCAATTGAATGTTTTACTAAGTAATCTAGAAGACTTAAGTCAATCCAGTTTAAAAACTTTAACAAACCATAGAGTTTGTTAACCTTTTTAACTCAATAATATTACTTAATAGACAAATTTTAAAGATGAATAGCAACTACAATAAAATTAATATTTAATTATTTTTTATTAAATTTACATTGCACAATTATGTATTATATTATACATTTTTAATGCTGTGTACAGATTGATGAAAGGTAACATACAACGTAACATGTAATTAAAGAATTTGCTGTCCACATTGCTGCAAAGTGTGTACTTTGAAACAAATTCTCATAGTCTAAACGTCCAACGCATGAGACTATGCATTTCATGCGCACGTTACAAGCATTAGCAGTCACATGTGGATCGATCCGTGATTGGTTGGTTTTTTGCCGAACACAAACACAAAGTGCGCATTATGTGTGTGGGCGTCTGGACAGGTTATTTTGAACTGTGCACATGCACAAACAGAACCGACATGGAGCCGCAAGAAACAGACTACGACGCATGTTATGAAGAAAAGGCACTTCAATTGATTGAGGCATACACAATACGAAACATTTTGTGGAATCTGCAAAATGAAAACTTTTAATAAAACAAAATCTTAAGCATGATGCATGGTCGGAAATCAAAAACTAGATGTCAATGGTGGAAGAAAAATGTAATTAAATTGTTAGTCTTCTCTCTTCGTATCATTGTGAAGAACTGAAGGAACGAAAAAGTGAGAAACAATTTATTGATTTTTTAATTATGTAAATACAGCATGTATAAAATGTAATTTTTTAAGTTTGTACTCTTGTTAAGGTAGAGTCGTGCGGGTGTGGTAATATAAAATTTTGAAGTGTTTTCTTTATTTTACAATTAACATGTGTGTACTTCCTATGCCTACAGGTGCCTCAGATATATACACAAGTCGGTGGTTTGCCTACGATGCTTTAAAGTTCTTAGATGACCGAAACACACGAAGAAAGAGAAAAATCACAGTATTGTCTAAGTTTTTTATTTACATAGTTTCAATGAAAAATACATATCAGGAAGGGGTAAGGAACTTCCTATAAACATTTGACTTGCCAAGGAACGTTTCCTTCTTTCATAAAGTAATCAGACAGTTCATCTCTAATCACATTGAGATATGCGGGTGATCACCTAGGAATGTTCCTTAAAGGCAGCAATGATGTCATGTTATCATTATCTTGCCTTCATGTACCTTCATTTGTAATTCCTTCTTCGGTGTCAATTAATCCTTGACTATAGTACACAGTTCTAAAAGGACGTCTTAAATTATTATGAAGAAGGACGACTGACATAACTACTTGTCCGGCTTTTTCAGGTTGTAAAAACATTGGTTTTCTAAAAACTCTAAACACAGATGGTATAATGCCAAATATGTTTCCAACTATTTGTCTAACTGTACTTAGTCGGTAATTAAATATTTTCTTTGCAGCATATGGTTTCACCAAGTTTTTACTTAAGGTAAATGCACTATCACCAACAAAGAAATATGATACTGAAATATGTCTTATCTGGAAGTGAACAAGGCAATGGCATGTTTATTGTATGATTCTCAATCATATTATACATTTTGATATCCTTGAAAACACCAACGTCTAAAATTCTCCCCTGAATCCCACATAGACGAATATAAAATTATAATCTGGATCAACTAGAGTAAATAGAACGATGCTAAAGTAATTGTTATAATTATAAAATTCAGTTCCACTTTTGATAGGCACCTGAAGTACAACATGCTTCCTATCTAATGCCCCAGAACAATGTAGGAAATTCCACCTGTTTTCAAACTGCTTGCTTATCTTCAATCATTCTTCGTGAGTTGTGGAAATCTGAAAGAAAAAAAACAATAAATTATTTTATATTGTTAGGAGTGACTTCAACGTTTGATCCCAGAAGAAACTGCTCAGAATCTCTAGTGGAAATGGAGGAATATGCGCGAATATGAACTACGAGTAAACAATCCAGAAACCAGAAAGGATGACAGAGTGCTCTTAGATGTAATAGGCATATTGCCAACTTCTGCAAATAAATTGTGAAATTCAGTTCATTCCTGATTTAACTAAAAGTTTTGCTTCCTACATAGGAGCTAAAATGAGTAGTTATTCCCCTCAAACTAGAAATTCGGTCGAACATGCAATTTTTCACATTCTTATAAAGACTGATGGATTATTACGATTTATCGTGGCATCAGCAGGATAACTATACTTACGGCCACACCGGCAAATCTCTCAAATTCGACCGGATATGCTAATTATGCCTCAACTTCGACTGGATATGCACGCTATGGCTATACCACGGCAAGGAATGAAAAAGACGTTCTGGAAGACTCACATTCTACTTTCGATGCACTTTTGAACAAGGACCAACCGACGTTATCAGTATCGTGACAAGACTCTGAGTGCCCATCTTCTATTGATGATTTTAGTAATTTATTTTAATGATTCAGTGTTGGCTTCTATGTAAGTGTTTACACAAATAAAGATTCTCTCTTTACATACTTTGATGGATTCTTTTAATTCTTTAATGATTGTGAAGCACACCTCTGAAATTATAATAGCACTTATAGACTGTTTCGATACTCTGAACATATATTGTAGACTTGTGTAAGAGTCACCGCTAACTAAATATCAAAGTGTCATTGCCAGCCTATCTTGGATTGAAATTGGGGCCTTTAAATTTGTATGGTTTTGACAAATTCTTGGTCTGTTGTATTTTATTTACTTCAGAGTCTATACACACGACAGAATGCTAGCCATGGTCATGCAGGTTTGCATCATGCGCTTAGATATTTCAATATTAAAGTAAACTGAAAAATTGCTAAGTAAAATAAAATAAATTTTATATTTTAACTAAAAGGAATTCGAGCTCTCTATTATATAATATATCGCACGATATATAATTCATAAAATATGCCCCTTCTCAACCAATTTTCTATAAAATGCTGATTTGAAATTAAAAACTACCATATAACTTTGAATTAAATTAATATTAGAATAAACTTTGATAGCTATATTACTTAAAAATAAATAACTTTTATTAAAAACATGAAAAGACAACGGTAGGAATTAATATAAAGTTGATTGATAAATAAAAAAAGTGCAGTTTGCAATGAACACAATGTGTCTAAAAAAATTATTTTCGTAGAATAATTTGACTTGCATATTATTACTTACTCCATTTATCATTTATTTTACTTACTTTTGATAACCTTACTTCACTATCCTTACTACACTTTTAGTCAGACCTGTAAACTTTACATAACTTTGTTCATACTTAAACAAAAAAATCCTTATATTTTTGTCATGTCTTTGGGTCTGTCATGTACAGTTCCACAGTTTCTACAGTTTTATGCTAATAGGGATAAAATTTTGTAATAATAGTGTAGAAATTTGCAAGTAAACGGGGATCTCAGTTAATCTAGAGCAAATTATCTATTTTTATGTTTCTCTCCATACATGTAGGAAATAATTTTTTTCACACACTACCGAATGGTATGTCACTAGAAAGTATTTTAAAATGGAATTCAGCTTCTACTAACCATTTTTTTTATTTTTAAGCCCCATTTGTGTAATATTATGTTTTAAAGTTACATGCAATGTGTCCCCATGGCCTCCAATTTATCAACTGTCCTTTTTATATACTGTTGTACCTTAACCCTTGTATATCTTTATATTTTAGTTATATTTTCATACTATGATGTATTTTCACACTAGATATATTTTCATACTGACTAGATACATAATTAAAAACCGTTTGTTAACACATTGGATGCGGAAAACATATTTATACGTTTTACATTGACTGGTAGTAGAGAGTGAGACACATATTAATATGTTTTTTATAGACTAGCAGTAGAATGCGGGTAACATATAAATTCATTTATATTTATACTTTTTTATTACTTTAAACAGACGTTAAGATGCAGACATACAAATTCCAAAGGACAAAATTTGGGTCTCTTAACACATATAATGGTGAAATATGTATGTACTTCCAGGTATAACGGTCTATTCAACTGCATAGTCATCCCTTCACACAATTCTCTGCTTCGCCACATATTCAGTGCGATTGATTCTAAAAATAGGAAAGGATGCACACTTCACAAAATCATTGTAATTTTGATCAAAGTGACATTTACGTGAAGCTTTATTTCGAGAGACATGAGCCAATTTGACGACGAAAGTGATGAAGAATTGTGTGTGATAGTGATATCGAAGATCATTTTGAATTGGAAAGTGACAATGAAAGCAACAGTGAATATATCCCCATCTACAAATATTATTCGCAAAACTATATCTTCAAGTTCTGATGAAAGTAAAGATGAATGGTCCTCGACTGACGTACCTCTAGTTCTTGAAGATTTTATGGGTCGTCCTGGAGTTACTACAAATGCTGCTTCAGAATCTCTGATTGATGGGGTTGAATAATTTAGATGATTTCTTTCAATATTTAGTTGATGAATCAAACATATATCGGTTTTTAAATATTGAACAATTTCAAACATCCCATAAAACTATCAAATGTTGACATATTACAATCGCAGAAATAAAGAAATTTTTGGGTCTAATAATTTTGATGGGACAAGTTCGCAAAAATAAGTGAGATGATTATTGGGCAACAGACCCGTTCTTGGAAACGCCATTTTTTTCCAAAATCACGTCAAGGGATAGATTCCGACAATTTTTAAGTTCTTTACTCTAGAAATGGAATTCATTTCAGCCATGTACATGAATCTCAATACATGAATATGTCCTATTGTAAGAGAGCTTATATATAGTTCTAGTGTAGTTTTACTAACAAAAATAATTTGTTATATTTAAGTTTACAAGTAATGTACTCAACGTAGTTTTACTCAACTTCTTAAAATTTATAAAAACATTTCGGTTACTTAAAAATAAAAATTATTTTGTATATGTCACTTGTCACTTATGCAGCCACTCTGCTTCGCTCAAAACTAACTCTGTAATGTCACAGAACATTCGAGAACATTTGTTGACTCTGGCGTTGCAGAACATTTGTTCATACAGTTCGTCCTTCCCCATGATGCAACGCTCGCTTGCCATGCATACTGGTTCGTCAACATGATATTAGTTATTTACCTTTGATTTGTTTTTGTTTCTTACCGCTCTATGTACTGCACTTCGATACCATGACAAACTCTTGAGAAGATTTTAACAATCGGTTCCAACACCCACATTAACCAAACATTTCTAACCATAGAATTATTTTTTTAAATTTATGTTCTGAAATAATATTGTAGAACAGAAGTTCCAACACACACAACAAATTTTTATTATTTTAACTTTTCGTTGTGTTTCTTATTCAATGGTTATTTCAATTTGATTAAATTTTTTTTATCAAAAATTTTTCTTTTTTGTGGTTTATAATGTTATATAGAATGATATAAATTCACAAAAAATTCAATAACCTCATTTAATAGATACAAGTACATTTGTATACAGCTACATACATGTATGCTGACATATATATAATATACAAGTCGGTTAAAAGGAAAGACGAAACATAATAATATCGCTTTATTAAAGTATCATCAAAGATATAAATTAGATTCATTTTTATATTTAGGTCGGTATTCCTTATTTAATTCTATTTTAAGCATTTTAAATACTCCATTCAATTTATTCATATTAACAGAATCTACAATTGGGCTGTCTATATAACAAATGTATGCTATTCCTTGTTTTTCTTGATACAGCCGATGAGTTAGTACTGTAAATAATATTTTTTTATTAGAAATGGATACAGTGAATATAGACTTTACTGTGCATATAAAAAAAAGCTGTCAGATAATATAAATTTTCAATGATTTTTTTGTAAAAGTAGTAGCGATTTTTCGGATTTAATTGCTATTTTCCATCAATTCTATCACACTCAAATGAAGGAAGAGAGCCTCATCAACCAATTAAAATAATATTTCACTAATACATGAAAATTGTCATAAATTAAAATGTATTACTATTTGATAAATGACATAACTAATAGTTCTTCAGAATGAAATTTACTGCACTCCTTCACATCCAATTCTCATTTCAATTAATTTGTTAAAAATATGTCTAGTAATGAGTAACTGTCACAATGGTATACATTATATTTTTTTCATATTTTTATATAAAAAACAGGGGATTCGGTTACATTGGTCGAAGTGTGATAACTAACGTATTTTTATTTCTCGTAGTAGAAAAGGGTATTTGTTACCGTAGACAAACAAAGATGTATACTTACAGCCAGCTGACACACCACTAATAAAATTTGGTTGTTCCAGTGGTTTAATATCAAAAACTCCTTTCAATTCCTCTGTGGCAATATATCTGGTAATACTAGTTTTATCAGCAAAATATTTGGTCTGATATTCAGTAATAGGTTTGCATTGAAAAGTTACAACTTGCTTGCTGTTGTCCACATAATTTTTTAACAACTCTACTATCTCACTTGATTTCATAATGTCTTCATAAGGTAAAAAACAAATCAAAGTACGCGTTGCCACTATCATGTATAATTCTAGTTCGTTCCCTCCAAAATCAATGCTATTGACCGGTGAATTCAAATTTTGAAGTTGACACGATAAATATTGGCAAATCTCCTTGCCGTTTGCTAAAATAAATACATCTATGTCTTCAGGTGTGGATGGCGGTACTTTCCAATATAAACTGAAAATTAAGCAAAATTAAATTAATAATTTCCTGACTGTAAATACATTGAAAGAAAATTTATCCTTACTTTGTAGCACTGTCTTCTTCAAGTAAATCTTCATTATCATAATCTTCCCAAAATGCCCTACTGGAGGGTTCAATAATTTCACCGAACGCTGTCATCGTTTAATCAAATGGCCAATAAATTATTATAAACTAATAAGTAAATTATATTTACGAGCGAACCCAACACAACAATTTAAAAACAGAAATGTCATGGTTTCAATATATAATTTATGGTCATTATCATAGATTTCATTTCATTTTCATTTCTTTTTGTTTGCTATAATTTACAGTTGATTTTATAAAAAATCGAGTGTAAAGTTATAAGATAATATAGATACTGCGTTCTTAAACCTGTTCATTCGACATTATCCCACTCATTAATTTTAATAATCCTTTTATTTGTTCTGTTAACCGACCGACATAAAAACATTAATTGACTAATCACGAAATTTGCACGAAGTTTACATTAGTGTTTATTTAATTATCATTTTAATTCTTTTTGACTATTATATATATATATATATATATATTTGATGCAAATCAAAAACTATTATATCATATTTTATAAAATAATACTTTTCAATTTTTATTCACATAACTCAATTTCTTTTTTATTATCATTTTTGGCTACTTTCGACTAATATATAATGATTTAATATATTGTAATGATTTAATAGTAAACTGATCACCGTTAATTAATAGTGATCAATTTACTTTGTTACAATATCCCATTAGAGGGTATAATAAGCAACTAAGACTATGTTTTAGAAAGTTTTTTTTAATCATAACTCCAGGTAATATGACCATGCTTTAGGAGGTCATTTTGGAATTTATAATAAAAAAATATATTAGTGTTTTTAATAATTTTAAAGTTAATTTTCTTTTCAAAATGAGATCTTCCGTAATTATAAGAACAATTATTTATGAAATATAAATGTTCTTATATTTGCTGTCAAAGCAAATACAAAAATTTGCTGCCTTATGATCAATTCAACACACTGTAGCGACGACTTACTGATATGATATAACATGTAATGAAAAAATGCTGAAAATTTTCGATTGGCATCTAATCGAATTGATCATATTACCGAGAATCTCCTATAATTATAAAAACAATTATTTATGAAATATAAATATTTGCTATCAAAGTCCGTGAAATGCAACATTACTTATATATGATAGAAAGTCGAATACTCAGCTATTCCTTGTTTTTATCAATATAGGGTATTTTTTCATAACTGAGTAAATAAAAAGTGGCTCAATATATCAAATATAGAAGAGAGATACAATACCAGAGACACTCACTCCCTCTCACTGCGAGTTTATTGGTTTAAGTAATAACCATTCATTCAATTCACAGTACAGATTCACAGTTCCCTGTCAGTGCGTAAAGTTGTAGTGATTAGTGTTTATTTATTTACACTACATTTTCAAAGGTTGAGTCATTTTGAAATCGATCAAATGTCGCTATATACTAAAATCATGTGTCTATAAATTAATGGTTTCATATTTATGACTTCAGGAAATAAGTGATAGACCGTTAGAAATAAATGTTTTATGCAAAAGGGAAATCTAATTGAATAATTCGATAATACCGTTAAGTTATACACCTGTCATGCCACATTCCATTGACGTGAGTTTATCCCATTTAATTGATGGGCTGGGCTTGGACGGTGACGAACATTCATTATGTGATTTTACGATAGCAGATCAAAATGTAGCAGCTGAATCTCAGGGCGTTGTACCATCCACTCCGTCCGATTTTCAACCGATATTAGGTGACAATATAACTTACGTCGTCGCTTGCATTTTGATTAACAGCGAAAATGAAGTTCTCATGATTCAAGAAGCGAAAGAAAGCTGCGCGGGAAAATGGTATTTACCAGCGGGAAGAATGATGAAAGGCGAATCCATTATCGAAGCAACAGCAAGAGAGGTTTTAGAAGAAACTGGTCTAGAGTGTCGAATAACTACCTTACTTGCAGTGGAAACAGCCGGCGGATCTTGGTACAGATTTGTGTTGACAGGGGAAATTACAGGTGGTGAATTGAAGACACCTGCCAAAGCTGACAAAGAATCACTACAGGCTAAATGGGTCGGTGATTTTCAAGAAATTTCTTTACGTTCAAATGATATCTTACAATTAATTGAAAGAGCGAAATTATATGTAAACCGTGGGAGCGATCAAAGGTGGCATCATGAGATTTTACCAGTTCAGTTGCCCCACACCAAGAATTTGTTGAGGTTAATTATAATTATAAAGAAACGAGCCACAAATAAGACCCATGTTTTGTTGAGTGAGAAAACAGCTATTCACTTTCCAACGGTTGAAATTAATCCCGCTAAAAGTGTACATTCCACCTTAAGGAGATTTATGGTTGAAATATTTGGCGCTGATGTACCACAACATAGGCCTCACGGTTTACTAAGCCTTGAGCATGCAACTCCAACGTTAACTGGCTATGATGGTTGCTGTCTTACTCTCCTTGTAGCATTTCGAGCTCCTTTAGAGGAAGTTCCACTGATTGGCAAGTGTGTGTGGCATGAAGTACCAGATGAAATTGGAAATCAGTTACTCAACAAAATATCTTCTAAAACTTCAACATTATTTTTGCATGTTGTTCGTTAGAAAACAATGCACAATGATATTTATCATTGAATACATTTATGAGGCAGCGCTATTGATATACCTACCAACTGTTAGTTTTTTTAAATGTTGTAAATTTATATTGTTTAATTTTTATACAAGTTGTTATACTATTATCAAATTATTTATGTCGAATTTGTAAATGTTAACCTAAGACCTTATTTAAGCATGTACACTAATCTTATTACTTATAACTTTTAATATAATTTGAATTGAATGATATCCTTGTATGTTCTAAATTATATGTTAAGTATTAAACTTTACTGCAGCACGTATTCATGCAAGTTACATTGAAGTCCTGGTTAGTTAAAACTGTACCCATATTCCAAAAAGACATAGATACTTACTACACAAAATACCTAAACATTCCACTGTGAGGTCAAATGATTACAATGAATTTTTGTGTGAATAGTTACATCTTACCTATTAAAAATTATTTAAATACATATGATCAATATATTTTCAAAATTATTTTAATTCTAAAACAAAGTGAAAGGTTTTTTTCACGCAACAGTAAATTAAACTATTAAAAACTTTCAAATACAGTGACATTTACATACTCAATTATGAGCCTTTCTATTTTACGATTTCTATAATCTTCTATTGCCGTTATGAACATTAAGATAGTGTTTTGCATATTTTAGATATTTTTTTTTATCAAAAACCATATTTTAAAGACTAAAATAATTTTCAAAATGTGTTTGATATTATGGTATACCTATATTATGGGTAACTTTAATTTCTTGCCTGTTTTAACACTGATTTAATCTTGAATTGTAAAATTAAATTTTATTTAATGTTTTTTTAATTTCATTAAAATAATTTCTATTTTTATTATCTAAAATAAATTCTTAAATTAATTTGGATGAAATTAAAATATATAGTTATATATGTACAATATTTTTTCTTTTATAATATTAATCACGTAAAACTATAAATTTTGGTTATGTCTTGTAAACTTTTGCTCTCTATATCTTATATGCTGCTCCGTTGACTTTGCTGACAAGATTGATTCTAAAATGCTTTAATGCGGTAAACCAGTTTGCCACTTTCTGCAACAGTTGTTTGTCATCAGTTGTTTGTTTGTGCAACAGTTGTTGTTTTAAATATTTTTAAAGTTATTATATAAAAAGTTATATATATTGGAAAGTCACTGTTCATAGATATTATATTATACATTTTATTATTATGACTTAATCCTAAGCTAATAATACTCATAACAATTTTTATACAAAATTTTTAACAAAAATTATATAAGAACACAGCATTAATGGTTTTATTTGGTTTTAGTCCCCCACAGTTACTTAAATTTATGTCCATTTATCAAGTTTAATAGAGATGCAAATTACGATTGACAAGTTGTTATTGACGACAAGTAAAGAGATTCTCTGAGAGACTGTTTACACAAACACTGGTCTACGAAGGAATAATAATACTACTGGTCTACGAAGGAATAGTGTATTCGGTTATATGAGATATAAATTTGAGGGAGTAGTAGAAACTAAATATTTGTATGAACTTGAGCATCATGCAGGATGAGTAATATGCATGAGAGCCATTTAGAGCTTACGCCTCAGCATACATTCGTGCTATAACACAAATATTGTTTTCTTTTTTATTTGTACAAAGGTGAGCAGTTGGCACTAAGTAAGTGTTAGTTGTGTAAGAGAGTGTGAACGCAATGTGTCAATACAAACCTTATTTAATTTTTATTCATTCATATAAATAAAAAAAAATACTGTGCGATAAGATTTGTGAAAATAATATGTTTTGCACAAGTATTATTCCAAATAACATAAAAGAAGACCCAAGTAGATAAATTAATGAGATGCTGAAAATAAATATAGGTTACATAAACAAGAATATAACAAATATGCTGGGGTTTTTCTGAAAAGCAAAAAAGACTACTATAGGAAATGTACATTTTAAAATAAAATTACTTGGCAGCAAGGCCGTAGCCAAGGGGAGGTCACTGAGACTTGATCCACCTATGACATTTTTGTTAATAATGAATTCACCCGAAAATTAACTCATTATGGGTTAGGTACCTATATGAAGTACTTCTCATTAAAAAGAAATTTAAAAATTAAACTGCACTCTATTCTTTATTTATTTAATGTTAAATAAAATTTAATAACATTATTTACAAATCTTCATTACCTGAAAAATATTTTTCTGGCCATTGCCCTGGTTGGCGATGCCTAGATAGATTTGATAAAGCTACCATCCACTTCCCTTTTTATTGTAGTCTTCACTAAGATGAATTGAAAAAGAATACGCAAAATTTTTAAGTAACAAGGATAGCAACTATAAAAATATATAATACATCTCTTATTAAATTTAATACAAACTCTTATTAAATTTAGTACAAACGTGAGTATTAAACATATCCTTATACGGGAGATATCTTTAAAATCTCAAAAGTACCACAGAGAGAACTAAGTGGCTATTAGGTCCATGATATCATATAACAATTCTTAATAAGCACGGTCAATAGTCACAATGATGTTGTAAATATTGTAGACATACGCAAAACTGCTTTATGTTATCACGTCATCATTCCTAAAGACCCTAGAATGATATCATTATTTACTTTTCTATTGGGCATCCAATTAGACAGTTAATTCCTTAAGTGTGCATCTATTTTTGCAAAAAATTGTGCAAATAGGAAATGACCACGACTACTAATGATACTTTTCTATTGCTCAGTATTATTGATTTGCATAGTACACTAAAACAAGTATAGTAGTACTGTGTGTGATGACAATTATAAATGGGTGATGTTTCCTTAGAATCTTTTCATTTTGTATTCATCTAGAACACAAGTTTTATCATTTTTAAAATTACACAAGAGATATTTACATCATGAGGAATTTGCAATATACTTCATGCTGGCTGAATATTCAATTTGGTGTAAATTAGTGTAAAGGGCAAAATTTGAATGGAGGTTTACTTCATCTAAAATTCTGTCTTTACAACATTAATATATTTATAGTTAAAATGATCATCTACTATTGCAAATAAGGAACGCTAAAAAATTCTTTATAATTCCAATAGCTAGGTCTATTGTTGCTGCTATTAAATAGAAAGCTTGCAAATGGGATAATATAATAATTTTTTTTAACCTTCACTATTTCTAGCTATTTTTTAAAGACTACCATATTTACACAATAATTTGCAGACTGTGTGAAACATTTCTATTTTAATTTTGAAGTCAGGACTGAAGATAAAGCATTATTTTCAAATACATCAAGAGGTATAACTTACTGATTAAGCTGGCCATTTTTAAGTACCTTGAAAAGTACCTAAAAAGAAAAGTGATGACCCAAATCCAATGTTAAAAGTAACTAAAATTTAAAGAAAAGATGTAAGCTCTGACAATTAAGCACGGGCAAAGACATTACTAAAATATAATAGTGGCATTCATACTTGGTTTAAAGATTCGATTATTACAATTTTCTGATTACCCATTTGAAACAGTGTGACATGAACAGAATTATTTTCATAAAAAACTACATAATTTTTCAGTTTTAACTGCTGCTTATACTACTACCATTTCTGGGTAACTCAATTTAATTTTTATAAATTTCTAATATACATTTGCGACTCATTACTTTATAATAAATGACAGGTGGTGCTTTTCTAAGAAAACATGCCCCAAAGAAGTTTTAGTTATTGTTACTATAGGAAGGTAGACAGTTATGTATTATTGTTAAAAAACTTCTCAAGCACAAGTAGAAGCACCCTGCGAAGGTTTTGACCACTTAAGGATATTTAGTATTTCTCTTAATCTCTTTAAAAATATTAATTTTTCATAATGTAAATATGTCACTTACTAAATTTTTCAGGCATAAAAACATGATGCAGATTTTAAAAATTATGACATCTAGGAATAATTTCCCTACAGCCTTTGCGTGGACTTCTAAAAACCCTATTTTTTCATAGTTTTAGAAATGGTGGGAGGATGATCAAATGTTCAGTAGGGTGGAGTGAAACGGGCCAAACAATTTTTTTTTTTATTTTGTCAATTCCTGTGTAATTAAAAGTTGCCTTGATAGAAAATACATTAAATTGCAAAATATGACCTTCCTACAATAACATCTTCAGGTGGCGCATAAGCGATGAAATTTTCTAAATTAGTGGAAATTCAAGGTTTATAAAAAAAATTACAATTCATTCAATTTCAGGCTTTATTTGAGTATTTTTAACGTAAATGGTATAGGAAGCATAGTCCACTAGAAAAAAAATAGTTAACTGCTTACATCAGAATCTGAATCTTTTCCTTTTATATTCCTATTGTGATTTTGTCTCAAAATTTGGTAAAGATTTTCTTGAAAGTATTCTGTCTTTGATGAATCCATCTTGAGCCTCTGGACCGCAAACTAGCAACGATGCATCTGTAACAAGTTTAATACACCGTTCAACAGCCTGTGTGTGACAGGAATATCCAAAAACTTGCTTCAATCTCTCTTCATTTGATATTAACTGTTGTAATTTCAAAATACTAAATCGCTTTGTAAGCGGTGGCTCATAGATTTTTTCTTTGGTCCAATCTATTATATTATAGTAATCTGAAGCTTCATATTGCAACTGCGGTATGACAAACTGACAAACTTTGTCATCATTTTGCTCCCGAGCTCACATATATCTTGATGCGCGTCTTGCAGCATTGCTACTAGTAAATTTTAAGAATGTAAAAAGGATGCGTTTCTTTGTATTATGCAAGATGTTTTTTAAATCCTGACAGAGATACGAAGATCTTCGTATCATATGAAACATGTGAATTTGCAATTGCGGATTTCGTTTTTATGTCAAACCATGTTGGCGCATAAACTTTTAATATAAAAGTAGCCAAATCTTTCAGGATTTGCGATGGATTCTGAGTACCCACATATAAACGCAGGATTCTATTTACAGAAGTGAGCTATCTAGAGTGTGATTATTTTCCAGGATCTCTATTGACTAATCTGGATGTGACACTGCCCTGAGATATTGTAAAACACATTTCATATAAATATTTTTCTCAGTGCGTAGGGACTCTTCGTCAATATTTGGCAATTCTACGTGAATGGGTTCGAAATAAATTACTTCTTTCTTTAAACAGTTATTAAGTAATTTACCAATGTTACAAGACAAACTATTCGGGCCAGTAGTTTTACCGTCCAGCTGCAGAAATAAATGACGAAAAGGTAACTCATTTGCGTGTAATAAACACACAAGCCATTAAAGCGCTCGATTCAAATGTCTCTCTAATAACGCTATCGCACCATTCTTGGGTCCTGTGTTAACTGCAGTGTCATCACATCCACTTGCCATTAAAGTTGAAATATATTCGCATTTATCTTGTAAAAATTCCATAATCCCTTTTTGAATAGTAATGGATTTTCCTAAAGTTACTGCAATATGTCCAAGATACTCTGATCCTGGTTCAGTGATTAAGGTGATATACTCCTCAGTTACAGTAGAGCGATGTTGTTGGTTTGCTGTCATAGATGTGACTAAAGTTTTGTCCTTGCTCTTATCAAAATAAAGTGAGGAGATAGAAATTTTATCTTCGGGAAATTGCTCCAAATTTTTACAGGCCTTTTTACGCTCATGCCATAATTTGCTTCGATCAATGACTTTCGAAGGATCAATTCTAGTAATAACATTTAAATCTGATAATGCTGCGTTTACAATAATTGTTGCTGATCTATCTGAAACCCCAGTTCTATCACAAGCGACTGCTAAATTTCGTAAAGTTGTACGCATTTGCTTTTGTGAAACCTCAGACCTATAAACAGAATTGATTGTCGTATCCAAAACTGAGGGCGAGGAATCACTGGTAGAACTTTTGGAGTCGGAGAGGTCTTCTAAAGTATTGACGGCTTTAGACGTACTTGGAGTTTCATTACGTTTTTCACGCGTTCTTCATACTTTCTTTTTCTCAACAAACCTATAATTTTTAGAAGTGGCCAGTTTATCCAGTCCTCCAATATTCATTTGCCGCTTGTTTCGCTGATCTTCCAAAATTCAACTTCTTCTGAGGATACTTTACCTCGACATTTACAAGTTTCTCTTGAAATGCATTTACAAACAGTAATATCAAACAGTTTTTTTGCAGCATGGAGAAATTCTTGTTTTTTCAAATCATTTCCTATTTTTTTTATATTTGTTATAATATTGTATTAAACGAGAAACAACTTGTTGATGACATACAATTGGAATACGTGATTTTTTCCACAGCTTCTCGATGTCACAAGCTATAATTTCATAGATTTCTTTTACGGAAGGGTCTTTAACGTTTTAAAAATCGTATCAATTGTTCCGCGTCAACAAATAATATTTTGAAACATCGAAATAAGTTCATCGAATAAGCAACACATTTTCTTTCAATTGTTGTGGTTCAGCAGTTAACGAACAACGTAGATCTTTTGTTGTTTTAGGCATGTTTTGTCTCGAACTTGTTTGAAACAAAACTGAATGAAATCGTTGAAGACGTCAAATTTACTTGTCAAAAATATTAATAAATGTAGGGTAATTAGAGAAATGTATGCACGGTACTTAGATAATTTTGTTTATTTAAATAAAAAACCGTAGTTAAGTTAATAAAAAGATATAGTAACCCAAGTTATATGTGAACTTAAGTAACGTAAAAAATCTATTTTTTGAGATAAACAAGTGATGTGCGCCATCTCTAAACTATGCCCTAGGGAATTAATATTTTGCGTAGTTGTTACTTATTAGATACGAATAAAGAAATGTATATTTCTTACTCGTAGCTTATTAGTAGTGTCGTCAATTAATTATACAGAACCAAAAAATTAAATTTTCGGTTTTTTCGCTCCACCCTAATGTTCAGATTTCTTTGAGAGATTCTGTTTGTTGCTTGTTACTAATATGCCATCTAAACGAAATAGTAATAGTAAAGTGCAGAAAAAAGTGAGATAGACAATAACAATGGAGGTTAAATCTAAGATTTTGAAATTCAAAGATTGCAGTATATCCTCTTCATTAATTGGACGAACTTAATTTATTGTGTGCAACGTTACAGACAATATTGAATAAAGATAAACTTCTTACAGCTTTATATTATCTATATTCATTTATATTATCTATATATTTATTTATATTATCTATATTCCATTTCTCTACATAGCACTATCACACGTAAAGGAAACACTTTAATTTCAGCGCTGGCAATCTGTTACACACTTGGATACAAGACCAAACTCATTAATGGGTTCCTCTTAGGTTTGCTAACATTCATAACAAGGTCAGCTCAGTATTATCAAGACACTGCAAAACAGTCGTAGAGAAAATGGCAATAAAGACTCAAAACCTTGTTCTGCCAGCCATGTTGGTTCATGCCCTTTAAAATGTGATAGTCACTGCATAACATTCGAGTGCAAGGAGAGACTGCTAGGGCCGATCATGTGGCTGCTCAGAATTTTTCCAGCATATTAAAAGTGGAGTCTTTTCACGGAAACAAATTTTCAACATGGATGAAATCTATTTTGAAAAAAAAATGAAGAAGTTTATTTTGAAAAAAAATGCCCACCCGCACTTTTATATCGCAAGAAGCCGATGCTTAGCTTTAAAGTGTCTAAATATAGCTTAGTAGTTTTATTGGAATCAAATGCTGAAGGTGATCACAAATTAAAACCACTTTTAGTTTATAGGTAAGTTCAAGAGATGCAGATTTTGTAAATTATTGTTAATTGAGATTGCTTCTCTCAGGTAAATGCCAGCCCTCCTTTAAGGCATCAAACACTTTGTAATCTTGGAACTCGTGGCTTTATTGTAACTTGTTGGATGAAAGTATAGCTAATAGCTCTGCCTCCTTATTTGCTACATTGTTGATTCACTGCGGAAGTTATTATCGAAATTTGGAAACAAATGGAAATTATTGTATACTGTAATGGGGTTCTTAAAACTGTTAAGAACACAAAATAGTGTAAAATTAAATACTATGTTACAATTAGCGAAAAAATATGATATTAATGAAATATAATAAGAATTTGCGGAAAAATAGGCATTAAAAATAGAGATATTTTCTTACAAAGTGACCGTCATCAAATTACAAAAAAAAGCAGAGCTATTGCTGATCGTGGATATGAAATCAAGGGATTTGGAACAACCTAAATTTCGATGATGACGATAACAACTTTTGTCTCACAGAGTAAAGAAAATTATATGCTGCCATGGGCGCCGGCAGCGGGGTGCAAGGGGGTGCAATTGCACCCCCCTGTCGGGAAAGAAAATAATGACATATTTTTTACCCGACTGAACCAGCAGGAGAGTAATGCTTTTCAAGTGTATGTATATATGTATGTATGTATATGTTCATATGTATGTATGTTTGTATGTATATATGTATGTATGTATGTATATGTGACCATTTCGATAGTACGCGCTACAGCCCAAACGACTTGACTGATTTTAGCAAACGACGTGTCGTTAGATTCGTGAAGACCGTGCGAGTGACATAGGCTATATCATTTTCATGAGAAATCAACAAAGTCAATTTTATATGGAAAAGGATTAGAAATTTATTGGTATAGTGAGTTACGATTTGAATAACCACTGAAGGCGTCTAGGTTGCTGTCCAAATTTGTTCAACACCTTGTCAATAAATTCAGTATCCTCCTCAACTCTTTTCCTGTGAACACTGAGCATGCACAGGCCGCTTAGCCTCGCATCTCCCATCGTTGAGCGATTCCACGTCTTCACCCGCCGTAACGTGCTAAATGTACGTTCAATGCTACATGTTGTTGCTGGAATATTTAAAGCAATTTTAATTGCCTCACATACCGCTGGGTAAAAAGGAGTGGCTTGAGCAGTCACATCTACGTATTCAACGACAGATTCATTTAGAATCTCATTATTTGCTTCATTTGTTTTCATTACCTCGTACCATGTGGTAGCCTCGGCAATAACATTATGGAGAAGACTTCCGTAAAGGTTCTGTATATCTTCTGCTATCGATCAAAATTCTGATTTGTTTAATTTTCTCACATTTTCTGGGTGAAGCTGCATAAGCGATAATGCTTTCTTGTGTGTTGACGAAAATCGATTTTTTAGTGAAGAAATAATAGAATCTAAGTATGGAATAAATATAGATCTTCTGAAAAATTCTTCCACAGTTTCAGATGGGTTATTTGATCTGTAAGTCTGTTTTTCCACTACTCGAGGACGCTTAAATTCAACGTTCAGTTTCTCGCAAATTTTCTGAGTTTTCTCAAAAATGACCGCAAACTCTATAGATGCATTATCGCTATGAGATTGAAGCATATCAGTTAATTTATTAACGTGATCATGTGTTGCCTTTATATCCATATTTACTTCCTGTAATTGTTTGCACACGGGCTCGAGTTTGGCAGATTAAGCAGCAATTATTAAAAGTGTCACAATGTATGTTGGAGTAGTTGCAGTCGTGCAGAGCTGATACGCTTTGGTTTTCGTTTTAGAATTCGGTGCGTCCTGCGAAAGTTCATCTAAAACTTGTATAATAGTCACAAAATTTTCAGAAAATATTCTGATACTTTTGTACTTTGCTGTCCAACGCGTTTCACAAAATAGTGGTATATTTGGAATTTTACTCCGCCGCAACGTACTCTCCCGAAAGAAATTTATAATGTCCTTTGTTGTTCCAGCAGTATTTCTCACTTCACTGACAGTATTAAGGTCATTAATGACAAAATTCAATACATGGCTTGCACACTGGAAAAATAGGGCTAAAGGATATTTATCATTAATAATTTACTGAACACCACCTATGTGACCTGCCATTGCAGCACACCCGTCGTATCCTTGACCAACAAGTTTATTTAAATCAAGATCGCAATCTTGCAGAAAGTGAGTAATAGTTTCCGAAATGGCTTGTGCATTTAGTTCTTGTACCGGTACATATCCAAGGAATTCTTCACAAATTATTGGTTTTTTAGCATATTTATCATAACGTAGATATCGAACACCAATTGATAATTGTTCTGTGCCACTAATATCAGCAGTCTCATCAGCTAAAACCGAAAAAGCTGAAGCATGTTTCACCTCCTCAATTATTTTGCTCTTAAGAACATCGGAACAAATTTCAATCAATTCGTTTTGAATTTGATGCGATAAGTATAAAGAATTTTTTGCTCCTGATTCTAAATGATTCTTCAGAATCTCGTCTCCCGAGTCAACTCGAACATGTAGCAGGTCTGCAAAAACAGAACCCTTGTCGATTTTTCCACGAAGTGGAAGATCATGTCGCCCGCAAAATAAAATTGTTGAAATGATAGATCGAAGTTTTAAACGATTTTCTTCAACTACCTTGTGATATGCCGTATTTAAAGATTCATGAACGCTAAATCCTTTTCTATCCATGATTTTTTCAAATGTATTTGACGAAGCCAGTGCGTCACAATGCCACTTACTTGTCGCGTGAGACTGAGCAGCTTCATGAAACTTTTGATATTTGAAGCAAGGAGAAACTATGAACTGTCCTTTTAGACCACGCTGCACTGGAGGCCGAAATAAAACACATATCCTACACAGCGGTCCTTTTGCTAGAGCTGAGTAAGCTAACCACGGATATGTTGTAAGCCATTCATATCGGAAAGCTCGTTTAGCATCAAGGTTTACATCATTTTTAAAATTGTATGTCTTGCTAGGGTTCCAAGGATGTCTTAGTAATTTCAAACGTAGATCATCATTGACTTGATAACCAGAGTCCAAACACAACCCAATATCCAATAAGTTAGTTGTTGTTCTTCTACTAGAAAAATCGAGCGATGCATCTGCTTGAGAATCTTTACGCGCAGAACTCGTACCTTTAAACAAAAAGAATTCTTATGTAATAAAAAAAAGAACGAATCAATTAAAGCATTATTTCGTTGTTTTCAAGTCTCATTTTTTATGTATGTTGATAATGAATAATACATTCGATGATAGGTAGAGACAACAACGTAACATACCTGGACTATCCAATTTATCCGTATTCGGCCTGGATGATTTATTATGAGGGGAATCATCTTCATCAAAATGTTTATTACGTTTTTTACACAAAAAACGTCTTATGTCACTCATAACTTGAATAAAAATTAATAAGTCATTGTTTAAGCAGATTTGAATATTACCGACAATTGATCAGCGAACTAATCCCCTGTATCCGTCGCGCTACAGCGCGGATTCCTAAGTAATAATGCCAACCATCGACTATATAGTCTAAGGGCGCGTTCGATTAAGCGTTTACAATAATCATGTTCTGTGTATTTAGATAGAATTTTTATCGTAGTGAACGCCTAGTAGAACGCACCTTAAGTATGTTTCCAATGAGCGAAGTATATTTAATTAAATACTCGCGTGATTAGAATTTGACATTGCATTTATCCACTAGACTTGCGAGATTTGTACATTAAAAGTACTGACATTACAATATATAATATATTCCAGAATGAAGAAAATTAAAAATACCAATACAAAGTATTTTTTTTTTATTAAAATTGATTTGAAATAAAAATACTTAGATAATAGGGAAGGTCAGGTTTTTTCAACGTAAGGATATTATATTTTTTTTCAATAGATACTAGTTTGGGGATCGAGAAACTATCGTTTTTTTTTATTTTTAGGTCTTTTCGTTTTTCCAGAATATTTTTTTAAGTCCCCCACTTGAGAGTTATTAATGATCACGGAATACAGGGCATTGTGCTTTTGTCATACCGTATTAGAAGAAAGTAGCCATTGAAAAACTCTGTATCTGTCATTGTCAGACAGATCGTAGAAAAAGTACTTAATACTCGCAACTCTGTTATCCACATGCTATAAATGTTTAGTTCTATATTTTTTATTGGTTAATTGTATGTATAGATGCAGATGCACCTCCCTGAAACTAATCCTGGCGGCGCCCATGTATGCTGCGATAATATTCCTTTTAATTTTGTTACATATGCTATCATTTAGGAATATGTTGCAGACATTCAAAAATAGCAGCTGGAAGGGTGTCGAGACATGCAACTAAACAAATGACCACTTTAAAGCAGGTCCGTGTATCAAAAAAGTGTTCAAGACATGTACTCAATATTTTTGGAAGACTTATTTAACGAATTCTTACACAGTTGGGATATGTGAATAAAAAAAAAAAAAACTTACAAACACAATTTCTTGAAAACATTTTATTTGATTAGTTTTATAAACATATTAAATATACATAACCGTGGAAAATTAAATAAATTGAATTTCTATAGTTGTGAGTTTCATTGCAGTTTCAACCTTTTTGATCAACGTACCAGTAGAATTTGCATTACGAGGATTCCGTACACACAAGGTAAGCACATACATATACATTTAATACTTAAATTAACATTATTTTTCACCATGTAAATATATTTCCTAGTATATCTTTTACAGATGTGAAAATATTGTGAGTATCTCATAACCTATGAAATTTAGAATAACCATTAATTTGCTGATAATTTTTTAATAACGCTGTTATTTTTAAAATTTTGACTTAGAGTGTTTCGCTGATAGAGGGGGGAACATATTTTTTGTGGACATTTTCAGCAAAACATTTAAAATTATTCTTCATGAAATTCTAAAAAAAAATAGTTTTGGAATCCTTTCAACTCGTTCTTTTTCCTTTTGTCAGATATGATACAAGAAGTTAAAAAAAATTAGCACTTTATTAGCCTCCTCAAAAATTTCCCTATGAATATTTTTCAAGTGTTAACTATTTAACTATGTACCTACTGGTTGATATGCTTTATTTTAATGCTAGTTTTCAAATTTCTACGCCAAACGGTTTGTTACAAAATTTTTATGCACATTTTTAGTGATACCTTTTTCACAAAAGATTCTAAAATATTTTTGGTATTATCAAGTGTCGCTTTTTGAATTGTATTTCACAAGATACAAAAAAAATGTTCACTTTTTTGCCCACTCAAAAATTTCGATGAATATTTATAAGCACCAACTATTAAGGTAAAATGCTTTATCACTACTTCAAAAAACAAATAAAAAATATGGTCTCAAATACCTCCACGTGCTAACTATGGATGTAAAGAAATAGAGATTATGTATGTAAAAAAGATACCTATATAATCCCCCCCCCCCCACAGTGAAACAGTAATTGAACGTTCAGTATCCAACCCCGAAATTAAACAAGACATAATATTCGATCAGCATATTTTCGAATATTTTCTTATTGAAAACTGTATAGTCCGAGTAAAAGACAATAACCGGATGAATGTTTTTTATCGTAAATAATTCTGAAAAATCTGCAAAAACTCTGACTTGAAATTATACCTCAATCTCGTTGTATTGTATTAATGTCGGTATTGTATTAATACAATTAATACAATACCTTCTCCTCGATCCACTCAGCCAATTCACTTCAACGCACTAATGGCATTTTAAATTTACTCTGAATTACACATTAAAAAAGAATTATCGTAACAATAAAATAACATTGTCGTTAAAATAAAATTTAAAACATGACTTTTTCAGATAATTGAAAATAATATTCATAATTATTTGTCATTTTTTTCGTACACACGATACTTACGCACATTGTTCAGCGCCGCTTGGGGGAATGACCCGCGAACAAATGTGAAGACATCGTCATTGCGGGTAAAATCCGCACTCCGGGCAAGTATGGCGTCTTTCTTTGTCCGACATCTATTGCCGGACATCGGCCTGGATGATTTATTATGAGGGGAATCATCTTCATCAAAATGTTTATTACGTTTTTTACACAAAAAACGTCACTCATAACTTGAATAAAAATTAATAACCTATGCAACAAATTATCTAATAAATAAAGTCGTTGTTTAAGCAGATTTGAGTATTACCGACAATTGATCAGCGAACTAATCCCCCGTATCCGTCGAGCTACAGCGGGGATTCCCAAGTAATAATGCCAACCATCGACTATATAGTCTAAGGGCGCGTTCGATTAAGCGTTTACAATAATCATGTTCTGTGTATTTATATAGAATTTTTATCGTAGTGAACGCCTAGTAGAACGCACCTAAGTATGTTGCCAATGAGCGAAGTATATATATAAATATATATGTATATGTATATATATATACATACATATACATATATACATATACATATACATATATTTACATATATATATATATATATATATATATATATATATATATATATATATATATATATATATATATATATATATATATGTATATATATGTCGGAGAACCCAATCACTTCTAGAAAGGTTTTGGTCGATGAGAGCTTGGTTTCTAAGGTGGTTATAGAGGCTGCTCTCAACAGGTGAGGGAGAAGGAGCTAAGGACCTCTATGCAGATCAAAACCTGGATTCAACCTAAGGAGGATGAGGAAGAGGACAAATTGATGACCAGCAGGTCTCTTCCCCAGCAACGAATGACCCAAACCGAGTAGTGCTCAGTCAAGGAATAAGGAGCAGATTGAGATCGCAATTGGCACTTTAGAGGAAATTAATGACATCACTTGTGGCTCCAACAGCCATCTTCAAGGAGCACATTATGAAGCTGATGGTTCTTACTATGGCACAAGTCGTTTGCTTGGGGGGTGATTTGACTAATGAGGGGGGGGGAGCTGAGGATTTTTAACGCGGAGAGAGATGCCGCAAGGAAGGAAACTACTCAAAAAGTTCCGCCTCTTACCTATAGTGCAACATTGTCGGCGGGTGACAATGGCGAGGGAAAAAATTCCTCCGGATCCTCAACCCATGCCCCAACTCGTGTTTGTGTTTGACATAAAAAAAATAAACCAAGATCCAGCAAAAAGATTTTGAACACTATCCAGAAAGAAATTGAGCCCAAGCCCGTGGGAAAAATACTCAATGGAGGCGTCGTTATTGAGATACGCGCTGCGAAAAGTGCCAGAAAGCTACAAAAAGTAGCATCAAACATCCAGGAGCTGAAGGTGGAAGATAAGAGGCAAAGCTCCCCTCTGTTATTATCTATGACATCCTAAAAGAAATTATTAACAATAAGTTCCTTATTCTTCTCAAGGAGGAAAATCTAAGTAAGTTTCCTGAGACAGAGACTAAGAAACTGAGGGTGAATTCTACTCGCATTTCAAGAGCAGGCAATAAAAGCTTCGTCATTGAAATTCCGCAGGCCACGAGTGAAAATCTTCTTAGTATGGGTCATATATTCCTGCAGTGGACCTCATGTAGAGTTGCAAATTCTGTGCTAGTGACCAGGTGCTTCAGGTGACTCTTTATGCCATGTTGTCACGAACTCTAAAGATGAGCTACGCAGTTAATAGGTACACCAAAAAGGACACGACGGTAAGGATTGACCCAGTGTCCCTGAAACTGAAATTTGTGTCACCTACATCCGCTTTAAGAAGAACAGCATTGGAAAGAACCGTGAGGTGGATGGCGCACTCCCAATAAGTTCATTCAGTCGAAAGCAGGTCGGTGACCGAGGATTAGGACCGAGCTCTCGATGACCTTTAAAGATGGCAAAATTTGCATCGCGTATGTCCAGGAACAGTGCGCAAGGGGGAGCAGTCTGAGATTGGAGCCCTTCTTCGTTCTGAAGAAGGAGCCTAATCCTAAGGCTGAAATTGTCCTGGACCCGAAAGAGCTTGGCATCCTGTCTTTGGAATATCTATGAACAGAACATTGCTTGGTGGCCCAGGTATGTCTCGATCCGCTATAGATTGTGGTGATTAGCATTTATTTTTAGTAGTAAATGGCCACCGAAATTTCTGCGAGCACCTAAACGCTGTCCTCCGCTCAACTTGGTTGTACCTATTTGAGATCTGTGCAGAGGTTAACGCGCAGACGTACCTGATGCACTTAACACGCCCCAATCTGCGTATAGAAATCTTGAAAGATTTCATCCACCCGGATATCCTGTTTTGCAATATGCCTGGTATGCCCACAAAGTTCTCAGGACCTTCGGGGGAGAGTGATATTGATATCACTATCGTCTCGAGTGGGCAGAAGCTGGAGGCAAAACAGGATGCCAAAACTGGGATAGATTTGTCCAAAACTTACCGCCGAGAACTCGATACTTTTTCTAAATTATTGCAAAGTATATAATTTACATGGTATGGCTGTTTAATTTCAGGACAGGCTTATCATCAATGCCGAGGCACGAATGGGGACAGCATCTTGAAAACACTGCGGCGGGAGTACGAAAGAATAAGACGCGCGCTACGAACCACGGAGCAGATTGGGAAATAATCGAGGTTCACCGGGTGGCCTTAATAAACGCCCGGTGTAACTATAATAGAGAGGTTAGGCTGGCTAGGAGGTTCCATTTCCATAACTTAGGAACTCGTGTGGGTAATTTGGACCCCTGGGGAACTGTATATAAAAGTATACGGAGACCCTTGAAACCTTTAGTTTTCAGCGTCCTTAAGAGGACCGATGGGAGTTACACAGAGAATATTCGCGAGACCCTCGAGTTCCATGTGACATCACTCTTCCTCAATGATGACCCAGATCTCGACACCGTCGAAGAGCGGAGCATCAGGTATGCAGCGAACATATCCCCAGCTAGCAGTTTAGATACGGAGCTGCGACATTCTGGGTTAGACGACATTGTTAAGAACTTTGACTCGAAAAGGCTTGATAAAATCGACAATAGGATTGTCAAAGCTGTATGGGATACTGAGGCGCTTGAGATACTTGCGGTCTTTAACCGCTGTCTCCGCGAGAAAGTGACCCACTTTCTGAAGGTATTGACTCAAAGTCATACCGAAGAGTAATAGGAAATCGCCTAGCGATCGAAGTTTTATAGACCCATTACGCTCCTTCCAGTCTTCGGGAAATTGCTCGAATGAGTATTGGCGGCGCACTTATTGGAGCAGCTCTCTCATTCACCGGGGTCAGAGAATCAATTTGGTTTTCGTTCTGGAATGTCCACATCGGACACGATTTCAGCAGCCTTGTCTTGGGTCAATGCGTGCTCAAACAAAAACGTTCTTGGAGTGTTTTTGGACATCTCTAGCCTGTTTGACAATGCCTGGTGGCCAGCCATTTTGTCCGCGCTAGAATCCCGGGGAGTGACAGCGGAGTTCCATCGGATTATTATCAATTATTTCAGCGATCGAGTTGTCTTCTTGTAGGATGGAGACACTGTAGTACAAAAAACATAAACCAGGGGCTGCCCGCAAGACTCGATCCTTGGCCCAATTTTGTGGAGTGTCACTTTTGATTGTATATTCCCGATATCCCTTCAGGGATGGTATCATCGCGTATGCATACTATCATACGCGATGGTACCGCATCCCTGAAGGGGTATCGCGAATATATCATCAAACATGACACTCCACAAAATTGGTCCATAAAACTCAGAGAGACAAAACTTTGCTGTTGGTCGGAGGAACAAGTCGCAGTGAGTTAAAGAATCTCTCGTCAGTTATATGACTGGGACATTAAGAACAAGTTCAGCTTTGCCCCACAAAAGTACGAGGCTGTGGTGATGGCTGGAGCAAGGATAGGTGTGTGAGATCATGTAACATACCTGGGCATGGTTCTTGATGCACGACGGAGCTTTTTAGCACAGCCGCGATTCATCGGTGGGAGGACTTGGGTAGCCTTCCACGGTATGGCCCGGCTTGCCGGTGCCAGCTGGGAGCTAAATAGCCCTGCCCTCAAACTGATATATATGGCAATACACCTCGATATATTGGGCCATCGGTTTGGGCATCTTGTGCGTCGGGGTCCAGCATCTTAGGAGGGTTATGTTGAGATCGCAGCGTGCGCCGCTGTTGGTGCTGACCAAAGCATATAGAACCTGCTCAACGGATGCGTTACCGGTTTTGGTGGGTTTTTCGCCTACCGACCTCGCGACCATGGAACGCGAGCCAAATTTCATCTTGGCACGAGGTAAGACTTTTGATGCGGGTCTGTTGCACTTTGACATTTTGGCAGATAAATCCCTTATTGATAGAAAGAGGCGTATTTTGGATATCGTCGAAGCTCATTGGCAGTCTAAATGGTCCTCCCCGATTCAAAGGGGAAAGGACTAGGTTGTTTTTCCCCGATGTGTCCGAGCGGTTACGTAAGAATTGGCTCGTTTCCGATTATTATACTTCGCAGTTTTTGAAGGGACGTGGTGCATTCTGTGTCAGTTTATATAGATTCGCCCTTAGAGACAGCCCGGCATTTACCTGCGGTTCGAGACGCAGGACATGAGTCACGTGTTGTCCAACTGCAGTGAGCACAATGATACACGTAAAGTTTTGTGAGAGAGCATGCGTCTTAACATTAGAGTAGAATTACGCGGAGCGTTAAAACATGGTATCTATAGTCACCGAAACTTGGTTGAGAATGAACTGATCTTTGAGTCATTTAGAGCACATAAGTGCGTTCTTTAAGAGATGGATATCCTAAATGATTAATTGACAAGGGACAGTCTTTAACCCTGTTAAGTGAATGCGCTGAGATTGTGGATACCGGATATTATTAGGGGACGTTCGAAGGTCCCCTCTTTTGTACGAAATGAGATGTTACGGAGACCTGAGACAACCCTGGTGGAAATGGCGGGAATGGTGGTATAAATTAAAGTACATAAATAAATAAATAAAATAAAAGTCTCAAACTCAGTTCAGGTTGTCATCAGATACCCATGTCTATTGAAGATGCTCCGAAAACTGCATTTAGAGGGCATTTGTAACGGCACTTCGAATTTACGCACGTGCCCTTTAGGTTAAAAAGTGCATCGTCCCCTTTTCAGCGCCTAATGAATTCAGCTCTCTCCAACCTTCAAGGAATTTGATGCTTTGTCTATCTAGACGATATCCTTATTTACTATTCTGGCCTAAAATGATATATATATACACACACACACACACATATATATATATATATATATATATATATATATATATATATATATAACTTATCTACAGTTTTTAAACAATTATGAAATTTCAAACTCAACTTCAACACGATAAATGTAAATTTTTACGCAAAGAATTCGCTTATTTAGGCCATATATACATGTTTTCATCGGTCCGTGAAGTCCTTTGGCGACCGCGGGGCCGCCTTTTTTGCGCGATCCTGTTCTTTCAAATCTTTCGATCCATTGTTTAATTAAATTAGTGCTTGGACACTCACTGATGTGCCGCATTTCGAATTTAGCACGGTAAAGCCGCCGAACAGTCACATAAGATTGAGCATTCTCATAAAATGCACGGATACAAAACGCGCGCTGCTCTCCCTTGTAATGACTCATGGCGACTAAAATTACAAAGCCCGCGCTAACCACTGCTATCCCCGCGCCCTTCTCTCATGTGGTTTAAAAATGCGCGTGAAATCAAAAGTGCATTTCTCTCTGGGCCAACCTGTATATATATATATATATATATATATATATATATATATATTTATATACACTGTGTTCGGAAAAAAATGTCTGACAAAGAAAGACGCTATTCATTGACTATAAAGGAATAAATTGTCGATGAAATAAAACGTAAAACACGTTCTTTTTCTAATTGAGTACAAAAAAAATATCACACATCTTTTTTTAACACACCTATACCTCTAACTCACGCACACAAGCTCACGCTAGCCGTACGCAACCACTACATGTACCCTATTATTCAATATACCGAACAGCTGATATTACTATTTCAACAATACCCGCGCCATTACGTACCAAAATATAGAATTTAATTGATTTGTTAAATGAAATGAAACATGACTATTAAAAAAAATTAATAAATTAATTAGATACTAATGTACTCACTCATGTTGTAGTATGCGGAAATCACTTATCACATGACTTAAGTAGTTTTTAGAATAATTATTTCAACAACAGAAAATTTATTTCAATTAAGTTGTATTCACTTAACATACATTGAAAAATTACTTTACCTTAATGTTTGATTAGCCTTAAATATGTAATATTAACCGTCTTATAGTAAAAACAATTCCATTAAGTATTTCTATTAATCGTATTAAAATTTTGCTAATCCTTTCGCGTAAAGTCTCTTCATAGGTCCTTCGATAGATACAATAAAATTAAAGTCTGATCTATAAAACGAGTAAAAACATTTATCTCCAATTACCTTCTCGCCTATACATGGTAAACTATAACGCAGGTAAAACAATAATTCAAATTAATTTAAATAGCGTAACTGACGAAGGTATTAAATTTCTACACTTTAGTTCTGTAGTTTACTTTACTAATTAAAAGGTTTTCGTACGTCAAGTATGAGACCACACATGTGTTTTCGACAATACTCTGCATCTTTACTGAGAGACTTTCAAAAGTGGCGTGATAGAAAGGGGTGGGTCATTATAATACCGTTAACGATTCCTATTAGCTAATAGTCTACGTGGACTAGATTGGATTAGCTAACGTTTATCTTTCGATTATACCAACCAATTAGAAACGATTCCTCGTCTTAAAAGCAAACCCGACACATACGTAACAAAAAATAGCCAGATGTTACAAAACTGTGTTACGTTATTTATTTTTTATCAATAGTTCGCATTTCGAGTATTGTGTATGGATTCCTTAAATTGGATTAAACAAGCATGTATGCATAAGAGGATTCTTATAGATATCAATTATTATACCAGATACCAAATCCTACAAAGAAAACATTTAGAAAAGATAATTCTTTAATAAATTTTATTTGGAATGTAGCTTTAAACGTAACATAAAACAAATGTAAGAAGCTGTCTTCATACTTTGCAATATTTAGTTCGTAATATTATCGGAGTATCTCGTTGATTTCAAGAAAAAATATAAAGTTGTAATGTTTAAAGAATGATTTTATATTTGTTTCGTTTTGTCTTTTCTAATAGAAACATTTTTTGATAATCTAAATCATAATCGATAATTATACATCGGTTTTTTGAAACACACCTTAAATTAAACGTCTATTGAATTATTTTTATTTTACTTTGGCCACAATTCTTTTGATTTACTAACAGGACCCGCGGCAGTAGCAGCCTAAAAATTTCGTAAAGTATAATTTTTTTTATTAAAGAATTGTTTAGTATTATATTCTCATGTTCTATTTCTACTTTACTAACTACAAAGACATAATATTTTTTTAAAAATAATTAATTAAATTAAAAATGAAAGCAATGAATACTCTATAATTAGCATAAGAAATAACAGCTGAATATATTCGGAAAAGAAATTCTAGCTACAAATTTAGAGATTCATCTGACAAAACAACGAACAGTGTGAGCCATTTTTTCTCAACCATTTTTATGACGCGAATCACGAAAAAAGCAAAGAATTAAATAAAAAACCTTGCAACCCCTTTATTATAAAATTAAAATAATATTTCAATTCATTTAACGTTAATCATTTTAAAGAAATTAAGGCTTAATTAATAGCTATAAGGTTATTTTTTCATGTTGTTATTACCTGTTAATATTCAATTTTGTAACACATGATTCATAAACATTTTATAAAGGAATGTTTTGTAAGCAGGTCTTATTTTTTTGGACAGATTCCGACCCTCTTTAATAATAAACGCGATCCCTAGGTTGAGCAAGGATGATATTTGGCGCAGAGTATTATTACTTGTACGCTTGTGAACAACAATCAAACACCGCGCTTTGAATATATCATCAGAATATTCCACGCTTTGAATGTTTCGTCATAATAATTTTTAAAAAATATTATGTTGTTTTTACATTCAACGTTTTTCGATTTTCTGGAGTATTAGCGTTTGTTTTTATTAATTATTGTTTTGATAACTTATAATGTCTACTGTGCGCTATTCCAATTCGGAATATTATGACGTTCTAACGTGCTTAGGTGCATGTGATTGTAATGCTCGCCAGGCGAGTATAAGGTATTCGTCTATTTATCCAAATCGCCCCAGAAAACCAAATGAAAGCACCATCGCACGGTTGGCTAATCGGGTTCATAGTACTCGTCAGGTAATGCCTTCGTTTGATGGAGGACACTCAGTTGATAGAAGACGTCACGTGGCTGAAGATGCTATCCTCGATGCATTTGCGGAAGATTCTATTCTCAGCATACGTTCGACAGCCATGTCTCTTAGCTTACCGAAAACGTTTGTCGGCTATACACTGAGAGAAGATGGACAACATTCGTTCCACTAACGTGCTGCACAACAATGGCTCACTCGCATGAATGACGATTCGCCAACATTTGTTCGACGTATTTTATAATAGCACATTTACGCAGTATGGAATATTTAATGTCCATAACGAAGACTACTCGAGTCATAAGAATCCACATCTAAAATAACCGGGAAGCTTTCAGCACAGATGCCACTTCAATGTATGGGCGGACATTTTGGATTATCAGCTCGTAGGTTCGGTTTTCCTACATACCAGAATGACAACAGACTGGATAGGACGCAGTGGTTCAAATTTAACACCACTCGATTTTTTTCTTTGGAGTAGCGTCAAATATGATGTATTCTCAACTGAACGCCCGGATGAACAAATTTTACGAGAAAGGATTACCTACAGTTTTAATAAGATTAAGAGAAATGCTCAAATGGTGAATAATACTAATTAAATTATAAGCACGGTTGTGTGTAAAACAAAGTGGAAACTATTTTGAACATCTCCTTTAAGACTTTTAAACAAATAAGTGAAATATTTTTGTATGAACATTACATTAATAAAATTTTTTGTGAATAATTATTACTAAAATGACTTTTCTGTGTAATATTTTATAAACGTGAAAAAAGTTATGGATTGAGGGGTTTCCACGGAACTACAAAATGAGTGAGTACTTTAATAATATTATTTATTAAGTTTCTAGTTATATTTAATGTTATTTAACAAATCTATGAAACGAAATACTCGCTACGTATAAATTACTTTATATACAATGTCTTGGAATGTCGCGGTCATTAATCCAAGCAGTGTTAATTGACGTGCGCAAGTATCGTGTGTATAAAAAAATGACAAATAAAATTATTAATATTATTTTGAATTTTCTGAAAAAAAGTCATCTTTTAAATTTTATTTTGACGACAATTAACTATTTTTCTGTCAACGAATAACGTCTTTTTTTTTCCTGGACACCGTGTATATATATATATATATATAAATATATATATACACACACACACATACACACACATATATATATATATATATATATATATATATATATATACATAAATGTATACACATCTTTTATATAACCATTACAAATGATTACCCTTACATTTATATTTTACGCGTTACTGGGTCATTGTCCAAGTACCAATAGCGTAACATAGCGGGAACGGCCCGCCCCGGACGGTACTTTCAGGAGAAGGCAAAATTCCACAATATATAATAATAATAATAATTACTATCTTGTCAAAATTTTAACCATTTCATTTGATGAACGGAACTTTTTATTACTTATTCTTTTTTTAAATGAATGTAGTCATCTTGCTCGTTGTCTATACTGATTTGTAATGATTTCCAGTGTTTTATTTTGGACTCGAATTGCTTATGACTAATATTCAGCGAGAATGAATTCAATCTTACCTGCAAAAAAGATTACAGTATGGGTAAGTCCCTTCAGAGAGGAATGTGAATGATACTTTGACAATTCAAAGAAAATTTTATTCTTTTCTCGATCGTCAGTCGTCCAAGTCACATTGACTTAATTCTATACGTATATACGCTTTCCAACTTAAGATTTTAGTGTTCACAAGTACGTGTAGTGATTGTTAAATTATTGAACTTTTTCGAAAAATTATTTACTTCAACTCTGGTTTTTTTTTATTTTCATGAGGCAGCAAATAGACTGACAGGCCACGTATTTATATTGTTTTGTTTTAGCATAAAAAATGAAAAGAGTAAAAGAAAGTGGGGCAGCTTACCATAAAAAACAGCTCAGTTGGAAAATATAACAAAAAATGAAGGGGCTTTTATGTTGGGTTTAAATACAACTGAGCCTTCAAACTCAGAATAAAGTAAACAAATATAGGAACTTGACATTGTTGATCTAGTATCTGTTAGGAATGTTGACATTGTTCCTCAAGATCAAATTCCAACGATATCTATTCAATCAGAATCTTCATCTGTATGTCTAGACATGGACCTTGATAGCTTAGAGACAAAAACTGATACAGCATTGGCATTGTCTATTATTCAATTTTCAAACTTACACGATATCGGAAAGTGGCCTGAGCATATAGATAAAAATGGGCCATTGTATCTCATTCAGCAGGGCTAGGAAGTTGTTCAACATATCAATACTAACTTCGCCGAAGCGTGAACAGTGACAAGTTCAGATTCGTGCTCTTTAACATCAAAAGGAGAGATAAGGCAGCTTACCAAGGAATGGTTTTACCGCACGTTAACTAACGGCGAAAAAGTTTTCGGTACTTGGATGGCTTATTCTCCTTCCAAAGCATCATTATTTTGCTTTTGCTGTCGTTTATTTGAGAACGTAAATACACCGAATGCATCAAAGTTTTGCTCATCTGATGGATTTAATACTTGATGGAAACTAAATCCTAAGGTTTTTAGTCACGAATAAAATGTACCATAAAAGGAATTGGAGACCAGACTTCAAAAAGAACAGACCAATGACAAGAAAAAGCAAAACCTTGTGGCAGAAAGAAACAAAAAAAAATGGCAAGAAATTCTTTCAAGGAGGGATTTCAACGATGATTTTGAGCAAGCTTGAAGCTGATGGTCTCGAAGTAAACAACTGTAGAGGCAAAGTATACAATAACGCTGCTGTTATGGCTGGAAAACATTCACGAGTTCACAAAGAATTAAAGAAATGAACTCGTACAAAGATGAACTCGTACCTAGCTCAAAACACTCGTTAAACCTGGTTTGTTTACACGCTGCCTCAGTTGAGGCGAGTTCAGTAATTTTTTTCGGCACATTAAAACGTTGCTATTCATGTTTCCATCCATGTCTACATATCGTTAGCAAGTTCTGATAGCAGCTAAGTTATGATACAGGCGATGACGTAAATATGACATGTCATAATTACTCAGACATTCTCGTCACTTTGGAAAAACTAACAGAGATAGTAGAAAGCTTAAACACAAAAACAGATGCCGGTAGTTTGGTCGTTACCATGTAGTCATTTTCCTTTTTTTATTTCATGGGCCTTTGGCACCTGTGCTACATAAAGTGAATGATGCACAAAATATTTACAAACAAAGGAACTTGACATAAGATTGTGTGCTCAAGCATTTACTTTCTAAATGCTTTACAGAAGGTACTGATAGAGAAACGAAAGGAAAGAGCAGACAGCGCTGTAACTTATGCAAAAAAATATATGTGAAGAATTTGACATTTCTATGAAACCTCAAAGGCACGTAACGAGAAGGCACATTTTGAATTAGGGACTTGTCTTATGAAAGTGGGTTGAGACGGAAGCTGTTTTCTTCCTTAGATAGAATAATTGCAGAAATTCGTAAGAGGTTTCAGCAACTACAGAATTTGATGGATAAGGTTGCTTATCTAACCCCAGCTGTATTAATAGATGTAATCTGGACTACGTCTCCGCCGAAATTGGCGAGCAGGACTTCAAGTTGAATCACTTCGACTGCGGACTTTCATTACTACCACAGGCAATGAAAATGAATTAATGAACGCGGACTCACTTAAATTATTAAAATTTATTATGAAATCCAAGCTGGAACATACTCCGCCCAATATTATAATAATACTCCGAATATTCCTCACAAGTGCCATAAGCAATGCCAGCTGTGAGAGAAATTTTTCAAAATTGAAATTGATAAAAAATCATTTAAGATCAATAAGGAGCACTGTAAGGCTAACCAATCGGGCTATCTTGTCTACTGAAGCAAACCGCAAAGCGCTTGAGATCTATATTCCGAAGCACTAGTTAAAGCGATTAATGTCCATGAATACGGGAAACTGCGAGGAGGATCAGGGTAAATTTATTTTGGATGAGATGGTTCAATCAGAAAGTCTGAAAACCTGAAGAAAATTTTATTTAAAAAGAAGAATTAATTTTCTTAGAATTGCTGAATGGTCTCAAATGTATCTACTAGATCATGGACGCTGACAGCAGGGTGCAAAGGGGTGCACTTGCACCCCGCTGTCGAGAAAGAAAATACATAGAAAAGATTAAGAATTATTTTTATTGAGTTACGTCTTGAATAAAAATTTAAGGAGTCTAGGTTGCTGTTCAAATTTGTTCTTCACCTTGTCAATAAATTTAGTGTCCTCCTCTACTCTTTTCCTGTGAACACTGAGCATGCACAGGTCGCTTAGCCTCGTGTCTCCCATCGCAGACCGATTCCACGTCTTGACGCGTCGTAACGTGCAAAATGTACATTCAATGCTACATATTGTTGTTGGAATAGTTAAACCAATTTTGATTGCCTCACATACAACGTGGTTTGAGCAATCAAATCTGCATATTGAATAACGGATTCATTTAAAGCCGCATTACTTGCTTCATTTGTTTTCAGCATCTCGTACCACGTGGTAGCCTCGGTAATAAAAATTATGTAGAAAACCTCCGTAAAGCTTCTTCCATAGCAAAAAATGAAGATTTGTCTAATGTTCTGGGTGGAGCTGCATAAGCGAAAATAATTTTTTGTGTGTTGAAGAAAATCGATTTTTCAAAGAAGAAACGAGAGAATCTAAATATGGGATGATTGCAGATATTCTAAAATATTCTTCCACATTTTCAAATGGTTGATTTGATCTGTAAGCTTATTTTGCCACTACTCGAGGATGCTTAAATTCAACATCCAGTTTTTCGTAAATTTTTGAGCTTTCTAGAAAATAACCCCAAACTCCATAGAGGTGTTATCGCTGTGAGACTGAAGCATGCTCGTTAATTTATTTACGTGATCGTGTATTGCCTTTATATTCATATTTACCTCTTGCAATTGGTTGCACAAGAGTTCGAGTTTGATAGAATAGGCAGCAATTACTAAGAGTGTCACAATGTATGTTGGAGTAGTTGCAGTTGTGTAGAGTTGATATACTTTGGTTTCCATTTTAGAGTTCGGTGTATCCTGTGAAAGTTCTTCTAAAACTCTTACAATAGTCAGAAAATTTTCTGATACTTTTGTTCTTTGTTATTCAACGCGCTTTACAAAAAAGAGGTATATTTGGAATTTTATTTCGCCTCAATGTAGAGCACAAAATTATGAAATATTTTATAGTACTTCTCACGATTCAATACATGGCTTGCATAGTCGAAAAATAGGCTGGAGGATATTTGTCATTAATAATTTTCGCAACACCACCTTTGTGACCTTCCATTGCAGCATAACCGTCGTATCCTTGACCGACAAGTTTATGTAAATAAAAAATTAAAATCTTGTAGAAAGCGAATAATAGTTTCCGAAATGGCTTTCGCGTTCATCCCTTGTAGCGTTGAACGCGAAAGCCATTTCGTGTCATCTTTATCACAAGTAGATAGCGAACTTCGACCGATCAGGTCTACAGTGGTTTCCTCCCTGAAGTTTGAATGTGGTTTCCGGTAGTTTTAAAGGTTTTAATTACAGGTAAAATAATGAAAAAAATCTAACACGTCACATTTTTTTATATATTGCTATATTGATTTTGCCCAAAATTACCCTCTGCATTCGCTTTCAAGCTCGATAATACATAATTAAAAGTGATCTAACGGCTTACTTGTTATGTAAATGGTTTCTATTAGTACAAAAGAATACATTCTACTTCATAATTTGCTAATTACTACCTTATTAACTGTTTGGTACAAGTGGTCGAAAGGGCAAAATAATACTTTCACAATACAGACACCCATGATTTGGAGAGAACCTCAGGATTATGCAACAGATGATTATTTTTGTTGTTATAGTGTGGCTGGTTACAGTTCAAAAACCAAAAAGCAAATAAGCTACCCAAACGTGCAATCGATAACACATGTAGAAAAAAAACTGGGCGTAATGAAACAGTTTGTTAAGGCTACGGGCAAAGAAGGAGAAGGTTTCAAAAACCTAAAAGACATTTTCTCATCGTTATCAGATGCCAAATTGAAAGAAGATAATTTTGTCAGCCCAGATATAAGATAATTGATAAAGGACACAGAATTTGATAGAAAACGCGGTGAAAGGGAGTTACAGGCATGGTCTTCTATTGAGGAAAGTGGTTTAGAACTTTCTAGGGAACAATAAGAGTCCTGATTATAAAGAAAATTTTGGTAAAATGAGATGTTCAATGAGCATTAAGCTTCACTTCCTGAATTCGCACGTTGACTACTTTATGGAAAAACTACTTTCCGGAAAAACTGCTAGTGAAGAGCAAGGTGAAAGATTTCATCAAGACTTGAAAGAAATAGAACTTAGATTTCAAGCATAGTGGAATAGAAGTATGTTGGTGGACTACTGTTGGTTGCTGAAGCGAGACAATCCGAACAATGATTTTAAGAAAAAATCTCTGAATAAAAGCTTCGAGCAGAAAAGGGCAAGATACCACTGAGATTTTTGTTATGTAAATATGTTAGGAGATATATCATCTATGTATTTTAATTGTATTTAACTGATAGATATAAGTATTTTTTTAAATATTTAATTTTACTATATGAAGGTGTCTTTTTTGTCTATTTTTCATAGTCCCTTTTCTGAAAAATCTAAACGTGTTGGAGAAAAACTGATTACGTATTCGTAATTAACGCCCCAAAATACCCCGATCAATCAGGCATCAAATCTTCGAGAGGAAAAAAAGGATCAAATTTGCAGGCCTGTGAATTGCTCTGTGTCACCAATATCAGCAGTCTCTGAATTGCTCTGTGCCATCAATATCAGCAGTCTCTGAATTGTCCTGTGCCACCAATATCAGCAGTCTCTGAATTGCTCTGTGCCATCAATATCAGCAGTCTCTGAATTGCCTTGTGCCACCAGTATCAGCAGTCTCTGAATTGCTCTGTGCTACCAATATCAGCAGTCTCTAAACCGCTCTGTGCCACCAATATCAGCAGTCTCTGAATTGCTCAGAGCCACAAATATCAGCAGTCTCTGAATTGCTCTGTGCCACCAATATCAGTATGATTTTTCAAAATCTCATCTCCCGAGTCAACTCGAAAATGTAGCAGGTCTGTAAAGACACCTTCATCGCTTTTCCTGCGAAATGGAAGATCATATTCACAAAATTGTTGTCGAAGTTTCATAGAATTTTCTACAATATTTTCTTGTGATATGCTGAATTAAAATATTCATGAACACAGTCCCCTTCTGTCCATGATATTTCTAAATGTATTTGTAGAAGCCAGTAGGTCGCAATTCCACTTACTTGTTGCATGAGACTATGCAACTTCATGAAACTTTTGATATTTAAGGCAAGGAGAAACTATAAACTGTCCTTGTAGATCGCGCTGCACTGGAAGCTGCAATAAAATACATATTCTACACAGATGTACATATTCTATACATTATAGCTGAGTAGGTCAACCATGGTTAGGTTGTAAACCATTCATATTGGAAAGCTCGTTTAATTATATGATGTTGACACTGCTATCGATTATAGATTACAAGATCATTTTAATCAAACATGCAATAATAATATAATGCGCGAAATTTCTCTTCAATTGGAACGCAGTAATCCTTTTGTTCCGTTATTCATTGCAATGAAACATTATTGTCAGATTGTTGAAAATGAAAATAAAGAAATTTGTATGCTCATTAAAGTAAATCACGATTTAGATCTACACCGTTTCAATGATGCAGTTCAAACTGATGTAGCAGTAATATTTAGTACAGTTGATAGTGAGCCACCTTTTGAACGAAATATGATTTCATTTTAAAAGAATGATGACCCTTTAGCATATCCACTACTTTTCCAAATGGTAATACTGGGTGGCATATCAATATTTCTCATAATGTACCAACTATATCTAATTCAAGAGGGCACAGAAATAAATTAACCATGCTTCATTCAGAATGTAGATTATTGACTTGCAATTAGAGAAGATTTCAGCATGTCGCACCATTCACATAAATTATTTCTGCGGTGGATAGTTGATATATATGTGAGAATAGAGGGCTCAAGATTACATTTCATTCGACACAATCAAACAATTCTTAGGTCTGAAGTTTACGACAATTTAACAGACTACTTAGAATCGAACATCAATGCCAGTAATGTTGGCCGTAGTAATGTATGTAAATATGGTAAAAACCATCAGAATTATTTAGATATAATGTCAATTGTACATTTCGGAAAACCTTCTTTACTTCTTCAAAACGATTTAATGAATTTACATGTGAATCATTAAATGGATATACATTATACAGACAGCGTGATATTGGTACGCATGCAGAAGTTCGTGGCCTTTAAAATCGGTACGTTGTACCATACAATCCATATTTACTTGACATATAAAACGTGCGTACAAGTACGTGCTACAGTCAAAAGCGTTAAGTACTAAAAATAATAAATACATGTATAACGACTATGACAGTGCATCTGTTGAATTAGATTCGGGGAGATATGAACAAGGTCAAAAATGGTCGTTACGTCGTATCAACTGAAGCTTTATGGCGCATTTATGAATTACCAAAGTATTTTCAGTCACATGTTATTGTTAAACTTGATATTCATTTATCGCGTAAACAGAATGTTTACTTTCGAGAAAGGCAAGAACGTCAAGCAATTGAAAATGTAAGACCCACAAAATTATTAGCATTTTTTTAATTGAATCGGAGAATTTCAATATACTTATAATCTCATACGAGAGTATAAGTATATTGAAATTCTTTGCATTATCTGTGGGAAGATTCCCGAAAAAAATGGAAAAAGAGAAGCCGTGGAGGTGACAAAATCATTGCACGCATATATGTACTATCACCAAAAGACATCCAATTTTTCCACTTACGATTGCTTTTATTACATGTCTGTGCTCCAAAATCATTTGGGGATGTTAGACCATACAATGGAATTACATACTTTTCTTTTATTGAAGCGTGTCATGCTCGCGGAATTGCTTCAAATTATAATAAATGGCGCGAATGTCTATATGAAGAAAAAGAATTACATTCAGCCATTAGCGTTATGGAATGAGTTTAAAGTATATCTTAGTAAACATTTTCTGAGACTTTGCAACGAAGAACTCTGGTCTGGGGCTGAAGTCTGGTTTTTTGTTTCGATAAAAATATATATAAAAAAAAGTTATTCTTTATATTAATCTTAATTTTTTGGATTTGTTTCTTTCTTAAATGTTATATAATTTATTTGAAAGAGATAGGCAAATTAACCGTGTAGCCTTAGCGAAATCTGTGATTATAGAGGTATAATATTTGATAATAAAACCTTAATAACGTTCAAACATAAAATTTAAATTAATTATAGTCGAATTTACACCACTGGGCGACCACTAGTATATATAGATACTTGAACTAATTTCTGTGATAATATATCAGTTAAAATTTAAGTAGTAATGTCTAAAGTCTTTATTAATATGTAAAACCTTTAATTTTTAATGTAAATTTTTATAACTTCCATAATAATTCTAGAGAAAATAATACAAAGACTATAAATAATAAGTGATAAGTTGCAAATTTTAATCGACTGGTATTTTATTATTCGTAATAATGATTACGCTTTTTAATATTTTAAAAACAATAAACTGAGCTGTACATATATTTTATTTGCTGCCGTCAGCATTTTTTCAATAATAATTCACTTAAACAAATCTAATTACATTAAAAGTATATAGTATAACATAAAATATATTTTAAAAAATCGACTTCAAAAAAAAAATAGTGAGCCGTCACGGGACGCCTGGCAATCGTGTTCGTACAAGTAATATGCATAAAAGACAAGATTATTACAGGAACTAAATATAGCATAATGAAAAAATAAAGTATTACGAATTTCTAACAGAAAATGGTGACTTGTAAACAACAGCGTCGAACTGAGTGAGGAGGGGGTCGCGTAGTCCGTTGCGCATGGAGACACGTCGCCATACCGTACACTCTACTACATATAGACTATATATATACCTTAGTATAGTATAGCCACGGCAAGCGTCGCCACGCCAACGATCCGGTTTATACCTGCGCTTATAGATGTTTCACATCAAAAATTAACTCAAAATAGTTGCCTACTTATTCGCAATAAATAACTAAATTATTTATTTTTGAAGTCGATGCCAGCACTGTCGGCCAAATTAAACAAATTTATAATTTAATTTAATTTATATTGTAAATTTTATGTCACTTTTAATGTACTCTTAATACGAAAAAGATTCATAAAGGGCGTATTTATAATATAAAACTTCACATTTGTTTAAGTTGATCGGCGGTGCTGGCACCAACCTACAAAATATGTAGCTCAGTTGTTTATTGCAAATAAGTAGGTACTTATTTTGAGTTAATTATTCTTTATTTTTGATGTGAAACATCTATAGGCGCAGGTATAAACCGGATCGTTGGCGTGGCGACGGGTCGCCACGCTATACTAAGGTATATATATATATATAGTCTATATGTAGTAGAGTGTACGGTATGGCGACGTGTCGCCGTGCGCAACCGACTACGCGACCCCCTCCTCATTCAGTTCGACGCTGTTGTTTACTACGGTATACATAACCTGTGCTTTATTATTTTTGTATTAATTGAAAATAAATGTTTATTAAATAAAGTCACCATTTTCTGTAAGAAATTCGTTACTAACTTTATTTTTCATTATGCTATATTTAGTACCTGGAATAATCTTGTCTTTTATGCAAATTACTTGTACAAACACGACTTTTCACATCTGCCAGGCGTCCCGTGACGGCTCACTGTGCTTTAGTACCTGATTTTCTTTGAAATTGGTTTTTAAAAGATATTTTACTTTAGAATTTTTAGTGATTAATCATTCTACTACAACTAACATTCAATTATTTTTTTTTTTATTGTGTAATTATTAAAAGTCACGGGCTAAAGCTAGTATACCTATTGATAATTTCCGCTTAAAATTTGTTATCAACAACAAACAGAAAGGAAGCAATAGAAGTAGAGCCACCTATGTTTAGTTGTAAACTATTGAGGAGTTCCGTTCTCCATATCCGAAATCCAATATCAAATTTTGCAGAGTAAAAACTACCACTTGAAGAGTTCCGTTTTCTATATCCGAAATGCAATATCAGATTTTGCAAAATAGTAACTAAAGTAACAACTAACCAATAACAAATATACTGTATCACGATTTATTTACTACCATCCGTTAAGGAGTTGTAATATTCATTTTCAGAACTCATTATCAGACACTGACCTGTTCTATGGTGCAGTTATTTTGCAAAAACTGATTTATTTTGTAAAAACAGTCAGTATCAAACATTTTGAATTACGGTTGATTTGCTAGTATCCGATAAGGAGTTCCATTGTTTATTTCCAGAATGCATCATCAGACTCTGACCTGCTCGATGGAGTAATTATTTTGCAAAGTAACAACTACTCGTATCAAATAGCTTTAATCACGGTCGATTTACTAACATCCGTTTAGAAATTCCATTGTTCATCTCCAGAATATATTATCAGACCCTGACCTGGTGGTGCTATAATTATTTTGCAAAGTAACAACTACCCATAGCAAATATCTTGAATCATAGTTGATTTACTGTCATTCGTTAAGAAGTTCCATCGTTCATTTCCAGACCTCATCATCAGATTATCGTCATATTTATATGGGACTACTCCTAAAATACCCTCATTCAAATAAAAAAAGAATCACCGAAATTAGTCTACTCAGTAAAGAAATATCGCTACATACATAAAAAAAATTTCCCACGAATTGAGAATCTCTTTTTTTTGAAGTCTGTTAAAATTTTAAGTATTTTATATTTGAAGTGTACGTATTTTTGAGTCTCATTTTCCTCTATGTACGAACAAAAAACAATACACTAAATTACGGACAATAAACAATACAGTGATTTGGGTAGAAACACCAACACAACATACCTGAACTGGATGTCTTAATATAAGGTGTAATCTCAGCAGACTGACGATTGATAAATCAGTCTTCTACGCTTTTTGTAAAAAAACATCTTATGTCACTCATAATTTGAACAAAAATCAAAAAGCCACAACACAACAAATTGCCTGAAAAAGAATCTAAGTCGACTCGCTGGTCAAGCAGGTTTATTTCAGGCTACTGAACTGCGCACTATTGAAAACTACTACAATATTGGGTACAATTCTAATTGTACCGAGTTTGTAAGCGTAAACTGGCGCGTTCACAGACCGGAAATCCGCCGCGTCAGTCGCGCGGCGGAGGGATTCCCCGAGCAATAATGCGAATCATCGACCACAGAGATTATGTTTTCAATGTGCGGAGCATATTCAAATATTGGCGCGGTTTGAATTTGACATTAATTTAATTGACATAACATACATGTATAATTATCTATAATTTATATTTTATTAGTTAATTGTATAGATGTAGATGCACCTCCCTAAAAGTAATCTTGGCGGCGCCCATGCACTAGATGTCCATCAACATCAAGTTCTCATCAGGTATGTAGGTTTCATCTGCAGGATTATCGTAATAAGGTGAAATGGATCCGGAACTTTCTGAAAAACTAATTATCAGAGTTCTCGGTGAAGAATGGACATCTTCATGAACATCGTCAAGCTGTTTTTCTGTTAAAGGTAAGTCAGTCACATTTTTCTTTATACTTAATATATCTGTATGAAGTTTTTTAGGAATTTATGTATTAACCTTTTCAATTACTTTTGTTTCAGGTGCAGAAATGGACAATATCTTTCTTTTTATACTGGCTTCAAGGAATACTACATATCTGCTCATGGCCTCCTTTCTACTTTTTGGGTCTATAAGGCGATATCCTTTTGTATAATCAGAATAACCAACAAAAGTAAACTTACTTGGTTTTGCATCCACTTTGTGTCATTTTGATTTTGCATCTCGAGTATATGGATTCGATGTTTGATATGATATCCCATTTTTCTTTAAATAATTCTCAAAATATTTATTTGTGTATTCTATACCGTTGTCACTTCGCAATACCTTTATTTTCTTATTTATCTCGTTTTCTACACGATTTTTAAGCTCAATAAATTTATCAAGGATCTCTGCCTTACTTTTAATAAAATTCACAAATACCTTACGTGACCGGTCATCAGTGAAAGTTGTGAAATACTTTGCTCCTCCAATTGATGTAGTTTGTATCGGACCACACACATTCATGTGGGTTAGCTCTAGCAATTCCGTTGCCTGGGAGCCACTACTTGGAAAAGGTTGCCTGGTTTGCTTGCCCTCTAGACAAATGACTGAAATGCAGATGCAACTCCAATTTGGTATTGGCAATTTCACGCCAGTAGTATAATTTAGTATTTTATTGACATCATTAAAATTTAGGTGCTCCATGCGCTGATGCCAAAGGTCTCCGCTATCTGACTCTGCTGTCGCCGTCATTGCTTGGGTTTGACTGTTGCTGGCATTTAGTTGCTAAGTATCATAATAAGTTTTGCTAAAGCCATCTTCTTGCCTACTTGGTTTAATATCCATTTACATTAAATTCAACCTTACAGCCAACTTTTATCATTTTGCTTACAGATAATAAATTGGTTGATAAATCTGGTACAAACAACACATTTCTCACCTGTATTGCTTTGCTGCTGCCATAATTCTAAGGTACTTGAACTGTCACATTGCCGCAGCTTTCAACATATAATACTTTGTTATCAGCAATCCGTATACTGTGAACAGGTTGAGCAGTCTCGTTTTCTAAGCATTCCCTGTGCATGGTCATGTGTGTTGATGCCCCTGAATCCACATAGCTGTTTATCGAATCATTTACCTGCATATGGCTGAAAAGGCTGCCACAAAACCATAATTCTTATCATTATTTTCAGACTTATTTTTCTTGTGCCAACAATTCTCGCTATAGTGGCCATATTTGTTACAATGGAAACATCTTTTTTCTGTCATGCTGTTTCGGCGTCTTGAATGTGAACATATAAAATGGGATCCACTAATAATATAAGTTTTGATTTCGCCTTCAAGTCTTTTTTGTATCACTGATGCTGGCGTCATTTTCTACATATTCCCATAACTCTTCGTGTTGTAAATAGGCTTTTACGGCGAAACTCCAAGTCGCCCAATTCTCGCGGCCAGTGAGCTTTCCAATTGATATTATAGAACTATTTGTACTCATCTTGTTCATTGTACGACCGCGAGCAATTTTGAAGTTAAATCTACTTAGCCGATTTTAAAATTTAATTACTGATTACTTTAACTGAATTATTACGTTAAGGTCGGCCTGGGCTCATAACCTGATGAAAATAAACACTTTGGCAATGAACTGTAATCCTTTATTAATTAAATTAAGTAAATTAACAACAAGAATGTTAGCACGGTGACGTTACGTAGCAGAGAGAGAAGCATAGCCAACAAAAACAAAAAAACTACGATATAGAGAAATTACATATGTACGTTTTACTAGGTGATTGTGTTCCTTTTATTTTCTATCATCTTCCCATCTCTTGCATTGTTTTCCCCTGCTCTTCTTAGTGTTTCTAGGATATCAATTAGTTACAATTTTTTAACATTTCTTCTAGCTTGCTCTCATCATATCTCCTGTCCATCTCAATTTTGTTTTTCGATTTTGGTCAAAATATTGATCACTTTTGTTTTCGCTCTTGGTTGGTCATTACTTATTCGCTTCATTTTAGATGTTGCTATCATACTCCATTCCATGGCTATTTGGCAGTAATGCAGTTTATTTCTATGTTGTTTCATAAACGCACACGTTTCGCATCCGTATGTGATACAATGTAGTATACAGGCGTTGAATACTTTTCTTTTTATAGCAATGCATAAATCTCTGGATTTCATGATTTCTTTCAACGACCAGTACTTTCTCCTTGTTTGGACTTTCGGAGATATGAGTTTACCCAGGTAAGTGTATTCGTCTACTTATTCTATTGACTGGACGCCCACCTTAATCATTATTCTTTTTGAATTTGTTACTAGTTTTGTTTTTGTTGTGTTTATCATCAAATGCTACTGTGGGAGTAGCATTTTCTTCGCTTACAGCTAGGATTATTACGTCGAGATTATTTGGTCTTTCCTCGAATAAGATTCTGAGATGATCAACTTGATCATTGATACATATTTTCATAATTCATTTCTTTCCCATCAATGTTGAGACCCAAGTGAACCTAATCTAATTTATGAAATATGTTCTCCACAACTATAGACAATAACTTGGGGCACATTAGGTACTCTTCCTCACACCTCTTTTTACTTTGAACTCTGAGCGGCCGGGACTCTGGCCGGGCCGGTCGTTACCAATTGTATTCTTGTTTTACTGTTTGCGTATCTTTTTGATTATGTTGACGTATATTTAGGGAATATACGTCAACATAATCAGAAAGATATGTAAGCACCTTATAAACATTGAATCACCTGACTTTCACATATAGCTTTTTGGCTTATGCTATCGATGGCTTTGTTATACGTTATAAAGACTATATATAGCGTTTTGTTTTTTTCGTTGCATTATTAATTTCACCGTGTGGATCGTGGAGGAGTTTCTTCTGAAGCCGGCTTGCTCCTTTGACTGATTATCCTCCAATCTTTAGCTTATTCTTTCTAAGATAACTTTTGAGAATACTTCATATATGTTGGACACTAGACTTATGGACCTATAGTTTTATAAGTCCTCCTTAGGACCTATCTTGTATAATAGGATCATATGTGAGGTTTCCCAATGTTTTGGTATGTATTGATCGATTATTATTCTGGTGAACAATGTCGCAAATATAGAGACTATTTCCTCGGCAGTATCTTTCAATAATTCACTGGAAATTTTATCTAGATCTGATACTTGTTCTAATATTTGACTTTTGATCACTACCTCTACCTCAATTGATATAATTGCCGAATCAGGCTCTAATTCCGTTATGAGAGGTTGAATTGTCTACATGTGTTGCTTGGAGAAGGATGTGATCTTAGTATAACATTGTGTGCTGCATAAATTATGTCTTCCCTTCCTGTGACGGTATTCTTTCCTTTATTTATCTTCGATATCCATTCCTTGTTTATTTCTCTTAATTCTTTCCAAGCTTTGCATACGCCTCCTGACTTGATTATATGTTCTCCTAGAATATGTATTCTCTATTTCTGCGTCACTCCTGATATTTTCTTTTATTTCTTTACTAATTTCCGCTATTCTCGCTTAGTTAATATTTGTGTTTTTTGGGTTGATTTCTTCTGTAAGGTATTAATCTTTTTTCTAATTGTTTATAGTTTGTTTTGACGTCCGTGTTATCATTTACTATTTCCATAAAATTTCTTGCCAAGAATTGGGCAATTTCCGCGTTTGTGATTTATGGTACATTTTATATATATATATATATATATATATATATATATATATGTATATATATATATATATATATATATATATTCTGGGTAAATTAGGAGAATTTATTGCTTCAAACTTAACGATGGCGTATGTTAAAGTTCAATTTGTATACAAAATTTGTATACTGAAGTATTTGTAAAAGCCTTTTGTGGTTGCTTGTAATTTAGTCTATTTCGTTCGTTTTTATAATCACTATTCGGTGACCTACAAGTCCATTTGGTGTATTTGTTTTTTTTAACACACTATTAAAGAGTGTTGTTGTAGGAAGTCTGTTTTGTACCAACCTATGCATTGAAGTCCCCCCACTAGTATGATTTAGTTATTTGAAAATTTACTTATTACGTCTAACAATTCTTTGTACAGCTTGGATTTCTAATATATTGGCTTTTTCTGTTGGATATATATCGGCTATTTCATTTTGGATAATAGATCATGTCTTTCTATAGCTAGGTATATCGGTGTTCAGGCTGCTATTCAGTCTGAGGTTCCAATTAAGTCCTTTATATACGGTTTCAGGTGCGATTTTATCAGAAAACCGACACCCAGCTGTCCTTCTGCCTCTTCTTTTGACAAAAGTATACAGTTTCATCTCTCTTCTATTGTATCTTTAGCTCTTTGCATTTCACTAGTCCTTAAGATGTCCAATTTAATGTTCTCTAGTGCTACCTCCAGCCTTAGTGAGGATTCGGGAGTTCTTAATCTTCTCGTATTCAATGTTGCAATATTCAGGTATTCTTCAATTTTTGATAGAGGGTATTGATCTTTTCCTCCCTCGGTGACCGGCCGTGATGGGATATTTTTTTCGTATCTAATTGGAGTTATTTTGGTGTTGTTGCAATTTCCGATAATAGTATGTTGTTATTAACCTTTGTGTGTAAATTTCCCAGGCAAAGAACTCGTTCTTCCCCGGATTAGTTGAAATGCTGCCTTTTTTGGTTTTTGCATCCTCCTTGTACTCTCGACAGGGCTGGGTGTTTTGAATTCTCTCTTTTTCTCTTTTCGCTTTCCTTTTGGTTACTTGATGTAGTTTTTCACCCTTCCAATCTTTTTTTAATAATCATGTGTGATGATCATTTTATTTTTGTTTCTAAGTGTCTGGATTTTTTTTGTAAATTTGAAACAAGAATTCTAAATTCTAGTTAATTCGAAGTTCTAGCCCTGGCTTTGTTTACCTTTTTTCTAAGGCGTTGAATTCTGTTAATTTCACCTTGCTCGAATATTACGTCAAGTTCGGTGTTTGTATTCATTACAAATTACAACAAATGCTCCTCCTCTTCACTAGGAAATTCCGAATTTCCGTGCATCACGATATTGTTTCTTTTACTGTTGACCTTCAAATTTTAAATTTTCTTATTTAATTTGTTTTCCAGTTTAAATTTTTCGTTCTTGTTTATCAACGGTATTTTCATCTATTCTACTTAGAATTGTTGTAGTCATATTTTATATTATTGTAATTGTTTGCTTTTGTAATTCTTCTTTCATATTAATTATTTATTGCAATTTTGTTTGGAAATTTGAAATCTAAACTTAATATTAAAAAACTTATTTTACATATAATAACAGAAAATATACGAATAACAACCTGCAAAGAACACCCACTTTTCATAGCGGAAAAATTAATTATAATTAAAATGTATGATTACTGTAAAACTTTAAAAAAAATGTGGACTAATCCTTCAAAACTAAGGAACGTAAGAAATAATTAAAGTCACTAATGTTATTCGCTTTTGTTTTGTTTACCTAAATATATGGTCAATGTTACGTCAAGAGTAATGTAACACTACCAGCTCAGAGTAAATACTATACTAAATCTATACATACAAACAGTTGCGTTGCTTTATTGTAAGTATAAAATATAGATACATAATAAGTTTTATCTTAAAGTAAACAATATAAATAGTTACTACGACAGTGGCCTCAATTCTGTAAAGTACAAAATTTGATTCCAACAAATTACGCTCACGTCTTTCTAAACTCCCTCTTCCTTTATGTTATTTTTGTGAGCTCGAGATTAGGTATCTATCTATCTAATTAACACGTATGCACATATATAACTCTGAGATAACACGAGCGAAGACAACTGACTTACTTCGCGGCGTAGCCATACATACATAGTGCCATCTTGTCTTATTACTGAGAAACAAACGTAACAAAACATTTACATAGCACTCACTATTGCTCAGTACCGTCGCTATACTTGCGCGAGTTACGGTGGCAACTTTTCAAGTAAGGACATTGGCCCTCTATCGTACGTAGTGTATTATTTACTTTGAGGTTGCATGAAAAAAACTTTATACGATCATCTCCACGTTCGAGAATGTGGAACATTCGCTGCAGATAACCCAGAGTCCGAACACTCCCATACAAATATATTTTTTCATACAAATTCTGTGGTGTGCATATTGCTATCTCTTTCTGACCCAACCAACTTCATTGTACTTTACCTTTCTGAAGTTTTTCTTGTCCATGCCATGGATTAGTAGCCTAAGCTATTGTCAAAATGCGTCGCAAAATGGCTGTTCAATCCAGGGTAAAAAAAATTAAATTTGAAATGTCTGAAAGAGACATTTCCTATGCGGAAGCGTCCAAAATGGTCCCTTCTGCTAGGAAATCGTACGCATCAGTTGCAGCTCATCCCCCCTAACTCTTCCTTCTCCAATTTCTTCCCAAATTTTTTTCTCTCCGTCTCGTCCTACCAACCCTTCTCATAAGAACATTGTTACTTTGAAACCCCGATCCTATTCTTCGACTAGTTCCCACCAGGGCTATGACCGCTCGGCTCTAGAACAAGCCTGGGCAGACTCCTCAACCTGAAAATGGTTTCCGAATTCCTCAACCTGAAAATGGTTGCGGCTTAAGTCAACAACCTTCAGCTAATACTCCTTCTTCTACGAGTATTATTCAATTTATTTTGACGACCTTGATCAAAATTCTGAGTTCCCCAAATCAAATACGGTCCAACGTTGCCTCCTCTATCTCTTACTTCCCTTCAATCCCTTCTTTCTAATGGCTTTGCCAATAGTGGCGAGGGTCTTGCAATGGAATAGTCGCAGTATTATTTCCAACAAAGCAGAACTTCGTTACCTCCTTGTTAAGAATTCTCCATTCGTGGCTGCCATCTCGGAGACTTGGCTGAAGCCTAAATTCCATTCTAAGATCCAAAGCTATGTATGTCTCCGGAGCGATAGAGTGGATGGCAAGGGCGGATCCGCCCTAATACTTGACAAATCCCTTCCCTTCTCCCAGATTTCTCTTGGCTCCCGCAGTTATCAATTCAATATTGTTGCTGCGAGAGTTAAAGATATCACTATCCTTTCTATATATATATCCCCCTTCCAACATGTTCCGTAGTATTAGAACTACGGGATATTTTAACTACAATTCCTGGCCTATATATTATTCTGGGAGATTTTAATGCTCATCACCCGTCTCGGGGTTCCACCCGAAGCAACCCTCTTGGGGTCTCCTTGGTGGAGCTCCAGGACGATTTTGGCCTGTCTTTACTAAATGATGGTTCTCCAACTCGAGTTCCTGTCCCATTTCAGAATCCGAGCTCAGTAGATATCTCTGTTTGCTCGTCATCCTTGGTATCCTTAGTTTTCTAGAATATTCTATCTGAGTCTTTTGGAAGCGACCGTTTCCCCATTTTGATTTCTTTCCCTCGTTTAAATTTACACATGACACACTGACATCAGATTTGCCTTCTCTCAACAAGTGTACCTCGTTGCTGCTTTTTTAGATCTCTCTTCAGCCTACGATAACGTAAAACTTCCAATCCTCCACAAAATTCTTCATAATCTTGGAATTCCGATCAAGATTATAAATTTTCTCCTCAATTTTCTTTTAGAAAGATCTATTAATCTTAGATCTCCCCCTCCCCCCCCCTTAACAAGAGCTTTATGGAGGGGTCTTCCCCAAGGTTCTGTTTTAAGTCCATTAATTTTCAATATTTACTCCTATATGATCTACTCAACAGTAAATGCCTTGTGTCGTGTCTTGCAATAGGCCGCTGATCTGATTTTATATTCTTCTAATAAGTCAATAATGGTTGCAGAAATGCATTGAACCTTTGAACCAAAATGCTTTTATTTGGATTTATCCCCTTCCAAAAGCGCTGTAGTGGTCTTCTCTAGAAAGACAATTACTCCACCGTTATCTATTTCTTATAATTCCTCTTTGATCCCTGTTCCTTCCAATACAAAATTCTTAGGTATGTTCCTAGACTCAAAATTATCCTGGAACATTCACATCGAATATGTCATCACCCAATGCCAGGCTAATATGAATATTCTCCGCGCTCTTTCTGGAGTGTGATGGGGCTCTCACCCTTGTACATTAAAGTTATAACACTCTAGTCCGTAGTCATCTAGAATATGGTTCGTTTCTACTTGATCCTATTTCCAAATCCAATGCCACTAAATTGACCCGCATTCAGTCTCAAGCTCTGAGGATCATAGCGGGTGCTATGAAATACAGTCCTATAAATGCCCTACAAGGAGAATATGTTGATCCTCCTTTAAACTTCCGACGATAATACCTAGCTGATCGTTATTTACTGAAGGCAGCTCCTTCTTATCGTCTTATCGTTAGCCTCCAAAGATTCAAATCCCTCACTAACCTCGTTTATCAAAATTCTTCTCTCCCTGTCTATAGTTTCCCATTTTACTCGGTATTTCACAGGCCAAATATAAATTTGTGTTTTGGGGTTGATAAGGAGTACAAAAATGCTAATTCGCTGTTCAATTCTATCTTGAATTCTTTTTGAATGGGTTGGACGCGAATATACATAAATGCATCAAAAACCTTTAGAGATGGCTATGTCGGGCGTCATTTTGCTCTCCATCCACCGCTCATTCAGCATACTTTCACCTTCCTAAGGAGTCTTCGGTATTCTCCGGGGAATGCCGTGCTATTGTGGAGGCCGTGAATTATGCTCTACTCAAAAAGATTCGCAGGCTCCTTATCTTCTCTGACTCTTTAAGTTGTTTACAGTCCCTTCTCGTTAATTCACTTCCTTCGAACTGAGGCTTCTTGATTCTCCGGATCAAGCTACTTACTTTTGATTTGCAGAGATCGGGATCCGATGTCATTCTTGCACGTATCCCTAGACACTGTGGAATAGTAGGTAATGAAATAGTCGACACAAAAGCTCGGTTTGCCGCCGTGAATGGGGATCCGTGTTTCACTATTAATTTCATTGAGGATCTCCTTCCCATGACTCGTTTCTGGATGACATCTGACTGGCAGAGGGCTTGGGAAAGATCGTCCCAGATTACGGGTGCGAGATATTTCCAGATCCCATCTTTGATACCCACAAAACCATGGTTCTCAACATTTACTTTCTCTCGAAAGGAATCCTCTGTGGTATCTCGCCCGCGTTTGGGTCATTGTTCTATTCCTACCCATTTGGCTAGACTGCGGGTCAGAGAATCTCCAATTTGCGGTTGTGGGCTTGGAGAAGGCGATCTAAATCATCTCATTTTTTCTTGTCCATTGAATAATAGATTTGCTTCGTTTATTTCCAAATTATTAAAATATAAAATTCAATTGTCAATCAACATAAAATCACTTTTATTTATTGCCAACAAATTTAAAAAACTAATAAAAACATCGCCATCATACGGCCTATCGGGCCTAATGAAGACTTAAATATTAATAAAAATAACATTTAATAAGTTTATTTATGAATTTGTTAAGTTGAAAGCTTTCTTTTTGTGAATCGATTAATTAATGTAAGTAAATTGTACTAGACGGTTAGCTTAAGATTTTGTAGATAACTAAACTGATAACTAAACCCACTGGGTTCTAAAGAAAAAAACTTTCTGTACAGTATGCAATTATGATGAAAAAATTATTAAAAACCAAAAAAAGAATTCATTTATAAATTTACAATATTATATATATATACAGATTATATATATATATATATATATATATATATATATATATATATATATATAAATATATATATACACACACACACACACACACACATATATATATATATATATATATATATATACATTGTTGGTTAAATAATCTGCTCTTTTATTTGCAGTTGGAGGTGGAAAAATAACCACAACAGAAAGTGCAAAAATTGGGCGAAGAGAGATTAAATGTCTTTTTTTATAAGTCATTGGAAGGTTTAAGTAATTTAGAGAATATTTGTTATAAGGTAACTATTGAACCAGACCTTGAAGAAGAAATGGCACAGATTTAGTATGGATGCAAAGTTGTTTGTCAATATTTAAGAATAGCTCCGAATTACAAGTTCGTACAAACATTTTTCGCTGTACCATTGATAGGTATATTGCATTCGCTTTCAAAATTTGCCAAATTTTTACCAAATACTGCATGTGTATTAGGTTGTGCGTGGGCTTGTGATTTAAACAAAGGATTGTGAAAAAGAGATTTTTAGTAATAACGCTGATATATAATATTGGTACAACAGCTACGAGCAATTAATAAAAGATTATTTAGACAATATTTAAAAAATATATATATATAATTTATTTAGTACATATTAGGTTAGATTTTAGTTTTTTAGAATATTTACACAGGAATAATTATGATATTCTTATATTCTACTTTTTGTATTTGACTCTTTATTAAGTGTTGTCGAAATTTACATCGGTGATATTAAACAGAATGTATATATTAAATTAATTAGGATACAGAAATTAGCCTATCCCTTTTTATTTTTTTTATATTCAGAACATAGTTTCAATTTCTTTGAAATAGTTTAAAAAATAGAAATTATTCCCCTAATTCTTACATTTAGTAGCACAAAACTGGAATGTAATTGGCACGATAACAAATTTTTTTCTCTACGTAAAGTAAAGTGAGTATATTTTATTCATTTCATAGATTGTTAAATTCAAAATAGTAGGAAGGGAAATAATTGTGTGTTACTAAGATATAGAATAAAGCTGTAAGATATAGAGTATTAATATTCTTTCACAATAAAGGTTATGAATTACTTATACCATAATGAAAATGTCGAGTTAAATAAATGAATCGATGTTAAAACTTTTGAATCACTGGATCGCAGGTGATCCAGTGATTCAAGGAAGGGGTATGACAATGGCAGATATGGGCGAGATCTTCAATTTCTTTATCAAATTATTTAATAGTGTTAATGGTAGTTGTAGAAAATGTAAAGGTAAACCCTAGTGTGAGAGTAAGTGAGAAAAGTGGGCATGACCAGTTTTAGGTAGAACACTAGGAGATATGCGATTTGTTAATAGAATAGGTACACATATATATTCCTAGTATAAACAATTTGGAATATAAAAAGCTTGGCTCCTTCAACTCATTTTTTATATAATAGAGGAATTCAAATTTGTTCACCACGTAAGGTCAACCAAGATCCATTAAAAAATGTTTTTGGCAAATTAAGATCTCATAACTACAGAAATATCCATCCTACATGTAATAATTTCCAAAATTCCATTAAGTTTTGAAATACTCATTCCACAGGAGCAAATTGTGATGAAATCTGTAATATCAAAATTAAAAGATTTAATATTATTTTCCACACATTCCAATGAACACACGTCCAGTGGCATAGAATATTCAATAGTATTTTGGAACAAGAATCGTTAAATCGTTCACAAATTTTGAGTTTTAATTTCGATAGTCTCTGTGGCCCATTTTTCACTAAACGAAATGTAGAAAATTCTGTGTTTATGTTAATATTTTGGGTGGAGTAATTAGAAAATTGCTAAAGAAAACTGGGAAATGCAAAACACATGAAAATATATTTAAATGTGAAGTTCAGTCAGATGTTTTAGATCACTTCGTTGCAAGTAGGTACTCAGTGAATCAACTATTTTATAACAGTATCATTTTTATTCGAACCTTTTGGTATCTCGATCAAATTAGTTAATAATTAAGAAAATTTGCTTACCAAAATGATTTAATTTCACATTTAAAAATATTTTTGAACTCAAATTGACATTTAAACTGGATTGGAAGGAACAAAGATTTAATTAGATTTCATTTCATCAATATTATTATGACACTTTAAATTTTTATTGGTGTCTGACATTAATAAATTTTAAAGGCTTTGATAATGTGAAACCAAATTCTAATCCAGTGTGAGTTCTTCCAAAAATTTGCTGTTGTCAAATATACAAAATGTTTGGAGAAATAATAGAAAAAAAATTGTAGCAAAATTTCTATCACACCTTATTTGCATTTTGTTTTGTACAAAATATTCTTGTGTTACTTCTTAAAATTTCTTTGTTAAACATTATTGTATCTATATTTATAAATATATGTGGTATATTCACTTGTTAATGTTATTTTCATCATCCTTAATGGATTTCAATCATTCTTTTAATAAGTGCATACTTTTAAGTATTTTTTTAAACTTTGTCATACATTTCTTTATATTTAAATTATTTAAGAGTATTTCTTTTGATGCAAATGACAGAACCAAATTTTAAATATTTTCCACTAAATTATAATTGACAAGAAACTTAAAACTTTCAGACCCTAAAATTACAGTTATTAAATTAATGGTCCTTTTTATTGGTATATTGGGATAAATGTAGTATACTTTCAATAAGTGTATTAACATTTAGTGGTATTAAAAGCAGCTATTACTTATGTTTATTTTTAGGAACTCTTTTACTACAGTTTGGGAAGTAAAGTAATTATCATATATTTATCCCTTACTTTATGTATGTCATATATTTATAATTGAAAATAATTTAATTTTTATTTATGAATGTATTTAAGGCATTTAATAAAATAATTTTTCAATTAAACTGTTTTATTTTATTGTAATCCAGTATCGTATTATGTAAACAAAAGTGAATATAGGCACGTATGGCTAGGTCGTAAATGAGGTGACACATGCCGAACATTGTTAAAAAATGGAGTGTCCCATCTATTTAGTATAGTTTTCTATGAGATAACCGTTGAGGAGCGCAGGGGGCTATCGAATTTACTACGTGTCGTCTGTGTTCTGTGCTACGTGTTTCGATATGTGTAAGAGTAATGAATGAAAAGGAATTACAATTTTTTTTCTTGGATAATAAGCCCCTAGCTGACTTATAAAGTAATAAAATTATTTATATGTCATTTAGGCTTTATTAATAACAATGATACGAATGTACTTTGATTTGATTATTTAGAACTAAAGCATTATAGAGGTGGGGGCAACTTTAAAATTACCAAGAAAAATCTAAGGGAATAAAAAAAGAAATACACGTTTTTCGTCAAATAAAATCAAATAGCGAAACTTTCACATAAATATCATATATGCCTTTTTAAAAAACAAATAAGGAATAAAAACTAATTTTGTTTTTTAATTTAAGTTTGTTTAAACTACTTAAAGGAATAAACCAGTTTTTATGTGATATTTAGTATATGATCTATGTCCGTATGTATTCTGTGATCTATGTGTGATATGATAATCACTCTCAACTTTTTTTCTATATAAGTTTTCAACACCTTCAGTGCAAATAATGTTATTACTTTATGTGAGCATGCTGCAGAGTAACGTCACTCGCGTTGAAAGGGTTAGGTTATGCGAACTACGTCGAGCTGGCCGAGTTTGACTGCTCAGCCCACAGAGCAAATACTAAAGCTCAGCCAGTCGTTCCTACTTTCGTGACGTCAATTCAACCTAACGGGCTCTATTATAATAATGAAAAAAGGTGCCAAATAAAATTAGGCGTTGAATTTGCTAAAGAAAAAAAATTCAAACAGACGTTTAAAAACGTTCTCATTTTAAATTCGATTTTGAATTTGTTAAAGAAATTAGACGTTATATTTACTAAAGAAAACAATTCCAGATAGATGTTGGAAAATGTTCTGATTTTAAATTCCTAACTTTTTTTATTATTTGAAATTATTGAAAGAGTTTGTATTATTGCTTTTGGCGAATTCTTATATCATATCGTTTTATTGTTTCCTCATTTTCATTATCATCAAAATGAGGAAACAATTTGTAACTTAGATTATTCTTCAAAAGTTGAAGCACTTTGAAAAACATTAATTATATATATATATATATATATATATATATATATATATATACATATATATATATATATATATATATATACATATATATATATATATATATGCTTATATCTAATGGAGTGATTTATTTTAATTAAAACATAATTGAGTAGTTTAGGCGGGAAAACAAGAAAATTTATCCACTTTAGCAAAGGTGATACAAATGGCCAGAAACAAATTTTTACCATTGAAATTTAAGAAAAAAAAATCGACATTCAACTGAACAGGGATTCCGATAAGTTTCAGCTACTCGATTTCAACGTTTTTAATACTACACACGCATTCAAGTGACTCGTTTTCTGTAATAAACTATATAGTACAATTTGTACTATGCAATAACTAAACAAGAGTAAAATTTAATCAATAATTATACTAAAATGTCCTCTTATAAGGTAAGATATTTGTTATAAGTATAATTTTTGACATCTTGCCGATGTAAATATTTGAGGACAATTGTACTAAGAATCATTTTATTTTATAGTTCTTTTATTATAAGAACAATATTTCAGTTTAAATGTATATATTCGAGTAATATTCTAAATACATTGATTATGTTAATATATTGTTACCATTTTCAATTTAGAATCGTTTCGAAGAACTAAGTATAACAAAATTTAGACACGAGGAAATCTAAGACTCCCTACTTTAGATAGGTTCGTGATGCAAGTCATAAACTATTAAATATTTACAACCTGCAAAAATGTTACTTGTCCTATACTTGATTTCGTAATTTAAATGTAGCTTGTAAAAGGCAATCTTATTACATTAATGCGTAGGCTTTATATGTAGATAATATTCTATAATCTGAAAATGAACGAACCACTTGTTGAAACGTATTAAGAAAATTCAATAATGATATAGATTTACCTAGTTATCTCCGTGGTGATAATCACCTGAGAACAAATTCACATTAACGAAAATTAATTTTTTATTCTTTGTAATTACTTAATTGAAAAAACTTGTACTAACCATTGTTTTGTGTAGATTCAGTCATTGTTGCCTGTGTGTTTCATAAAAAAATTCTAATTGCCGTTTTGCAATGAACTGATGAGTTATAGCTTTTCTCAGTTAATAACTGAGAAAAGCTATAAGTTGATGCAGCATGAACTAAAATGTTACATTTTGATGACGAGTTGTGTATAAAGAAGTAACTTAATTTATTTACTTATGCAGTTACAATTTGAAAAAATAATTTTTGCTTAACCGCTGTAAACTGCACATTGTGTTTTAATATTTAACATGTGAATTATAATATACTGGAATGTTATTAATGTCATCGTTATGAATAAGAAAATTAATGATTTTGAAATCAATTAACTTTTCGTTTATTAGTGTGATTTCGTTTATATTACTTTCGGTTGTTATAGTGACATAATATTATTTTAACCAAGAATTTCTTTTTTGTTTTTTAAAAATGTAAATTAACATCATCATTTCCAAATATATGTTGAAGCAGTCATGGATCAGATATGTAGAACAGGGTATATTAAATAAAATGAGAGGACCGACATAGCAAAAGAGTAACAAGAATAAAGGGTGAGGAACAGTATATATTAGAAGCGAAAATGGATGATAAATATAACTGCACGGAAAATAAGTATAGCACCAACAGAGGAAGATTGAGAACAAAGTGGAGAGATTTTCATAAATTTGCTTGAGGATAATTGATGAGAAAATACAAATACCGAGAAGAGAGATAAATAATTAAAAAAACGTATGATGTATGGCAAGAAAATGATGAGAATGATTTTCATATAAATATTCTTAACATGGAACAAAAAAGGGATCATATGCCTAAGCAAAAGTTTGGATGTTAGTCCATTGTTGAATTATTTCGCAAACTGTGGAGGAACTATGAAATTGCAATTATATTTTTAGTGAAAAATGGCTGTTTAGAATCACTCAAAAATTCTAGCAAATGTTTAGAGACAATTGTTTATAGGAACTGCGTGTTTGTAAATGGGAAAGTTAGTTCAAAATGGGGCACTCTTATTTGAACATGAATCAATCAGTCATTCACATATCACTTTGAATGTTGTGACTGTATTTAGTATTAGGAAGAGTTGTTATGCTGTAAATACAGTGAGATGATGCAGTGAGTAAATACAGTGAGGTTGATGATAATGTTCCAGAAAAATGATTGGTTTCTGCATCAAAACAATCCAATCTGATTTCTTCAGTTTTATTCTTTTTCATTTAACTCTATGGACCCTCATAAAAGCACATTATTTTAAAAGAGTTGTTAACATTCAGGCATAAATAAATTTTAAATATGTTTAAAAGAAAATTTCTAGTATTACTTCAAAAAGTGGGAAAACATTGACACTAGAGACGTGTCAATCACCAACGAACGAATCAGTGGAACCCTATCTTTTAAAATGATTGAATCATGAAGTTGTGACTGATTCTGTCTTTTTTGTCAATACCAATCATGCAATTTCATTCACAATTGTTTGATTGATCGATAGCTTCGCTCGAATCATATGTTACACATTACCGAATCGCTCATCGGGTCATTTTATCTTAGGGAACATTTCGTTAGACGGTCATACCACGTATCACGCAAGCCACATTAACATAGATAAATTGGACGCTGTATGTAAATAAATATTGAATAGGTGTAACAAACTATTTAATGTTAGCGGGAGTGATGGTTTATAAACGAATACATTCATTGTATGCTAGTATAACTGACGAATAATTGAACTAATATATACATAATTTTTATTAAGATGAATTATATACATATTCATTCTTCGTAACGTAGGAGTGTGGCGCTACAGACTGTGTATATATTATAATGGTGTATCCATCTGTATATTGAAACTATTGTTCAATATATAATTAGTTTACAGTAATTCATTTATTGTAATAATCGCATTCACTTAATTAATTTAACTTGTAATATTTTCCAATTACATGACGTGTTTAGTGTTGTTATGGGTAAAGACTGGAAAGTTGCTGCTTGATTTTAATCTGTTTATTATTATCATATTCGTATCAATAAAATGAGTTGTTATACCTATATAGCTTGGATTGTTAACCGACGTCTAACTATCTGTAGTTAAACCAATTGCTCCGGATTGTAACAACTTATTTTATACTTTTTCCTTGTTGCTAGAATACAGTTTTGGAATCAAAGAAATTGAAAGGGTTTTCCTGCCATATCATAATTGAAATTGAAATTTTTCTACAGACACTTTGTTTCGTCAGTAAATTCAGCATTTTATAACAGTAAACATACATAAGTAACAAAACTAAGGAAAGTTAAGAAATACCAAGGAAAGTTGTTGGGTGCCAAAATATATGTAATCAAAAAATGAACAAAACAAAAAAAAATGTCATTAAATAATTATCCCATCACAATTTTTTATAAAAACCGCCAGCAATATTTTTAGTCTTTAAACTTTCTAATTAAAAAGTGGTCATAGATCACAATTCACATAGATGTATATGCTAGGCAAGCTGATTAATCACTGTGTCACAAATTCTCTTTAAAAAGAAACCATGCCATTAAATCATTCATCTCAATAATAACAAATTGATTATTGCTATTTCAAAATAAACATGCATCAACTTGTAAATGAATGGTGACTGGTGACCAACCACGGCATGGTGGTATGATCGATGCCCATAACATGAACTGTACACTTTGTGATAGTTTCAATCAAACGAACGGGTCACGAGGACCCGATCACTTTTGATAGCATTCACGAATGATTGAAATCACGAAATTCAATTGATGTACCCATGTATAATTGGCACATATGTGGCATTGAAAAAGAAGAACAAGTGTATATTAACTGCATATTGAATGTTATGTAGAATCAAATTCTCATTATTTATTTTGTAGATAAATCTAAAGATGTTTGTCTCTATAATGTTTTTTTATGAAATTATATATTAACAAACTTTAAATTCCATAAATGTTTACAATTAATTAACATTTTGAATTTTATGTGGCCATTGACTACAATATTTTCATACTTGCAAATATTTGATTACTAAACAACTATTTTATTTACATAATCAATTTGTATCACTGACACATCGTTGCTCAGCTTACAACAATATTTACCTAATATTTATTTTATGCAGCCTCTATGTAAGTAATTTTATCTGATCAAGAGCTAAGACTAGAAATTAAAATGTAGTGATCAGTACAATAGTGTCAATATCAAATACGTATCGAACTACACTGTTTAAAAGAAAATTGGCCCACTTTAGAATTTGTGAATAAAGTAAGTGTGCACTAAAATTGGTAAACTTGATGCCTTATTCGTTAATGTGTGTTTTATGTTGAATGTCCTTTAAATGTCTTAATGCCCGAATATCAGAAAAGATGTGAAACCAAAACACAAAAAATGAATTTTACAGAAAAGTCATGAAAATAAAATGAAATATGTTTGAACATGTGACACTAAATTTAATAAACTATGTTTTCTCCTCTAGCTTTTATGCCTGCCTACAAAGACAATTGAGACATCTTAACAAACTTTTTTAAGTCCTCTTGGACTTCAAAAAGTTTGTCCTTATCTCATTCTTCGATGTCAGTGTACTCAAAAAACAGTAAGTGTTGTATGCGGTGGGTTTCAAACTCCAACCCTTTATGTTAACTGGTCTCATAGGTGCTCTATAGGGTTGAAATCAGAACTTCTGGCTAGCCACTGCATCATTCGAATATCAACTTCTTCAAGATAATGAGTCACTATACCAGCAAGAGATGGTCTTGCATCATTATGCATCAGCTAAAAATTTTATCCAATATTTCCCACATAAGGCATAACATTTTGCTTGACTACCTTATAATGTACCTTGCAGCATTAAATCATTTCTCCATATAAAAAAGTTCTGGACGGCCATTGAAATATATTTCTCTCCAGAATATTATAGAACCGCCTCAGTACCTCATAAATTCTTCAATGCAACACTAAGCATATCGTTCATTTTGGTGTCGTATGATATGATGACAGAACTATATACATATACACAACTATATACATATATTGACTTTCAGCTGAAAAGATGATTTCACCCCATTGCATCAGGGTCCCGTCAATGGGCTGACTAGCAAACCGAAACTTTACTTATCTATGAGCTGTTGTCAATTTGAGTCCTTTAGCTTGCGTGTAAGGCCTTATGTTACGCAGTAAGGCGTGTAAGGCCTTATGTTACACACTTTGCAGTTTAACCCCCTGACAGGTGATGATTGAGTAACGATGACAGGACAATAAAAGGTGGTCATCTCTGTCAAATGTTACCCTATGTCTAACAGATCCTTGTTCGGTAAAGGTCAGTCTTTTGAAACATTTTGTAGAAATTGTAACTTGTGGCCACAACTCGCTGACTCAGCTTTTGCTGTATAATAGGACTATAAATGGTTTCAGTGTCAATAGTATCTATTATTTCACTAAGAAATATTGATCAGACTTGAGATAAAAACTAAACTTTGTAAAAACAAGGAATATTTTAGGTAACACTCTGGAGCCAATGAAGCCATCCTAACTTACTTGGGTAATAAAACCCACTAATGCTGTTTAAATATGTTAAACACCACAAATTATTAAACAAGGTGTCAAGTCAAACATTTTTTTGGCGCAAGCACTTTGTTAATATAAGGAATAAGATAGGTTAATTTTTTTGATGACGAATTTAGTTACCAGGAAAGCATTGTTACATATTGTAAATTATGAGTCTACATGAAAACCGACTTCTTAAGAATAAAAAGAATTGAGACCGATATTTCGAAATTGTAAATGGTTGTGTTTTTTTAAATAGTACTAACAATACGTTAAGAAAAATATGGTTTGGAAAACATATTGACTGTCCCCAGCTATCAAGCAATATTTAATATCATAAACTTAACATGTGAATAGCAACTATAAATAGACAACAATTTGGATATAAAAACTTTATAAAAATGTAGATAACATAATAATTAAATTTTTCAGCCCATTGACTCTAAACGAGAAGAGTTCAGAAGGTATCTTGAACGAGCTGGTGTAATGGATGCTCTGACTAAAGTCTTGGTCAGTTTATTCGAGGAGCCTGATAAACCTGAAGATGCGTTGGAATATGTAAGAAAGCATTTGGGTACCGACAATATGGATAATGATGAACTTGAAAACGCTAAAGCCCGAATTGCTGAACTTGAAGCAGAAAATGCTTTGTTGAAGGGCGAGACGACAGCTGAATAGTTACATATTGTTATTGCATATTAAGATTTTTGATCTCAAATTGTTAGTGACATGTTAACTTTCGTTATGAAGCTAGAATCTTTGTAGCTTTTATTTGTTTTCATCTAAGGTTCTATTGTTACATAATTCATGCAAATGTTTAGTTTTTGCTCTAGTGCAGGTTTCCTTTGCAGTCTATGTATATTCTTAACGGATTTAATATTTGTCCAATATTAAAATGTCTTGGTGATTTTTCTGGTACAGAATAAAATTATGTTTATACCAAAAGTTAACAATTTCATATGGTAATTGTGCATTCCTAATTAACCATGATGTAACGTATACAATATTGTATATTATATACAATATGGTATACATTATCAGGTACGATATTTAATTTATATTACACATAATAGCAATATATACATTCCAGATGTTCTTAAAAGACTGAACAATATTAATTGAAGTAGGTTACATATTTGTTGAAATGATTATGACTAGAGATCTTTCAGAAGTAAGATACTAATTTTAAGTTAAAAATCTATTTATTTTATATCACAAGTTAATTTATAAAACTATAAACAAGTTTGTATTTGAAGTTAAAATTCTCGCATTATCAAGATTCCAATATGTACATTGTTATAAATTGCTCACAAATATGAACTTTGATAAAGATTGATAATTGTATCGACCAAAATTCACTTTAAAAATTTACCAGTGTTCTAAATATAACCTAAATAACTATAAATTTATCATAATTATTAATTTTATGTAATATCCTTAGTAGCTGTCAATAAAGATAAATTACTGTTTAAAAATTCATTGTTTTCTCTAAAGTAACAAGATATGTTCATCCTTATATTAATTCTCGTAGACATTTCAGACGTTTCATAAAATTAAGTTTAATGAATTAAGTTGACATGCACCTTAGAATTTTTTATTAAAGCCCCATCACTGACTTGAAATTAATTATTTCAAAGTCAATGCTAAACGGCACGCTTGTCCGATCGCTTGCATAATCGTATACAGCCATTGATTATATTGAAGTAGACGGCCGATGTCCTAGTATCATTGTCTTGGTACATTTATGCTTATTTATTTCGTTAATGACGACATGCGAGATTACACTTTATATGAGTAAAGGAATACTATATAAGAACTTTATAATAATACATCCATTAATACATCAAAGATAGATGCCAGATAAACTGTTTAAGACAAATAATTTAGAAACTATTGGTAATTTTTCCTTTTACAGAGCAAAAATATTCGACCTAGTTTTGTAATTATAAATAATCCTGAAATACTCGAGATGGGTGTTTCAGATAATTCGGAAAACAGATATTTGCAATAGGCATATCTAACCCCTAATAATTGTTACTTAATTTTTTTATAGGGTACATACTACATAAAAATACTACAAGTTTTCTACATATATATTAAATTTATTTGTTGATGATTTGTTCTAAAAATATGGTTGTAAAAGATAACGCGATCTTCTCTAATATCTGTGGATCAATCAATTCTGGAAGTAAATAACCTTTATAAAAATTAACAAATTTGCTTTCCACATTTTTCTTCTGAAATTCATCATCCTTTCCAATAATCGTACTGTCATTTGTACACCCAAGAGAAAAATATACTTTATCAACCAATATGGATATACAATGTCACAGTCGTTTTTTCTGGATGGATTTTTCTCCAATTTTCACTGTTTTGGAAATTGATTTCATCCATAAATCACATTAAATTTCTATTCCTATTTATTTGAGTACGAGCAAAACTTACGAATTTTCAACATAGTTCATAGGTCTTTATAAAGTTAAATGCATCTATGTGTTCCAATTTATTTGAGCACGAGCAAAACTTACGAATTTTCAACATAGTTCATAGATCTTTGCTAAAGTTAAATGCATCTATGTGTTCCTATTTATTTGAGTACGAGCAAAACTTACAAATTTTCAACATAGTTCATAGGTCTTTATAAAGTTAAATGCATCTATGTGTTCCTATTTATTTGAGTACGAGCAAAACTTACGAATTTTCAACATAGTTCATAGGTCTTTATAAAGTTAAATGCATCTATGTGTTGCTATTTATTTGAGTACAAGCAAAACTTACGAATTTTCAACATAGTTCATAGGTCTTTATAAAGTTAAATGCATCTATGTGTTCCTATTTATTTGAGTATGAGCAAAACTTACGAATTTTCAACATAGTTCATAGGTCTTTATAAAGTTAAATGCATCTATGTGTTCCAATTTATTTGAGTATGAGCAAAACTTACGAATTTTCAACATAGTTCATAGGTCTTTATAAAGTTAAATGCATCTATGTGTTCCAATTTATTTGAGTATGAGCAAAACTTACGAATTTTCAACATAGTTCATAGGTCTTTATAAAGTTAAATGCATCTATGTGTTCCAATTTATTTGAGTACGAGCAAAACTTGCAAATTTTCAACATAGTTCGTAGGTCTTTATAAAGTGAAATGCATCTATGTGTTCCAATTTATTTGAGTACGAGCAAAACTTACGAATTTTCTACATAGTTCATAGGTCTTTATAAAGTTAAATGCATCTGTGTTCCAATTTATTTGAGTACGAGCAAAACTTACAAATTTTCAACATAGTTCATAGGTCTTTATAAAGTTAAATGCCTCTATGTGTTCCAATTTATTTGAGTACGAGCAAAAGTTACAAATTTTCAACATAGTTCATAGGTCTTTATAAAGTTAAATGCCTCTATGTGTTCCAATTTATTTAAGTACAAGCAAAAGTTACAAATTTTCAGCATAGTTCATAGGTCTTTATAAAGTTAAATGCCTCTATGTGTATGTACATACCCATAAGGACGATTGGCATAAAAAAAATTATCTTTTCTTGTAAAATGTGTTTGAAGGACATTTATCCTAGTTTCAATATTTCGTGTGAATTTTTACAGTGTGCTGACTAAATCTTTAGCCCTGTTAGGACACTATTAAGGACTCTTGAAAAGTACCTTTTACTTTATGAGGGAGTTTATTACGAGTCCCAAGAGGGATTCTGAATATTGGAATAGTGTATCGGCTGAAGAGCTCATCAAATAAATAATGATAAATTTTTTTATTAAAGATATAAGTACAAAATCACCGGAACATTTTTGTTCCGCTCTCATAAATTTTTGATTGCTTAGAATGAGGGGGAATGTGTATTTTGGAAACTGTTGCAAGCGTAAAAAAAACTTGAAAAAGTCATATCAGATAGACTTAGTTCATTATGCAAAATGATATTGATAAAAGAATTATTTTAGAAATAGAATGTGTTTATACTGAAATAATTTCTTTCAAACTGTATTAGTCGCAATGCCATAGTCTAAGGTACGTTTTTTCTAGTAAATGCCATATACAGGTTTAAAACAGTTATTTAAACAGAATCTTTAAGGAGCCTTCAATTATTGTATATAGTACAAACTTGTGCTACATTGTTCACTACTTCATATCATAGATAGCACCAGCTTAGTTGCATAAATCTTATATTAGAATATAGTATGTTGTAATTTCTTTATTAAATTTAGTATATTAAAATATAGTATGATTCAATTTCTTTGTTAAATATAGTATATTAAAATATAGTATGATGCAATTCCTTTATTATTTTTCAACATTCATAAAAAGCATGTAGTCAAGCACAAGTAGAACTTTCAACAACTTTTAAATAAATATTTTTTTGAGTTTTCATGACAAGCCCATTCAAATGATAATACCACACTAGATAAATAAAATTTTAAAAAGTATATTGAATACTTTATTTGCCCCTCTTTAATTCTCATATGAACATTTTAAAAAAGTTAGCTAGTGCAAAATATGTGGGTTGACAAAATGTAACACTACGCCCAGTTTAAAATTCCTACTTCACATGGTTTCTGAGAACAACGACTGTGACAGACAGACTTGGGAATGATTTTATAAGGGTTCTGTTTTTTAGTTTGAGGTAAGGAACCCTAAAACGAACATGTGTTATTCATACTGATGGAATGAAAATAAAACCTAATTTGGTATAATTAATTTTTTTGTCATCATCATGAACTACTCTGGATTCTAGCAAAATATTATTATTCTCATGGTCTCACTACAAAATTTGGTTGGCCAACAGTAGGTTTGAATCTGGGTCATAGACCAAGCATTATACCACTGATAGAAATATACAAGGTAATTTCAACAGTAAACTAATAAACATTGATGATGATAAAAAACTGAAATAAAAAACAATTATAAATATTTAACAAACATACTGATCAAAGTTGTTTTCTCTTGCAATATGTACTCTGCGAATACGACAATAAATATGAAATAAAATATTTGAAGGGACATATTTGACACAGAGCGACATGGACCCAAACTCATCACGGTGAGTTTGAACTTGCGACTGAATCTTGCCCTTGCTGTGGCAAATGTGTACTAACAACTATTGAGAATATGAAAGCAATTTGGTTTATAAATTTGTATTTTTTTTATTCAGTGTATCCCTAAAGGCCAAATGTAATTTTATAGTAAATGTAAATTTTATAGTTGGACTATATTGCATAATATATCGGTACAATTTCTTTGATTACATGTCATACTTACTATTTTATTATGTATTAGTTCATCAAAAATTCGCCTAAGTGATTATTTATAGTAAATAAATCATATAAAGTTCAATAAGTAATTTGTCAAAAATATATTCATGTATTATATTAAAAATACTAGACTTATTTATGCAGAATTATACATTTTTAGGGCTACGTAAGTACGGTACCTATGAAACCCTTACTGTACCTACGGAAAAGGACAAACCCTTATAAGATCAATCATCATCAATCAATAATAATATTTGTGTCCGTCTGTCTGTCTGATGCAGCTGTTTTTTTCTTCAGAAATCTTTTTTGACATAGAGGGTTGAAATTTATATATCATATCTCAATAGCTAAAACTAAAAATTTGGAAGCAGACAAATTAAGTACACAAAAAAATTGTTTCATACCATATATCCGCCACAGTGTTAATAACATATAGCAATCACCGTGGTGACAAGAATATGACTTTTGAAGCTGCGGGGCCCCAGTTCAATTTCCAGCTGCTCGTCGAGTGGGGCTAGACTAGTGTTTTGGTTAGATGCAAGAGATTACTTTCATGGCAATAAGTCCGCATATGTTTCAATCGTTTACATTAAATTACATAAATATATCTTATCTTTTATCCTATGGCGTTCATTCTCTTCATAGAGGATGTTTGCCAGTATCAACTTTAGTAGATGTGGCAAAGCTATACTGAATGATTCTTCTCTCGAATATTGTTCGTTGTTGCTTAATGTATACAAACTATGAAACAAAATAAAAATTAAATAACACATGAAATATGTTCAAATAAATAAAGCAAATATATAAGTAACAATATATCAACAGATAATACAAAAACAACTGTAATGTACAGATAAGCACAAAAAAAACATAAAATACAAAAAAAAAGATGAATTTGCAGTTTTTACCTAGACTTTGAAGTTGTTATAAAAGGAATCTGATATTAATAGGTAACTGGATTTTAAATTTTTGTAAGACTAAGATTACAAAAATTTAAAATCCAGTTACCTATTAATATCAGATTCCTTTTATAACAACTTCAAAGTCTAGGTAAAAACTGCAAATTCATCTTTTTTTTTTGTATTTTATGTTTATTTTTTTGTGCTTATCTGTACATTACAGTTGTTTTTGTATTATCTGTTGATATATTGTTATTTATAAAGAATTTATCATTTAAGGGGCATGAAAATATGATATGGTTGATATTGCTCTTCCTCTCCCGCAATTGCAAATTGGTGTCTGATGCGCAGCCTAGCCAAATTAGTAGGAATAGAGCAATGACCCAAATACATACGAGATATCACAGAGATTTCCCTTTGAGAAATATATATTCTGAGATCCAAGGTTTTGAGGGAATAGTAAAGTGGACCTGAAAGTACTTCTTCGTGACTCTCCTCTGCCCTCTGCATGTTGAATTATCGCTCAATGTTCTTTTTAACTTTGCCAAATTTATGGAGAACAAAATATTTTATTTCTGTTCTCCTTATTATATATACTGTTAAATACACATGTAAGTGTACTGCAAAAATATGAACTGTCTGTTCATTACAAAATAGTTTTGCCATTTATATAAAAAAGCGACATATTCTCAATGCTATGATACTACCAAATACCGTTTTCTGTTGGAGTGTGATATATCAATTTCGGTAATTTAGATTCCTAAGAGGTCTTTCTATAACTTAATAATTTAAAGATTGGAACAAATCAGATTGACTGACTTGTTTTTTATTTGCCTATTGGATCTGAACGATATATTTATTGCCTAGAGTTAAAAAATCCATTAAATTTACATTGAAAAGCACTTGTAGGTACTGAGCTATACTGTTAATCGAAAGAGTATTTAAAAAATTAAACGAAAATGTCAAATTTTACTCACATGTTCAATTAATTTTGCAAAAAGAGTGTTGTAAATGGTAATAATACAGAAATAATTATGAATGTGGATAACCAATAATTTCAGAGCCTTCAGCTCTGAAAGTACCCAGCTAAACCTAACATTATTATTATTTAATTGAATACATATATGCGATGATTCAGTCAGAGACCATCAGGGGAAGAAAATCCTTAATGAAAAACAGAGTGAAACATCCCTGTTTACGGCAGCGAACTGGGCTTTTGCATCGACTATTTCATTACCTACTATACCGCAGTGACTAGGGATCCATGCAAGAACAAAATCCGATCCTGACCTCTCCAAATCAAGCGTAAGCTACTTGATTTGGAGACTCAGAAAGCTAGCTTGCAGAAAAAGGATTAGCGAGGAAAAACTGTAAGGAATTTAAGGTGTCGGAGAAGATAAAAAGCTTACGAATTTTATATTCTAAGCATACCACAAAGCATCCACAATAGCCCAGTAGTCCCTAGAAAATACTCAAGATTCCTTTATGAGTGAAAGTATGCCGAATGAGAGGTAGCTGGGCAGTAAAAACCCACACTGACGTCAGCCATCTTTCAGGGTCTTTGAAGTATCTATATATTCGCATCCACTCCATCCAAGAATTACTCAAGATGAAAATGAACAGCAAATTCGCATTTGTGGTCTTTTTTCTTTCCTTGAAACGCAAATTTATATTTGGCCTATGATTTAGTGAGTCAAATCGAAAACTATAGAGAGAGAGTGAGGATATTTGATAAACTGGGTTTGAGAGGGTTTAAGAGAGTAAGAGAGTGAGTCTTGGAATGCCAAAAAGGGATATTTTCAGTAAGCCTAAAAAGGAGGATAAGTCTTGGGAAAATGGGGTGCATGGAAACCCTAGCTGACTTCAGTAGTAGAGGATCAATACATTCTACTTGCAGGGCATTTAAGGCAGTAGTTTTCGTTGCACCCACTATGATTCTCAATGCTTGAGACTGCACGCGGGTCAATTTAATGGCATTGGATTTTGATATGGGAACAAGGAAAAATTACCCATAGCATAGATGACTGCGTATCAGAGCATTATAAATTCACTTTAACATGAGAGGATGTGAGAACCACCACACTCCAATAAACCGCATGGGAAATATTCAAACTAACCTAGTGTTGAGAACTGTTTTATTATTGACTTATTAGAAAAATGTAGAAGCAGATAATCAACAAATGGCAAAACACAACAGAAATGTTTTACCGATGAGTAGATCATATAACTTTTCTGAAGCCAAATAATTTGCTTGGGAAAATGGAATGGTGTTCTGCCAACCATTCCAACCGATTCTTAATCAGGTACTCCAAGATCTTCGCTAATACAGGAGAAAGGGCTGAATCTGTCAGATGAGACTGCATTGAAATCTTTGAGGTTTGAGATTAGGAATTATTATATGAATGTTTCTAGACTTTAGAATATAGCCTAATTTGAACTTAGAATTGATGAGGGACAGAAGATACCAACGGGTAGATGATAAAGTGTTTTTCATTATTGAATATGGCATTCCACCAATACCAGGGGAAGAGAGTCCTAGAAATAATGCAAGGATAAAACCAATTCTTTATTGGAGAAATTTTCTTTCAAAAAGTGGTTGATGTCATAGAATTATATCTGATAGGTAGTTCATCTAGATTGGGGAGTAAGTCTATTTAAAAATTGGTTTATCCAATTCCCGTGGAAGGGTTTGGGTAGATGAAGCTGAAAAACAGACCGAAAGTGTTTAATATTAGTCCAGATGACAGAAGAAAAGTAGAAATAGAGAGGAAGAGACAGAATTTCCTCCGGCCTTCCTCTTTTTTTTTTAAGAAGAATTTGTTTCTTTTGTGCTTGGGTCTTTTGAAACAAGAAGAAGTTTGCTTACGACGTCTTAGATTTATATAACTAGCAGTCTCCATCCCACCAAGGAGGAGAGGATATGTAGCGGTGGTTATTTCTCTTCAGTAGAATAATGCCCGTAGCGACCATGTCTATAGTCCTTACAAATTGGTCATACCAAGAGCTAATGTTATCTAGACCCTCTGGAGGAAGCAGATGGATCTCCTCTTTTACCTTGAGAAAAATGTAGATTTCCACGCAATCTGCCCTATGTAGATTGTATTTTTGGGGAGAGGAAATTTTTACGATATTTAAATTGAAACAAGGAAAATAAATAACAACGGGGAAATGGTCGCTTCCGAAAGATTCAGATAGAATATTCCAAGAAGCTAAAGGATGCCAAGGATGAAGAGCAAAGAGAGATTGCTACTGGCTCAGGTTCTGAGATGGGATAGGAACTCGTATTGGAAAGCCTTTATTTAGTAAACACAGGCCAGTCATCCTGGAGTTTCACCAAGAAGTCCTGGAGGAATTGCTACGAGTGGAGCCCTAAGACGGGTGAAGATCATTAAAATCTCACAAAATAATATATGGGCCAGGAATTGAGGATAAAAGGTCCGGTAGTTCTAATGCTTCGTTGGAAAGAGGATTTATAATGAAAGGATGTTGAATTGACAACTATGGAGGCTATGAGAAATCTGGGAGAAAGGAGGGGACTTGTCAAGTAATAAGGTGTATCCCATTTTAAGATATAAGCATAGCCCTATATCTTAAAATGGTATCCTGGCTTCAACCAAGTCCCTGAGATGGTGCCACAGATGGTGAATACTTGATAAGGAAGTGGAGAAGACCTGCTTTATTGGAAATGGCAATGCCACTATTCCACTGCAAGACCACTGTTACCGAAGACATTACAAATAAGGGGTCGTAGGGAGGTAAGAATAGAAGAGGCAACATTGGAAACGGCACTGAACATCGACTAAAGCATATGATTTCTTGCATAAGGGATCATTTTGGATGCCTCCGCATAGGATGTGTCTTTCAGACATTTCAAATTGAATCTTAATTTGGCTTTCGAAATCAAAACAAATTTAAAAAACATTTCGTCTTGTTAATAATGGGCATTTTCTTCCGAGGTGACTTTCGTCATATCGATAACAATGCTTGGAAATTTTCATTTTTAGGTGATGGGTAAAGTATTTTTTTTAGGTAAGATGAAAAAATCTTTCATGTAAAGAAACATTTTTTCATCTGGCTGCAAAAAATTACTTAAACTTTTGAAGATAGGAAATTATCGCCAAATCTTTTTATTATTATTAAATTAATGATAAATTTACTCTAATCACTTTACATGAATCCGATATACATAATTATTATTAGCTATTTGGGATTAAAATACATTCAGCTATTTAGGATTAAAATACATTCAGTCGATTAATTAAGATACATCAAACGGTGAGCTAAAATGTTTAAGTGTGTCTATAAAATATCCAAACCTACAATACTTGAAACATTGTAATTTGTATTTTCAAGCTCAAAGGAAGGAATACGCCATAAATATACGTTGGGGACGGACTTGGCCATCAAAGGGATGACCATAATCTCTGATGGAAAATATTTTGGTAGGCCAACGATAGATTTTTTATACTTTAAATGGCTGACTTTAATAACTTTACCACAACTATCTGGAACTTCTATTTGTTGTAACAACTCCTCGTCTGACTAGTCGACCCATCATTGCGAACAATGTTTTTACACATATGAAAGATGTATTATTGATTTTCTCAGAAACCATACTATGTAGAAATATGAAATTTGGCATAGTAAGATATCTTGTATAATACTATTACCGACATATTTTACACTAGTTAACTTTTTCCGAGTATTCATATTTGAATAAAAGAAAGGGTAAATAAAGGTTTTAAATTTGTTTTCATTTAAAAGGGCTTGTTATGAGGGATATAAAAATATTTTTTCCATGATTTTGAATGAATATTTTAAAAGGTATTTCAAAAACACAGCATAGTTCCCCTCCTTATTTCCAAAAGTAGTGAGCCAAGAATCAGAAAAGAAACAGCGTCGGTAAATTCTAATTAAAATATCATAGGAAACTATAGCGATTGTTCTAGAACTTTTAATTTTTTAAATATTTACCATATTTTTAAGCTTGCTAAAGATACAATAGGCAATATATATAGTTTAAAGAAATACTATGTACCCTTAAATGTTTATAAGTACGTCATATCTAAGGAGCCCTTGTAGTGCAAGTTCTACAAATGCTTGAAGTTTCTTTTTAAAAAAAAAGTAAAAAGCTATTATTTAGAAAGACGTTGAATCTTATATTAGGTTTTACTAGATATGCAATAATTGGCTTCACTCGTGTAAGTTTTGGCTCCACTTGATTGTTATACATTATATTCTGATCTCGTCCATACCACATATGTATAACAAGTATTAATTAAGAATTGTATTCTAATATTGAATATATTTGGCGTTAATTTTGTAGAAATTCATTATTCACAATTAAATGAAACTATGTGATGTAGTATTATTTCTACTTTCTTTAATTTCTTTACCACGACCTAAGTTTCGTTGTATTACAACATCTTCAGGTGGGATATTAACAAAGAAATCTTTGCTAATATCCCACCTGAAGATGTTGTAATACAACGAAACCTAGGTTGTGGTAAAGAAATCAAAGAAAGTAGAAATAATACTACATCACGTAGTTTCATTTAATTGTGAATTGTATTCTACTTACATTTCTAGGGAGCTGAACACTAAACAATCAAATTAATATATAAAATCAGGAATATTTTAGAATTGTATAAACTCACTACTATAAACATAATAAATACTTAAACTAGATAAAGCAGATGCATTTAAGCCACTCCGATGAACAAATTATTTAAATATGTCCTGGAGTGCATATTTCTGGGTATGACAAATGGAATGCATATTTCGGGTTCGATGTAAAAATTAAAATGTATAAAAATATAATTTCAAACATAATTTCAACGGAGTTCAGTTCAATTCAGTTACTACATACAGCTTTCGCATTACCTACAATTTTTGAAGTGAAAACTTTTTTGGTTAATTTTGTCGAAAACTGTTTGATGAGAAAAGGATTGTGATGTCTCATCTAGCCAGGAGCGTGATACTCTTCAGGTATACTCGGCAGTAGGCGAGTATAGCCAAATAGTTTGACGCTCTTCGGCTTTCTCCTAACTCGATTAAGCTATACAAAGTATGACCAAACGAGAGGAACAGCTGAATTAGTAAGTATTAGTATATTTCGTCATTTTTACCAGTGAGTCATTGGCGCAGCAGCAAAGCACTAGTTTATATAAGTAATAAGACAGAAGTCTGAATTCGAATCTCGATACGTGTATTTTTTTCTTTGACTTTAATTTAGAAACTATTATTTTTTTATTTAATTCAAATCAAAAACATTTTTATTAATATATTTGTTAAAAATTTTCTTATTTTATGTTAGGAATTGTGTTTTAAGTACATGCATGCCTAGATATGGTCTAATGTAAAAAAAAATTGGATCGTCTGCAGTCTTTGTTAGAATCATACTAGTAGTAGTAGTTTTTGTGGTAATCACACCAAGTTTCTTTTTTTATGTTTTTTTAAAACATTATTTTTAATAATTAATAAAATTCAAATAAAACTCCCTCTTCCACATTTATATTGAAGACCTATATTTCCTCTTTAGACATATATACTTCTTTATTATATGGTGTAACTGAGTGTATTTTAATATATTAATATATCATATTTATTATAATATTATTTGGTGTCAAACTGGATAAAATATGAATAGTTGGCTTTGCACTAAATTTTTTAGTCTGTTCACATGTCTCAGTGAATGTATACTTACATGTTCACATACAGTAGTACACAACTACTTTTATTTAAAAATTTTATAATTCAAAACTTCCAACATACACAGTATGATTATATCGATCGCCAAAGTTTTCACTTCTGCAGTGTGATCTTAAGCTAGGTTATTCACACTGTTTTTTTTGTGTTTTCTTACTGACTTTCCTAATTTTCTGAGTTTCTTATGACTGCAAATATGGCTATGTCAAAAAGAATCCCCGTTTAAACAATCACACCATGTTGTATTTTGTTTGCGGATTAGAAAATTCATTACATAATTTGAGAAAAATATTCCACCAATTTTGGCTTAATTAGTAAGTGGAATGACAGATTTCAAATATCTTTTGTAAACGCGTTGCGAAACATTCAAGGCAATGGGTAAATGGGCAAAACAATATAGGAAGTTTGAGGAACTTATGATCGGAAAAGAATAGATAAAACTTGAAAAATAATTATTTTTCTTACGGTGTCAACAAAAAAAATTAGTTACCTTAACTCTAGCTTTCAGTAAAAATTAAGAAAAATTGAACCAGAGATACTACTGAAACCATTTTGCATGAAAACAACTTTTGGATGCATATAAGGCACACAGAAGTATTGAAGAAAATGATAACAGCTATTTCAACAGAATACATTTATTAAAAAGATAACAGAATGAATAAATTGCACGAGTTGAGCTAGGTTAATTAAAAAGTGAACTGGTAAATACTATATAATGATGATGAGAAGTATGACACTATGATTTAGAAATTAGGTGCATATATCTAAAGGTTATATTGATGCAACTGTCACTGAATGTGATCTATTCGGCCGGGTCGTTCTTGGGTTTCAAGTGGAAGTGTTACATAAAAATCATTTCAATTTTGCTCAATTTTCTTCAGAGATATTGACGTCACCATATTTACTTTTAAATTATATGGGAGAGAAGCTTCTTCTGCTTCGAGCAGACCTATGTTCTATTTTTAAAATCTATGGTTTATTTTAAAACCTACACCAACAAGGCTCACAATACATCACAGTCCGCCATATGTACTATACATAAAAGTTAATAATAAATAAATACATAAGTTAGAAGGAAAAGAAAAGCGATGCAATTTTTCTTTTACGGAACCAGTTCCTGAACAATTTTAAAGATGTTTTTACATCAAGAAATGCTTGTAATTACTCTTGTAAACTTTTACAATTTCTATAAAAAGAATCAGAATGATTCTTGTTATCATTAATTACGAACTAGAGAATACAACAAACAAAATAGCGAATTTTGAGGAATAACTTATTATTTATATCAAAGTGTTTTAATTAGACTTTTTGAGATCTTTCAGAAAATTCTTCCAATTGTTGGCTTCTAGGGAATAAAATTAATTCATTTTTGTCTTCTGTAACAATGTCTGTGCTTGGAGGCATATCATTTAAAATGATTCTAGTTTATAATCCCATCATTCAAAAATATTTCTTAGATATTAATTTTCAGTCTTTTTTAACATGGTCAATTAAGCTTACTCCAACAACTTGCTATTGATCTACCCTTCACTTAAATCTCTGTTTTAAACATGGGCTGCACTGTTCGCGATACACAGCTTCATCAGGACGAATATCTCCGTAAACTGCCGTTCTCAAAAATTTAAAGTCATTTTTTTCTGATCTTGTGAGGAACTTTCTGTTGATTAGATCTGCTTCTGGTAGACTCGATTTTAATTCTGACCAACCACTCTCGTATCTTTTAGTATTGTAAATTTTTCATACTTTAAAGCTCACTTTGTAAAAAGTCGCCTAGTAAAAAATAGTAAGGAGAATTTTCACATAGTAAGCATTACATTCTGCAATCAAAATAGAAATATAAAAGATTGAATGTCTGGAAAAAAATTTAATAGATATCAAGATTTCTAAAGTCTAGTGCTGGACAGAGCTATGCCAATATTATGTTTACCAGCCGGATTTAGTAGATGCCACAGTCATCTGATAGTTCCTAAACTTCATTTAGCAACATGATGATGTCAGTTTATGGGTGTTGTCCTCTTTTTCTGACATATCCTGTTTTAGTAAGTTTAATATTTATGATAGAATTTGTATCGTCAAATCTAAAGATCTATGTACAAGATATTATGTTCGGTAGGGTTTGAAGATTCATAATATCAGGTTACTTAATCTTTTATAAATTTCATGATTATAATACTTCAAATATAATTTTCATACACAGCACTTAACCTTATATAACAGTTTGATTTTATCCAATCTGTTGAGTGATAAACTTTCGCCGTCATGAGATCATGATGAAGGAAAATGTTAATCTAGGTGGAGAAACTAAGAAGTAGTGATTTGAAATGGCATTTTAAGCCCAAGTAGAATTTGTTTTGCAATAGCAATATGTTATTCGCACCACTATTTATTTCGTTTTTATCGGGGTAACTGAAGATATTTCAATTCAGTGACATTTTTGGTGGATTGTCCATCCAGATATAAGATACTAATATTTCTGTTGTTTTCATATTTGTGGAGTTTTATTTCTTCATTGATAGTAGTTTGACTTAATCCTTCAACTATAACCTCAAGGCTAGAAAGCAGAACCATGGAAAAGAACAATTCTTTGTTAAAATATTTATTAATTACATATAAAAAATAAGTTAACTGTGGTAATAAAGCATTCGAAACTAAATAGGTTAAACAAAGGGAAAGTATTAATAACTTGCTATTAAAGCCAGGAGGAGAAAAAGTATTGCAATCATTAGATTTAATGCTTATAATGTGTGTGAGAAAATTCCAAACATTTCAAAACAATTTCTCATGTATCTCAGCATAAAGTGCTCTTTATATCTATAAGTGAGTTGTATAATTTTTATTTAGTTATTAATGTAACTGTTTTTTATTCCAGCAACACTTTTACTAGATGCAATGATTTAAACTACTTATTTTAAAATAGATTTTCCTAGAGCTGTTCTTATTACAGAAACAAGGAGTATCATCATGATTCATACACATTTCGAATGTCAGTATGTTATATTTTGTAACTTGCCAATGGCTTAGAGGAATGACTTGGACTCGGCCTAAACATGGATATTGCATTACTCCGGTTAATTAGAAACTTGAACTTTATGAAATCACCAAGTTTTTATAACATCTACTGCAATTTTCTTTAAACTTTTTTCTAAACACTTTATTTATTCCAAGAGACACATAGTTCAGAATAGAATGTTTACTTCATTGTTCAAATGTTTGAAATTTAGACACTTCAAAAAAATATTTTGACATATTCAATGCGAAACAATTTTAGGACGAAGCTTTGCTAGCCTGCCTTCTCTTTACATCCCAGTTGTATACTCTCGCCATGTTCACTTCGGTTGTTGTGCATTGATCCCTAGAAACAAAATTAAAAGTAATACAGAGATAATCAACATATTAATAACAAATTATTTCTAGAAAAATTGGCTAAAGTTTTAGCCCCACTTTATTTATCAGATAAAATGGACTCGACAGGCAAGAAGGTAATTAATTTTTGGAAATGAGTTTCATCTTTGAATATCAGATTTTTAAAAGTAATTGAATGTTATAATAATTTGAAAAAATAGCATATTTACTCTTTTATATCCACTTTCTGTAGATGCCTCATATTTACATGTGAAGGTCATTTGAAAAGATAATAAACTAACCCATGAAATGTTTATTTTTCGGAATTTTTCAAAGTTACTATCTATCAAAATGGGAGAAAATGAGCTCAGAAGTACTTTTTTTGAAAATTTATTTTCTCATGCCGTTGTTGATATAGACCACATAATAGAACATGAAAGAAGTTTTGCAAGACCACTGCAGAAAAAGTTTACGTTATTAGTAAAGCTACAAACATCATTGCTGAATGAGTATACAATATTTTAGCAAATGAAATAAGGATACCATAGATATATGTGAAAGATCAATCTATTACTAGTAAATTAACTGTTTAATCAGAATAGTACATTCGATTATAGCTCAGCCGTATGAACTTTGTTTTGGCCATTCACTCTCTTTCTATATATATTTCCCTTATATTTGTTACAAAAAAATTACATTCAAACAATAAAAAATCCTACTGCGTTATGTGAACCAAAAGTTCAAAACGAGATTTTGAAACTTTAAAAGAAATTTTGAAACTTTAAAAGATTAGGTTAACATTTTTTTATGGCTTCCTAAACTCTTTTACTAATAAATAAAGTTGACAAATCAGAAGTGATTATAAAATTTTCTAAACTAGTAATACAGGTAGAATTTTTCTCAACCGGTGTAAAAGATTTGGTTCCATAAATTTTCATCAAATTAAGAGGTGATTACTGCGCAAAATAGAAGAGTTAAGAAATTTAAAATATCTTCAAAGGAAATCTTCAAGGAGTTAAGAAATTTTTTTAAAAAATTTTATAATATCAACAGAATAAGAATTTAGGTTAAAGAGGCTATGTAAGAAAATGTAGGTATTTCTTCAACAAGATTATGAGAACTTTTCAAAGAATCCTCTTCAATGTTCCTTAAAATCTGTTAAACATTTATTAATCTGATATTACATATCGTCTACACCTAATTTACAGATAATTTAACATGGAGTGGTTAAAATCACACAATCTTGAAAAAAAATGTTATCTATTTCCTAAATATTTTAGTCTAGTTTTCCCATGTGAATCACGATGAATGTTAAAACTTCTATAGTCTGAATAAAAATCTTTAGTTACAATTATAAATATACAAAGTTCATAAAAAATTTGAGCACATGCAACTCAGTACACATGACAAAAGTAAAACTTCTTTGGTGACCTAAACCTTGATTTATAAGTATATAGTAAGGGGTAAAATGGCAGGGAGAAAAAAAATACTAAGCGTAAGTTCATAGATTGTACTGAATTCGTATAAGATTTTAATACTATACCTTCAGAAAAATTAATAAAATATCATTACAAATCGAGATAAACATCTAATAAAATCTTCATGTACATTTACATTAACAATTATCAATTAAAAAAATAGCCGCAATGTCAGTACCAGAACATGACTAAATGGGGTTGTAGGAAGTCGGGATGTATTGCTCATATTGTAAATTATATTTACGACAATATATGTGCAGGTTCATTGCAGATTTCAAAATAGATTAAGAACATATGTCGTTAGTTTTGTAGAGAATGATGTACATGAAAAATTAGTAACAAATCGATCATAAATAGATAAATATGTTGGCAAAAATTTTGACAGTTTACTTTTAACTCACAGTTAGTATGTGACGTACAGATCAGCTGATAGCAAAAATGTGCACTATTTTTGATTGTTTTCACGCATACATACACTTGACAACATTTTAACAGTTTCCTTTTGACAGACATAAAGTACAGAACAACTGATAGCAGGTTTGAACACCATTTTTTTTTTATTTTCATGCATGTGTTACACTTCTCATCTTGTTCTATCATGTTCATCTATCTCTCTCAGTTTTTAGCTAATTACCTAATTTCTCTCAGTTTTTAGCTAATTTTCTTCTTGTAGTAGATTCGTTACATTCGGACATCACAAAAAAGATGGTTTTCACAGAAAATAATTTTTTATTTTAAAACTAGTGGATTGAATAAATTTTATGTTTGTCCATTTTCTGCATAAACATAAACATAGTTTACCGACTCCGGAGCATGCGAAGTAGAATTATCCATGAGAGAAGCTATCGCGTTATAAATTCAAGCTGCACACTTGCAAAGATTGACCTCGCACTTTATTGATAATCATAGCAAATACGAGGCGTACTGGAAATAGAAGTTATGTGAACTAGAATGCCATGTTGGTCGGAATGAGTGGTATTTGTGGAAGTAATACGACTTCATCTTTACAAGGTCTGATCAGAATTGTTGCTTCAACTATCCAGTCAGAATTGTTGTTGTACTACTAATCGTCTACCATTGCATAACTTTGGCTGATTGATGTTTTGGAGTAATATAATTGGCATTCCTATTTTCAAATTCAAAATGTGTGACGGTAATCGGGGAACATCGAGAGAATTAAGAAATTCCGTTGGAAAATTCACTACTTCACTTTGTTTTATCACGGAGCCGATGGATTTGTATGTCACTGTTTCACCATGATTCTGTTTAGAATTATGTGCACGGTGATATTTTTTGCCGCTAGAATGGCTCTTTCGCTCAACCATGTGTGATTTCGATAATTTGTTTCAATGCTTTGGAAAACCTTGCCTACCAATTCTTCTTTTGAATTCACGATGTTACAGAAATTAGATGAGAAGGTGTTTTAAAAAAAATAAAATAACACAACATATACGTGCTTCCTCAGCTCTTTATATGTAGCATCTGAGGCGTACATCTACAACGCACACATGCACGACACTATGATATTCATTGGTTTTGTATTGTTGTGTATACATCTCTCTCTTTTGCTCCACTTCCATGGCGTCGGAATATATAGGTCTCTTTCTCCGTATGTCATATCTTCATTCTCTCTCATGTAACGATATGTGCCTAAACATGACACGACCTTAAAATTTTACTCTCGATTCTCATCCACTTATTTATTATCAAATCACTGCCTAAGAAGATTCACTTCAAAAGTCAATACATAAATCATAAATAATAAAACTATTGACATAGCAAACTAGGCTTTATTAGAAAGTTCATAGTAGTTAGACTTAATTCTTTAACTATGACCACAAGGCTAAAAACCAGGGCAATAGAAAAGATTATTTCTGTATTAAAATATTTATTAATTAAATATAAAATATAAGTTTAATCTGGTAATAACGCATTCAAAACCAAATAGGTTACACAGTGGGAAAGTATTAATAACTTGCTGTTACTAGTAGGAAAAGTATTGCAATAATTAGATTTAACGCTCAAAAGGTGTGTGAGGAAATTCCAAACACTTTAAACAATTTCTCATGTGTCTCAGCATAATGTTCTATATATAACTAAATAAAAATTACTTACTATAAGTAAGTAATTTTTATTTAGTTATTAAAGCAACTTTTTTGTATACCAGCAGTGCTTTTACCAGATACAATGATTCAAAATACTTATTTCAAAATAAATATCCCTAGAGCTGTTCTTGTTAATGTCCATCTGATGATGACATTTATTTCAATGATAATTATATGAGATGTATTCAGATACACAAATTTTCATGAAGCCGGAATGAGAAATGTAAGACTAGATATTCCGAAACACAATTTCTCATCAAACATTTTTTAAATTTTTTCACTATATTAATTTACACATAATTATAGTAACAAACTGGAATAGTTAAATCCCCTAATTTACACTATGTCCATGTTTTATATAAAGAATTGTGTTTGACTTGTGAAAATAATATCAAGATACAGATATTAAATAAAATAATACCTGAGATAATCTAAATCATGTTCTACGCAGTTTAAGTTTTTTTTAGCAGATGCCATATTTGAACTCAGCAATTTCTCAGCATCACCAAGTGAGTATTCCAGCATGACATTAGCGCCAAGCCACAAGCAAACTGTGTTGGTTGGTGGTATATTAGCCTGTAATGGAAAATATTTTCATTTTAAACTAATTAACATTAAAGGTCTACTTTAATTTTCATTTACATAGATTTTTATTTCCCTAATGAATTTATTATTTTGGCAATTTTATTTTCCAAGGTATATTTTTTTGCCTTTTAATTGATTTTATAATTGTTACTATTCTATTATAATAAAATATAGATTTACTTGTTATATCTCTTATAAATCTATTTTATTTGTTTCTCTTTTATAATAGTAATTGTTTATAACTATAACTGGTAAGAGAACATTAGATTTAGAATATGTATCTCTATTGGGTCTCCAATATATTTAATGATGCCTTTTGCTCGTAAGTTAGCACTGTGCCATTTGATTACACCATTTTGGTGAAAACTATCAGACAAATACAAGTGACGCCACATTGGTTTTACATGCAAGTTATCGGGCATTTATTTAATCATACAGTAAATAAAATTGAAGTATTTCACTGTGACTTTTTAATTTTCAGCTTAGAAATACTTTTTGACAAAAATAAACCTAACGTTAAAAAAATTTTGTCTGTCTCGCTGCATAAAAGAATTTATCGAAAACTAAAGAAGCTACCAATATGGATTGTACACAAGTAATAGATACTAACCATGTGACCTATTTAGTTTGTTTTTATTGTTTAAATTAGATTTAATTATCTCATTGTGATATCTAAAACAGTTCCAATATTACGATGACAAAGTTACATAGATGACTAAAACAAAGTCTCCACCATGTGAATGGTGGACAGTAGCAGGCTATAGGAGCAAGTGGAAGCAGGCAGGGGAATAGGGGGAGGGGATACATGTTCGCCCGTGCGGTATTTAAGGTAATCTAATTATTCGTGTCTAACATAAGGGTATAAAATAAATGCATTTGGATTTCAAAAATATTAAATATAAAGCTGCTGATAATAGGTTATTAAATCCAGGGAAAACTCATAAACCAATATTAAGAGTGTAGTACTAGAAAGAAAAGGTCGGGAAACCACATTATTAGAAACCATTATCCATAAAATAAATACTATAAATTTTGATGATTAATAGAAGAAAGAATACATACCTTCACAAAAACTTGTTCATTAAGCAAGAAATGTGTTTCTAAATCACTATTTTGATTTTTTAGCATAGCAATCATGTCGAGCGATCTTGCCAAATCTGGTATCTGTTGCCTCAGTCTTCTCCTTTTTGACACTAATGTATATTCCATGAACTTATATTTACCATGAAGCTCATCTAAACGTTTGAGAACTTTATCTACACCATCCACATTTTCCGATTTTGCCATAAATGCATCCACATCGTCCTATAAATTTAGAGAATATTATGAATTATATAAATAAGTAAATTTTATATTAGAGGTTTTAATTATCAAATTAATTCTAGTAGATATATTTAAATGATATTAAATATTTTTCTTTTTCTATTTACAATCAGCCAGCTATAATTAAATTTTTTGACATCTTATGAACGATTTTAGAAATTGAGCACATCCAATGATGTGACATTTCCCATATTAATATAGCTTCAGAATCAGATCAAAGCTAGTCTTGACCTTCTCAATCGGAATATACTTTGATCAGCATCCATAAGTGCTCTAGCTAATTGGTTTGTGTGATGTTCCAGTCTTTGTTTGTAGCCTTTGCAGGATAAGTTAACCTGTTCTTTTACAGTGGGCATCTCAGTATATTCGTGTATTTCTGTATTTTTAATAAACCATGGGGCATTTATCAAGGTTTTCAGGGCTTTATTTTGAAAACGCTGCAGTATCTCAACATTGGAGTGGCTTGCCGTTCCCCAGAGCTCAATTCCATACGTCCAGACTGGTTTTATTATACTCTTGTATATAAGCAGTTTATTTTCCAAGCTTAGAGAGGATTGTCTGCCTATTAGCCAGTACATTTCTCCAAATTTTTTATTTGCTTGTTCTCTCTTGGCCTTGACATGTTCTCTCCAAGTAAGTTTCCTATCTAGGTGCATACCTAGGTATTTAACTGTTGCTTTCTGTGGTAAAACGGTTCCGTCAAGTCTCACTGGGGGACAGTCTCCTCGCTTCAGTGTGAATGTTATATGTACAGATTTTGTAGCGCTTGCTGATATTAAATATGACATTTATTACATAATAACCTTTGTTATTTATTTTAAGTTTGATCCACCTCATTGTGTAGAAATGAACAGGTACGAGTTAGTTAGTAAGCATAGCCAATTTTGATATAGCTAACATTTAGGTGACTATATTTCATCCTATAAAGACCATGATTTTTGACATGAAAAAGTTTATTCGCTTGTTAAGTATGTTATAGCTGGTCGAACTTCTTGTGTTACAAAACATGTACAGACTTCAATCATTAATAACTATGAGACTAATAATGCGTTAACAATGGTTGAACTCACGACAGATAGAGCATGTGTGTCTGTGTATATCGTGCAGCATTTGTTTTTGCCTGTGACATCATCGGACTAGTGAAAGTACATGCACGTGATTGTTGCTAATTAGGTTGTGTAATTTATAAATTAGTGTAGCATGAAAACGCGTTTAGCTAGGATGTTGATTTGTATGAAATTATGAAGAGCTTGAGGAGCACTACTAGGAGCTAAAGTGTGACAATAAAAATATTACATAGTTCTATAATATATTATTGAGCATGTACTGAGAAAAGTCAAAAACTCTTAGATTTTATCGATTTTTACTTAAAGTTAAAATCGATGAAATATATTAATGATTTTTGTAAGAGGTATAATTTTAAGTCTGTAGACTTATGATGCTAAATGGGCAAATGAAAAAATTACTTTGTGAGTCATGTCATGAAAGTTCGAGTATGTACTGAAAATATCGAAATGCAATACTATACACTATTTGGCAAATTGTTAAAAATTAAAATATTTATTTTTGTTAGTAGTATAAGAAATAAATCGCCAATAGGTTTAATTGGGATGTAAATAATTTATTCATTTATATATTATTACCACAAAATCAGCTTCAGGAATACCGGCAAAAGATTTTGTAGGTTCTCCAGATTCTTTATTGTCTATTTCCATCATTATTTAGAAGTTTCTTGCTTCGACACTTAACAATTCTGAATTTTTGGAAATTTCATATAGTATGAAGAACCACTAAATTAGGTTATACTATAGACAAAAATATGGCGTAGACCACAGAATAGATACGGTAGCGTAGACAAAGATTGAAAAATATCAAGAGCAATATTAAATTAAAAATATTGTCCGAAACACCTATGTATAAAACATTAAATCTAAAACTTTAGTTATCGGTACCCTACCGTTTTAAAAGAAATTTAATAAAAATAAAAGTTGCATCACGTTAAATATGGTTGTTTGAATTTCTTAATATGATTAGAATAATGAAACTTGATAGTATTTAAAATATATGACATTTTATAAGATTAATAATACATTATTAACACTCCAATATTAATTTTGTTTATAATTTAATGTTTGAAATAAATAATTACATATGAATATTTAATTAAATGTGAATTAATTTTTTTTTACTTTAATTAGATTTGAGGACCAGCTATTGCACAAAACTTGTCTATCCATTTCTAAATTCAAATATGGATTATATATAATTTATCTAAGAATAAAACTAAATAATAAATCATCTTCAAGCACTAAACTCTTTTTTGTAGTATCGTTTCAAAGAACGCACCATTTGAAAAATTTGTCAACAATGTTCTCTTATCTCTTTTGTTCTAATGCAACTGCTATATATTCTTATTCACTCTAATGACCTTTGGCATATTTGTTTATTTACTTCACATTTCCTTCATTATAAATTGAGTAAAGAATCTTTTACTACAGTAATCATTGATTAGTATTATTGTATTGTTTGTATTTGTGTTCAATAATTTGCACGGTGGATATTAGTCGTCCGAATTGCCATATTATTATATCGTATAGAGTTTCTGTGGAATTATTAAACAGTGTTGATTCTTTGTTCTTTGGAACAATTTATTCTCGCGACAGACTACAATAATTGAAAGTCATTCTCTTAAAATTTTTCTTGACATAGCAGTATATTTTTTACATGGGGCCGTAATAATATTATAATTATGTTAAATCAGGAACGTTATATAACTTTTATAACACATGTCAGTATGTGATCATACGATATTCGATGTTGTTTTCATATCATATACTGTTGCATAAATACACGGGGTATTTACGTCATTTTTGTGTTGTTCTGAAACAAGTGAGAATAAATAAACATTAAGGCCACACGTGGCCCGTCATGTACTTACTGACATTATTGATTGGCAAGTGTTAGTGGTATTAAATTCATATTATTGCACTGTTTGCGTAGTAATTGTTTTGATTTTTTATGCTTTATTATGATTAAATAGTTCAAGGTCATTAATATTTTGATTGTTTTGAAGTGGATATATTGTTTCGTGCGTGATTAAACGTATATTTAGAATGGCCGATTCAATGTTTGGCGGTGATTATTTTTTGGATACTAGTGTGGAGGTGAAGCAGGAACCATCGCTTGATTTCGGCTCGATATCCGCCTCCGTGCCCATCCCGCAGCGGCGGACAGCGGAGTTGGCCGACTTACGTGATTTGAACGTGGATTTAGACCTGTGTGTGCAAGATACTTCTGCACAAATGTTCCATGGCCACAATTCACTTTGCAACAAATTTGGATATGACCTTGATATGGCTACAAAGAATGAAAGCTTTAAGATGGACAATGATGATATATTTCAGGTTGACGCTGCTGATTTAATACAAGGACCTACTTTAGCAGAGCTAAATGCTAATGACGATACCCTATTAGATGATTTAAATTTTGACGATCTCCTTTTACCTGAAGAGAATAGTTATTATTTACATATAGGTGGCGCTATGGCGCATGGATTGAAAAGACATGCGCCCTCTTTACGAGTGCAGCCTCCTGTTACACCACAACCATCACCTGCAACTCCATCCTTCTTAAATAATTATAGTCAAGAAAGTGCACCGTCTAGTCCTTTTGATTTGTATGGAAGCCGTGGTCAGATCGGAGCCTTCTCTCCTTCAAGCCAGCATAGTTCAGCATCATCCATACCACCTGTCCGATCTGCCAATCTTCAGGAGCTCATTCTAAGAATGGATGGCTACTCTGGAGATGTACCTCTGGGCCAGTCTGTCCCTGCTACTACAGCCTTGCCATCGATACCTACTCGACTGAAACCACCAGCAGCCCGCCTCTCAACCTCCGCCCCTACGCATCTCACACTTGAACAGGTATCATTAGTTAGTCTATAAAATTTATCATCTTTTTTAGTTTGTTAAGTAGTTAGTGCGTCAATAATAATTATTTTTGATCTATTGCTATTGTATCTTGTTAATTTAGTTATGTCAAAATTAACCATTTATCAAATATAAATAAAGATTAACTTCAATTCCAATAGAAGTCTTGACAATTATTAAAAGTTTTGACTTGTTATTTTTAGTTTAAAGTGGTTGAAACAAAAATTAATTGGCTAATAACATAAAAAATTTATTTGTGTTCAAGAAATCTTTAAGAAAATAGTTAGTTTCCTGGTATTAGAACTATTATTAGTGATAAAAATAGAATGGTGCTCCACATTATTTGGCAGTGTTGCTATTTTACAACTTTCTGTTTGTAAATTTCCAAAGTGTTTATAGTGTTTAACAACTTTTAAATTTTTTCTGAAATAGACTTAATTGTGTAACTAAATATAAGATCCGAAATTTAGAGTTGTTTTTCTCTTAGGTTTTATACAAACATCACAAAAGGTAGTTTATTATCTTGTAAGAAAGCTTGTCAGGAAGTCATTTATGATATGACCTTGTGACAGTGTTTGTTTTGAATACTGATATGGTTTTTATTTTATCATTTGTAAGTATCTAGCGACCTTGACCATTTTATAGCGATATTAGACCCTTGGGCGATTTATAATCTGTATTATTATGGCCAATATATATATTTTTACTATGAGCAGTAAACTAAAATAATTGTAAGAAAAATGTGCACTTATAGGAAGCAGAGCCTATCAAACTTACTAAAAATATTTTATCTTTATGAAGTTGTTGACCTTACCATTAATGTTTAAAATATTTTATCGAATGTACTTTAATTTATGTCTATTTTATTTGAATATTTTAACAAATTATATACAGTACATGCCATTTGTGTTCATCTTGACCATGTGTTAAAATGAATGCTCTTCCAAGCTTACTAGCACAAATTAATAAAAACAAAACTTATCATAATATCGTCAGAATGATTGTTTAATTTGTGTGCAAGCTATTAAAATAATGAATTAAAGTGTAATAGTTAAAGAAACATTTGTATTTTGTAAATATTGTTAATTATAATTTACTTTGGCTCTCCCTGGTAATGTTTATTTTTGTTAATATTACAAGACATTTAATTCAGAACTTCTAAAATTTGGAATTTTAACAAGAAATAGATTGCATATATTTATTGAAATTATCAATACATAACATTATTGTTTGCACTAGTAATTTCATTAACCCTGTCTATATCTTTGTGGCATTTCTCATTGAGGTGGGGTATGTAGTAACAATTGAGTGTCCGGTTGAGTTTATACGCTGATTTTATATCCAGTAACTTTCTGCGGGTCTATCTTCTTTATACAAAACAAAATAATATTCATAAAAATAAAAAAGGATCATTGTAAAGATATGCTTATACATTCCATTTTTTGCGAATAGAAATCACTAGTGAAGTCTAAATATTTTAAATGAAAATATGTTATTAACTTTTGACATTATTAAACAATGTGAAACTCGAAATAAGTTTTGAAATTAGTTTCAGTATAAGCAAGCAATAACTGTCTTATCACTATATCCCTCTTTATCTTCATGACCTACAAGAATTTTTCGGTGATGACATGCTGACTTTTGTACATTGACTTCATTCTTGGTTATCAGATAGTTTTGTTTCATAAGTATTATTCAGTTGAGATATAGAGGCTAATTGGTTATATGAACGCATGTTGGAATTTATTTTGTCATGACAAAATAATATTTTTACGATGTAAATTGTTTCTTCAAAATATTTACAATTAAAACTAAATAAGTGAAATGTTTTGTGAAAACATTTGTAGATATGGCAGAGACGTGAACCAAGAAAACATTTGACATCTACGAGTTCTCTGGTTGAAGCGGGATCAGTGTCTTCTTTGTCAGGTGGGCTATTAAGTCCTGAGTGCAATGAGCTGTCACAAGATGAAGAGGATAAAGATGCTGAGTCAGACGAAGATAGCGATAGATATGAAGATTTGTCATCTGAAGGAGGTTTGTTCAGCATTATATTTATAAGCATTTTTTAGGCTTATTTCTGGCATGAATTATCAAATGCTTAAGTAGATTTCATAGTTCATGATTACAATATTTAATGTCTTTCCTTAAATTATTAAGTGTTTGTAATAGTGAATATTGAGCTATGACAGTGCTAGGTTAAGTCCATAAATTAAATCATTTCATCGGTTAAGGGTTGATTGAGGATAGATGAGTATTTGACAATCATAAATTCATGCTAAACGAACAATTTGAAATGTGTAAGTCCATTATTCACTGTGTGTGTCTAACTGATGAGTGTCTTGTCGACATAAGTGACATAAATACAATCACTTATATGATTTATCTATTGTTACGGGAATGAATGAATATTAATATTATCTTGCCCATTAGACTTGGCATGCACATTGAGTGGCATAGAGGTCAGACATGACAAGATACTGTTGTGAAAAATTTCTTATACTTAACAGACACGTGCTGCGTAAATTATGAAGAATGCTTGACCCAGGTTTATGGGTATATTAAGACATATTAAGAACAATGTAGCTTGCTATCATATTATTTTCCTTTTTGGCAATTTAATAAAGTGCATCTTTCTCAAAGGAGATGAGTAAGTTCGAATAATATTTTGATTTACCTTTATTTTTTGCAGTCCAACAGTTGAATTCTTTATTTTAAATAAAATTACCACTGATGATGGTACAATGTGTGATATTTCTATAGATTGATCTTAAGAAAAGCAAAATGTAAATTTAGTCAGTTTTAGACTGATATCATATTCAGGCGATCGAAACAAATAATAGTTCACTTTGCTAGGTATTATAAGTATGTGCTGAGTCATATGCAAAAATTACATGTGCAATATGGTAATGTTATGCAAAATATAAATATGCCAACATGAATCTTATGCAATAAGAGGTAGAATTAATTTGTTTGTTACGCTTAATCATTTTATGATTATGTGTATTAACCTATTAATAGGCATTAATTTTTAAAATGGTCAAATAAAAACTAATGATAAGATTTAAAAAAACCTATTGCAAAAAATAAATGTATTTAAAAGAAATTAAAGGATATAGACATCCTGTAAGGTGTGGTTGAGATAGATTTTACTGTTAGAAGATAATGTCAACAATGTTTAAAATAAATGATTCCAGCGAGGTGTGCAAGACCATGCAACCCTCTATACTTTAATAACTTTCATATTTAATGCTAATTAAAAAAGAAATTATTATCGACCCTGATATGAATATTATTTATAGTAATTGGTCAATTTACTAATACTTCTATTAAGAAAAAAAAGAATAATTTTTAACATCATTATAGATAAACCACTTTAAACTTTATTTAAAATAAACTTTAAATCTTTTAAAACAATTTTTTTTATTGTAGAGAAAGGTTTAAAACATTGATATAATTTTTTTGTATATATATATATATATATATATATATATATATATATATATATATATATATATTTACTACGGATAAATGCCATTCATCTGCGATATGTAGTTTTAGCTGCAGAGTGGAATATAGGCACAGAAACAACAATCGTGTACTATGGTGGTTGCTCGTCGATAACTATAAGGGTGTGGAAGATATGGGAGTTGAAAGTGACTGACCTCGAAAATGTGTGACTTGTGAAAGTTCCAGTTTTTTCTAGAAAACTCTAGAAATATGAAGAAATCCATATATATATATACATATATATATATATATATATATATATATATGTATATAAATAAAAATTTAGAATGGAAAAGTATGGTTTTATAAATTAGGTATCTCTATCATTTTCTGTAATTTTTCTTTATTTCACTCCTCATACATGTTTCTTTACGCTTAGACTCCCTCTAATAATGATTTTCTTTTGGTAAATAGATTCAAGCATATTTTGTAAGATTTTCCATCTCCTATGAGCCAGTTGTTGTTTTTATTTTCTGACAGGAGTCAGCCTTTTCTTTAAAAGATATGTAATGATTGTCTACCAATCATCACCATAACCTTTTATTTTATGCTCCATTTGTTTGATCAATTATCATCTATTTTCTCATGCCATAACTGTAATTATCTACCAATGTTTTCATGTACAGGTTTGACGATGAGATGTAGATTATTAATTTGATATTTTTGGGATTTCATTCAGATTCTTGCTGACATATAAGATTTTTCCCAATTTCTTGTGAGCCAGTTGTCATTTTTATTTTTGCTGACGGGAGGCAGTTCCATTCATTTAAAAAATATGCATTGGTTGACATCAGAGACCCACAATTCGTTTTGATCAGCATGACCTTTTTTTCATGGCAGTTATGTGATTTCATGTCCCGTTTGATTCCTTCATTATTATGTTTTCTTTTCATACCACAACTGTAGATATTACCAACTATTTAATGTACAAGTTTCATGATGTGAAATCTTTAAAATAATTTTTTTCTTGTTGGTTATTAATTTAATGTTTTTGTAGTTAATTTGTTTAAATTTATTCTGACTCTTGCGGAGATTTAAGATTTTTCTGATTCAAGCAAAAATTATCCAACGTTTCCAGTTTTTAACAAAGTTTGGTCAGACAAAGGTTTAGTCTATTTGTCACTATTTGCATTGCAATGCTAATATACTCAATAGTTATCAGAAACTTTATTTTACACAGAATCTGATGACGATGGACCAGAGCATAAGCAATCGAGATCAACATCTAAGAAAGAGAGGTTCTTTTGGCAGTACAACGTTCAAGCTAAAGGCCCAAAAGGCCAAAGGTTGGTGTTGAAAACAAAACTTGAGGATCCACATGTATTGAATGCAGTTACTGATCCAGTATTCAGCCCAAATTGTAGTGTACGAGGAATTAAACACAGGTAGGTTTTTTTTTATTATTTTTGGTTAAACTTGTACACGGTCTTTGTTGGTGTTAAAATAATGGGTGTTTGGTTGCTGGAAGAACGGGAATAACATGTTCAGTATGTGCAGGAAAGTTTTCGTCATTGTCCATTCTATGGTAAAATAATCGAACCGCAGTTGACAGCAAGGACAAAATACAACTTCTGAGATAAAACAATAAGATGTTATGGCAAGGGTAGCAAGGAATAAGAGCATTGCAGAGTGCCATGGATGACTCACTGAACATGTTAACTATGAGATTGAAGAAAACGGAAGTGCTTTATGCATGATATAAATAACAAAGGATTAATATTAATTTTAGAATTTTCTTTTATAGAATTTTTTTTTCAATTTTGTTTTTGAAACTAATTTTTTATGTTTTCGACATATGGATTTAACAGACAAGAATTTTTTATAAATTTCTTTCTAATGCTGTTTCTAATTCTATTAAGAGACAACATGCATTGGAATGAAGGTTTATATTACAGTGTAATGAAGGTATATATTATAAGTAAAACAATGTAAAGTAAATGAAGAAAATCTTTCATAAACATTCTTCATTTCATTTATAGAATGCGAATGTTCTCAAGTTTCTCTGCATTTTCACTACAGTAACTATAATTTGATGTTGACTATATTTATTACCAAAAACATCCAATTATTGTTAACAGAGAAATTAGTAACATTTGAAAAACTCTTTAGCTCAGATAAAGTTGAAACTCAACTGAACTATAATGATAACTTAGTCCAATGAAAGAAAAACCAGTTCAATAAATATGATAAATGCAAATGATTGCTGACCTGGTTTGCACAGAGCAGAGTGCAAGCAAATATCTTATATTATAGATAGTGGTAATGAAGCTTAAACTTCCTAAATGCATCAAGCAAATCATCATTTTTGGTTAATTTGAGATCATGCTTAATACACCCATTTCTTTAATATCAAATAAAGAGTTATATTCCAAACATACCACAGTTAAAAATACACTACTTTTCACAGTTGTATTATGATAAACAGATGAAAATGATTTTGTGTATGTAACTAGAAAATAGTATAAAAAGTTGTTTATTCATGTAATATAGGACTTTTATGGTGTGTAAATAAAACTCTAAAATGTCATGTACAAATAGTAGTGTGTTGTGGGAACATTTTGAAGAGTTTGTTAATTACAATTCAACTTTTATTTGAATATAGAAAAAAGGAATTTTGAATATAGAAAATAAGAAATGTCAGCTGATGTTAGATGATTTAATGTATTAGCAATAAGGGTCTTATTATTGCTGCTTTTATTTATATGGTATCAAACTATACTTCATATTCCTAGGGTTAATAAATAGTGTAACTATTAGTCCTAGCTATCTACAATGATCTGCTATATTTCTCTATTATGGCATATTGATTTTGGTTGAATTCAGTTTCGTACATATGTTAATACATTATTGGATTTACATTAAGCCTTTCAAATAACTTTGAAAATTCTTATTTATCTGATTTCCATTTATAATTTCTATGTATCACTTATCGTTATCCTAAAATAGAGCTTTTAAACAACTTTATTGTAATGAGAAATTTAATAAATATGTTTATAGATTTATTGCATTTGGCATTCCATTGACAATATCATACTTGGATCAATAGAGCTTGGTGGTTTACGTTTTATTGTTTATGGGAAGACTAGGTCTACTTAATTAATTGGCATCAGCAAAGCATACACAACATCAATGAGATGTGGTTTTTAGAGCAGCAAATCATAAAATATAACCATTTTGATATTGTTCGTCTATTCATTGTAGCTGAATGTTATTTATTCTTAATAGCCTTAGCTATTCACAAATATAATTTTAATAGAGTAACTTAATGAACACAATTGCATAGTAGTTGTGGGAAGGTCACGTGTATGTATTTATTGTGACCATTAATATTATCATGAAGGTACATAGGTGTTGTCAACACGTGTTAGATATAATGCGGTTATCTGAACTTGTGCCATCTTTACTTATCGAGATAAAAGTGTTTTTTACCTCATATCATTATCATTGTTTGTCGTTGATGGAGAATAATTAATGTTATATTTAGTAGAAGTAGTATGAAATAATGTGGTTTTTTTAATAATAATGTGGTTTGTCATAAAAGGAATTTATAGATATTGGCAAAAAAATTAGTACAGGCACATTGGTGTATTGTAATAAATAATTTAGCACTTCCATTTGAACTGTATTTTTTATTTTGTTAGAAACAATAATTGTAATTGGTTGTTTTTGTTCCTGAGTAAAGAATATAAGAATGAGGCATCGTAACATGTCTATCTGTCACATCATGATGTAGAGCTATAACTGTCTGCTTTGCGCAACGAAGATAATGCGCACTGTGCTGCGTATCCAACATTAGTAAATGGTGTTTGCGATTTTTCATACCGTAACAAAAACATCTATTTTTGACGACAGTCTTCGAAGACATACCATTTTTTAAAAATTATTTATGATTTGTTTTTTTAATACATTACAAATAATTTATAACTTCAATAGCTTGTAACTATTAGTAGTAAAAAAAAAGTTTAATTAGTGTAATTACAACTATAAAATAGTGTAAAAAGTTGTTTATTCATGTAATATAGGATTTTTATAGTGTGTAAATAAAACTCTAAAATGTTGCGTGCAAATAATAGTGTGTTGTGGGAATATTTTGAAAAAATAGGCATTGCAAATGTCATAATATACAACTATCATAATTTTTTTAGTTTTAAAACTGCTGCTAGCAATAAAAAGTCCCATTTAAAGCAAAAACATTTTGCAACTTACAAGTGAGTTAACGTTTTCATGTGAATTGAAAAAAATAGTCGTTGCGAAAAGTAGACAGTTATCAAAAATAAATAGTTGTGACAATGTTATATTACAATGCATAACACAATCATTGCATTATAGAAAAAACCATAACGATCCGCTTCATGATCAGATATGAAATAAAATGAATTGTGGAAAGTGGCGAGAGGAAAAGATTGATCCGTAAATCATCATAGACAATGTTTTATTTATGGAAGACTGATATGATTAAGTCTATATGAAATGTTGATGCTAGGCCCATATTATTCGTGATAAATAAATAAAATGACCAGAAAAACTGTATTATAGATCTAGATAATATGAAATGATTTACCTCGGAATGATTTAAAGTGACCGAATAAAAGTAAGAATTGATTGTATATTGGCTTATTGTTTTGATGTGTATATGCAGATGTTAAACAAAAAGGAAAAGGATTTTACGAGTGAGATTTTAATTTAAATTGATAGTTGGTAAATGTTTTATTGAGGATATAAAACTGCATTTTTTTCATTATCTAGAACAGATGTATGGGTTTTATCTAGATCCTCTATGGTAGTTGTGGAACATCTGTGGACTTATCTCTTAGCATCTAGCAAGCAGCGTTGCCAGAATGTTACCTTTCTTACGTTGCACATAATATTTGACCTTTTACTCGTCACCTCCATGTAGGAAGACTCAAAATGTAACTTTCATGTAATCAATCCCAACTTACGTAGTTTCAGTTGTATGCCCCTAGCCTAGAAAGTATTAACTGAAAAGAAACAGAATGCCTCCATTTTCATGTTCGCTGAAAGGAAATTATGTAAAATTATCATTTACATGTTTTCTGAAACTCTGAAGAAAACCCACTTATGAAATAACATATTTTTCTAAGCCTAGCTGCTAATAAAATATTTTTTGGCAAAATAATTGATTTAGTTAAAACTAAATTTCTGTAAACAGTTATCTTTATTTTACACATTATTTTTATTCCACTTCTGTAATCTCCTCTTTCTTTACTACTTTTTGATTTGCCCATCGAGAAGTATCTAAGTTGTCTATTTACTCGCTGCCATTGAAATACTTGTATTTATATCAATAAATAACAAGAATTTTGCTTAAAAATAAATCTTTCTTAATAGTGTTATTATAATAAACTTAGCCAATTTTTCGATGAAAAATATTGAATTTAATTTTTTTATTAAAAATGCAACTTTTTCCTCACCCTCATCCCTCATTCTGCAAGCGAGCACTGCTGTGTGGGTAATAACACCCTTTACTCTGCTTATTTGCATTTATCCATTTTTTGATGAAAAATTATATGAAGACACACAGTTCAAAAATGAAATATTATATAGATTAATTTATTACGGCCATTGATTATGGCGGTCAAATGTCAGATAATTTGTATTCCATTATTCAGATTGAAATAATTATATGAAATTTGTATGGATATGAAATTTTGCTAAATGTGGCTTCTAGAAAAGCCAATTTTGTATTAGTGTTAATTCTAGAGAAATCTTAACAACTACGATATTGAATATATTTGGTGTTAATTTTGTAGAAATTCATTATTCATAATTAAATGAAACTCATCACGTATCATTTCTACTTTATTTAAATTCTTTACCACAACCTAAGTTTCGTTGTATTACATCTTCAGGTGGGTTATTAGCAAAAATAACCCACCTGAAGATGTTCTAATACAACGAAACCTAGGTCGTGGTAAAGAACTTAAAGAAAGTAGAAATAATACTACATCACGTAGTTTCATTTAATTGTGAAGGGCAATATTATAAAAAAAATTACAGTAGCTTTAGAAATGTTTTGCTAAAAATCATACCTAAAATTAATTTTTTTTATTAGTTATGAATATTGAATCAAATTAAGCACTTGCAGTTATGAAATTGACAAATTGTACATGAAGAAAAGAAATAATTTGTAAATACATTGGCAAGGAATTTTTCCTTGTAGTATATATGCTTGATTATAGTACCCTTGGTAGAAGTTCCCTTTTAGCTACATAATTGATTTTTATTAGTAAACAGCGTGGTTGTATATAATTTTTTAGGTTTACAGTGAAAATAATTTTCATATTGCGGTTATTTATTTATCTAACTATTTTTGCTTTATATTACAAGTTAAATATAAATTTAACAGAACATGTTAAGTGAATTCAACATAAATTATTTGTCTAAATAGTAAATAAAAAAATTAATGAGGAAAAAATGTGTTATTTCTTACATTGACGATGATAATAATACAGCTATACCCTGCAAGATTACTCACGTGTTTATCTCGAAAGATATTTTTTTAATTTCTTGGACATTATGGGGTATTTCCCGACTTCTTTATAAGAAAACAGTTTTCCTTAAGTTAAAAATAAAGTTTTAAGTGAGTATTGTAAAGCATGTTGTTATTATATTAGTAGTAACTCTTAATGTGTTTATTAATTGATATTTGCGTAAACCCATTATGAAACATACTCGGGTATAGTAAAATAATTATTTTAACATTCCACATTCGAGTGCCGTAAAACATTAAAAAGATGAATTAATGAAAATCATGTTATTAAAATATAATTGCGAATATTTTTGAGTTCAGTCCTTATAACCATTCAGATATTTATACATGAGTTGCTAAAGTACCTGGACGTACTTCATACAGTATACAAAACTTTATTTAAAGAATTAGAAAAGTATGTTTAATAGGGGCCATTTTATATGAAGCGGTCATCCAAAATAATTTTTATTTGGGTATGTTGTATCTTTGACGGACGTATTATAGTATGCATACAAAGCCTAATACTCTGTAGAGTTGAGGGCTTCTAAACCTTTAGTACAAAGTGGGGCATGGTATAATTTTCGATGCGGCTATTGAATACTGACAGGACTGATTGTAAACCTAATAAATAGTGATTTTTATAGGAAATTTTATGCTATTTCTTGAACTAAAATTTGAAATAGAATTGTTTTTGAAAATACCTAAATTAAAATTAATACTTTTTTTTAAATTTCCCCTTTTTAAATCTTTGAAAAATAATGCAAAAAGTAGCTTATTAAGTATAGATTGTGCATGCCAAATTTAATAATGGTCCTTACAGTACGTTACGTACATATTCAAACATCTCAAATAGCAAAAAAAGAACATCGGCAAACAATAAAGAAATATTTTAATAAGATTAAAATGTTATTTAATACGATAACTGTACTACTTATATTTTTACTTATTCTTATATTTGTGAAGCCTTCAGCTGTTGGAATAAAAACATGAAATGTCTTTGTATTCCAGGTATCATGGCTGAGACTATTCAAAGTTGTAAAAGTAATCTTTGTTGCTGGACGTCTCTTTTGTTGTCAAAATAATAGTTTTAGGCATTAACTCTTGGTCAGTCATGTTGGTATTTTGGTGTGGTGATAAAAATTATCGCCATGCCCATCACAACAATATTTTTTCCATGACTTTGTACCAAAGTGATTTTTGTGATATTTTTAAAATACTGTGAGGCTTATGTCTGTGAAATCAGTAACTATGGAAGTTGTAGAAAGTGATGTTATCATTTTTAAGATCGTCCGATATACTTACATGTTTTATATCATATCTATTCATGACTATACTTCCATGTTTCATATAATGTTCTTTTGTGAGTAGTACTTGAGTCATAGCGAAATGTCTGTACTGACCCATATAGGCTTATGCATTAAATTTAACCCTTGTTACTTGTCTTTAAATATCAATTTCAAATGCTCTTAAATTGTGTCAATACTAGGACATTAATTGCATTACATTTTTTCAGAGGTAATTTTTACATTCTTAAGTGACAAATTGGGGTAAGATTATTACACATCATCTTAGGCACTTAATAAGATGTTCATTACAGACATGAGGGATACAATCTCCTCTATTCAAAATAATTTTTGCATTCTAGGGTATAAGTGTATACATGCAAACAAGATGTACATCTAAATCGGCAGTGAGATTACATTGTTAAGTTCGCAATACAAAAAACTTAACCAAATCTACTTTTTTACTAGGAATTTTTATACATCTCTTTGATGTTACACAAAAGAAGTTGCTTCTGTAAACAAACTCTTTTTCATTATCTTATTTTACAGATAGAAAGTTTTTCTTTCTTCGCTTTATCACACTGTTATACTGTCTAAGATGAAATATTCTTAGCGGAGTATTTATATTAAAAGCTAGATTTATAGCTTTTTCTTCTTCAGGAATGAACAGCTCATTTCTAGGATTCATTAGTAAATGTTTGATTGTTCTGTACGGAATCTTTCGAATCGGAATCATTTTGGCAAATAATGGTATCACGATTGCAGTTGTAAAAGTTTTGAAATTAAACTAGAGATAGCGTTACTAGTATTAAAATGAGTTGCTCTAGTTATGTACTACTCAACCAGTAAAACAGAATGCACCGATTGCTTAAAATATATGAACTAGAGTAATCTAATTGTAAATAAAATAAAACATTGTGTGCTAATTATAAATATATGAATTAGATATATATGTAATAATTTTAAGTCAAAGAATTACCATCATAAATTTATTATATGTATAGCTCTGTGTCAATAGGATCAATTATTATCATAAAGTACAAGCATTGCTGTCTGTATAACCCAGAGCTGATCGCACGCTATGGCAAGGTGTCACTGAAGTCAAGGGCCTCTAATTCCTAATGTATTACAAGACTCATTATAAAATTTAGCACACATGATCAACACATAATAATATACTTCATGAGTTACTTTTTACATATTCAAAAATTATCGAAGTAGAAAAAAAATTTATTTTCAATTTTAATTGGTATTTTTAATGAAAAATATTGTTCATCTCAAATTAAGTCCATGTTGAGAGAGAACGTAAAATTTCCTGTAAAAATAACTATCTAATAGATTTCAATAAGTATCTTTAATACTGCCTAGCTGCTTCTAAGTTATACCATATCTAGGCTTGCAAACTTTGAAAATCGATTCATCATGAACATAAAATCTTGATGTAAAAAGTTTAATTAAAGATTCACAGTACTATTCCCATTAAAACATTGCTTGCCATGGACACTATAAGTCAAAGATTTTTTAATGCATAATAATATGTAATAATTTTACATATAAATACATGTAGCATTTAAATAAAACTTGTTCAAAATATTCTGAATCAATTGAGAAATTAGTTCTGAAACATCACAGAAAATACTTGAAAATGCCTTTGGCAGTTACATGTCATGGACATACTATTCTGAAAATGTCTAGATATTCTCGGAAGTTTTTATGTTAATAAAAAAAAAATAAAGAAAATTAAAATCGTGTACGTTGCTTTGATTTTTCCCACAATTCACGTAGAGTTTTAAAAAAATTTATACATTTGCTGTGCAAAATTTCTATATAATAACGTAACTCATTTTCATTTATAAATCATTACCATATCTATTTCACTAAAGCTGCATGCATATGTCCATAATAAAGTTTGCTATCGGTGGCGAACAGCAGCAGTGGAGTCTATAATTTAAAGCTGATACGGAGGAAGCTGATTATACCAACTTAATTCCCAAAGTTTACAAAGATGCAGTACCACTTTCTTTTGTTGCTGTTGACGGCTGTTGGTCAAAACATGCTTATGGTAAAAATTATTCAGCATTGCCGAGAGCAGCAGCAGTCATGGGACTAAAATTTAAAAAATATGGACTTTGGTGTAAAAAATAAATTTTGCACAATCTGTGCACATACCTTCAATAAGAACATATAGCCTACAGAACACATGGGCATCAAGAATTATTCAGGACTGTCTACCGTGATGGAATCAACCATTTTTGCCAAGGACAAGGACTTTCAATTAATGGTACAAAAAAATTAATGTAAAAATTATCTTTTACGTAACTTTTGTTGTGGTAAAATTGTGTCAAGATACAAGTTACTTAAGTCGAACATGAAAGTATGTAAAAAATGTAAATTTACACTTGAGAAAAGATATAATTTTTACGATGTTCAAAAAATAGTTATGACTGGCATAATAATGCCAATAGGCAACCATCAAAATTTTAGTGATTGCTTTTTTTTTATATCAATTTGGTGTAAAAAAAGCAATCACTAAAATTTCATGTCAGATTTTGTTGCGCCTGGGCTGATGTGTGCCTGTGAAGACGTTTGTCGAAAACTATCATATGATACATATTTAGTAAATTTATTATGAATGTGAAGCATATTCGATGACACAAAGTTATAAATTCTAAATCTAAACCTAAAGCAAGGCTTCACCATGCTCTATCCAAAAACGCTCGCTATGAATAAAATTGTAAGCATTCTAACACAATTCCAGAGTTATTTGAGGAAGCCAAACTATCTTGTTTGAATAAATTGACAGTCTCTCGTGGTGAATGCGAGGGCTTGAAAGATCTACAGTTTTGCAGAGGAACAGCGCAGAGTGGATTAGCAGGAAGAGAAAATAACTAACATTCCCAATTTCGGTGACACTTCGAAAAAAGTGTAAACACCAGTTGCCTTCTCTTGTTGCAAACAAATAATGTGTTGTAATAATATTTATACAATTCTTGCTGTTTGTTATGGTATAGATAATGAAAAAGGGCAAATCAGCCACTTGAGAAACAAGAAAATATTAAGATATCAAATTGCATTTTGTTAGTTGATAAATAACTAGAATTCCTCAGAACCACACTAGATGGCAAATATACAGATGGTATCAGAGAAATAAAGAGTTTTTCTTTTACGGACCTAGCTTCGGATGACGCTTACAAAAAACATCCTATTGTTTGGCAAACATGTAATTGGTATTATCAAACGCAAGGCGACTTCATATCACTTGTGAAAATGTCTGCATGCTTGACATATAGTTTGGTAAAGATAGAGTTATGAAAGTTCATATCATCCAACGACATTGCCAGTCAAAAATGGAAAGTAAATTCGTTCAATTTTATTATAATGGCTCATGACATATCCCTCAATCTATGGATAGTATTATATAATAAATCGATAGAAGAGAAAAAAGAGTGAATGAAAAGCGTTTTGAATGCAGAAGGTAGGAATAAGGAGTAAAAGGTACTTCCATTACCTTTTACTCTTTATTTCTATCTGACGTTATTATCGCTTTGAGCAGACTTAATTTCATTCATTCAATTATTGTTATTGTTGGTATAATTTTAATGAAAAAGTTTTGTTTTCCTATATGTCAAGGTATTTATATTTTGTAACTTGTTTTCTGTGCCTAACATAGCCGAATTTTTTATTTAAAGTTTACGTGATTGCAGAACAAGTTAGTCTCATTCTATTAATATATTCTCAGATGTATATGAAATGGCCACGTTATTCAATATTAATAATTGGAAACATGGTGAATAAATTGATGTACCTCGTTGTCATGAAAACACTGTTATAATATTATGTGTCGTAGGTAGAATGGATTACAGCGGTAAATTGTTACATATTATAATGATAGTCTTATGAATGAAGGCTGAATCACTTATTTTTTTTCTGATGTAAACCATGATCACGATTATGAATGGTTATTGTAGAGAATTCGAAGTGCGTATACTCGCATGTATTATAATGAATGGTTTTGTAGAGTTTTAGTATATTTATCAAAAGCTAACCAAAGATATAAATATATATATAAAACTAACCAGTAAATAATTATTTTACTACATTTGTAGATCTGTTAAATTAATTTATGTTCAAGGCTAATAATATAACCGATAATGATAAAAGTCTATTTTATTACCAAAGTCTATTTTGTATATAACCAACAAGAATTTCTAAATGATTTTTCTACAAAATAAAGAATATTTAAATGTATTTTAATATTTTATCTCATCATAGAGGGACGAATTGAGATAGCAATTAGGAAAAAATTTAAATTATTTCGAATAGTTGATGGGGGATGAGTATAATACCATCAACTATACACATTCAAATAATTTAAAAAAGTAATTTGACTGCATACATTCCTATTACCACCTGCCACTTTGTCCATTTGGGTAACCATTTGTCTAAACTATATAAAACCTTCTGTAGCATAGATAAATAAAAATTAAGTGTATTATAATTAAGGTTAATTTTCATCCTAAAAATTTAATTAGTCTTTTGTTAAGAGGTAAAATGTATAAAATTAAATTATTGTTTAAAATTTCAGTGGCAAAGCTAGGAAGGGAGACGGCAATGATCTGACACCCAATCCAAGGAAGCTGTTTTTAATTGGTAAAGAGTTGGATAATTTAGGCAGAATAATCAATGATATGACCCCTGTCAGTGAACTGCCATTCAATGTGAGACCAAAGACAAGGAAAGAGAAGAACAAGCTCGCCTCGCGTGCATGTCGACTGAAGAAAAAAGCCCAACATGAAGCCAACAAATTGAAACTTTATGGTTTAGAGCAAGAGCACAGTAAGTGATAAAATATTGGTACTTCAATTATTGTAACAAATATATACATGTATAGGGTATTTGACTGATGTCAATATTTTTTGTAAGTGTTTTAAAACTGCAGAATACATTACACAGAGTAGAACAATTAATTGAAACTTCTAAATAGGAAAGAGTGTCAATTTTTTTATTCATTAAATTGAAAAAGTTATTATGAATTTAATTTCCACACAAAAAAATGAGAAAATTATAATATGCAATATATGACTTAAACGCAATATTTAACGAGATATTAAAATATTTAAAAAACTCCCTTATAATGAATGCTAAATAACTGGTCAGTGACATCATAAGCCAGTCATGTTTTGTATGGTAGTTTAGTAATCGTAGTTTGTCAGCTTCTAAGTTATTATAACTTTGTAATTAAAAGTCCTAGGTACAATATATTTATTTTAAACGTTTTTAATGTTATTACTTATTCTATTTTAGTATAAAAAATATAGTTAAATACACTATTAAGTCATAGAGTCTATAGAGAGTATAGTTAAATACACTATTAAGTCACAGGTGTAAAGTTAAATATGGCAAACCCACTGAGAGGTACTTTTTTGATATTCTGCATAAGCAAAAAGTTATGACACTTTTTGAACAATTAAAAAGTCAGTTATCCGCTTGAGGGTTAAGTACATAATCGTCAACTGATTTATGAAACAGACAAAAACATGCGTTTTATTCTACACCTTGAAATGTTTTTGGTTTTATAGAAAAAATTCAGATTTTTTATCAATAATATTGAATTAATAAATGATATTTTATATGTCAATGAAAAATGTCAAACATTTTACTTGAATAATTGTGGAAGTGCTACTAATTTCGTAAAACAGTTTCCACTATTTTCTAGAAGAAAATTAGCTTTCTGCGAATTTGTTTTATGCAACTTTATGCCTTTACATAGCAATAATAGGATAAAACATGGTAGATGTATATATGTGTCATAATTGGAATTTTTTCTAATGTGATAAATTATAAGTTTATTTTCAGCTAAGTTGTATAATTTTCAGGACGTCTAATATCAGGAATTGCACAAATGAAACAAATAATAGGAAAACGAGTTACAAATCAACGGCCTGGAGCAGATTGGAATAGCCACATTGAATCCGTAGTGAAATCAGCTACAAGTGAGTACATTTTCTATAGACTATAGGGCTTTTATTATAGACATTATTTACTTTCAATTGTTAATCTTTAAGGCCTTTTGAATATAGTTTTTACAAACATATTTTGCAGGTTGATATTACATACGTCCTTTTAAAATATTTCTGTTAAAAAAATTACTTACATAGTGAAAATTATTTTGAATAAGTTTTTTTAATTATTAATAAATTTTTAAAAATAACTTAAAAATTTTTAACAAATGGGAAAATGACTTCTCAATTCTGACCCCGTATTTCCTGAAGTTTCTTTGTCTAATTTTGAATTGAATTTTAGCCTAGAAACTTTAATCTGTTACAAATTACTTTATTACGTTAGAAAAAATTAGTTACTTTATTTGGAATCACCCTATTGACCTGCATCAGTATCAAACAGAGAGAATCAAGGCTGAGTTTTATTTGTCAGTTCTATTTTGATGGGTTAATGTCATTTAGTGCGCTTCATTTTGCTTGCTATCCAAGTGTTGTTATATTTTTGAAATTATAAATCAATATTTTAATTATAATATATTTATTTTTAATATTTCATGCTTAATTAGACCTTAAAAAATATTATTCTAGCTAGTGACTAATATGCTGAGTAATTTTGTTTATGAGTATGAGGATTAACTTTAATGATCTTTGCAATAATTATTAAATGATGTGATAATTTGCTTAATGCAATTCATCATCTTAGTCTAAAGAAGACTGATGGACATTTTTCTTTATTAAATGAGGTGCATTTTCTTGCTATAGCAAAAGTATTTAATCTAACTTGTAATCCAGTAATTTATGTTTGTTTTTGATAATGTGTACTATGATATAAACTTGCACATAAATAGCATTTTAAATTTTTTAAATAACTCATCCTTACAGAAGTGAAAATAGCTGGTCAATCGTCGGAATTTGTAAACACAGTATTGGACAATGTAAAATCTGGACAATGTGACGGCGGTCTCGAAGAAGTATAGGCTGCCTACGAATAGTGACATTGGAAATTAATATATCTACGTATAAGGCTGTATAATTTGTACCTCCAAAATTGGTTTGTATTTTGCGTTGTATTTCTAAGGTAGAATTAGGAATTATTAGTTAAGGGTAATAATTATTTACATGTGTCATATACTTATATGTTTTGTATACAATGTCATTAAATGAAATTCATGGTTGGATCAAATAATAATGTTAGAAATTTGTAAAGAAGATACAATATTTATTAAGTCCATAAGCTTTTTAAAATAGTCCCATTATCTTCTTGCATTGCACTATCAACACACTTCACCTATAATCTTCTCAACTACTGTCTTTGATTTGTTACCCAATTAAAACAATATTGTTACACATTTGCACTTTTGAAAGTTTAAAATTTCCCTTTTTATGTTAGCTTCTCTTTGACTATCATTAAACACTACTTTCTGTTTAAATAGGTGAATTTGTGATTATATAGATAAAATTGCTGTTGTTAACTCGTTTAAAAATGTTTATCTAATGTTATCATTCTTACACTCAAATAAAAGAAACTAAAGTTAGGGTATGGTGTGATGAATTTATGAACTGGCCATGAGTTTTATTGTAGTAGATCTATATTTTATTACAGTTCAGTAGTAGTAATTGTAATCCACATTTCTTTGCTCTTCATCTTTCATACTTAACACATATATCTTCAACATTGTTTATAAATGTATTAGGTACGAATCTCAAATGTCGAACTCTTATTATATTTACATTGGCAATCATAAAAACAGTGAATTGTTTCAATTCAGTTCAAATGTTTGATTGACATATGATTTAAATTAAATAAAACTATTGTAATTGATAAAAACATTTTATTTTATCAACAAAAGTGCCTTAAACAATTTTATTTCGCAACTCAGAATTACAAATGACCATGATCTTTCAGTCATTTAAATTTATATGACTGAGAACAAATAATATAATGATAAAATAGTACCCGATTTTATAGTTTTTCTTTACTATTGAACAAATATGTATATCCATTATTATTTTATAATTCAGCCAGCTGTTGCAATTTTAAATTATTTAATGTGCAATTCTGCTAATATTGGGAAAAAGTGACCTATATCCGATATTAAAATTTAATAATTACCACTTTCATCATAGTTTTCTTATAACTCCTATATAATAAGCTTCCTATTGATCCTAATTGATGAATATAGGTTTTTACATATACAAAATCATTATTGATAAAGTGAAGAATATATAGCACACACTAAACAACTGAGCTAATTATGAACTCAGTTCCACATGTGCAATTCATATCTATTGTAATTATGTTTAGAACAAAAATTGCAAAGAAACCAGAAGTTAAGTTGCATTTTTCTCAGACTTAGTTCAATGATATTCTTAAAAATATAAACAAATTTGTATTGATACGTCTCTTTTCATAGCTGTGATAATTGGTACTTGCTGATTTTGCAGTTGCACTGAACCTGCACGAGGTGAATGCGAGCCTCGTGTGCTTTCCACCAGTCTTTATTGAAGTTATTTCCGAGTTATAATTACATTACATTTGAAGCTTACGATTCCACTATAACTATATAAAATTTCAATTCCTATTAATTTATAAATTTATTGTTTGTGCGCTGCCAAATTTGCAGACATTAAAGTGTTGCTCATGTTCAGGTTATACAAAATAAAATATAAATAATTTACGATGTTCGAAATACCATTTTTATGTTATGAAAAACTCACTTTTGAGTTTGTTGCATAATATAGGACCATTGTTATGAATTAAAGAGAACCTATTCTTTTATTGTGTAATCCTATATACAAAGTTATAAATGAAAGTTTAGTGTGGATTAAATGATAGTGGAAAAGGAAAAATTACTTTAAAATTTTATTTCTTGTATGCAATTATATTTAGGACTTACTGGTGATATAATTTTTATATTTCAATTATTGTTTTAGTTTAATCTGTAATTATGATTATATTTTTGAATAAATCCACTAGTCCGCTTGCTATATTGCTGTTAATTGTTAATAATAAGATTAAATTAGAATAAATCATATAATTCTATTATTATTAGTTTAAGTAATTTGCATGTTAAATTAACATTAGCTTAAGAAACGGGGTAAACACATTATTTTTCGATATGCTATTTTCAAAATATTTATTAATTTTTTATATTCCTAATTCATGAAATGAAGTAAAATTGTAGGTTATCTATTTTTTGTAAGTCGGTAAAGGCTCGATTTAATCCAAATAGCTATTTATAGATCTAAGTCGAATGTGTTTTATTTTTAATTAAAAATGTGTATAAAGAAATAAAAAAGCTTTTTTAAATTTACCTGCCTTCTTGTTATGGTTAAAGTGTGTGTGTACCTGATATTGAAGTGGAACGATTTTGTTAAAAATTTTATATATATATAAACTTGAAGTTCTTAATTGCATAAAAATAAATAATTATTGTAATGACGTGTAGTTGAGACCAAATAAAAAAAAAACGATGTGTGCAAATGATAACTATATTCATATTTTATATATAATTTATAAATATTTTTCTACATATGTTTTATGTCAGAAAAGTTAATAAAAAATGACATACTATTTTGCCAAATCTTTCATTTAATTTTAATAGCATTATAATTTGTAGATGTAAAAAATGTATGTTGTGCTGTAATTACATGTTTCACATATAAATTTTAACTTTTAAGCGAATATCATGTATAATCATAGTTTGTTGTGTAAAGAAAATAAAACATACATGTTCTCAATATTTTCTACTGACCCGCTTCCTAGGAAGCAATTTGTGTGGAATTGTGCGACAGACTAAAGAGGTTGAGGTTTATATGATTATCCAAATTGGTAAGGAGACAGTTTTGCTGTTTAGACACTTTTCAATAATAAAGATCAAAACAAACTGAAAAGGCTGTCAGTTTGTCTTTGTCTCTAGTTTGTTGTAACCGGTATGTTTATTAGCATTTGATATAGTACATACTGGAATTAAAATTTGATATATAAATTAATATATTATCTAACATTATATCTATTGCTTACATCTGAAGCTGAACACTTTGAGAAAATCAATTTCATTATAATCTTTAGTTTAAACTGCTCCAATTGAAATTGAAATAAAACTTTGAGCGCTGCACACAGTTTTTATGTAAAATATAAAGTTATTATTCATTCATTGACAAACTCATAATATGTTCAGTGTGACATTTTCTTGATACATGTTATTTGATTTTGATTAACTAAAATTTGGGTTTTTACATAATATTCGAAGGTAAAGTATTTTTATTTATTGCTAATTCTTCCAAAATTAAGTTTGCCAAAAGAATATATTTCCAAGTAAAAAAGTAAAAAATAGACAGATAAATATTTCATCTTTCCTTAAGATTTTTTTTAAACTTATTTGTTGACATGATTTTACTTTTATTATATAGAAACGCCTTGATATTTTGGAATACCTATATATTAACATGAAATTATCCATTTAATTATGAGTGACATGATTTAATCTAGGTAATACGCTATATAAAGTGACATTTTAGATGAAAATGGCTGATTTACACAATTTTACATATAAATTGTGTTAAAATTAACTCTTCTTTATGTTTTATCTCCTACTTTATATGTGTCTTATTTCCCTCTTCTACCCTTTTCCATATATATAATATCCTGGTCAATTTACCGAGAAGGAGTGCGTTTTCTTTTATACCCTCCTCATCTTATAGAATTTCAACTTATTAAATGCTAATTTTAACAACTAGTAGTATAAAAAATGTCAATTTGTATTTAATTAGATGTAAAGAATCAAAATTTAGATGATACTTTAAATTTTATTAATATCCAAAGATATGCATGTTTCCATCTTTAGTTGAAAATTATTTAAGTGGTTATTGTGAATTGAATTTAAGTTTTAATCCATAGTTCTTGATTTGTTGATTGAGTATGTTGATATCATTACTACACTAATAGTTTCATTTTATCTTGGTTGTTAATTTGCTTTGTGTAGAATGTGCTAAATGGCAAAGTTTAAATTTTATATTGGTGGTTATATTTTATTTCATTTCAAATTACTTAAGGTTTATTTTATTGGACAGCATAGGATGAAGTTGTTGCATTTTTATAGAAAGTGATTCCTTGTCTTTAGGCCTAGTGATAATACAATTCAAGAGGATGTTACCAGGAAACTGCACATGGTTGAGCCAGAAATATATCTAAAGCTGATGTAGTTCATAGTCCTTTTTTTGATATTCAGACAAAACAAAATAAAAGATTTAGGATAAATATGCGTATGCTATATCTGTTTGCGACGTAGGATTTGTTGAATAAGTTAATCGATCATCACTTTTCATATTTTATTCATTCATTGTCAAAACTTTTCATATGTGATTGAGCAAAAAATCTGATAACGATATACAATGTTTATTCATATTTATTAATACTCATGAATATAGAGAAGTTTGCTAATCTTGCACAATCCATTTGTTGACCGCACCTGTCAACTTCTGTGTTAATCTGTTTAATTTAAGTTATAATAAAATTGTGTTATTGACAAATCATTGTTATCTCACTCAATGAAAAAACATATTAAGTATGAATAATTTTAATACACACGTTTGTGTCAGGAAGATAAGTGAAAATTTGGGAGTGTTGTAGAATATTTTTCAATTCATTCTTTCACAGCACATGTTGTTTGATAATAGTCATAATTTTTTTGTCGACCTTGTAGTTGTATATTGAAAAGGTATTTTAGTAATCTTGTCAATTTATAAAAATGTTCTTTAAAAAATGTAATGAATATGTGATTATTAAGTACTTGAAACTAATTACAAAAATTGGGTAGATCAAGAATATTTAAATCCATTATGACGCAATGACATTTTTACTCTTATAAATATTACCAATATTCTGTGTAATGATGTACATCAATAAATATGAGTTATATTTTTATTTAAAAATAAATACATTTTGGAATTTCTGTGTTGCTATAAAAAAAGCTCTCGGTTGTTCTCACGAAAGTGCATATTGAAAGAAAAACAAAAAAAACACAAGTTTATGTAACGCTTACTGTGTCAAATAATTTTTTCTTTTGTGGGTATTTCTAATTTTTTTAATCTTACTATTTGATTAACATATTATTTGATCATATACCTTAATAAGTGATTTCCAATTATAAAAAATGTATGTGGTTTTTATTTCATTCATTAAAATAAACCACAAAAATATTGCTCGATTATAAATATCGATGTTGAGTTCCTGATAGTTGGAAAAATTCTTCAAAAGAATACTTTTATCAAACCGTGCGAAAACTGTTCTGCGATTTAAATAGGCTGTGCTATTGTTTATATTTATACTTTTTAAAATAGACAGATAATTTATGATTTGTAAAATATTTGACACCAATTGTTAAGTGATAATAACATAATAATAATAAATTTTCATAAATATGTATTGCAATGTATATGTAGAAATGTATTAAGAGTAATTATTACGTTAATAAATAAAGATTGTAAAATGAAATAATTGTTTTATTCCATTCACAGTAGACTTAAATATTTACGTTGGGTTGATTCTGTCTGTTTCATATAGACAGAATTGGCATATTGCATTTTGTTTTTTAATTTGCATTTTGTTTTTTAATTTTGTTTTTTGGATTTTTAAGCAGAAGTGGTTAATCTTTTTCTATAAGCTAGCTTTATAGTAAGCATTTCTTTTGATATCAAGACACTAATGCGAGGTTATCTAAGTGAAGATTTGTGTTTCACAATGGAACCATTTTACAATCATATTTCCGACAACAGGGAAGTGAAATAGAGAAATTTCTTCTGAATGTCTTTTTTTCGATATCTACATCAATATTAAAAAGATGTCAGCTCTATTATTTTAATTGAATATCTAACCCTTAAATTTTTTATTCATATTTTACTCTGGTATAAAATAATTCTTTCTAATTACCCTATATTTCAGTTCTAAATATAAGAGGTTATTAAATTCCAATCATACTTTATAAAAACTATTTCCTATAAAAAAATGTAGGGCCCACAGAAGTAATGTATTAATATAGTTTACGTAAAATAATTATAGTTTTTATTAATATTTAACTATTTGCACTACATGATTGTTAGTATTTTGACACCTGTGACATACAAAGTGTTAATAAGTACTTGAAGTTGTTGCACATAAATTCATTCTCCTCTTCATTTTGTTGATCCCTTGTTCTTATGGCTTAGACGAACTTCACATAATAAGTTGTACACTACATAGTAACTACTGTCAAGTAATTATAATGAGATGTAATTTGCATCAATTTCTTTTAGTTAAGTAGTGTTGTGTAGAAATAATATGCTGCATGGGACTGGCAGAACACTATTTTTTAATAGTTTGCAATTGTGTTTTGTTTATGTGGAAACAAATAAATCTCAATCTATAAGGGATCTGGGCTATGAACGAATAGTATGAAAATTTGCATTTTCATTATCAGCGAAGTCTGGACATCAGTAATACTACAATTTTATGTACTTATTTTGTATGTATGACTATTTATACATATGTCAAAAAAATTTACTATTATACATGTGTCAAATTATAATTTGCGAAATTCATGTTTTTTCACAAAAAACATGACTAATCATATTATAAATTATGAATAGCGTGCGTATCAGATTGTTTGATATATTTTGAGTCTTTGCATCTTCGTGAAGGTAATAATAAAAACGGGAGTTTTGATCAGTTAAGACCCTGGAAGCTTATTAAATTGTCACGGTAAGAAGATTACCTATGCCAATTCAATTTATTGCGTGTCTGAAAAGGAAGAAATCTAAGTGGCAAATGTACCTGATAGAGTAGGCCAGCATTTGGTACGGCATGAACCCAAAACAACAACTGGCTCAAATAAAATTATTGTTTCTGTGAAACATTCTTGACATGTTGATTTGAGTAGATTTAGATTGAGTAGTTCTCAACATGAGGAAGCTTTTCTATTCTACAAAAAAACAATCAACAACGGCATGCCTGAAATAAGATAAAATTACTTTGTTCTTCATCTATATAATAGGACCATTTCCAGTCATTTAAAACAATGATGGCAAAGGACACACGGCTTAAAAAATTCTGCCACAATGTACTATTCGTTTTGGCTGATATTATTTCAGATGTTGCAGATACTCAAATATCACAATTCACGGTGTCAAAAGTAATTAGGAAATTTTTTTGAGGGGATTGCAATCAAAGATTGAGACATTTTTGCTGCATCATCTCTGAATAAATACCTAATCTAGAAAGAGATATATATCTAATAGATCTTGAAAATCCATTCAATAAACCAAGCTAAATATTATAATGGACAACATGTCACAACAGGTAGAAGATTCTGATTGAAGTTTCCGTAGCCTTTGCTTCTTACGGAATAGTAGTAAATAATTAATTTTCTGTTTAAAGGTCCATCCCCGTGAATTCCAGAAATCTATCATTTCTCATAAAATGATAATTAATTGATCTGCTCTTCATTCATTTCTATTTACGTTGGTAAATAAACGTACACAGATAATAACAAGCACAAAATTAATTCGAACCAAATGTAATAAAATAAATTGTACTGATATATGTTGCATACAGTGTATGTTAAAATTACCTTTTTCATTTATGAAAATAATAAATAAAAAAAAATACAAATTAATAAGTCGAATAAGAAATTCCTTTTTCATATTTGCTAGCACGAACGTCGTTTTGTTTGATGTTCGTGATATTTCCTTTTATTATTTATTGTCCTATTTGCATGATGCACATTGTGGATGGAAATGACTTTGGTCATATTGATTATTTATTGTCATTAATGTTTAGTTATTTATTGTCATTAATGTTTATTAGTTTAAAAATGAATTTACTATGTATTATTTCTATCCATTGTGTATCCATTTGGCCTGTGACCTGGTAATATGTGAGGGGCCCCGGGCCTGAGAGGGCTTCAAGTGCCCCAACCCTTTGTTTTTAATTTGATTTTAAGATATCTAAACTCAATTCGGGTTTTCATATACTTCATTATTTGTGATACATGGAACCATAAAGTAACTAATATTACCAAAAGTTAAACTACATTATTAATACATGAACACATTTCTAAAAAAGTATCACCCCTGGTTAACGGCTATGATCTGGCAATACCAATTACAGAGTACGGGGATTCTGGCGCTCTTTCTGTCTTGCATTATGCAGCAAAAATATGTAAAACCTATTACACATATGTTAATTGAATGTAAGGAGTAATTTAAAATAGGTTTTATTATATTTTGTTAAAAGTATTATTTTCTCGTGTATATTATATATATTCTTGTCGTACTTGTGGTATAATTAATAGCATATATGTAATTAAACAAAATGTCTACGAGAAAGTACCTGAGTGATAGTAAAAAAGTTGACAAAAAAATAAAAAGCTGCCAAAAATAACTGAGTTCTTTAAGATTGGTGACTTCGATGAAGTGTCAAATGAACAGTCCAGCAAGAGAAAAAGTATTAATGTGATTGAAAGTAGCAGAATTGCAATGAGCGATATAATGTTTATCGAGAGCAACCATGTACCAGAAATGCACTAAATCAAAGTGAAGTGTTATTATTTAACCTGGGACAAATAAAAAATTCGCCTTACATTATTATCATTACTGAAGGATAATTCTAAAGAACTAAATGATCAAGTTAGACGCTTTGTGTTTGAAAACGGACACTGTAAACCAAAAGGCCCCTTTTTAAAAAACTGTGGCAACAGATTGTTTTTGGAGAAATATTATTACATTATTTCTAAATCTGGTGTTAAATTACAATGCAAATGGTTGTGTTATTCGGTATTGCCTCAAAAGGTGTATTGTAAGCCATGCTGGTTATTGACATCATCAAAACAGTTACAAAATATTTGGATTGATGGATATAGTGACTGGAAGCATTGTGTGGAGGCTTAAGAAAAACACAAAATGTCTAAAATGTATTTAAACTCTTGTCTCGTATACGAACATGTGTCTCGTATTCTTTATTAAACAAACCAAAAGGTCAAATAAAATGTTTAAGCCTGAAAATACAAAATGAACTTATTGCTCTTCTTTCATTAAAAGTTGAATCCGTATTGATAAAAGAAATAGCGGAAGCACCATTTTATTTAATTGTGTTTGATACAATTCAAGGTATATCAAGAATAGACCTACTGCATGAACTACTCTATCGTTAATGTGTAATTGAAAATGATGACAATGAAGCACCAACATTTTTCGTTATCAAAGTGTCATTGTTAGGTTTCCAGATCATATTATGTATAAATAAAAAAACATTCCCCTCAGCAAAGGTCGTGGACAAGGAAACAGTACTAATACCATGCAAGGTACTTATGGTGGAGTTCAAAAACTTATTAAAAATGTTGAACCAAATGCAATGTATATGTATTGTGCTGCTCATAATTTAAATCTTGTAGTTAAAGATGCTGTGAAAGATGTTTTTTAAAACCATTCAAAAAATTTACATATTTTTCTGCCATAGCATTGAACGGTGGAATATTTTATCAAGTTTTATTTCTAGTGCATAAGATGAATCTTCGGCCTTTGTAACACTAAAAAAATTGAATCCAATATGGTGGTCAGGAGAATATGATGCTATTTTTGTGCAAAAAACCCGATGTGTAGAAGTTCAAAAAGTGCTAATAAAATCTATTATATTAAGTTCCAAAGCAGATGGGCTGGTATGAAGCTATAACACTAAAGAAGAAGATTGAAAACTATGATTTTATTACGTTATTGGTTTTCCACTGCATAATATTACAGTCAACGTAGTCTCGACGTATCTTCAGTCAACATAACAGATGTATCACAAGTATTGAAGCATTTAGCATGTCGCTGTAAAAAATATTTTGTGTCTTCAAGCTTCCCTGAAGTATATACCGCTTTAATGTTATTTTTTACAATTCCCATATCTACCACCAGTGTTGATGATCATTCTCAAAATTAAAATTAATAAAAACATATTTAAGGAATTCTATGGGACAAGTAAGGTTGCACAATTTTTTCGCCCGAAAATTCGACTTTTATGAAGTAAGTAATCATTTTGTCAAAATGAAAGCCCAAAAAAATAATTTAAATTTTTTTTAAGTATTTCCTTTTATAACTGTATTAATAAAAATGAATTCTAATAGATATATTTTAGCACATATTTCTTATAGTTCTACTTGATTGCACAGATGCAGACTGAGCTATAAGTGAGGTTCTATAACATACTAAAAGTACCTATAATAAAAATAACGACGAGATGTTAAGCCACTGACCTGGGTTCGAACATGTTTTTGTTGTGAGCATGTTTATCCCTTCATATGTTAGTATTAAAAACAATGTTTGATCCACTGGATATTCTTTAATCGGTGTACTGCAAGAAGGTTAATTTCATATGACTGCATCAGCCTGATGCTTTTTTTTAGTACATCTTAATCGTTTTCAGTTCAGCATAAACATAGTTTTGACTTTGAAAGTAAAATAACGTACAGAGGAATGTTCTTAGTGACAGCAGCTAACCTTAAATAAAAACCATGACTCCTATTATAGAGTACATGGTCAGCTGCACAGAGCCAAAGAAGCTATTTGCACGCTTGTTATATGAACTGGCTCGGCAATACAAATGACAGTAGATACGATTGAAAAGGACAATGAATTTTGGGAGAGAAATATGGAAAGTAAATTCTTTAATTTTCATAAAGATTGTTCACTTCCAGAGTTGGTTGATGCATGGCATCCGTAATATATTAAAACGAGATGTTAGAGAGGATTATATTATCATTCATAACCATTTTTTATTCCTCCTAAGGTCAAGCCATCTACAAAGCAATTCAATTTATACACAGATAGGCTATTTATTGATTATGTCATATAGAAAGGAACTAAGACGTTCAAGGGTTTTTATGGCATGAATCGGTCAATGGGTCATTTAAAAAGAAAAACTGCAGAGTACTATTAAATTAGAACGTGGAAATTGGAGATAGGGGTGAAAATGCACCTTTTCAGTTTTTTCAATATATTTCACAAACGAAACAAAATTTTGATTTACTTTATAGGAAACATTTTTTAGAGAATTGACTTTCTCATCAAAATGGCTTATTTAAAAAATTTAAAAACATTGTTTTATGCCAAAAATGTTTAAACAAAAAAAAAGAACCAAAAATTTCAAATTTTTTTGTTTTTTTGCTTTTTTGACTATAACTTGTTTTGGGTCAGAGATAGGTATAGTCAAAATTTTTTTGGTTAAAAATGAACAAACTATGGCCACTCGAACATATCAATTTTTAAGAGGGATACTCTCGTATCATTTTCATTCGCATTTTGTGGAAAAAATTATTATTTTACTCCACAAAAAAGGAATTTTAAATTAATTTATTGATAATAAACTATTTAAACAAATGTATGTAACCATGGTGTTTTTTTAAACAAAATTGTAATTAAATATACCTTAATATTGCTTTTTCCTATGTATAAACTATGGAGATTTATAAAATTATATTTGAATTTAACATAAATTTAAATTTAATTTTTGAAATTTCTTGTTTAATATATATTTCATTTCCATTACTGGTCAGTAACATCAACGATTCCAGTCAGTCAACGAGTCCAGTTCAGTATCGTTACTTTTGCAATACCCCACATTATGTAACTTTGAAACCAACTGTAGGAAAAGTAACAGTAAGTAGTCAACACGTGATGCCATCAAACAGCATCGCTTAAGAACGTATTTCCAAATTCAGCAGTGACACTTAAACCCTTTGAACTGGGGTTGGAAAAATTCAAAATATAAATTAATTGCGATTTGCATAACAGCACCCTGCGCTTGAGATTTTGCTAAATAAATGGCTTGCGGTTGTACTACAGGTTGGCTTAGAAGCTGTGGTTGCAGAAGATTACTTATTACTTGCTCCATATTTTGCAAAGAATGTATGGAGATCAATTGCAATAATGTGGAAGTAGCCGATATTGCAGAAGACAATATTATTGAAGATATAGATATACAATTTGAGAATGTTATTGAAGAAATATAATAGCACTATTGTTACAAACATTTGTTTAAATAGTTATTTATTATTAACAAATTAACTTAATTTTTTTGGTCAATAAAAAAAGGTTAAAATACCTTTTTTTATTGACCAAAAAAATTTAAATTCCGTCAATTTTCGTTTTCGGTCAATTTTTGACAAACCATTTTAAAAGAAATTTTGTCTACGTTTTTCTATGAAGCAATGCCTATACCTACCTCTGACCCAAAACAAGTTACAGGCAAAAAAGAAAAAAAAACAAAAAAATTAGAAATTTTTGCTTCTTTTTTTCGTTTAAACATTTTTGGCATAAAAAATGTTTTTAAATAAGTCATTTCAATGGGAAATTCAATTCTCTACAAAAAGTTTCGTACATAGTATATTGAAATTTTGCTTCATTTGTGAGATATTTTGAAAAAATTGAAAAGGGTACATTATCACCAATATCTCCAATTTCCACCCTCTAATTTAATACCACTCCACGGTTTTTTTTTTAAATGACCCATTGACCGATTCATGCAATAAAAAAAGCCCGTGTACGTTGTAGTTCCTTATTGCATTTCTCTTAGGAGGTAACCAGTAGCCAAAGAAAAGTTATAGTGTTTTTTCTATCGAGCCTACAAAAAAGTAACAATTATTAGGGATTGGAAGTAGTATGACTATTGCAAACATATATGCCTTCTGAAGTATCCGGAACATCGATTCTAGGCATTTCGGAACTGATTAAGTGAAAGTAATTGAATTTAACTGTTACAAAAAAATGGCCTGTGAAAAACATTTTGTTATTTTTTGCAACCCCTGGAGAATAACTGCAAAACTATGTCAAACATTTTTGTATTGTCAAGAAGAAAAAATCACCAATTTTTTTCTAAACTCTCTCTTGAACAATTTGGTATCTATCATTCAGATTCATACTTCAGATTATAGATATATGTCCTTATATAGTTTTCCTTTATGTATGATACATAGTGAAATCTCACATTAATGACAAAAATAATCACAAAGCAGCAAGATTATTTTATCCACAATGATATTAGAAGAGCGGCCATCTACAGCGATGATATTGATGCGGTCTATTGCTTTAAAGGTGATTGGGCTAACGCTCCATCTAGTGTTGACATTTATATTGAACTTAATAATTCCAAGTCAGTGATGGAGCCTAAAGCTAGAATATAATCTAAACATGTTACCATATATAAAAGTTACCTTTACGTATTAGTTGAATGGAGCATTGAAGAGGAAAACACAGGCAAGGTATATTACCGCACTTGTGAAAATGTAGATGGGATATTTGGATCTTTACATATGATACTTGGCATATACAAGATAATATAACGAATCTTTTAAGCTGAAAAAAATTGTATAATACTGTCAATACTGGGTATAATATTGTCAGTCAAGGACGTATAGTTGTGGAACTTCTATCTATATAAAATAAAAAATGCAGGAAATAATTATCATCTACTGCTTTATATTGTTGCTATTTTGAGAAACTTCATCTGTTACTTATCAATTGTAGATAACTATTGGTTGAATAAGGTAACAAACACAATTTTGGTAATAAAATCGAGTGCTGTGACAGAATACACTATTCCTTTTATTGCTGTAGTGCAGTAGTGTAGTAGAAAGAAAATATTATAAAAGAAATTTTGGTATAGTACTTTTCTATTTATGATGATATTTTATAATAAGAATTGTATACTATAATAAGAAAGTTTAATTTGGCTTAATTGAAGTACGATGGAATAGTAATTATAGATTACTTTTTGACCATACAGCGTTCTATAAATAATCATAAATATGTATTTGTAATTCGCGTAAATCCAAAAAATATACGTGATTTTATCTTCTTATGCTTACACTAGTTGACTTCAAAAATCATGTAAATCACGGGGTTCTCATATGACAGCATTGAAAAGATTCTTGTTATTGAACTATATATAATAAATGAAATGTTAAGAGGCAATTTGACATTTTCTTATCTAGAAATTTACCAAGTTAATAAGAAACATATCACTACTTGATGCTATAGATGAAACCTGGCACTATCACTTTTTTCCTGAGATAAAACAACAATTAATGGCTTGAAAAATACCATTTTCACCACTAATTATAAAATTTCAACTCATTAGGTTCTGGTGTCAAATTTTTGTAGGGGTTTATTTAGAAAAGGAAGCTACTATTCCTGCCTTGTATTATAAGAAGTAAATAGAATTAAGGAAGTTGATGAAGGAGAAAATGAAAGGAAGATTGTGACTCAAGCTTCTCTTTCAAAAAGATAATGCACCTGCTCACAAAGTTGAAATAATGATGGCTGCTTTTCACCAAACCAATTTTAGAATTGCCCATCGTATTCTCTAGATTTGACCTACAACCACTTCTCTCTTTGTCCTCAACTAGAGGAAGACTTTCTAGGAAATTATTCAAAGTCAATAATGAGGTGATGTTTGCCGTGGAATCTTTTTAGAAAGGTTATGGAGACTAAGTAAAAAAACACAAATTTAACATTTCAATGTGTATGTTGTTTTACCTAGCACTTTTAGATCAACTTGTAAGTTCATATTGATCAGTATGATGCAGTTTTAACATTTTAATCGAAGTTGATTGATGTCACTGATGTCAAAGTAACAGAAAGCTACAAATTCAAATAAAATTATCAAACCAAAGTCTCCAGACATCTGCCATAATAGTAAATTAAACTAGAAACATAACACAAAAAGAAAAATTAATGACTGTTTTAAAAATGGAATACAATGTCTAGATAAATTTAAGAATTATTAGTCCATTGAAATGTTACATTTTTTTGGCCCTAGCATGCATTTTTTAGAGGACGCAATTTTATTGTTTACATATGAGAGGGGATCAAGAAAAGCTTAATTTGAAGTTTGTGGGGTCACACCCCTCCAACCTCGGCCGCCCTCTTGGAAAAAGGGGTGAAATTGTTTTTAGCGTTTATTAGGTAAACTATTGGTCATATAAAAAAAATTATAAAACATTTCTTATTGTAAATTAAATTCTCTACAGCTTTGGTCTAGTAACTTTTTGTCGTAAAATCAAAAATAACAAAGATATTAAAGAAAAATGAATCAAAATTTTTGGACAAATTTTCTTTTGATCACCATAACTTTTTTTTTCATTTTACAAAAAAATTACATCAAAGCATTTTTGTAGAGGGGTTTCCAACGAAGAATTTTTATTATTTACTTTTTTCATTATATTCATTAGTTTGGGTTTTACAGCGCTGCGAAGTCAACACTAATTTTTCCTACTGATAAGTATAAATGTATATCAATGGTAAGGCACAGTTTTTAATTTTTTTTTATTATGTTCATTATAATATTTTTAATTATAGACATTTCAATATTGTTATTTATTAGTTACTGACTTAAAACTTCATCATAAAACCTTGAAATTATTAAAAATATTGATTTCATGTTGCTGTATGGTAAATGGTCTTGCACTATGAATATCAGTGGATGGAACGGCTTTATGATCGAAGCTACTGTTGAGAAACGTTTTCAATGAAGTAGAATTTTATGTTTGCCATTTATGAACGCTCCTCCAACAGATTACGATACAATTTTGACATCACTTCTGCTTTCTATTGAAAAATGTAAAGGCTCTAATCAAAGTACGTGTATTGTGACATTTGATCAACTGTTGTATTGGAAGGCTCGAGACATTACAGCTGCTGCTGATCCTAATACCGATCTATCGTAGTTCGATTGGGTGGGTTTCATTTGCTCATGTCTTTTATAGGTGGAATTGGATAAATCATGTCAGGCAGTGGACTCGAAGATATCTTCAAATTTATTTTTATGCTGAGAACTGTTACTCACATAATATCTGGGCATGCGTACGGTAGAGCTGTACGTGCTCATTTATTGGTACATTTATAAATCACAAAAATATTAATGGACTCCTGTTAGTGACATTGATAGGACAATAATTTTAGAAGCGATAAATAATCCTCTATTTAAACGTATAACCACCAAATTTGAAGAGACTTTGAGCATGCTGGAAAGTAAAGGACCAACGGCGAAATTATGGGTTCAATATTACACTCTTTTGAAACATTTTACAGAGGCAGAACGCTCATGAAATTGGTCTTTGCACTTAGAGACTATCAGAAATATGCTACCAATTTTTCATCTTTACTTGTAAGATATGCTGAATCTCGAGAGAATAATGACTCCTGAAGAATTCCATTCTTTAACTGTTCTAGGCTGTTTTACTATTAGACGGACTGATAAATTTTGAAGTGGGATCATGTCTGATCAAACTATTGAGCAGACTCTCATGAGAATGTTTAAATCATCTGGAGGCTTAACGCACGGCTGTGGTATTACTGACAGTACATTGGCATCTTGGACTCACGGAATGATACGTCTACAAGATGTCTGCGAGCAAGTAACAGAGTACTGCAACATCTCGATGGAAACTTCGGAACAACACATTGACTACAGAGATTCACGCATACTACGTAACAACGAAGACCTTGAAAAATTCGATAATTGGCTCGCAACTCATGACTTTACCTCAAATCGTCCGGAACTTATTTGTATTGCTAATGGAATTGTTGCTTCGGAGAATATAAATTGTCATCACGCTATTGAGATAGGAGAAGAATTGCTTATCAGTATCACAGGATCAGATTTTCAACGACTGTCATTTAATCGTAAACGTATGGTTCTTCCCTTTAGTGTTATGACAAGTACTATTGAAGTAGATAAATCTCCTGTTGTCATCAATCCGTTACTTTTATTTCAACGAATGAGTATTTCGAGAGAAACAGTCGGTGATACCAAACAATACCTGGGGTATGAATTAGCACCATTGGCATTATTTGCAGAGGATGGCATGAGAAAAGGTACAAAGTCATGTCTGTTTAATGCATTCGCACCAGTGGAATGATCCTCTAATAACAGTGCCAGGAGTCATTTTGTCATCGACAGTGGTTTTCTATTACATAAAGTTGTTTGGGACCGAAATTCGTCTTTTAACAATATTACTCTAAAGTATATCAAGTATGTTCAACAACACTTTGGGCTCTCTGCACATATTGTATTTGACGGCTACTCAGAGGATCCCGATGTTGCAGGAACTAAATCTTGGGAGCGTTTGCGTCGCACGAAAAAACGCCAGTCTACAGAAGTTAATTTCGATAAGAACACTGTACCGACATTATCGCAAGAGAAATTTCTTGTTAATGAGAAGAATAAGGCAAATTTTATTGAACTTCTAAAAAATTCCTTCTCAGAAGTGGGTTTCAATGTCGATCAAGCGGAATCTGACGCAGACACCCTCATCGTTCGCTCTGTTCTTGTTGCATCCCAATTGTTTGACTCCGTTACTATTATAGCTGAAGATATTGATATACTTATCTTGCTCACGGCATTTGGAAGAAGCAAATCAAATGTATTCTTCTTGAAACCGTCAAAAGGACGTACAGCCGAACAATTATATTGTCCGTCAGGTTTTATGCACGGAAACATAATTGCGGATAATTTGCTCTTTCTACATGCTTTTTCTGGATGTGATACAACTTCAGCAGCTTACAACATAGGTAAACTAAAATATCTTTCAACCCTGGAGAAACATCCCTAGCTAGCAAGTGGAATAGCGTTGTTTCTCAACAAGACAGTTGATCCTGCTTTGCTCACTGTCGTTGGTGAACGTTTTTTCATCGCTTTATATGGTGGCAATAAAGATGATGATTCTCTTAACAGCATTAGATATAAACGAAATGCCAAGTCAGTGACAAATAATACATTTAATTTATCATCACTTCCTCCAACACAAGACACAGCCTGCTTTCACAGCTTCCGAGTCTACCATCAGGTCCAGTCGTGGCTGGGTAATTACAACGATCCTGAAAATTGGGGCTGGAAAAAATGTGGACGAATATTAATGCCGGTGCAAACCTCAAAACCTCCAGCGCCCCCTGAGCTTATGAAATTAATACTCTGTTGATGTAAAGGAAATTGTGGAGCGATGTGTGGATGTCAGAAAGCAGTGAACTCCATTGTTCTGGGGAGACTTGGAGCAACATAATGGAAATTTCCAAATTAATTGAAGAAAACAATTTTGAAGACGAACTACCAACAATGATTCCACTTCCTTCTCCAGTCCTCTCTCAACAATTTAACTTTGAAATCGAAACAGCCAGGCCCATCAAAAAGACAGAAAACACAGTAATTGTCAGTTTAAAATTGACCGTGGATTATGCCTACTGGGGATACCACGTAAAAAAAAACGCGCCTCCAGACTACCTTGTAGATGGTGGGAAAAAGAGTCAATAACTAATAAATAACAATATTGAAATGTCTGTAATTAAAAATATTATAATGAACATAATAAAAAAATAATTAAAAACTATGCCATACCATTGATATACATTTATACTTATCAGTAGGAAAAATTAGTGTTCACTTCGCAGCACTGTAAAACTCAAACTAATGATTATAATGAAAAAAGTAAATAATAAAAATTCTTCGTTGGAAACCCCTCTACAAAAATGCTTTGATGCCATTTTTTCTGAAATAAAAACAAAAGTTATGGCGACCAAAAGAAAATTTGTCCAAAAATTTTGATCGTTTTTCTTTAATATCTTTGTTATTTATTATTATACGACAATGTTACTAGACCAAAGTTGTAGAGAATTCAATTTGCAATAAGAAATGCATTAAAAATTTTTTTGTATGACCAATAGTTTACCTGATAAACGCTAAAAACAATTTCACTACTTTTTCCAAGATGGCGGCCGAGGTTGGAGGGGTGTGACCCCAGAAACTTCAAGTTAAGCTTTTCTTGACCCCCCCTCACATGTAAACAATAAAATTGCATCCTCTAAAAAACCCAACCCCAAATGTAACTTGTCAATGGACTATATTTTAAAATTGGAAATTCAAATTCAGATCAAAATAAAGACCAATAGCTTCATATGTAAGAATGGAATGCACAACTATTGGCTAGATCTTAATATGTCACGATGCTGCTATAGTAACTGAAACATCCATTTGCAATGACAAAGAAGTCCATAACAAAGTTAAATGGGCACAACATAGCATATAAGATAAAAAATTAAGAGAATTTAATATCTGTTTTATAAGTACCTGCTTTATGGTATGCTACATTCATGTTTTTACAAGTTCCATATTAGCAGAAAGTTTTTACAAGTTTACATATTAGCTGCAATCAAGTTTTTATATCAGCAGTTCTAGCTTCAGGAAAGATTTATCCGTCGCTTATCCTCAAGAAAGTTTCTGATAGCTTTTCCAGCTTCATATCTCATGGAAAGGGATTTTAGCACCATTGGCAATCTCTTTAAAAGAAAAAGAAATTGCAAATTACCGATGCGGAGATTTCACTAATTGAAGACAAATATTGAACAATTGCTATTAGAGCACCAGACTCATTCTTCCTTTTAAATTTTTATTGGAGGATTTCTTTTATATAACTATCACCACAAACAGTCCACTATAAAAAACGTTACAATAATGAATGCTGCTCATTAGGAAAATCTAATATCAGGCAGGAAGAAAATCTAATATCAGGCTACCAGGCAAAAGTTTTGCAACCTCTGAAGAGTTTAGTACTACTTAGTTTTTATTAGCTGAAAATTTTACACATTTTGGCTAATAACAACTAGGCAAGGTCAGGTTGTGGGACAAGTACAAATATTAACTTTTTGGTTTTTTCTCAAGTATATACATATAAAGGTTTCATGGCCTGTACATAAAATTTTATACATTAGCATAATTGATCTGATATTCCAGGAAATTTGTAAAAAAACAAAATTGTAATCAAGTATGTACATTTTGTATGGTAATAAAATGTCTGTAACACAATTTGACAGCCTAGTCCCAACTTTATCTAGCACGTAGCTCATCAATCTATATATACAGATTGATTTATCTCCATCTGTTTACTGTTAATGTAGATAAAGGTTCTCTTTATCTTTGGGGCATATTCTAATTAGTATGATATAATATTTATAGAAACTAAAGTGAACAAATCACATGTTTACTAATCCATACCATTTCAAGCTGGTTGATTTTGCAAAAAGGTTTAATTGCTATGTTGGTTTTCTCCGAGAGATAAAAATTTCGCTGATTGATTAAATTGGTTTCTCTTGCAGGCCGAACAATAAAACAAGTAAAAAAAATTCATTGAAAATATTTTAATTTTTTACATAATATACAAAAAATTTGCAGTGCTGACTAGAAAATTATTATTTAAATACATACAAACACATACCAGAATTGCGAGTTATACTTTGCCTTTAGTTACTAACGGTATTCTGAAGATTTCATCTTCAATTATATATTTGCTTTATATTATGTGGTTCACGGGATCTATTACTTTCTGGGATATAAATTTAATACTATAATTTATTACATAAGTTTCTGTAATAAATTTAGAAATTTATACAACAAATTAGTTTGTATACAAGAAAATAGGCCAACAACTCTTCTGGAATTGTCCGATTCCGCATAATGCTTAAATTATGAAGCCAAGTGCTAGTTTTCGGATTTATTTTAAAATATATATGGCATACTTCAGATATGAATATAATATAGAAGGTCAACCCAATGTAACTTCTAAAATTTAATATTTTTTCTGATTCAAAATGACAATATATAAATACTATTGGTAAAGAATATAATTATATATCTTTATCATACTTGTATATAATTGGTGTTCTCTAAAATATGTTGAATACTTTTAAATAATACTTTTTGTTTATTGTGAACAAAATTTAAAAGTGAAATTTTGTAAGAAATATTTTATATGAAATAGTCTACATGATTCATAACATGAAGATGGATTTTTGTTTTAAAATATTATGGAAAATTTTGCAACACAATTTAAATATGTCTATAAAATATTAATAATAACTGGAAATACAATGAAATATACGGCCATTTGGTTAACATGTTTCATGTGGAGTTGCTCGATCGAGCAACTCCTGTCTATTCATTGTTATGGAGCCTGTTTGTATGACATTCCCTTGTGGGGGAACAATTTTTTTGCTTCTTCACAAAATAAAGTTTCAAATATTTGTTATTAGTTTAAAGTACAAAAAATTCTAAAATTCGAGAAGTGGCTCAATCATGCCTTTACACTATTTGGTGGAGCATGTTATGTTAAACTTGTAAATTTTGCATTTAGTAGCATTAATTAGACCTTCATTGTCTTCATTCAATGTTGATGAAATTGCTTGGTATATCCATAATGGTTTATTTTTGCTGGCAACCAAATCAACAAATTGCTGGTTTCGTAGTATCATTTTCTACAAAAATAATACGCACGTAGGTATTCATTTCTTATTAACCTTAGCTTCAAAATTTAAACATTTTTTATGTCAAAATATGCAAGACAATAAGTCATCATGTACATGATAAAAATAAATAGATGCCAATTACAATTAAGATCAACAATTCCTCATTATTATAAACAATATTTCTTGTCAATTTAATAGAACAATCTAGTTTGGCTAGCAATTTGAAACTACTAAGTTTTTTTATAAAATTGTTAGCAAAATTTTAAGCAATCATTTGTGCTAAAGTAGCAGTATTCTCACTAAGTTATTGCTCTTTACCACAAATTTATATGCGTACAAATAGCCATTACTATGCCATAATTATAATCAGTTAGCAATATGATTTGTTGTTATAAACAATTTTCCATTTGCACAGATACATGATATTGAATAAAAATTTAATTCAAGTATGTGATAACAATTATATATTTATATCAACGAAAAAAACTGTCTCTTAAAAACTACAACCTACGTAGGAATCACAGCAAAACAAACAAAATATCATATTTCATTGGCCATATTTACATTTTACAATAAACAAATAATTAATATTAATTTTGTAAATTCCTGAAAAACAAATGGTAATTAAAATTTCAATTTATTATTATATATAATTTCATAAATAGTCAATAATCATTTAAGCGAGCAAATATTAAATACTGACAATAATGTTTAGTATTTTGGCAATAATTACTCTTAATATGTCATATAATTTTAAATAAAATATTGCTTCAATTCATTTAGTCATTCTTTACAAATGGTCTGTAAAATAAACGATGAATTTCATTACAACTCACATCAATAGCAAATATAAAAATATCCACATATAGAATTTTAGATGAATCCTAGATAACTAGACAAATCAATACCTTTCAATTTGACTTCATACATATCCAGAGGCTAACAGGACTGTCTCACTTTTTAGTAATTAACTCACATTCAGTATAAGCTAACGAATTTTCAATAAATTAAACCACACCTCACCATCGAATAGAAAGTATGTTTATCATCATGCAACACAATCATCTGATATTAATTTTTACATAAACTTTAGCAAAACGCACTAGCTTATTTAATTTTAACATAAAGTCTACATGTTTGAAATTAAATGCCTTCTATATAACCAAAATGTCTATCACAATGAGCTATTCTAGTGAAATGCCCTGGATCCATGAGCTTAAATCACTTGTTTCACTACACTCCACGACAACTTCACGCGGTTCATCCGGTGCAAGGATGAGTTGAGCCGCAGCGCGCCCAGACAGGTATGCACCGTGAACAGTTGAATAGAAATTGCTGTGTGTATGCTCTCCTGCAAATAGTAAAACTGGCTGCAAAGTAATATTTGCAACCAAATTTGAGTGTCATTGATTTAATTTATCTGTATTGTGTGCAAGTATTTTTAGATATAAAACATTAAAATTTTCAAATTAATAAATAACATTTATAAAAGTGTGATAGTAATTAAAGAGTTAACATTTTGTTTAAATACAATTAATTTTTTAACGATTTTATTTACAAGTCGCACACATTTAATTTCAATGTTCATTAAGAATAAATGTCATTGAATATTATTTCCGTCAATAATGAAAAAATGAAGGTTGGATATATGTGTAAAAACATTTAAATGACTATCTTTGAGGTTTGTTTATGATATAGAGGATAATTTGGGAGACAAAATGAATTAAGGGCACTATTATATTAAAAATAAACTTCATTCTGTACCTGGAAATATTATTTAAAAATAAATTTTTAAATAATGTTTGCAGGTACAGAATGAAGAATTGGTGTGATCATTTACGCACTGCGACGAGAAAATAATCTTTTATAAAAGATCTTTGAGGTGCGTCTCGAAAGTTTTGCGATAGGGTAACAAATGTAGTTGGAAAAAATATTTTGAGGTTTTTTAAGGGTCATTGTTTTCACTGTTATTTATATTTGGTTGTTATATTCTTTATGTTAACAAGTTCTATGTAAGAGCTGAATGCGCATATTCTTTTGTTACAATTGCATATAATTTTTGAATGCGGTGAAAAAATGATTACTATTACAATTTCTTTCCACACCAACTGTATTTAAGTAATTATTTACTATAAGTTTGAATACAATAGGGCTAAATATTAATAAGTACCTTGTTTTGATAAGGATTAGCATATATGGGCTGAGCGAGATGTTCAATGTCTGCCTGTGATGCACCAACCGCTATTGCAGTGTATGAGCCTCTCGAATGTGTTTGGTTTCGCCAACTCGTACTGAAAAGTTTAAAACTTAATGACTATAATGTAATCAAGACTACTGATTATTGTTTGGGGATCCCTGTTCTGCCAAAACCAAGATTTTATTTCGGCGCTCTATTAATTGTCTTAAAATGCTTCTCAATATATTTATATTGACACATAATTGAGAATTAGATTACAAGATTATTCCACTGCTTATTCATAAAAACGATTAAAGTAAAACATTTCATAATTGAAATTCTGAGCTGGTTTTTAATTGTACAGGGAATTTTCTAATACAAAATCTAGTAACAATATTTTTATTTGAGAACATTTAAACATTTTTTCTCAAAACCATATGATATAAAAACTTGAAATTTGGCTTACTGATAAAGCATTTAATATGATTTCCTTTTCCATAGTTAACACTAAAAAATATTTATATGGAATGAAGTATTCCAAATTTTTTTTAGATTCCAATGTCCTGTGAGGTACTTTTTAAAAGGATAGGTTGTAAGTATTCTAAATTTTTTTCAGAATTGTATGTAAAACAGCTTTACAGATATTGATGAAAATGTCCTTTTCAAACATGTATCGTCTTCATCTTCGGAACGGTCGGAAGTAAATATTAGGGAAAAAAACAACTTTATTAAAAGTTTACCTAAAGTCTATCAGAAAACTATAGTGATGATTCAAGATTTAATAGTTTTTGGGAAATTAATGATATTTTAACACCCATGAAAGATACAGTGCCAAATGTGTTTACATAGCGAAAACAATAATGCCCACAGTGCCAAATAATAATTTTTATGCACTAAGTGTGTATAGAATACTAGTCCCAGTATGAGCTTTACTCATATTTAGCTTTTTTCTTATTCCTAAAAGCTATTGATATTTAATTGATTCTCCCTAACCTTCTTATTTTTAAGAGACTACTCTTTTCATTATCTTTATAAATGTATTCAGTATAGCATGAAGCAAAGGTAATAAGCTGTGGTACCACCATTGCTATATATTTTCTCACGTCCTTTTCTACATTCTTACATTCATATTTTTCTAAATTTATCTAATTTTCTTTATGTAATATTCTATTATTTATAAATCAATATAATTTTTCATTGAGATTAGTATATTAATATCTTATATATTTTTAAATTTTACTAAAATATTTATAATGAAAAACAATTATCAAATGAGTTTAAGAGATTATCCATTTTATATAAACATTTGTGCTTTGTGTAGCTTCGAATTAAACATGTCTCATTTTCATTATACAAACATTACAATACAAATAATTTTTATTATGGAGATATGGCTTATAGGAGAGGTAAAATAAATATATTAAAAATAAAAATTTGTAGTTTTAATAAATGTGTTAGATATATGTATTTGGAAGTGTTAAAACAACTCGAACCTTTAATTTGTGCTATAAAGGACCAATAATGCTTAATTAAGACAAAAAATTGTATTACAAAATTTAATGTCAGGAGATTTATATTTCAAGATAACTTTTAATAATAACTATAAAACTATAGCCCCAGATAGATGATCTTTTTATATGGTTTCATTTTTTATAACTCGGTAATAGTTGATTATCCTACTCATTTAATTGTGAATTAGAAAACTTTTCAAGATTTAGATGAACAATAAAAAAAATATGAAAAAAATTGATGTATCATGAAACTTACCAAACACAACTGAGTGGTTCAGGTACGAACGGATCATTTAAAAATTTTCGTAAAATTTCTGTACACTTTGAAGCCACAACTTCGGTAGACAAATTTTCCATGTATTCAGCCTCTTTACCTGACAACCATCCTAGGAGTAGAGTTTCTGATATTTTTGTAAATGAGTAAATCTTTTTAAACCACTTTTTGTCCATATCCAGATTATCTTCGTTGGCATTATCCCATAATAGCATAATTTCAGTTATATTAGGATTTAAAAAGGGTCTGTCATACTCTAAGAATATTTTGTCCACAGTGCCAAATAATAATTTTTCTATGGATTCCAATTTATATTGAGGCAAACTAGGATTAAATAATGTACTTGCTTTTTCTTTAAGCACGCCCAGGGGTATAGTACAAATCACATGATTAGCTAAATATGTCTCACCGTTATCACATATCACTTCAACATAAAAGTCATTACGCACATTTTGTATGCCACTAGAGGAAGCTTCGCAAACGTGTTCAACACGAGATGTTGATTCTTTGGATAAATCTTCTATAACTGTCTTGTCTGAGTCGTCGGACTCATTTCCTGTTTCATCAATGCCCGAATCACCAGCCGGGCTCAAGATGTGTGAAGCTGTGTTAATATTCCAATTTATAACCTTCACAGGTTGACCTGTCACAATCTTGTTTTTTTCTATTCTCTTCGTCATTGGCCCTAAAATGGAGCTGTATCCGGAGGGTAACATTATATTCCCACCTTGAAGCTCCGTGTAACTTCCTAACTCTAACAAATCGATCTCACTCATGGAGTGACATCCCGATATACATGTTTCTCGCTTCAATAAACAATCGAATATAAGTCGTCTCAGTCGCTTTTCGGTGGCAGGCAGTTTGTCCAAATATAAGGTGGCCTCCAAGTCAATATGTTCTCCAACACTATGAATGTCGGGTGGGGGTAGGTACTGACATAAGAAGTATTCTTCACATCTTCTAAGAAAACACACATAAGCTTCATATATCTCGTGAAGAACACCGAAAGGCACTTGTTTACCTTCTTCTGTTGCTGCGATTACTTTGTGCGGTTTGGGTATGTGAATAATATCTATTAAACCATTGGCCATCGCTATTTCAAAAATAGGATTACCCAAGACACCGTGAATCCAATTTGCGCCTAACTCTACTTTTTGGTGTTTTAGGGGAATAGAAACAATGCGACCTCCTATGCGTTTCCTAGCTTCAATTATTCTAAAATCGTCAATCCCATTTTTCAATAAATGGTTTGCAGCTGATAGGCCGGCCATGCCGGCACCTATTATTATAACTTTGGTTTTATTATGACACTTCGAGGCCGCATTATCCTTTTTTTCTCCCTCGTCACCCATAATAATTTTAAAGTTATGATTTCTTGTATTATCTCGGACTCTCAGCTGTTTACTGTCAAGTCTTACGGACCATAGATGTGATGTGACCACAGATCACAGAACATAGAGTACCTTTAATCTATGCCACAAATAATCTTTTTAGAAGTTTTTATGAGAGTGTTTTTCAAGATTAACACTAGGGCAGTTTAGGCGTTGCAAAATCTAAAATTTTAGTCTATAATCACCACTTAAAATTTAAGCAAGTTTAGGTATTTTAGAAATTTTTGCATTTTGCCATTTTCAGTCGGACCAGGACTGCACTATAAAAAAACTATAATAACTATTATACTACAACTTGTAAATTATAGAATCAATTATATATAAATCAATTTAATATAGAAGAAAATTTTAAATGTGTTGTTATTATAATTAGGGTCTACTCAAGAATAATATTAGTATTGTTTTGCTGTATTAACAAGTGTTTAGGCTTTTACAATAAAAAGGAAGGATGTTAGTACATTATAAAAACACTTGTCTTTAGATATAGCTATATGATTATTAACGAGATAATACGCAGCTGATGGATGACTTTCTGGAAGATCGGTCAATACGCGATTGAAATAATGGAAAGATTTAAAGGGAGGATTTTTAGGAAGAAAAGACGAGTCAACAATAAAAAATACAGACTTATTACAAATATTGTCTTCTTACCTTTGGGAGACAGCATGATGTAATAAGTTAATTAAAAATTTGTAACTAAGATAACACTAAATTATATTAAAAAATAGAGTAATGGGAATATCTTGGATCTGATTCACTCAATATGGAAAATTTTAGAAAAGGTTTACGTTGGGGACTACACTCCCATAGGGTATAGGTTAAAGAAGAATGAGAATTATATATATATATATATATATATATATATATATATATATATATATATATATGTATATATATTACAAATAAAAATAATCGAACGACTGAAATATAGCGGACAAATTAATAATGAATTTTACATTTTTTAATTAATTAAATAACATTTTAATTCTATAAACAATTATAAATCCAAAATTTTTGAAAACTATTTGTAACCGTCCGCGAAAAATTATCTATATTTTATTTGACAATTCATCGCCATACCGATAAGACAAACGATTTTGACACTTCACAAAAGACACGTACAAGTTGTAGGTTATAATTAGGTCCAAATAATAATATTATTTGAATGTTTTCAAAGAGTTTTTATCATGTCAAGCAGCGATAATGCTTTTGTTATACCACCGGAAAAGAAACTTAGATTCAGAACAACATCCAAAGTTTTCGAGAACAATGGAAACAAAATTGAAGATGGAGACGATGGAAAAAATAATAAACACTTGAAACGTAAAGGTTTCGTTAATTTATATTACTAATCAATAAAATATACCTTGATTTGTAGTTTTTATTTGATAATATTAATACATAATTATAATTGTAGCTTCTGAAAGGGGGCCTTCGTTGCTGACCTTCCTTCAAATAGAATTAACTCGTGGTTATTTATTGGAACATGACGAGGAGAGATTTTCTGCAAGAAGAGAAAAAGTGTATACATTTATGAAAATACCCCTTGAGCTTGAAAAGTTCATGGTTTACGGTTTCTTCCAATGCGCAGATTCATTATTATTTGTCTATACGTTCTTACCACTACGATTTGTAATGGCATTTTGGTCTCTCTTCAGCCGTCTTCTTCGAAAATGTTTTGGGTAAGTTTATTTTGTATACTGTATAAAAACAATCGCATTATTATTGAGAATTTCTTCTAACATTTTGTTTTTGTCGGAACTGTAACTCTCCAAAAGTCACGAAAAGAAATAGGTTGTACTTGAGTATCCAGATTAAATAAATATATTATGTCACTTAATTTGTCATCTTTTTTAATATATATGACAAAATGAGTAATTACTTTGGTATACAATTTCGAAATGAGACCGGACTAGAAGGGAAATAATATGAAATTGTAGATTCAGTATATGCTTTGTGTTTCTACAATTGTCTTATTGTTGTCTAAAATTTTTTTAGAGCATCTTATGTAGCAGTTATGTATGTAGCAGTTGTGATGCAGTTCGACATTTCTTAATTTCATTTTGCAAGAAACAAAAATTTAGTCTAAGCTACTACTTGCACAATTATTAGAAAGAATGAATTAAAATTATATGAGTTAGTTGTATGATAATTAAAACTAGTAAGTAACAAGTAGTGAGACAATTATTTTGTTTATATCAGTATACTGCGTTACGTTTAAAGATTGAAAATGTTCATTGAGAAAAAAATCTGATTGAAATACATTTTGGTTACTTAAGATTTTCGCACAGTGCGAAATTATTGCGTCTTAATGGAAAATGCATGTTATGCGTTTTGCTGAACTCAAAAATGCCTCAAAGTGAAATTTGTGTTATGATTATTTTAATAACTCTCTCTGAACAATGCTACAATACCTCATAGACATTTTTTAACAAGTCACGCCAAGCGTTTTTTTAAAAGCTACCATATAAATTCCATGTTGTGGGTGAATCTGAGGAATTAGAACATGTTTTATTGCTTTTTTGCTCAGAGAGAGTTTTCAGTGCTTGAGCTTGACATATTGTTATAAATGGATATAACTTTGACAAGTTATATCCAAGATTTTTATTAGTCTAGATAAATTTGTATTCTTTCTTCAATTAGTAAGTGTCTGTATTCTGAAGTGCATGAAATTGCTAATACTATAAACTGTTTGGTTGAGGTTCGAACCTAGGAAGTAAAACCTTTCAACTCTATGCTTCCAACTTTACGAAAATACATAAAATATATAATAAAAAACATATATATACGAAATAAATAAAATGTATCTGAAAATTTGCTCTTCATTTGCTAGATATGTATATATAAATTCATATTAAAATATAAATGTGTATATACATATATATACAAAATGCCAATGAAAATTAGTATACTATTTATAATTATTTGTTAATGTAGATCATTTTCTTGCAATAAAAATAAGACATGGATGGCAGATAATTATCTCAATATCTGTTCATTTATAGGTACTGATGATGTCACTTTTGACTCACCTTATGCGATCATAAATTAAAACAATAGAGATATAAATTAAAACATAATGAAAACAACAGTTAGTATAGCTAACATAATGTTGATTTTGGCTAAATACAGGGACATAAGTGACCCTGATAAATGTTCAATTTCCCATGTTTGCTAAGTGTGCGTCGTGTATTATTCACATAATTAATAATACTAATATGTCGCATAAATAATGTTTGTTTTCATTGTCAACTTTGTTCATTAAAATTTTTTTAGTATATATAAGTATAGTTTATTATATTTTACTGTTTTAATCCATCGATCAGCAAGTTCCGTGAGTGTCCCTTATAAAACCATTCTTTAGCCATTTAACCATTCTCATTTTTAACTTCTTTGGCGTTTTCACATTTACGAATTTTTTTCCCATAAAAATTTTTCCGTGGACCTAAATAAATAGTAATCAGATGGAGCAAAATCCTCAAGAGAGCAAAGAGTTCACAGTATGTAGTCTAGAGTCTTGTTTAACCGTTTGAGTGCCGACGAGCGCCATCGCGCTCGTACACGTACTAACTAAATTTGCCACGAGTGCAATGGCGCTCGCGAAATCAGTTGCTGTTTAGCGCACGGTAGGGGAAGTCGCTCGCATGCATCGCTAATTTTTTATCTTTCAACGTCTTACATAAAGTTCTAATTATAATATTATTAGTAATTATAATATAAAAAGGATCCAGGAAAAGAAAATTTTTAACCCATAATGTCGGAATACGAAAATAGTTAGAGTGAAAATGATCGTTTTTCAAGTTGTGAAGAAAGTGATAGTGGGAGTGACATTGTGGTGCGCGCACAATTTGGCATAATGCAAATTTTGAGTGATAGTGATAATAGTAACGATAACAATTATTTTGCTGATACGGAGGATGTACCGGACTGCGAAAATACGATGTGACCTTGATTTCAGTTTTTGTTCACAATATAGATTTCCATAATTTTCTTTGTATTTTATTATCCTTGTACAAGTTTTTATTAAGAAAACACCGAAAAAAATTAGATAATTTTTGGAAGAGATACAGTATTTTTTCGAGGAAGGGTTGATGTCATTTACATCAAAAACAAAAGATTTCTTTGGCATTTTTAAGTATATATGAGTAAAAAACTATGGCACTAAAACGGTTAAGGAATACCCATTTTCTATTCACTAATCCAGGATATTTATGTGATAGGACTTCATACATTCTTGTCAGCTGTTCCGAATTAGTTACTCTGTGATAATTGGATCATCTGGAACTGGCTCGAAGAACACTAATCAAAATTTCAAATCATTCTCTTTGTGACAAGTTTGGTAATGGTTGGATATAGAACCAACCATTAATTTGCCATATCTGAGTTATTAAAATATTTCATTTTTGTCACTCGTTTTCTTTTGCGTTACTGCTCAACGAATCTTAAAGCATACCATTTTTTCAGTACTATACTTTCAATTTTATTAACGTTATAGGAATTGTTACGATTACTCCTCATTTTTATGTCCTTTTATGTGGTAATTAAATTTTCAGCTACCATTATGCTGTATGAGGGCTTCTGCTTTAAGTTGAGGCACTAATCATTTTGCTGTTAATTATTCTGTCCTTGTCGTAAATGACATTCAAAGTTATTGTTTCAAAATTTTGTAAACATCTAATATGAGAGGAGTATTTTATAAGGAATGTGAAATACATGTATTACTATCATATTAGTTTTAACGAACAGATACAAGGTGTGATCAAAAAATATGGTGATTAATTTCATTACGAACAAAGTAGTAAGCTTACACTAAATTTCAAAGTACTCTCCTTGGCTAGGGACAGATTTATCTCAACGTTGCTTCCATACTTGGAAGCATCTTTGGAAGGCTTCTCAATGTCAAGAATTGTGTCAAAATGTTTTCCTTTAGTGCGGTTTTAATTTTGGGAAGAGCTAGCAGTTGCATGGTGCTAAATCCGGAGAGTAAGGCGGTTGTGGACAGACAGAAACCTTTTTTCAGTCAAAAATGCACAGATCAGAAGTGAGATGTCAAAAGACAGTCCTTCACTTCCATGCAAATGATGTTCCCTCTGTTTATCAGCCAAAAGCTTGGTAACAAATTTCGCACTCGTTTCATTTGCAAACTATCGGTTAAAATGCTACGCACGGACCCGTACATGTTCAGTTCTTCGGTAAGATTTTGGATAGTTATCGCCCGTTTGAATGAACTATTTTCGCAACTTATTACTGTTTTTGAGGTTGAAGGACTTCCCGACCATTGCATACTTCACCTCGTTGCTCGTCTTCACCCAGACCATTGCTCGTCTTCACATTTCCATTTTTAAATTGCTTATATCACTTGTAAATAGTCAACAGAATCACCACTTTATTGCCATACACTGATTTTAACATTTTGACATGTTTTTGCAATTTAAAATTTAGTTTTAACGCCTTGTTCGAAATCCATGATGTACGATAGACATGGTAAACACGAACTCACTCTTTTGGCTCTGAAAGCCGACTAACAAGTCACAAATTGTTGAAACTTGACACTATCTCAAAAGATCAGTTTATTGGACTTATTACTTTAAATGGATGTAGCGTCAGCAGTTGCTGCTATAAAAATTCATTTTTTAATTACACACTGTATAGATACGAAATTTTAGTGAGATTCTGTAAAATATAAAAAAGTGGTCCTTTGGAAGTTTGCTTTACAGAATGTGCTAACATTTCAATTTTAGATCTTTATGCCTCATGAGGTAAATATGGAACCCTTCAGGTAAGACTATGGTATCTTTTGGTCTATGTGTATCGATATATGATGTATTATATACATCTTTCAAAACATTAATAACTTTTGAATCTCTGTCTAATCCTTCATGTTTCTTTTCGTTTAATGATGGGGATAGGAAGGGATTAGATAGGAAGATATGATGAAATGCTGTATTTCTGTATTCTGATGTATTCTTCTTGCTTCATTCTACAATTATTATACATGCTCTCACCCACCCAGTTTCTGTAGTCATATTTTTATATAGTCTATCCATGTTTTTGTTGGTTTTTTCATGTTTTTACTTCCCACTCACTTCTTTAATTGTAGGTACCATTTTGAAATTAAACTCCTGTGTTGAGGCTTAAACTGTATTGATGAAATATTACATGACGAAAGGAATCACATGCACTGGAGTGCATGTGAATGTCAAGTGCACTGGTGTAATTTAGAAATGTGGACAGATTTGAATGTACAGTCAAAAGAAATTGTGAATGGGGGCTATGTTATGCAACTTGGAATAATAGGGTATTTGCGACATAAATAAAAATAAGTTAAGAATAATGACTAACTATGTTTAACTGCAATATATTTAGTATACATACTGTTACTGAATGATTGAATTCAAGAATAATATTGTGTTATAAAATTTGCAGCTAAATACTGAAACACAAATTGTCTGTCACTCGGAATGCGTGACGTTGAAATGCATCACACAGCTAAATAGAAGACCAACTTCAAGTAATTGTATGGGTAAAATAGTGCGATCCCATAAATTAAATTCCGTAAACAATATTTATCGGTCATTATAGGATGGCAAAGTGTGTAAAAGAGATAGGATCTCTCCTTTTCAATTTCATTATTTTTTGGGGCATTGGGTCGTCATGTAATGTAATGTTATGGATGAAAATTACGTGGCATAGTGTTTTGGCACGAAGCTTGGCAGGAGTGCAATAAAAGTCATTTTTTCGTCTTAAAACATATTTTTTGGGAAAATATCACAATTATAGTTTTATCAGACACATTTCTAATAATCTTTTTCAAAAAATTGTCAAATACCTAAATGTATTTCATGGCTTAAGGCGAAATTTATTTCTATATGCTTTATATTGAGTATATATTTACAAATATTTCAGTAATACGTCTTCACGTGATAAATTTGTTGTCTTCAGTTACTCAGTATAGATTGGTATGGAAGTTTCCCTTCTCCTGTGAGTCCCTAATGAATTCCATTTTTTCATTCTATCTCTATCCATATGTTAAATATTGCATAACTACATCAATATCCCTTTTTCTATTCTGACATTTCAACTTTATTAAATTTGACATTCTTGACATATAACTTCATATGACTATTCACATTATAAACATATTCATGGTATGACTAAGTCACGTAAGTGCTTTCTTCAGAAACTTTGTAACAAACTAATTTCAACCAGGTTATATGTGCTTTCTTTGTTTGTACTCTATAATCCGTCTGCTACACGTGTTCGTATTTCCAAAAGTATGGTGTTTCATAAGTTTCTCTAAATGTGCAAATTTTTCTGAATTATTTGTCTGTGAATTATTATAAGAAGTGGAACGTGGCAAAATTGTACTTTTCCAATGTTTGAGCATGGCTTGCTTTTTACAAAAATTATTAAAATCGAGGATATTTTCATTATTGATGTATTTTTAATAATCTATATACAAATGTGTACAACAATTTTAATTCTGATAACTTTAGTAAAAGTAGACTAACAATAGAGTTGGATGGTGACCCTACTCGGGTCATTCTATTGATTTATTGTTAAGGAAACCCTAATAATAAAGAAAATCTTTATCTAACAACTTCGCATCTATGGCATCCTCTACATGTACTTAAAATGTTATTCATTCTTGAATAAAGTAGCATTACAAAGTTGTATTTAAATTTCAAGTTATTTTGTTACTACGTTCTTTCAGAGCACTACGTATCCGATATTGCTTGCACTATGTTCCATTATAAAAGAAAGACAATTACAGAAAAAATATACAAGAAATTAACGCTTTGTAATTTGATAAATTTCATTATTTGTAGTTCAATTACAAAGTATTTAATTACAAAAATTTATACAAAACAAAATAAAATTGATTAAGTGAGCACTGAAACTAAATAATATTTGAATTGATAATTTAAAATAATGTATACAATTAATTATAAGTTGTTTATAAGTAAAGAAAGGCATTTAGTGTTATTTCTTGAGAAAAAATTATATCTTAAAAAAATAACAATAATTGTTTTACTTTGAAAGTTGCGGTACAGTTGCTATTGTATTCCTTTCCGTATCTTGTCTTCATTTAGGCATAACTATTAAGACATGCACAAGTTTGAATCTCTTTTAGAGAACGGTCATGAAATCACAAAAATGTTATAAAGCAAGGAACCCTTATAGTTTCATTATGTCTGTTCATTCATCTTTATTCCCAAGCTTAATTAATCTTTTCATTTTGCATCCATTTAGATGAAATTTGATATAGTGATAGATTTTGATAACCAAAAATCAGAAATGAGATGGGTTGAGAGAAAATTTTTTTTCCCCACTTCCCATAAAATGAAGAGGAGCAATACAAACATTTTTTACTTACCAGGCTAGGTGTTTTAAAATAGAATAAAACATCCCTTGGAATTAAGTAGTTTTAATATTTCTGCCCTAGAGATATTTGTGCTCAAAGTGGTTAACAAGTCCCTCTCTTAAATTTTTAAAGCACTATTGTAAAAAAATCTAAAAAAATACAGAAGTATAGCTTTTATTAATTACTTTCAATGATAGTTATAACAGATACTGTAACATCTACTCTTATTATCTATAAAGTTATCCATTTATTTATTGAAACTTAACTTGATTTTACGTTTCCATGAAAACGTTTGCCAATTTTTTTCTGAAACTATGTATGCTACAGTATCCGTTTTTCAGTAAAACATTTCTACTACATAAATTTAAGTTTTTTTCTAAATAAGCTGATAAAAAGTTATTTATGGTGGCTAAATAAAGTACTGTTATATTATTTTGTTCAATTGTCAATTGTTTTGAACATAAGTAAAAATATTTTTGAATTTGGCCTATTTTACTATGATAGATATTACTTATTTTGAAAAAAAATTACGGATTTTAACAATTTACGTATAACATCAATATTAGGGTTGTAAACGCCAAATGTAAATGATTTTAATCTAAAATAATTAGAGAAAGTTGTAAGATTTTGTTTTCATTTTCGTGCATTATTAGGGATCAGTTTTAATATAACACTAATTTTACAGTGCTTCATTTAATAATTTTGTCTCTCATTTCTAATGATTGAATTTAAAAGCAGCTTTATTGGAATGCTGCTGCTCCATTATTGGTAGTCGTGGATTTTACTGGTTATTATTTATTCCAAGTGATGAATTTTCTGAGTTTGTAATAATGTGCATATTTAAGGAAAATTGATATACCAAATGTAAGAATATTACCATTTATACAGAATGTAAATGCCCCTTAAATTCAAAATAAAAATTGCCTTGGCTTGGTTATTATGTATCTCACTGTCCACTTTTGTTATTAAGTGGAATATTTCATGACAGTTTTCTTTTTTCAGTTTATTAAGTCATCCTACAAAAGGAATCTTAAAGCCAGCTGAAACATGTGACATGATTAAAGGTTTAATATTAATAATATGTAGTATATTGATGTGTTACATAGACACGAACATGATGTATCATTTGGTGAAGAGCCAAAGTGTAATGAAGTTGTATATATTTTATAACATGTTGGATGTTGGAGATAGATTGTTCTCAGCATTTGGTCAAGATACGATAGATGCATTATTTTGGACTGCAACAGAACCGCGTGATAGACGACGTGAACATTTGGGAGTCATACCTCATTTAATATTTGCAGTTGTTTATGTCTGTATCCTTTTAAATTTTGGCAATGTATATTTTAAAAATACTTCATTTATTTAACGTCACAGAATAGTAAAATTGTAAATGAAAAAAGTAATCAAATTGGTAAACTTAATTTAATTCTTTGAATTGAGCTTTTAATAGTAGAATTTGACTTCCTATTTTTTTAAATTTCTTAGAAATCTCTTTTGCTCATTTTATTATCCATCTGTCACAGCCAATCATCTTATAAACTACTAGCTGTGCCTCGCGGTTACATCCACATAGAATTATTTCAAGTATGCTATTCCCCTCCCTTTGGTCATTAGACATCTTCCGTTGATTCACCAAAGGACATTGGTCATTGGGCTATGTTGGTGGAAATTCTGGGGATGATCAATTAAGAAACTAATCCGGTCTCCCTCTAACTTGTACCCTTTGAGCAGTCTTCTCTGACTTCTGTTAGCTTGTTTACCATTGCTCTGCCTTATGAATTGTAGTATAATGATATATAAGCCTATAATTTTACTTAAAATATAGTTTCTTTAACCCAAAAAGAAATTCATAATTGGATATGTGGTTCCAGAGGTTAACACGAATAAACAAATATATATAGATTAAAATTAGAAAATCAAAATTTTAATTATCTATGAAGTATGGTTTTTAAACAAAATGTCAAAAATTTAGAAAATAATCTTTATTGCAGTGTTTGGAAAACAATTTTAATTGAAAATATAGAAAAAAAATTTAGAAAACAATTTTTATTTCAGATACTAGAGTTAAAATTAGAAAAGTAAAGTGCCTATTAATTAAATTTTTGATCTAAATTGATTTCAATGAGGAGTTTAGAGTTTAATAGTGCTATGAAATTTGTTCAGATCAAACATTTCTTTCAAAATTTCAGGAAAATTTAGTTTTACCATAGTATTCTATCATTGTTACAAAATTTACATTAATGTTTCAGCTATATTTCACAATGCACTTGATATCATCACATAGTATTTGTTAGTTTTGATATCATCACACAGTTTTTGTTAATGTATATTACAACTACATAAATATGTATTTATTTTCACAGACATGTTTTTCCTTAATAGAATTAACAGTTTTTCACAGTATTTTGGTGCTATTTCAAGCGACAACTCTCAATGTTGCCATTAATTCAAACAACAAATCTTTACTTATGGTCATGATGTCTAATAATGTGAGTATATATTTTATTGTATGATAAGTTTATTTTAACTAATATTGTAAATTGTATAATGTAGAAGACAAACAGTAAATCTCTCAATTAAATACCAAACGTGTTATATTTTTCAGATTATATGTTTATAAAAGTTTTATTGATAACTTGATTTTCGTTTATGTATTTTTTCAGTTTGTGGAACTTAAAGGGAGCGTTTTCAAGAAGTTCGATAAGAATAATTTGTTCCAAGTGTCATGCAGTGATGTGCGAGAGCGTCTACATTTGTCTGTCCTGCTCTTCATAGTTGTTCTGCAAACTATGAAGGAGTATTTTTGGAAGGAGGAAATGTTTTGGGTTCTCGCACCGGACTGCTTGCTAGTACTCTGTTTCGAAGTTATCATAGATTGGCTGAAACATGCTTTTATAACAAGGTTTGTCTCCAAATTAATTACTTTTGATGAACCAGGTAGCTCGAAATTAAACCCAAACATTGTATACTGTTGAATGTTTTAAAATTTGCACAATTCGAGTGAATTTTTCACTACAGTTAAAATTGTTTGTAGTTGTTGCTTGTGCACTTGCATAAAGATGGGTGTTGCAATTTTAAAACTCGTATGGTTTGGTTCGTAGATTAAAAGTAAGTAGGTTTTTGTTGCTGCTATGCTGTTCTATTACTATATTATCTCTTCTCAAAATATTGCAATTATTATTGAGAAAGGTTTAAATTGTAGCTTTGCAGCTTTACTGGAGGTAAGTGAGATTCTTCATGATGAGGCGATGAAAATTATCTGCCTGACAGCAAGGTTGAGTCACATTATATGAGCATGCTTTTAGATTTTCTAAGTGAAACAGGCAAAAGGCATTGATGAGGACCCCAAACAAAAAATGTTGCACCACTACTAACAATTGAGGGAGCTTTTGTTGTGAAGAATGGAAAATGAAATGCTCTATATCAATGAGAATATATGTTGCAAAATGAAAATATATATTCCTTACTTAATCAATTGCAAAGCCTTACGGCTTTGCAACTGATTAAGTAAGGAAATTAATAAAGTATAAATAAAATTAATTCGTTTGTTACCTTGAGAGGGTTTATTTTGAGCTAATAGATAGTCTTGCGTATTTGTCAGCTAGTGAAGTAGTCTGTAATACAATATTATTGAAGTAATCACACTGAGATTGAAGTAGTCTGAAATAAAATATTAAAAACAGATTTACCCCATGATTTAAGCAGGTAATATGCCCGCAGCGTCAAGACTGTCTATTTGGAAACTGGAGTTCAATGTCTGAGCCACTGAGACCCACAGTGCTAATTTAAAAACAGCAGATCCTCAAGTCGTTGTGTAGCGTTTTCTTAGCATAGCGTTTGTCTAGCAATGGCATTTTCCCACACAATATATTTTATTTTGAGCATGATATAAGCTATGTTAATTGTCTGCGGAAGGTTAAACGTAACATGATTGTACTAGCTGTAATTTTGCCTGTATAAAAGTTGAATTGTGGCCAAATTTATTATTATATAAATAAGCTTTCTTTTCTTTTGAATGATTTCTTGATATTGTTGTTGGAAAATGTTTTTTATATTGAAATGCTTTGCAATTAGAATGTATAGACTAGAATTGACAACATTTTTGTAAGTGTTTAAAATTATTGGAAATGTATTTGAGAAACCTATAACATTGATATTTTTTTCCTAAAAACTTTTGATATATATATTACAGTTAAAAAAATAGATATATTGTGCATTACTGTAAAACGTTGCATCAAAACACTAAGTCATGTGATATGTAAGTTACATGACGTCACAATGCCCCAATCAAATAACGAAATTGAAAAGGAGAGGTTTTATCTCTTTCATACACTCTGTCATTCTGTAGTGACCTTTACTCGCATAACTATTTGAAGTTGCCCATCTATTAGCTGTATGATGCATTCTGATACCACGCATTCTGTTTGGCGGACAATGTTTTGTTATTTAGCTGCAGATTTTAAAACACAATATTATTTTTGATTTCAATCATTAAATAATACCCAATTTATTGCAGTTAAATAATGTTAATCATTATTCTTAACTAGATAACTGTGACATACATTATAAAAGATATCTGTTTTTATATATGTTGCAAATACTCAATTACAGATTCAATGAAATCCCATTTGGTGTATATCGAGAGTACACAGTAAGTTTGGCATATGATGTGGCACAAACAAAGCAGAAGTATGCATTCAGCGATCACTCTGATCTGGTTGCACGTCGCATGGGCTTCATTCCTCTCCCACTTGGTGTCGTCATAACCAGGGTTCTACTTCACGCTATCAGGATTGACGGGTATGGAAATCAGTTAGAGTAACAATGTGATATTTGAAGGCTCTGGATTGAGTTTGTTTGAATTTGATAATGTAACTATTGAATATATGTTTCATAATTTATAACTTCAATCTAATAATTCTCTAATCAGTAATACAAGCATTTGAATATTGACTAAAGGTTTATTTATATGCATTAAGTATTTTAGTAGGATATATAAGTAATTAAAGACTTGAAATATTCCGACACATTTTAGTTAAGTAATTTCGTTGAATTGGGCCAATACGTGTTAGTGAGCTGAAGCTGATTCAGTATCGTGACTATAAATGTTCATTCAAATAGTAAGTTTAAGTAGAGGAGAAATGGAGTCATTTTGCCCTAGCCCCACTTAATGCGCTTGTCGACTTATGCAGATAGGTCAATTTACTTATGCACATCTTTAGTCAATATGTTCAGTCTGTGGTCGTTAATTGACATTTGTTATCAATTGTTTTGCATTGTTTTGTGGTGAAAGAATTAATTATAACTGAGTATTCTTTTCAGAAATTTTCCTACCTTCACTCATATTTAATTCATACTTTGAGTGCTAGAAAAAATTGCTCTTCGTCAGTAATAGAAACAACCGCAGTACCGGACTCACTGTGGTTATTTCTTTCTGTGACCTAATTTTTCCTTCAAGTGCGTGTTTTACTATTTATACACTGAGGTTTAATTATTATTTGTATAGTGAAGATAATTCAATAATATCGAATTAAAATTGTGTTACAACTAATCGTTTCGACAATCGTATATTTTCGGTTATTTCCTGCAAGGAATTTTATTTCTCAATCATTCACACGGAGATATGAGAGAGGAAGTTGTGTTTACCTTTTTGCGCCGCCGCAAATATAGGCAAGGGTTGAGTGTGACGCCGTGAGTATGAAAATGGTCATTACAGGCAAGGGTTGAGTGTGACGGAGTGAGTATGAAAATGGTCGTTACAGGCAAGGGTTGAGTGTGACGGAGTGAGTATGAAAATGGTCATAAAATCAAAATTAATTAAAATTAAAATTTAGTCCTAAATAATTATATTTACATAATTTATTTTGCTGCATCACTTTATGACACTTTTCTAGTGTGATTTGTATAGTATTTTATTGCACATAGTATTTTTCAATGTCTACGTAAAATACTAAATCATTAAGATGAAATGAATGCTATAAAAAACTAACATGATTGCGGCCAATGGACTGCGAGTCAGTAGTCCATGGACCGATCACGAATGGCATCTCTATGCGAATAATATCGAAATATATTTATATCAGTTCTCTAATCGATTTAAACCAATGTTTAAACCAATGTGTAAGCATAACAGCTTTTTTAATAAGTTAAACTTAGCATAACATAAGCATAACAGCTTTTCTAGTAAGGAAATATTGTAAAGGCATATGAAGATTTTGTCGATCGTGTTAATTTTAGATTAAAGTAATATATAACATACCTGCAGGCACTCGTCAAATTGCTAAATCGTTCGTCTGAGTATTCTATTGAAATACTAAATGCATGCAAACTGGCCTTAAGAATCATTTCATATGTCGATTTTGAGAATATATATTCATATGTAAATATTTATTTTCAGTATAATATTGAAATGAGGAATTTTAACCTACTATTTCTACTGTCTTTTAGAGCTAGTTTACATAATTAAGCCTTTTTTAGATTGGTAAGCATTTTTTAGATTGGTAAGCATTCTCAAAAGTTGCATATTTAGATAGTACCACTAATAGAGTGAATAATCGTGAGGTTTACCATTATAGAAAACTGGTATTTTCAGTACCCAACCATAGTTAATGGAGCTGGAATTTGAGTTCTTGCATATGATCTATTTCCCAGTCTTATGTGGGCCTTGCGTTACGTTGATACCTACCAATATAACATGAAAGAAAAAAGCAGTAGCATTTTTAGTGTAAGCAAGTGACTGAATTTTTGGTAATGTATTTTTCCGTGTAAAAACAGATAAGAACCTAATCAAATTTTTTTTTCTGTGTTGCACTGGATAGTGAATCTAGAGTTCATAGTATCTAAATATTTAATGTGTTTAATTAAAATTTAGGGTCATATGCATTGTACTTACATTCTACGTCAAAATTATTAAAGAATAAAAAAATAATATTTTATTTGTTTGGCTTTGTAGAACTATAACAAACATTATAATCCTCAGTTATAAAGAGCATTCTGTTTATATATTGTTTTAAGCACGTTTTATAGTTCTTTAAATTTCTGGAAATTATGCAAAAATATAAATGTGTTGGAAGTAGGATGCAAAAAATTTTAAAAATTTGCCAATGTCAGAAATTTACACTGTGCACTTTTTGTATTTAAACGGGAACATAAATTGTATGGATAAAGATGAAAAATGAGACCAAATTGTATTCATTTTCAGAGTCGCTCCAGTCGTTTTGATGTTTGTTGCGTATATTGTCCTGGTCGCCTTGAGGATACTTATCTCCATTGTGATACTAGGCAAAGCTTGCGACCTCATTTCGCAGCATGAAAATGACAAGACTGAGGCCATGGTAACTCCAAAGAAGTAAGTTGATATGCTTGTAAAAATGTTAATAAAGCATCATTTGTGGTGATTTTTATAATGAATTCATTTAAATAGTTATAGTAATTGCTGTAGGCTACTGGTATATAAGTTTATCAATAAAATTATTTTTACCGTCGCTGAATAAGAGAATGCGTGCATACATGCAAGCTTGTGAGAGAGTTATATTACATTTATATAACTGTCCTGTTTGCAATTAGCACTGTTGTAAAACAAAGACTGATGGTATTATTGTGTAGTTAATACAAAAATTTCATTCGTTATCACATGGGTGATATAGGTTTATGCAGAAGAGGATATTGTTACAAAAAATTTTGTAGATCCATGCATTGGTTCATCTAATATTATCTAAGTTGTATTTTAAGTTTTGCCTTAGAGAGATATTAAAATAAAGATGCATTGTTAAAGAGCATTCTAACTTGTAATGTTGATGAGGTGTGCACACATTGTCACAACTTTAAATGAAAGCAGTCCAGTATGAGATTTTGGACACAACAATCAAATTGAAACTGTGGTCAAATCACTTTATTGATCTAAGATGTGACATATCAGTATTTTACTTCTGAGCAATGTAGACTTGGGAAATGCACTTAAATTTCTTTAGTTAGCATACTAACTCAGGCGTATCTTAATGAGTCGACACACTGCACCAAATCATTGTATTATAGCATAGCCACTACATTATTTGTTGTTTTCCGATATATAATGCAATCGATGCTTGCTGACATGCAGTGCTTTCTATCGCAGCTGCGCTTTAAGAAGTAATGTGCCATTTGCACTTCAAAGTGTTGCATGTTATTATCAAGCACCACTTAAGGTGTAGTGAGAAATCTATTTGAACATAAAATTACAGGATTTTTTAACGAGTATGTTTTGATGTTTACAGAAATTAGTACAAGTTCTGTCAGTTAATAATAATTTAAGGATTTAAAAGAAATACATTTGAAAAATATAAGACATTTTCTGCATCTTGAGGTACACATTTTTATGAAAGTGTGTCGGCCAAGCCGATGCGATGAACATGTGATCTTGTGACCAATCCTATTTAGTCTTGGTCAATGTAGAAAATCAGGCCTCAATTATGTCCATAAAAAATATTATGATATGTATTCAATGCACGTGAAGTGTATTGAATACATATCATAATATTTTTAATGGTAGACTTAAATTGTGAAGGGATTTATTGATAGGCTATAAAGAAAAAGGTACCACCATTGTATTGTCAGAATTTGTACAAGCTTGGAAAGCCTATTATAAAAGTTAAGGAATTTCAAAAAGAAAAATTTGAATTGAACAGTGAATTTTAAAGCGAAAGAAAATTTATAATGCATTCTGGATTTTAAGTTTACTATCCATAATTACTTCTATATGACATAGTTTACCTATGTTATAGAGAGGAGATCCAATAGTCCGTGGAATGAAGGGGAAGGGAGGGGGATACATTCTTTCTTGGTATCCCACTAATCAGGAACTCATTAGAGGTATATAAATTAAATGTCAAGTCCCTAACATCATTTGTTAATGAATAATCATCCTTTAAAGAAGTAAATCTGGAAGTGAACTGCGAACATGAAGCAAATCGAATTATGGGCTGTGATTAAATTCATTACCAAGCCAGGAAAAATACTTTTAATTATCATAAGTAAGTTGGTTGTTGTTTACGGAGATCGTTGCACTGGTAAAACCATGGTTTATAAATGGTATGGTCTATTTAAATAAGGTCGAGATTGAATTGAATACCCAGAATGGCCGATTGAGGCCACCACATTGGATATTGTTGAAAAAGTCGAAAAACTGGTATTGGAAGATGCTCACCTGAAGAAGAAACAACTTTCTGCATTAGTTGATGTATAAGATACAATAATTTTGAGAATTATCTTAGCATGTCTAAAGTCAGTGCAAGGTGGGTTCCGAGAATGCTTACGCTACCATAAAAGCAACAAGTCGAGGCGTTGAGGGAGTTTTTGAAACTGTGTATTGACAAACCTATGCCAATTTTGGAGAGAATGGTGACTGGAGATGGAACTTGGGTTCATCACTTTGAGCCTGAATCCAAGCTAGAGTCAATGAAATGGTACAAAAAGGGAACACCAACCCCTAAGAAATTGAAGGTCTCGGAATCGGCTGGAAAAGTGATGGCAACCATTTTTTGGAGTGTGAAGTGACTTTATTGATCGACTATAAAGAAAAAGGACCATAATTGGAGAGTATTATACTACCATATTGGTTGGAGAGTACTACGGAGAGTAATAGTATCAAGATTTGGACTACCTAATATGCCTATTCAGACAGACATTGAGAATATAATTAACACTATGAAAGTCATAACTCTACTTCACAATATAATATATGACTTTGAGGGCAATTGTGAAGATATGACGCCGACGTCATCGACTTGTCTTCAAAGATCAAGAAGGCATAATGCCTCAAGCCAAGCAGCCACACAAACGAGAGACATTCACAAATGCTTTAAATGAACATTAAGGACCTTCAATTTGTAAAAAAAGATATTTGACTATAATTGATAATAAAACTTGATTAACGTTTCTGATGACCATTTTCTAGTCGTTCAGTTGCGTCGTGTCTCATCGCCCGCAAGTTACATCATGTCTGGCCAGAGACTGCCACATAGGCTGCAAATAGGGAACGCCTTGGTTTAATTGCACTCGTCGCGTTGGTAGCATCGCATCGCGTCACTTTGTCCCTTAAGCAGGACACCCCGTCTGAAATTTCTGGCATTGCTCACTGAAAACATTTGTCACCAAGAAAAAATTAAATCGCATTTTAACAGTACTAAAAATATGAAAATTGGGGAGTTATTATGATTACAATTCTAGAGTATAATTAATATAAATCTTTTTGTACACTGTACATTTTGTCTTTTCAAAGTAAGAAAATAATTTCATAGTCCTCAGTTTTGACAGAGATGCCATATTGACTACCGGTATATTGGAAGTGTCTCTATAATAATACCATTATGTCACTCTGACTGTGTCACCGTTATGTCACTCTGTGACACCATTATGTCACTCTGTCATCACTGACATAGAGAATGGGCAGGCCAAATAGTGTACAGAATCAACAAATGTTGGGGAAGAAAAGTTAACAAATGGCAACTTCCTACTAAAAGATGCAGATTGGGGTGGCCCACTTGGTGGACAGTTATGCTGGTAAAGACCACATGAACAGTTTGTTGTAAGGGATACAGGATGGATATATGGAGGAGGTCTGTGTTCTGTAGTGGACATTTTCCGGCTAATGTTGATGGTGAATGTTATAAGAACTATCGTAAATAAATTAATGTTTTTAAGAAAACTGCATGCAATTTTAGAAAAATAGCATTTTATGATACATTTAACAGCATTTCAAAGATTAAAGTTTAGAAAACAAATTGAAGTTACAATTAACACCAACACCCTGGACTTCTGAAGCATTTTTTAACCTTTACACTTAACATGCAATATTTTCTAAGTAAGTAATGTACATTTGGCTAACATTTCAGTATTGTCAGACTTGCTAACCTTCAATAAATACTATGAAATAATTATAACGCTTGTGTGTAATTATTATTTCAGGGAGCATAAGGACCCAACCAGTAGAGAGTTGACAACTGCTTCATGCAAAACAGCGGATACCAATCAAGCATGTTCAGAGACATGTTCACCACTTAAGAAAATCTCCAAATTTGAAGCTAAAGACAGTGTAAGAATTTTATGTAATATTTGGATTATTAGTTATTTATAATTCTCGCTGGTTTTTAATAGATGCCTAAGTAGTATTATTTTGACATTGTATTTTGATATATTCAGTCATATAGAAATATTCTATGGTGCTTTAATAACTAATAGCTTTTAATAATCAGTTGATATTTTGTTGAACTGTAAACGCGACACATTTCTATTAAATGAGACAGTATAGTTTTGGGTCAAAAAAAAAAGCTTGCGAAAAGATTTAATTTTCTTGTTTCATTTAGAGAAATTTGTTGCTCAATGTCATTTTTAGGGTTACGTGGCGAATAGTGTAAAATGGAATTTAGTCATGTCTGTCTCTCTGGTTGTCCGACCATGTTACAGTATTATAACTCTTAATTTAAGTACATTATTAATGAAATTTTACAGGAACAGGGAGATCGTAACAAAGAAATCACAATTTTAATTTTTTTTAGAGATCTCCACTTACATCAAAACTTTGGGACGAAAATTTTTTTCCACAGACTCCGTTGAATGGAATGATATAGAAATGTTCTTTCATAATTGAATTGAAAAGCTCAGGTGAATTTTTTGTTATGGTATCTCGTTCCCAATATATGAATTTGCAGTGTCAATTTTCCAAAGTGTCCCTTTTAACTTTTAACTGTGCATGTGAAAATGACAATAGTGGCATTTACAACAAAGGAAAATTGTTTTCTTTAACTCGCATCAATAAAGTAGAGTTTAGGTAGTCAAGTTCCTTTTCTTAAGCGTGTGCAATATGTAAGTGTTGTTTAATTGCTATAAGAAAAATTGTTTTCAGATTTTTATATAATAAATCAAGAGGATATCAAGATCCGATCTGATACTTTCAAGTATCAATACATTAAAGAATACTCCAATATACTAACAAATGTGATACAAGTTTGGATTGATATAAATGTATTGGTAGATAGATCGAATTGTTTGATTCTAATAGATTGAATCAATAATCAAGTCGCATTAAACTAAATTATCAGTCACTTTTAATAAAGTCTTTGATATGTTTAATTAGCGATTGGCTGCAGGCGTTCCAGACCGTGTTTTGTTTATATATTTCAATGTAACAACTTAGAACTATAGACGTTGGGTTTTGAAATTTGAAGGTGGAGAGTGGGATAAGGTCTGAAAAAGAATTATTGGTTAAATTCATCTCATATTGTACTCAGGAACCCATATAAGTCGACTTGCTATACTAATTTAACAACCGCCTATATGACAGTCAATATATTTACATAATGAAATATAATATTAATATGTTTAATAAAAATATTTGTATCCTTGGCAGCTTAACCTTTTATATATGTTTATGGAACCTGTTCAGTGTGAATTCTGCTAATACTTAACATGTTTATTTTGTTTACGGAAGCTTATAGTAAACATGCTCTTTCTGGAATAATTTGCAGATATGATTTTGATGTTTCTAGGAACATCTCATATGGAGAAAATACAACATAACTGACAAACAATGTAATGTGCGTTGGGGTTATTTTGAAAACATGGTTACCCCAAAAATTTTTAATTCCCACTAAAAGCTTGGTCCGTTGTGCCGCTTCCCGCTTGTTACATTCATCTAGACGCCAACTTAGTCTGCTACACCGTTTTGTTTGATACAAGTCACTACCAAAGATGTGCATATGCAGTGTGACTTTTTTGAAGGAAGACTGTCTTAAAATAAAAGATAAAATGGACATAATGTAGCTAATGGTGTTGTTGGTACTTCAAAAACTTATGCCCCAACAGAAAATTACAAAAGTCCCTTACCTGATAAAATCCAAAAAGACAAGGATAAAAGTGTACTGTGTATCTGATGAAAGTGAAACTAAACCGCAGGATAGTCATAAATTAAAGAATTGTTAGACTGATAATGTAAATAGTTATGGTAATAAGACTAAAGAAGGAGACAGCAATTACAAGAAAGAAGGTTATGGATTGAGAAATGAGACAGTACTTAAAAGTGATGACAATAATAAAGACAAAAATGAAAATACAAAGTGATTGAAAATGGTAACAAAGACGAAGAAGAAGGAGAAAACAAGGAAGATTACATTAATAATGACTGTACTTGTAAAGTACCACACTAGGAAGAAATGGACATACTTTCTTAGATTTATTGAGAAAATTCAAAATGAATGAAGAGACTTGCTACATTATAAACTTTTTGAAAACGATTAAGAACACATCACAGTTTAAATTTATACTTCCCAATAAAAAAGATTATGATAACATAACTAATCTTCTAATAGTGAAAAAAATACACATAGCAAAATTATAATAGGAAAGAATATACATTGCTAAATGAAGAATGCATACATCTTTGTGTGTGTATGCATGTTATCACCTAGCTTACCAAAAGGTCCGAATTCTGAAGGCTGATGGACATGTGATTTAAATAATAATAATAACATGTAATGACTACTTTTTTATTAGCGATTTACTTACGTATTTTAAATATAGGTATTGTTACCAAATAAAGATATTTCAAAGTGATGTCAAAGACCTACAAATCCACCGTAAGATATTTGAAAACATTGTTACAATTTTATGCCAGTTAAATTTATTTAATAAAATGTTTATGGAATTTTTATACAAGCAAAATACAAGTAATTATTGTTAGTACCTATAAGATTTTACAATCATGAAAATAAAACTAGTTTCGATTCATTGCTTTTAATTTGTTACTTATCTAATAATTTACCCATGAAAGAAGTAAAATGATGAGTACCACTCCATACTCCAAATGGGGCAATTCCGAAATATAAATTATGTTAAAATATTTTTAGGCTTTTTTATGTGGAAAGTTAAATGTTTTTTTTATAGATTTTAATACAAATGAAAAATAAATATCAACTTGAACTTGACATAATATAAATAGAATAAAGACCACTTTTCAGTGTGACTCAGGTTTTCCTAAATGTATTTCTGAATTGCATCTGAATTTAAATAAATTAGGGAAGGTTTCAAACTCTCGTATTTACAAAAGCCAGTCAAATACAGGAAGAACTGGGCACAAAGCATTAGGCTGTTTAATTAAATATCTGTAAATGACAAATTATTCAATAAATTTTGACAGATTCTGACACTTTTAACCAAGTTATAAATATTCCATTAACTCATCTAAAAATCATCTGAAATTACCCCAATGCACCTTATAGGATAATTTATTGGATAATGGTCAATGTCAAGCATTTGAAGAATTATTAGAAAAATTAGACGTTACTTCAGCAGCTATTAATGAATTTTTACATAATGGGATAAGTTGGCAGCGTCAACAGGAAAAATTGTTAACCACACTTTGGGGTTATTCTCTCTATTTCGTGGGATCAGATCAATTGACGCCCACAATCGTAATAAAAACAATCAGAATATGTCAAAAAACACGATAAAGTGATTTTGTTCGATAACAATATTCACAATGAAAAAAATTTCAATTGCTTCAATGAGAGATTTTATTATACTTGTCTTATTCTCCAGATGTTTTTAGACTGCCATTTGTTTTTGTACATATTATTCGAATATATTCTATGTGGGCAATTAACAATACCTCTAGAACTCTCTTACATAAAATTGTAAAATAATAGTTTTTTAATAATTTATGTAACTCGCTTTTTCAATTAATGACCTATGAAATTGAAAATGAAAGTTCCGTTACTTTACTTTCTACCTCTAAAGTTGTGACATTAATATTTCCGAGTATTAACTATAGAAATATTGATTTATCACTAGGCCAAACTTCAATTTTCTTCATCAAACTGTTTCTGAGAATAACGGCAGTGACAGAATATAGATGGACGGACAGCGAGTGACCTTATAAATATTCCATTTTTTTTGAGGTACAGAAACAGTGACAATTAAGTTATGGACCAAATATATTTTAATTTTTGTGTTTCAACAAGTTATTTAGTAATTTTTAGGGCTTTGGGGTACAAAATTAATGTTAATCTTTGTCCATCCTAAGTTTTCCACATCTGTTAAGCAAATAGAGCTAATTAAAAAAAAACAAAAAATATTTTTTCCTTTTGTTTTTTTGTAAAAAATAAGTGTTTATATTTTATATTCATTAAAAGTGTCTTAGAAATTATAATTAAAAGATTGGAAAATTCTAAAATCATCAATGACTTTAACATTTGCAGTGTTTCCTTAAATTCAAGTTGGGGTTTTACCTTCTGTAGTTCTTGAAAATTTTGAGTAGTTTTTGAGCTTATCACAAATTAAATAAAATTGCAGGTGTTACCTGAAGCTCTGGTGGATACACCTGTCGGTGGAGCAGCAATATTCTCAAACAGTGCTGTTGACATCAATGGTGTGTGCTGTATGAATGAGAAGATGATTCAACATATCAAGCAAGAACCAGTAGATATTGCAGATCAGGAACTGGTAAGCATTGAACAACAGTTACCAAAAGTATTGACATACAAAGTTATGGACTTTATTAATACTCATGCCAGGGCTTCCATCCGTCCCTTACAGCTTCACATCCTTTGAATCATTAAATGTAAACATTTGTGTTAATTGCAATTTCAATTAGGAGTAGACTACAATAAATATTAATTCAAAAGGGAATAACATTTTTGGACCCAGCAATATTTTTGCATGGTAGGTTAATCAGTTATGGTAGTGTTAACAAATATAGTTTTGTTAAATTTATTTTATTAATTTTTGAAAGCTTAAACTTCTTTTGTGCCCAAACTATTGAATCAAAATATCTTGAATAATTTGCATATAACCTAGTTTTTGTAATGTAGTGATACTGGTTGAAGCATGTCAATTTGTACTGTAATGATTAGAATGTGAAACTTTATATTATAAGAGGAAATACTAATTCAACAAATTTTATATAGGCTTGGAAAAACTATGAAAAGTTAGATTCTAGGACATATTGGCAAAATCTGGCTAGCCAATCTCTTAAAATGATAACAAAAAAAACCGTCGAGCAACTTTGAGTAATTACTTATTGGAATTCTTTTTATTTTTCAATTATAAAAATAAAATATTAACTTTTTCTGAGGTGATATTAGAGAAAAGTTCATTCTAAAGTGATATTAGAAGAAAAGTTTCAAAAGTTCTACATTAGTGTGGCGTTATCCTGTAATGCAGTCAGTTTTTTTATATTTGAAAATTTTGATAGATCTAACAAATAATAGCAGATAAAAGTCATAACTTAAGCAATTAACAAAATAGTAACCTATTACTTATTTATAATTTTTAAAATTTTAAATATGCCTAATCCATATTTATTCTATTGTGTTTGTAATTAATAAATAATCTAAGAGGAAACATTATTTAGGCAACAAGCAGGCAGGTATTAATGAAGGCGGCCTATTTTTTTTACCACACACCTAAAATATTGTCTTTATTTATTTTTGCTAATAATATTTTCTGTAAAATGTAAAAAGTTATTTTCAATCTAGTGCATATATACAAAATTTTATGTGAGATATCTAATATACATTATGTATAAAACCGTGGTCAATTAATTAAGGATATTAGTAATAAATGAATAAGATTTTGCTTCTAGTCAGTGTAACTTGTGTGATAAACATGGGTTTTGATGCTAATGTTGATATGTAAATATATTAACATTTTAAATTTAAGTTAGCTAATTAATGTAAAATATAACTACTCTAGAATACAATTTGATGACTGGACAACTAATTAGATATACAAATGAAAACATATAAAATAACATAAATGTGAAACTAATTACAACAAATTAATTATTCAAAAATTAATTTGTTTTGTCACATCAATAATCATAGGCAGCTCGGTCTTGTTTCTTCTTGTCTTTTATGCTCTTCATAAGGCATTCCTTTGTTCTATTTTCACGGACTATACCAGTTGCATAATATCTGAGTTTTTGCAAATCAATCAAAAAATTGTAACTATAAAAAAATTGTCAAAGCTGACCTTGTGACCTGCTGGAATAGTTCTAATTTTTTCTAGAAGCGTTTTGACAACTCTTGAGAAGAGGTTTTCAGTTTGTATGAATTCAGCTGAAAACATTGTCTGTTATTTTGTCTCGCATATAAAGTAGTGTTGGAAATAATTAGTTCCATAACATCCTCATCGAATAACTTTTCGAATATCTGAACAGGATTCAGATGTTTGAGAGCCTCTTTTTTTTTGTAGTGTACTTCAGAAATATCTTCAGGTCATGAAGAATAAATTGGATCACATTTACGCCAAGTTGGAATTTCTTCTTGCTATGACATCGAAGTCGCTTTGCACAAACACTTCGATATTTTCGGGAACATCTCGTGGCAGTGAGGCAGTAAACATGTCTTCACCAAACCCTTCTTCTTCATCTATCATGACACTTGGTGGTGGTGGTATGATCGCTAAATCATAGTTGGCGTCATCATCACTATCATCGACAACAGCTTGAACAGCTTCTTTCCAATCCCTTATAGTTGTTTCTAGTCTCATAACGTTTAGAAGTCATTATTAGTGAACTGAAATAAAAAAGATTATTCGTATAAGTGTGCCACTGTATTCGGATGAGTACAGTAGTATTTGCCTCAAAATATTTTTACTAATACTTGTATTTCACTCATATATTGTGAATAATACTATGAAATGATAAATATTAAGTAAAACTATTTCGTAAAGTAAACTTGAAATGGACTGTTCTATGTCTATTGTGATGCTCACTGCGATGCAATTTGAGGTCTACCCAAACAAGATTTTAATATTTCGATGAGATATAATGCGAAATGAAAGTTACGTACAACAAACTTATAAAATATATGAATGTCAAATTTATGTTACAAAGATTAACTGTACTCGAATGAGTATGGTGACGCTAAATGGGTAGTACTATTTTTAAGAGATTCTCAAGATGTGGTAGCCATATTGTTTTCCAATGATTGTAACTTCTCGAACCCATATATATGTTATAGCCTCTGATATCAGATTCGTAGCATATTTTTTCAATAGTGCCTCCAAAGAAAACTTTATGGGAAGTAACAACACTTTAATAAAGCTTGTAATATGCAGATACGGCTTTCATTCCACCTTGAGGATATATCCAAATAAGGATTTTCGTTGTGGAATTTCAACATGTACTCAGATCTAATAAAAGGTACGATATGTACATTATTTTCGAAAAATCTAAAATGACACAAATTATACAATTAATTGGTGCAGAAGTCGGAGTGGGACACCAAATTTAGAAAAAGATGATGTAAATTTCATTTGTGCAAATCTTGTTCCTCTTTTCTAATATTTTTATTATATCCTACATTTCAAAGCTAATACTTATTATAAATTATTTGCAATAGAAATTGATATGTACTTTTTACGACCTTGCTAATGGTATAAAATAAGCGCTGATGTTTTATTGACAAACATTATTGCTCCTGTTAACATTATTACTTGTCAAGCTATATAACATTTGCATACCTAATAGAAAACTTTAGTCATTGCAATTGGAAAAAGGGACCATTAGAGTAATTTATTATTATAATGTAATTTTAAAAAAGATAAGCTTGGATTTGAATAGATTCCCAAAGGAGAAAATATTTTTTTTTTTATTTATTATTTTATCTATTATGTTTTTCATGTCTAATTTTTTCTGTACTTATATTTTTATTATTATTATTATTTTATTATTATATTGTTATTAATATTTTATTTTGTTGTTGACATTTTTTTTATAAAAAAACATACTTATATAATGCACTTTTGATATGACGAAGTACACCTTTTATATCAGTATTGCATAAAACTATGACTATGACTGATAAGAATGTGTGAAAGATACCGATGTTAATTTATGAATGTAAGCATTTATATTTTAAAAAATGTGGTTCCCACGTGTGGCATATCATATCCATTAGTTACCTACTCCATAATGCGGATGATATTAAGATCTTTTATTTTTTTAATAACTAAATTTAGTAGTTACATTTATAGATAAATATTTACATTATGTTGATCACATACATTTTCAAATATGTGCTTTAGATAAATGTATTCGAATACTAAGTCACTAAAATGTACTAATAATACTATTGGGTACTAATGTACTAGGAAATAATTTCAATTCTCCCTTTTTTTATTATCCACTAGGTGATTTTCTTTACTGGAATTATACTTATATTTGTGTGATGTAGTTATGCCTGTACATTGGACAAATTTTATCTTTATAACTTTACAAAATATGTTCATGTGAAATTATGATGAAGACTATTTCTTTGATTTGACAATTAATATGAAATAAAAGTAAAAGATGACATTGTTCTCATTCTTATAATTTTAATTGTTCTTATAAGCGTTGGCAATTTCAAAGTTGCTAACGAATTAATAAATGACAAATGGTCATTTTTACTATCTACAGAATATCTTCAAGTACATTAAAATTACTATTACGGTTAACTGGATCAAGTTTAAAGAAAAAAACACATTAAAAAGAATTATTTTCGATAGTACGGTAGTATGTAGCTCGGTATTTAAATACTATCAAACAATGTTTATCGACATTGTCACAGCTGCGATAATAGCGCTTTAAAGCACATGTGATTGGCGCATTTTCTGACCTATTACAATAAAATGTGTGCATGGAATTAGAGTATGATTCCCCTGTCCCCCCCTTTTTTTGACACTATTTGTTTCATAGTGAATTTGTTTAATTACTCGTCCAATGGTTATTAGATCCATGCTTTTACCCATGGATGAGTTTTCTTCCAAATTATATTTAATTCTTCTTTAGTGTACATTATTTTTCAATTCAGAACTATAAACTGCCAGTACTTTATAATGAATAGCATTACATAATAAAATGACATTTGTTTCAGTTGACAAGTACAGCGACTGGAACAATAAATTTTACCCCAGAGTTCTTTCTGTCCCCAATTAGTTGACCAGCACTATATGTGGGTGAAATTGAGAGATTATTGTAATAACCATTCATTTATAAAAACTTAATAAATATGGATTGTTTTCTCTGAGACAGATATAAAACAGGGTAGGGGTATTAGTGGTATATAAGACTGTAATACATTACAAGGATTTGTAAACTGGAAGTAAACTGTCATATAGTCCCTCGAGTTCTGTTAACAACATTGTTTGACTTAAACAAAAGTCAAAAACCATTCTTTTAGGAGAGCAAAATCTGTATTTTGTGAAGATTTTTGTTTATATGAAATCTTTAAATCATCGGTAAAAACAAACCTGCATACCTAGCAATTTGTTTATTGTTTGTTAATAAACAATTGTAAGAAAAATAAAAAAAAGTTAAAAACACCATGGAGTAGAGAAAAGAGGGACAAAATTTGTACAAAATGGAGGCCGAAAACAGTTATGAAACACTGAAAAAGAGAGTTTTTCTAAATTTAGATCCCAATTGAATATTATATATATTATATATCATTTCTTAAAGGAAGATCTCCCCTTTCCAAAAAGGTAAAATTTGATTATTTGTAAAATTATTTTAATTATAAATAATTTTAACATATCAATAGTAAAGTACATACCTGCAGGTGTGTAAAAATCAATAGGTAATTATCAGACGTATCATAACGTCTCACTGGTGGACAGCAGGCTTACTGGAAACACTATCGTTAATAATGTGTATGACCTCGGGTGCGCATCGCAACTCCGAGGGCAGGTGATGTTAAGAGGGAGAGGAAAAGTAATTGTCTGTTTTGTTTTCGATCATTCTCTCATCACATGCGTGAATAAGAGAAAAACTGTCATAATAATTATTTGTGTTTTGTATAACGATGTGATAAAAAGTATCACTGCTGCCCACCATACAGTCACAATGTCATGGTGGGCAGTATGTCAGTCATGACACTCATTAAGTTTTTTATGTCAGAAAATATTTTTTAATTGGGTGCGTGACATAAGTGGAGTTGTTATGGTTTTTAGTCTTGCTTATTATAAGTAATTGAAGCACATGTAAACTTTGCAGTTTATATTATTTATCTATTATAATTATTGTTTTGTACTTAAATTTTTAAATTTATACCATGTAGTGTAGTAAATCAGCAAATATATTTCTATACAAAAAAAATTTGCAATGAAAACTTCTCTGTCCAAAACGAAATTAATTTTATAACTAGAGATCAAAATGTATAAAATCAATGCAGAAAATTATTATGAAAACTATGACAATTGGATGGAATCAGGGATTCTAGGCCATGGAAATTTAGTCTCATTTCTCTTATCTACTTTGGTAAATTTTGTACAAGATTTGGATTTTTCCTTTCTTGGTTTGGGTCGCCTAGGTAATTCCTTGTAATCGTCTTTAAACTTTAATGTGTGTCAGGACTTGTTACTAGCAATAGCATCACTTGCAATTCAACCAGGTTGGTTTGTTTTACATTCGGGGTTATTTTTTAGTCACCTCCAAAGTTGTAACAGTATATTTAGAAGCTAAAATCATAGACATATTACATCGACCAGCTCAGTTTAAACTCCGCATAACCTGAATCAAGTTGTTTGTATGTGCGTAAATGTACAGTAGGCTGAGTTTAGTGGTGTTCCATACTAGCAACATACTTGTTTACAACCTTTGTAATATACAAAGGTTACCGATATTTTAACAGATTCTATTTTTAAGCTTGCAAATTTGTCATGTTGAGGTTAATTAGTATAGTGTTAAGAAATTCGAAATTATTAAAAAAATTGTTTTATTTCAAATTAATTTAATTTATCTTATCTTGTGTATCAGAGTTTAATAGATATATATTATAAATGTAAATAATAATGTAGGATAATTATTAAAAATAAATAATTAGAAATTATATTTTCTTTTTAAAAATATAAACTTTTTCTAGAAATAAGTTAAATTTTGACTGTGCGAGACTGTATGTGTCTCCTGTGTTGCAAAAAATGGTTCAAACATTTTTATTTCGCTATTTCTTTCAAACATAATTAATATTATACGTTCTCGCTCTCTCTCTCCTTTGCTCGTCTATCTAGTATAATAAGTCTAGGACTGAAATTGAACATTTTTATGTAATTGTGTCCATAAAATATAAAAGTTATTCACCAGTATTCAGGTTTATAAAAACAGTAAAATGTATGGGCACCTTATGCATTTAAAATGTTAACGTCAATTCATATCAACATAGTGTCCTACAATACGTGTGAAAAAAAAAGTGATTTGTGACTGCAAGGATAAATTTGAACGTATATTAAAAATTAAATCTAACTTGCTAGTCATATATTATCTAGGTGTTAGTTTCAGTTTAAATGTTTTTAATGGTGAGGAAAGCTAGGGAAAGTTATAATAAATTTCCCTAGCTTAGGACTGTCAAAATTCAAATATACTTATTCTGTTAATGATTTACTGCTATACTGGCACCTAACTTACTGGCAAAGTTAAACTTATTAATTTAGTACCCAGTATTAGTATACGATGATATAGTAGTATGTAGTACTAGTATGTGATGAGAATACAACTTTAGCTTTCTGACATATTTAAAAACATTAAAGTTACTTTTATTTACAAAGACCTACCTTTATTTTAATTATACATATGCCAAAGGTAACAGTGTAACTTTTCACTTTATTAAATGTATAAATGACTTTATTTTTTAAATTATCATAACTTTGGGTTTCCTCTAATACACAAGTTTTTTACTTCGCCCCACAAAAAAGAGTCCAGCAGCGTGAGATCTGTTAACCTTATATAAATTAGCCTTGCAGGTCAAGGCAAATGCACTCCATGGCCTATCCACCTATTGCCATATTCATTTTTGAAAAATCATGTATGGATCTTACATAATAAGCTGGAGCACCATCATGTTGAAAATACATATTATTTAAGTATATAATTGGTACTTCCTCCAACATATCTGTCATAACGTGCTGGAAAATGTTAAGAAAGGTGCTTCTGGTTAAATGACCTTCGATAAATGTCCAATTACCTTGTTTCAAATAATTCCAGCTCACACAGTCAAGCTCACTTGGTGAGAACCAATATTTGTTATGACCGTTGTAAAGTTTTACATGCTAATATATTATGTATACGCAGGGAATGTATACATTGCATACATATACATTACCTACGTATACATAGTATATTAGCATATTCATGATTTATTAGCCAATCCTAGAATCACATGCGTGTTACACTATCTAAATCATGTAATACTTGTATGGCTGGAAATGATACGGAATACTAGATGAATGTATAATTCCACACTTTAATATTCGTTCACTTTGAAATGGCACGAACAGTGAAGCCACATTGTTCGTGCTGGTGCAGGGGTTGTGGTCAAACAATTTAAGCGCTGCTTCGTCTATTTTCATATTTATTTTTGGTATACCACAAAAGTGTGCATGAGTGGAAATACGAAATCATCCATATTCTAATAACTTGTGTAGTGAATCTTTGATTAATTGATTTGTTTTTGTTTCATCACTGTTCTAGTTCTATCTTGGTTATAGTTGTAGAAGATTTTGGTAAACCATATACTGTTCTGTTTAAACAGATATTTTAGGTCTTCAGAAGTACAAAATTTGTTAAATGGAATTCCATCTTGTGCTGCCATACTAGTTACACAAGCCTCCATAGACAACATACTTGAATAGTAATCTGTAAGTTTAGTTTTCATTGTTAGAGTGTTTCTGACTTGATCCCTAGTATTTTTAGCAGTAGTTGAAGTACTGGTATTTTTGGGGTCTTGTTTTGGCATTTCACTAATATGCTTAGCTCACATGCGGGTATATCAAGTTTCAGTTGAATCACCAGGAGTTTTTACTTCTTTTTGCATTGTTTGCATTTGACACTTTGTCCATTGCCTTCTTTCAAGAAATGTTACCAAATCAAAGATTGTGTGTTTCTTTAAAAACTCCTTGTGTATGGTTTTCTAGACAGTGCTATTTTCGAAGATATTACATTGCAACCCACATTGGTATGTAATTATACACATTTTTAGCTTGTAATGTAATGTAAATCGGTACTCGAACGGTATGTTATTTTTAGTGTTTAAGTGAAGGTACATACTTCTGTATTACGGAATTTTACAGATTTTTTATAAAAAGTTTAAAATCATTCTGTAATTACTAAATTACGTAATTACGGAATGGGACCCCAGTCAGGACATATTACAGTATGGAATTAAACTTAGTTAAGTGCAGTTAACTCTGATATGTGATTTATTTTGATTAGGATTTCATTATGATTCAAGTCTTTATTGGGCTGAATATGTGGGGTTAATTGGTTGGTTAGATGTGTCTTCTGATTCTCTATCCAATAGTATCACTATCTCTATAACATATTTCTGGGCTTATGCAATGTGAAAAGGGAATATTTGTTTGTTATTTTTCTAGGCTTACGCAATGATACAACTTACAGGACAATATATGGTTTAATCATAGGTTTAACGATTTCCAAGGTGCAACAGTGAAAAGAGAATATTTGTTATTTTTTATGACATTTTTCATTGTACAGAATTACGCCTATGGATTACGTGACAGATAAATCTTTCTGATATGCAAAAATGCATATTAGCCAACATTTTATTTTTCTTTTTATTTTACTCTTCTTTACATGCATAAGTATGTTAATTGAATTTATTGATTTTAGGCAGACCTCAGTCGTAGTGCACCAGACATCAAGAGTGCATCAGATGCCCTCGCTGAGACTACGGCTAGTTTCTCTGAGAATCAAGCTCAACACCAGGAGCAGGCGGAGAGTAGAATAAAACGCCGCTCTGAGTCGGAACCTAACCTAGTCAATGCAGTTGCAGTCGATGATGAATTGATTGAAGATGATGGTTGAATACATGACATTTTTCTGTAGATAGTTCGGATGGATTATTTGATTCCAGTTCTAGTTATTTCATAGTTGGTTGTGTAATACGTTTTATAATATATCTTTTTCTTTGTGATTGCGCTATAAACATTTATGTTTATATGAATTGTTGACGTTAAGAAATAAAAATCAGTTGCCTGTGCTGTTATTTATAATATAAAAAAAGTTTTAAGTTGGTCTGGAATAAACTACGTGAAATAAATTCAAAGGTACATTTTTTGGCAATATTTTTAATAATGCATCTTTTATCAAAAGTGTGAATATTTACTTCAGTAACTGTTTTTACATAACTATTTCAATAAGGACTATGCAAGACACACCGATGTCACAAAAACACGTTCACAGCACTATTGAGACAGAAATACGACTTCTTAGTTTCTTACCTTTTAAAGTTGGTGTAATATTTTTTTAAAGAAATAGTGCCAGTGTCAAACCAGGCATCTCGGAAAATACTTTTGCTGTACTAATTTAATGATTGGGACTTACAATGCCTTAAAATGCTCGTTCATTATAATGCCTTGAATTTTAATTCAGTCTGAATAAAAATATTCAAAATAAAAGTTAAATAGGGGTATTTGCAGTATGTATGAAAATAAATAACTGATTAATGAATATTATGTTTTCAAGTTAAGAATAAAAATTAACGATGTCTAACTGTAATAAATTGGGTATAAATGTTTTTATTTAATAATTAAAATAAAAAATAATATTGTGTTTTAAAATTACCAGCAAGACACTGAAATGCACTATACAGTTAATTACTTCAAGTAATTGCGAGTAAGATTTCACAGGCATAAATCGAATTCTGTGAACAATATTTATTGGTCACTGTAGAATGACTAGGTGTATGAAAGAAATAGGACCTCTCCTTTTCAATTTCATTATGTTTTGACGCATTATAACTTCAAAGAATTTACATATCACATGACTTAGTGTTTCGACACCGTGCTTTGCATGAAAACAATGTCTTTTTTTTTGATAAAATGTCACAATTGTAGGTTTATGAAATTCATTTCCATTATAATTATTCATTTTTATCTATTTTTTTCAGTACCCAATTTCATGAACAGGAATCTTAAGATTAGTTTGATCTTAAGATATTTTCTTGCTCTTTAAGATTTTATTTTAATTTCATTTATCAATACAGCTGGATGTGCATTTCTTTTATACGCATCTTGATATGAAAAACTAAATTTTAATTTTCTTAGTAATACTGTTTTATATTAGCACTGATGATAGTACAAGTGTACTTTGTTTTTCATTCAAAAACAAAGTTTTTGGGCAAATAGTAGTAAATGCGAATGGTTGATATTAAGTGCCGAAATGAAGCCTTCATTGATGAATTTAAAATTGTACATGATGCTGCTAGTCTAATGCATATATTCCCTTATTGACTGTTTTTTTCATTTCTTATTTGAATTTTAGAATCTTACTCTTCCAACGCACTACGGTGGTTATGACAATTTCTCTTGACATTTCTAAATAAACTTATTTTTCCCTTATAATTATACTATGATTTATAGCACATGATATAAATTGTCTTTGGTTTATTAATTTATTCTATTTCTGCAGCAGCACTTATTATTAAAATATAAATCATTGAAGTATTAAAGAGTTGAGTGAAAGAATTTTTACCAAATTAATTACTTTTCTCAAAAAAGACAAGAGGCAGGGGATTTTCTAAATTAATTAACGATTATTGAAAACAAATTTATATTTGCAAAGACGTGAAGACCTCGAAAAGGAAAGATCTATGTTTGTTGGGTGAAAACTTGTTAAAATCACACTATAAATGATGTTTAGGTAGAACTTTAAGAATTCAACTGCGAATATTTAATTGTGTAAACTTTATATTTTCAAGATATAACACGTTTACTACCAATAAAAATGTTTATAACTACTTAATGTGCCATTTCAGGAAAGTAATGATTAAGAATTATTTATATACGTGACAAAAATATTAATCTAATTTTCATGGAAAATATTTTCCTTCTGCTGGAAAGCATAATTATACACACTCAAGTATTTGGTGTGTCTAATGAACAAAAGCAATTATGCTCTTTATTCGCACGCGTGTCTACGCAAGTGAATTAGAAAAGATTAAAGTAGAATGCTATTTACGTGCAGTGTGGGTTGTGACGAGTTTAATTTCTACTCGTGACGCATTGCTGTCACTGTTTTGATTGAGATGATTTGCGCCTCATGTATTTCAGCAACTGCAAGGCTTCGACTCGATTTGTGTGCCTAGTTACAGGTGATCTGAATAATTTTCAGTCATAAGTGATGCAACAAGTTTGTGCATCTTTCTTTGAGCGATTCTTTACATTTTTTGGGCATAAAGGTTATCAAGGCAAGGTAAAAAATTACAAATTTGAGGAACCAGCTGCTAAACACGTTTTTTATAAGGGGTCACCAAAAATGTATCTTACTCAGCTATGTACCATCAGCGTACCAACGTTTTATCGTTATATGCGTGCATGCAGTCGGGCCCCGACTCTGATTCTCGAATGTAAGCACATGTGTAGACGGCAGTTTTATGTGAGAAAAAAAAATTTACATCATTTAACTATAGTAGTGACATGTTACTTTTGCACAAATAAAATTGTAATAAAATTATAACACTTAACAACTACTCGATAAAAGTACTTATGAATATTTAATTAATAATAATAGATTGTTAAAGAAGTCATTGTGTTCCAGTTTATTTTTGGTGTGTGGAAAAGACTCATTTCGATCTAAATAAATTTAGTATAATTTATAGATAGAAATCCTCGGGTATTCAAATTTTGTTTTCCGGTTAGCCTAGCCACAGTATAGTTAATAATTTAATTTTTTAAGCTCCTGTTTCAGGATTTTCCATTTGACAGTATAAGGAATTATTAATAATAACAAGTATATTAATGTTATTTTATCAACAGTGTTACAGATTAGCATTGCTGACGTAATACTAATTAGTTAATTGTTATAATGTAAAAACTATTTATTAAATATATCCATTCGAACATAATTGTATATAATTTTATCTTTAGTCCGTCCAACATATCTTGGTGCAATGACTGGTTAACTGCGATAATTATATGTAATCATTAGTTTTAGCCAGCAATTTCTTCCTAGCGAAAAATGGTTATATTAAAGAAATTACTATTACATTAAACAATTTTATATCTCGGACCGCTTCTGTAGGAAAACAATATGGACACATAAGAATAATATTATATTTATAAAAAAAAAATTTTTTGAGGTCAAAAAATTGCACAATATTATCTAGCTTTTCCTCAAAATTTTTTTTAATGTTGCGACAATTCTGCCTTTTCTTTTTTTTCTCAGTGATGTAAAGCAAACTCACAGTCAGTACGTTATTATTTTAAAAGTAACATTAACATAGACCCAGTGAGTCTTGGACTCACTGGGTCTATGAAGTAAATCGAAAGAATTATTTCTTTTGCTTAACATTTTGACGTAATACTGTGATATTATAGAGTCCATATGGTAACTAAGACACAGAGTTATACTCTATTAAAAGACTCCGTAATATCGGCTCAGTAGATCTCAAATTTAAGTGAATACACATGATGAAAGAAAAATTGTATATATGTTTATAACCATATTATTGTTTCGCTGAAATTATAAAATTGGAATTATAGGCACTTTTATAATTTTATTATTATAAGGCATATACTTTTAATTAAATGATTGTCTGTAACATAAAATTATGGGCTGGATAATATGTTAGCGGAGGTTAAACTTAGGAATGCTAATTTAAAATTGGCTTATGGTGTCATTATTCCTAATTTAAATTAGCTTAACATTAAAAGTGTTTTTTATAAGTGAATAATTTTACTTTTTTATTATTGACAATAAAATATTGATAAAAATCCTCGCTTGTTTACAAAGTTATTGCTTTCTTTAGAACCTAAAATTTTTAATTGTTATGTAATAATGAAATTTTGGTTTGTTATATAATAAATAATCAAACTTAATCCTTTCTAGTCACAGTCTTCGAATCTCTCGGTACGGCTTGTTTACCACTTAAATTGCTTTTAAATATTCAACTCTGTTTTAGTTTAATTAAAACTAATTTTATTCACTGTAACATTTTATGTTTACATTGACTATATTTTTAAATAATATGTTATATAAATTATGTTATGAGACGATGATGCTGTGAGTGGTAACAATATAAAACGATACAAAAATGAAATGTTAAATTTGTTATAAAATAAAGCAATAAATTTATTGACTTTTCAAAGAATAAATAATAAGTTGCACTAACCTAAATGACACATTTGCCTGGAAGCACTACGGCTAAAGGGTTAATTTATCCAATCCCTTGTTTGCTAACCAACTGAGTAGTTTATTGTAAAATTAATCAGAGTTGTTAGAGTATAAAGTTTTGTTGCCTTATTTAACTTTAATATTGATATAATAGTAGGAATCACGGTGGTGGCGTGGTCGCCACCATGGTGTGTTGCGTTGATTACACAGTGCTTAGCGGGGTCTAGGGTTAAATTCTCGGCAGCTCGTCTCTTGGACTTGGCACTGCTTGAAGCGGGGCTAGTAGTTGTGTGTATAATCACATAGCTAAATGTCACAGATCAGTGATAGGAAGCAACGCCACTAGTGCAAAAAGTTATGCATTGTGATCGCCAACCTGCCTGCCCAGCACAGTAATTATAGGTATTACTACCAATTATACATGCATTTGAGGGTCCTATGTCCAGCAGAGGACTTGAGACAGACTTTTGATGATGTTGATAAATAGGATTGAATGTGGAAATAATTGAAGTAACTTTATGAATCTAGCCATAAATTTGAGTTTTTTCTTTGTTACAAAAGGCTGTATTTTAATGGACATGTATGTTTATATGTCTAGCTTAGTAAAGTCATTAAAGTATGATGAGTATTAATTACTGCACACTAAATTACAAAAGTTTTATGGACTTTGCTTAGTTTCGCTCACATCAATAATTCCCCATGTTAGTCAGTGTTACACAATATTAATTTCCTACTGGTCTTCTTCTTTCATCCCTAGCTGGTGACTGGCAAAGGAAGCCAGTTCCTTAGCCAGTATGTTACCATACATGCTGCGTGGCTTAGAATCGCGTTGACTACCTTCTTCGTTTTGACTTTTTTCAGAGTTAAATGTTGGTTCTAGAAATCTTTGCTAATGTGACTATCCATGTCTTTTTTGATGCTGTTTCTTGAACTATCTAGGCAGTCGGTCTTTCTTGCCAGAGAAGCTTGAGCAGTAGATGATCTGGTTTCATTCGATGAACATATCCAATTCAACAAAGTCGCCCTCTTTGGATTAGTTGTGGGATTGTTGACTGATTCTCACAAGCCACCCAAATTTTTTTGTTTCTGGTGCAGTCACATCGCAACACTGCCAGTATTTGTTGAAGGCAATGCATTTGAAAGACCTCGAATTTTGCCAAATCCAACTTTAACAATGTCCAGGTTTCAGATTTGTAAAGGATAGGTGGAACAGCTACGCTCACTTCTAGGTGGACCTTTTGAGTGAGGCAAAGGCTGTGCTGTGGATCTCGTTCGTAGAAACCACTTTCTTCACCTGCCCCAAGGATCTGAGCTATTTGAATTCCCGGACTTGCTCCCATTGGGTTCCTTTGAGATGGATAATTGTGACCCGTTTGTTCCTCGAAGTGATCTGCGTGTCCGTGTAGATAACCTTTGTACAAACATTTTTTTGTAAAAAGTAATTATCCATTGCACAAAATCTTGCCATTGTTACAAAAGTTGTGCTTTAATGGACATGTAGGTTTATGTATGTAGTTTAATTAAGTAATTTTACATTAAACTATGACACGCTTGTTGACTTCGCTTAGTTTGTTAGTCATCAGTATTTAACCTTGCCAGCTAAAATCTTTTTGCTGATAACTCTTCCTTTGTTAGCATTTCATATAACCGTCAGTTTCTACAGAATCTTAACCTTTGTCTTGTATTTTTATGTCTCAAGTTTATAAGTCATAATATTTACGCTCACATATTTAACCATTTAATTTTTATGTTGTAAGTTGAGTATTTTATAACAATATTGTTTTAATTTATTGCCACATAGAGGATTTATAGAAAAAAATGCACTAAAATATGTCGATCGGACTATATCATTCGGTGTATGGTTTGCTTTGTATATACTAGAGTAATTTGTGTAATAAATGGTGAAATAAAAATGTTTTTTGTAAAAATCGAAATTGAAGGCTGAAATAAGCATGACCACAAAATATACCTATTTATTGTTTTTGATTGATTGCCTTGTATTAAATTTTAAGAAATATAGTGTTTTAAAAATATCAGTTTTTTTTTACTTCGAATTAAAAGAAAGTTTTCAATAAAATAATTATAAACTGTAGACTGAAGGGGATATATTCTGTTAAATAAGTTATGTGCCGGCAGCAAATTTTGTGAAATATTTTTCGTGATGGCGGGATCCTTGCAAGATGACAAATTAGTTTGTAAAGCACATCATCATTTTTGCTTGCCTAAATTTGATCAGAGATGACATGAAACTATAGATAACAGAGACAAAAAAATAAAGTCAATCTGAATTTACAGTTATACAAGACCAGGAACAGACACAGTTGCAAGGGTTTTTTATTGGCTATAGCCACATAGCATTCAGACTTAGTGTTCGGAATACAGGTTGCTATTGTAGTAGGTTTATTTTTCCTACATAGGCCAAGATCTTACTTTGTCTGTCTTTAAAAAAATGAAAACGACTAGTCACATATGATTCGAAATTGTGCCTTAGGTATTGTGTACACGTATCTAGAAATAAAAAACATAATTGTTGGGTAAAAATATTAACAAATGATCATTTATTAAATTTCTTATTTATATGTTAAGGAAAATTTAACTTTCTATACTTTTCCTATAACTTTTTATACTTTTCCTACATTTATCTTATACGCTAGGATAAAAAAGTGACCTTGGGGTTACATTTTCAATCAAGGAAAATATCTATAAAAATAGTTAAGTAACTCAACATAAACATTTTACTATTTATTTAAGAATATCAATGAGATCATTTTCTTTACTTAAAACATTACTATCCTGCAGATTGAGTTATTACATAATGTTTCTTATATCTCATGAGTTCACTCATTTAAGATTACACTATTATAAAAAAGATAGATATAAAAGAGTTTAAAAAAAAGTGAGAATCTTTGATGTCTGCATATTGAGATACAAGACAAATATTAAAGAATCTAAAAAATTAGAAGCAGGCATGTTGCAACCATTTGCTTTCGAATTTGTGGACTTTTTTTCTCAAACAAAGATTGAATGTATCAAACTGCTGAATGTGAGCTCTTTCTCAAATAATTTAATAGTTTAAGAAACTAAAAAAAACACGCTTTTACAAAATACTGCACTAAAAAGCAAAAACATAATTATTGAACCTGTTTACTCAGTGAAGAATATAGTGTAAGTCATGTTTGTTATAGAGTATATTATTTGAGTGTAAAAGCGTGTAAAAGTTGGGCGTTTTGTTTTGATATCTAAATAAAATATTCAGCATTTTTATTCACTTAATATTAATTTGAAAAGTAAAATCATTTATATTTGAGAAAAAGCAACCGACGCTTTTACACTCAAATATAATATTCAATAATAAATATGGTTTACACTAAAGTCCTTACTCGTAGATAGAAAAAACAGGTTCGATAATTATTTTTTACTTTTTAGTGTTTTTTTAAGTTTTTTTAAAGTATTATTTATTTTTACCTTTTTTAGTCTTTTAATTATGTATTTTTTTTTGATTTCATGAAGTTATTGTATTGTCATCGGTTCAAGCAATTATTGTATTGTCATCGGTGTGGTCGGCAAGTGTGCAAAATTTTATATAAATCGGACATCCAGAAGTGGGTGAAAATATAATTGAATGATTCCATTATATTCTATTTAGTCTTTTTTTTTTATTCTTAAATTTTTTTTATTTTATGAAATTATTGTATAGCCATTGGTTCTTGATATGTTTGCAAAATTTTAAATAGTTTGGACATCTGGAAGTGGGTGAAAGTTTAGTTTAAAAATGCCGTTATCTTTTTTGTTTTAAATTAAATTTTTCTTTACTTTATGAAATTATTTATTTGTCATCAGTTCTTAATACGTATGCAAAATTTTAAATAATTCGAACTTCAGGAAGTGGGTGAAAATTTAATTTAAAAATTCCGTTATTTTTTAGTCTATTTGTTTTAAGACTAAAAATTTTTTGACGTTGATGCATTAAACCGTGATCAAGGGACCACATCACATGTATTGCCTTATTTTGAACTTGTTAATCAAGGATCTTTACTACAAAAATCATTGACTTCAACCGAAAGGAGGCAGCATGATACACATTCAAGTTTCTCAAACAATAATGAGTGTAATATTTTTGGGAATCTAACAGCGAAGAAGCTGCATACAGTGTGTAGACTCTCAGTGGATAAGAGGGACTCATTAGTGATTAAAATTAAAGAGTAAATTTATGTAGAATCCCAAGATCAAAACAGACCAAATTCATCATCATTATCTCATCCGTATACAAGTACACCATTCTTTACTTTTCAGTCATTTTCAATTACAGTAGCATGCCTTTTCATCTACAACAGCAAAAGCCGAGATCTGTAATCACGGAACCAGTTATAACAAAAAATTCAATGCAACAAACTAAATATGCAAATGCTTATTGACCCAATATAATTTATGTGAGTCCAGCAGAAGAATTACAAGAGTTTATCATTACTGTCCCAATACCGAAGAAATAATTGCAGTCGCAATTGCAGTTTATAGGGTCTTAAGAGCTAAAAGCGTAAGCGTCTTTGATTAAAAAAACGGTTGAGACAACTTTATCAGTATTTTATTACCTTAACCTAATCCTTTAGAACCTGGTAAGCAGCAGTGCAGACTTCTTGTACAATTTTCAAGATGATTTCACTTGGCATCTTAAAGAGAAAATGTGGGCTCCGGCAGCTATCTCCAGAGGCCAGAAACCGTAATGCTACTACCAGTCTATATTTTGATGGTATAAAATCTCTCCATTTAGTGTATTTCTTTGATATTATTGAATCAATTTTTTGTAATAAGACCTTAAGGTCTGTGAATGGTATTCTGCAGATTACTCCTAACCCCTAGAATGAAGTATGAAATGCTCTTACCCCTAGAATGACGTATGAAATTCATTCTAGGGTTCTGCCAAAATTTCTTGAAATCTTTCGTTCTCTGAAAACAGCTTCTAGCTTGATTTTCTGTCAATAATGATATTTTTATTTACTTACTTAGGTCCATTTTTTTGAATTCTTAACATCCAAGAACGTCTTCTCTTCCTTCTCTTTAACAGGTTTGGTATTTATGTATAAGTACATAGTATGTATTGGTAACATGCATTCAGGAAATAATAACCTCTTGCCGTAAACACGTCCGTCGCTTACTGCGTTCACTAATTATGAATAAGCAAATATAAACACATTTGCTGCTTAGCTTCCATGTGTGGATGGTATGTATGTGATTATTTGTGGTTTGCACGAATATTTCACCAAACACGGAGAATACGCTACGCGAGCACACAACGCCGAGTGAAGTGCCAGCATTAAGAAGTTATCATGTTGATGCCGATTAATAACATGTAGAATTTTTTCCCTCCTCTTGTCTACGTTCCTGGTCGGTGTGAGTTAAAGTTGACAACACTGGCTATGTCATGTTGCCTTTAAGGACATACAAAAATTAATTATATAGACTCAGCGAGTCACGAAATTTCAATTAAAGGATTAATAATCAAGGTTCAATAACACAGATTTTATTTTGCGTTTCGATTTTGAAAAAAATGAAAAAGTATATTTTAATGAAAATCTGTCTAAAAAATGTGACTATTATCTTCTTTTTGTCGCCTTGTTTTTACCGCAAAAACTTATTTTGTGCATGCTTCTGTGAATATTTTTAAATTATTAAAAGCTGTAAAACGCTGGTTTCGAAAGAAATTGCGATTTAAATTTGAAAAAGGGCCTCTTATAATTTTTTAGAGATTTAGTTAATAGTTGATCCGTTTAACGGAGCTAATTACTCGTTTTTGAGCCTAATTCGTCCGAAGAAAATAGTAGAATTATGATTTAATGGATAAATAAAATAACTTTAAATACTTTTAAGGGGAAAAAATGACGCTTTCGAGTCAAAATAAAAAATGTTACTGCTATTCATTCAATTGAAACAAAATGAACATTCTTAATGGTTCATAAAATACGTTTGTACTTTAGAGAATAAATCATTTTTTATCTTAAATTACAGAGATATTGTAAAATAAGCGCAAATACAAGCTTCATCACGAGTGACAATACACACTTTTTTCGGTGCCTTAGTTTTTATGAGTTCATGCATATCGCATTAATTTTATTCTTTTGATTGGTTAATGATGTCCATTTTTATTTTCCAGTGATTTCTGAAGCAGTAATGCAATATAAAAAACACGAAAAGAAAAAAAAATCTGTGCGTGTGGTATCCGTCCTATAGTTTAACGTCTAAACCGATAGATTGTATTCTATTAAATTTGATATTTTGGAGTTTTTCATCAATACATAGAATTTTTTTTTCATTTCCGGTGCCTGCTTTAATCGATTTCCTTCAAATTGTCTATATTATTAATTTTCAAGCGGTTGCGCGGTCATTTGAAACTGAAGCAGTCGCGCGTAGTCGTCCTTTTTGAGTTTTAGATAATATAAAATACATATAAATAAATAAATAAAAAACACAAAAATTTGTGTAAAGTTCCAGTCCAGTTTGTAAAGTTCCAGTTGACCATTGTCGAGTTCCGAACGATGCTTGGACCTCGATAGTTTCAGTTGTTTTGCAGTCACGTGCTCTCCCGTGTTTGCAAAGTTGTTTTGTAGTCACGAGCTCTACCGTGTCTGCCGTGTCATTAAGCCTTTTCTTGAGTTCGTTGGTATGTTTGAACACCTGTTCATTTTGACTACTTGTGAGTAATTCGCTAGCGAAAAAGGCAGGCGTTAAATTTTCGACAACAGATGCTAATATTCGATTTGGGGTCGGAGCCGCAACTGAAACAGAAGCTACCTGTGCACGTACGACACGCTCGGGAAAGGGGTGGTAATAATACATCATTAGTTTTCGCGGTAAAAATCTGAATAGGATACCCCATGTACCCCTCATATAAAACTGACGCAAATAGCGCATGCGTACAGCGTAGAACGTACTTTATGATCGATTATGAGATCAACAGCAATAGAAAACAATATGTTTTCATTTTTATTTTTTAGCTCTCAATCCATAAATAATTCTACTTACTAAATATGAACTTTACTTTTTAACTTCGGATTGATATTTAGAGGTTGTTCCTGACTGAAAGTTTTGAAAATTATCTGCAAAAACGCGCTTTTTGCGATGTTGGATATGATTTACTTTTAATATCTTCAATGACGGTATTTAGCTATTAACACGTACAATTTAGCGTTTGCATGCCCCGTCCGTACTTCACTACCTCTGTTGTCACCACAATACCAATAAACGTAAATAATCCATTACTCTTTATCTAGTGACGTAATCATTGCAGCCTAAAGCGGTTGTGTTCGCCTGTGAGTGTGGTTTACTTTCAGTTTTTTTGTTTATTGGTGTAATTTTATTCCTATAATAACTTGAAATATTATAGCAAAAATAAAAAGAACTGAAATATGGTTAATTGGTCACACTTGCTCAGAATTAGTGCAAACAAAATAACATTCAGTGAAAGAAGTGGTGAGTTTATTTTTTCATTATGAAAATCTAATGAACGAAGTAATTAGAGAATCGGCGTCATTAACTGTCGGTGATGTGATGGCATGATGGTATGAAGCAAACATTTTCATCAAAGAAAAGCAACATGTCATCACAAAAATACCCAAATATTTCAATGGCAGAATTTGAAAAAAATAAAGAAAATAAAATGCTCAGCAGCAATCAAAGAAAAAGAAAACAAGTGGCAATCAAATTTAAATGTTCTATTTGATATAACTCACTCTAAGGCTCTAAATATGAAGACCATTGACGAAGATAAGTAATTTCTGTTAAATCAAAGGGAAATGAGCCGTCCAGGACGAATTGGTAACATCGACAAACAGTATGCAAGAAAACTTGAGAAGAAATTAGAAAAAGAAGCTAAGTTGGAAAAAATGAAAGAAAAGGAAAAAGAAGCAACAAAAAGACTAACTAAGAAATGCAATTTATTATCTTCAGCTACTTCTTCTGTAGAGGATGGAAGTGATAGTGCCATGAGTCAAAGTCGTCCTAATTCTTCTCAGCCATGAGCCTCTGCAAGCAAAGATCATCACCGCGGAAATGAGGTCGAAAAACAATCCTAGATTCTAATTTAGCAACTAGTCTTCATGTAGCTAAATTGTGTGATCGATAAGCAACTGTTGTTTTGGCCTATACACTCAAAAGTCTGGGCTGTAATGTGTCACAATATAAAGTGAGCTATTCTTATACACGTCGTCAAGGAATGGATATTAGAAAGCAGCTTGCTGAATTTATAAAAGCTGATTTTCAACCCCTAACTACCTTACTGTGCACTGGCTTGGAAAGACGCTCGAGGACATAACGCAATATGAAATAGTAGATTGTCTACCAACTTTGGTATCTGGAAAAGAAGTAGACCAGCCTTTGACCGTTGTCAAGTTCCAGTTGGCAAAGGGGAAGCCATGGCGTCTATTATTTTCGAGACAGTTTTATTGTGGGGATTATACGTTAAAATGTATGTGCTTTGATACATCATCTAATAAAGGGTGAATAAACGGAGCCTGTTTTGAATGAATTGATTTGGCTTGCATGTCGGCATCACACATCGAAATCGTACTTAAATTTGTTAAAGTATCAGTTATTGGAACTTCCAGAGGTTCTGAAATGATGATTTTTAAAATATTTAAGAGCTATTGGACAAAAAATAATCAGGAAGACTTCAAAACTGCCATATATGAACCATATACTTGGAGTTGCGTTCAAACTGTCGCGACAGATAAAAGTGCTTTTGCTCAGAATTAAATACAACAATTTCAGCCTCGTTATGATTACAAGGAGCTCCTTCATTTGATCATTATCTTTTTGGGAGAAATTCCTGAAAGCAGTATCTCATTCAAAACCCCTGTTGGAATGCACCATGCACATTGGATGGCAAAAGATATAAATGTATTGAAAATGTTTCTGCTTAAGCTCCAGCTAAAATAACTATCATAGAAGCTAAGGCCATTACAAACATCTGCATATATGTTGTACTCGTTTACGCAAAATACTGATTTACTGCATCAGTGGCTTATATTAGCAAGAAGCAGTTTTAATGATGTTAGTTAAGAATTATATATAGAAAAAATCCCAACGTCAAAAAGGCTAATTTTATATAACAACAATTTTTTTTTTTTATTAGAAATGGAAGAAGTTTGATCGTTGTTATTTAGTATTTTCACTCATAAAACTGTGTTCAGATTGTAATAAATTATTATTTAAAAATTTATGTTTTTTTTTATTTTGCAAATTTCAAAAGTCGCTAGCGATCCTTAAATATCAATTAAAAATTTATAAAGCTTGATCTGTTTTCAAGTGGGATAGATCAATTTTACGGGTTGAGAATATAAAAAATAAATGTTTTTGGTCTTGTTTGATTTCAAAAATGTACTTTTCAGGATTTTATTATTTTCGTCATCCAAATTTAATTGTTTATGCTCAAAAAAAAATGTACCACTCAGAACTGGCAAACCATTAGAAAAACTGGCACATGTAACTCAAAAATTACAGTAACAAAAATCTTCCTGCCTTTAACCACAACAGAAGATATTAGCTCTTAACCAAAAAAGACGCCCATTACGAGATAATTACGTTATTGTTGAATTTTCATGTTAATATATTCTTTTATTTTATTTCCTGGAAATTATTAAATACTCCTAAAACAATAAAAAAACTAAAGGTTAAAAAAATTAACAGTTTTTAAAAAATACAGTTATTATTGGTAGATTTTGAAATTCAGAAGTTTTTACAATAGCAAGCGAAATTTTTGTACTTTATTTTTTTAACTTTACCATCATTTGAATTTCAGCCTTTTACTTTTAAGAATAAAAATTGTCATATTGTTTTGTAAGCCATGGACTTTTTATGACATAAACAATTTATAAATTTAAAAAAATAATTCTATATGATCTTGTCGCCTTATTTCGACAAATTACAAAATTCAAAATATTTTTTAAACTGCTTATAAACAGATAATACGTATGTATCGTTCTTATTCGTAGATTTCCTCCTAACGTGGCGCCATTTAAAAGAAAATATAAAAAAGAACAATTTTTGCTAATTTTTTTTAATATTTTGGCTTACAAAACAATATGACAATTTTTATTCTTAAAAGTAAAAGGCAGAAATTCAAATGATGGTGAAGTCATAAATAAAATTGTTTCAAACCTTAAATTACTTTTATTATTATAATGTTGCACGCATATTAGTCAATTGCAGGTAGTTTGAACATTTATTATAATGAAAAATAAATTTTTTTTAACCTTAAATTACTTTTATCGTTTTTCAGGAATATTTAATAGTTTCCTTAAAAAAAAAGAAAAATAAATTTACACGAAATTCAAAAATATGGTAAATCTCATAATTGGTGCCTTCTGTGGTTAAGTGGGAATATCTTTTTTTTTAGTTAAAAACAATAAGATTTTTATTACTTTATTACTATAATTTTTGCAATACGTGTATCAGTTTTTTAAACGGTTTGCCAGTTCTGAGTAGAATATTTTTTGCAGTCAAAGTTGGGTGAGGAAAATTACGTAATCCTAAAAAGTAAATTTTTGTATGCTTTATTGAAAGAATCATATTATTTGTTATAAAATGTTTCAATTAATTCAAATGGTCTATAGCTGACTTAATTTTAAGTCGAGGTACCGAAAAGACCGATCCAGAATAGTGATTTAAAAAATTTTAAAAAGCGTCTATATCTCAAAAACTAAGATATTGTATGTAACTATATCAGGTCAAATTTTGTTAATATATCTTCTTATACCTTTTCGGTTAGCCCATGACTTACAGAACATTTGTATATTCAGACATATATACACACACACACACATGCACACACACATACACACACACACACACCCACACCCACACCCATACACACACATACACACGCACATACACACCCGCACACACACACACACCCACACACACATACATACACACACATATATACATATGAATACAATATATACAATCGTAATGAATATTACATCTCATACCTTGGTGAAAATCGTTAAAACGAATCGTGAACCTCATTAGGGGACACAAAAGCTATACTATTTTAATAAAATTTCTAAATATGGACAATTATAAAGTGTTTCAGAATAATGGGTGCCACACGCCACGGAATTATAATTAAACACTTTGCACCCGAACTAGCGTAGTTCGAAACACATTTTTAACATTACACTGAAGCTATCAAAACAAAAAGTGACACAGCCTGGCTGCACAGATTTTAATCGATGAGCCACACTAGGCTGATAATTTTAATTAAAAAAATTAAATATTTAACAAAAATCCGATACAATAAACGTACAGTGCGCAAGGTAGAATACTTCACCGAATTAAGGTTAAAGAATTTTATTAGTGACCGTCGTAAAGCTTGGGCGGTCGTACCACAATTTTTATCTTTTGTAATTTATCTCGATCTTGATACTATATATTAACAGTACTCTCTGTGTGGAGCACTTTAGAATAAGCTCAGTATAGGAGGCACTGCAATAATTTAAATAAGATATGACACAAACGGTAGCTAAGTATGAGGCGGTAATCGCAGATCTCCACGAACGAATGAGACTCACATTTAATACGAAAATAATAGCCCGTGAGATTATCCAGTACAGATAAGTTGTCGTTAGGGATGCGCATAGTGTTGCCATTGGCCATATGCCGATGTTGTTATCAATGGCATTTGCATTTTTAATGCGTCTGGTATCCGGCATGTTGGAGTTGTATTTTTAAGGGCGGGAATTCATGAAAGTTGCGCTCGCTATGTTAATTTTCACGGGTATCTACGTAATTTAAGGGCTACTGTTGTTTATTTTGGACCCTTGTGTATTTTTAAAAGTTCGGTTTGGAAAACACATGATACAATTTTTTAGTTGGATTTGGCGTCAGTTTTGAGTTGTGCCAACGTTAGAAATTCTGAAACTTTTGGTAAAACGTCTGAAGTCGTTTTGTTTGGGGATGTTCTTTAAGCAACTAGTGGTATGATTTGGAATAAATGATGATTTCCATTTAATTTTTTTTATAAAACTTTAATTAACGTTCATGTAATTTTTATATTTGTATAGTTTTACTGTTTAATTAATTTACTAGAGAAAAAAATCACATACACACAAATACACACACACACATACATACATATATATATATATATATATATATATGTAAATATATATGTAAATATATATATATATATATATATATATATATATATATAGTATATATATATATATATATATATATATATATAATTGTTCTCTTATACGTAATTAGATCTACGTTTCGAAAATTATGTATAAAAAATTATTATTTTTTTAAATATAAAGAAATTTAAATTAAAAAATTAGATTGATTTATAGAAATTAATTCGATTAACATGAATATAAATGAATTCTAAATGTTTTTATTATTTTGGGTGTAACTACGAGTGGTGTAACTCGTATATCGATACCTATTAATATTAATGAGCGCTACCCTAAAATGACTAATGGACTCGTTTCATTTAAATAGCTACTGCACTAATATTGACCAACGTAGGGTAGGTAAGGACGAATGTGTCGATCAAATCGATATTGAGTAATGAGCCGTTTGTTAGGTCTGTCCGTCATATATCGAGGTAAGCTAAATCATTAATATAATTTACGTGCTGTATTGATCTTTACCCAAATATGTATATATAATGTATATAAATTTAATTATGTTTCAATTAATTTATTGTTATGGTTTTATTTAAATCGAAGAAGTTAATGTAACAATAAACGTAAAAGAGATATTTTAATGTTTTCAATAAAGCTACTTAAACTATCTATGCAATGAACTTTAATTTTAATAGGAATAAAAATAAATTGTCTTTTGGAATTTATATCATGTACATATTTGCATTATCAACTAACAATGTTACTCGTTCTTCGCGTGGCAAAAGAGATTTATTACACATCCCTAGGTCTTAAACATCGAGGAAAAAGGGCTATATCTACACATCACTGGATCTTAGAGATCGTGGCAAAAGTTATATATTAATCATCTTAAGGCTACATTATACTACTATGGATCTTCAAATTGTCTCCCTCTGGGACGCATGCGGGAGGGTGCTCCCGCATGCGTCCCAGATAGGTAAGTCGAATAGATAGTAATGATCAGTGGCGGACTTATTACTTATTTATTTCCAAGCCAAAAATTATCGTTCGTCTTTACTTAGAAATCGTGAAGTTCTATTATTTTCAGAAAATTGAATTTATCAATTTGGAAATGTTCAGAAATAATCTACGTAAATCATGGAGAAGCTATGTCTGATGACATCAAAAGGTATATGACGATTTCCAGGTATTGTATGGACACGCTAAGGAAGATATGAAAGAACATAAATATCACCAAACCAGATTCGTTGGAGAATCTATTCGTTCTTTCCCCATTCTCCTCTAAGCCGCAGAGACATGGAGAGGAGAAGGGAGAGAAAAAAGATAGACGCCATGGAAATGTGGTATTCGAGAGGAATGTTTGAAATATCGTGGACTGTCTTCCGTACTAAAGCATCCACACTCCAAGAACTCGGTATTAGGCAGCGTTTGTCCAATGTTGTATAAACATGCATCATGAAATTCTACAGACACCTGTTGCGGCATAGCAACTATAATATTGAACGCTTGGGAGTGTAGGGCACAGCGGAAGGTGGGGGAGTACCGATGATATAGATAGATCAGGTCAAGGCACCCATGGACGCCACCCTATACGAATGCGTTTGGAGAGCAGCTACCAGAAAGGAATATCGACATATCTTGTAGCACGTCACTCAACACACTTGGCACGATGACCACGACCACTTTGTCAAAAGCGTAATGAGTAAAAAGAAGAAGTGTCCGTACATTAATTTTTTTTTGCAAAAAAGTGGCCGGTTGATGTTTTGACAGAAACCAAAATAATAATTTTTAGAACTTTTGTCTGTATAGTGGGAAACCGCCATTTATTAAAAGTAAAAAATATTGATTGGATTTTGAACGAGTTTACGCTGGTGGATGCTTTAAAGTTATAAAACAGGATATTATTTTGTTAGTAACTATGGGTAAAAACTAGTATTCTACATGAATTTAAGTAACTGCAATCTGACTCTAAATTAATCAGCTGATAAATAATTTACAATGATTAATAAAATTTTCAATTTTTAAGAAAAATGAACAGTGGAATTTTGGGACTAACTCTTTATGGCTAACGTAGAAATCTTATTATTTTGTAGTTATGGAGACGAAGAAAAATCTATTTGTATTTCTATCCTTTTCTCAACCTAATATTACGTCCTTATTTGTTATTCGCCACAAACTACAAAAAGCTTTTCAATATTGTAAATTTAAAATTTCCAATAGAATATTACTACACGTACACACAAAAATATTCAGACAAAATTATTAATATTATTATTGAAATGAAAATATGAAATATTCATAATATAAATAATATTTCTGGGATATTTTTTTGGGTAAACATTGTTTTCTCATTGTACCTTTGAGATTTATTTCTATAAGATGATTTTTGCTCATAATTTGTTGGCCTGGACCGTGCTCAGTCCGGTATAACGTTAAACCTCTCACCGGTGATAATCTGCTGTTGTTAACAAAATTAAATTAAAACATTTATTACAAATGTAAATGAAAACCGCAATATAGTGGGTAATTATTAAATTACACATTTATTATGGTTGCTTATAAAAGAAGAAAATGTCGTTGTCAATTGAGTAGTAATCTGTAATTAAAATTAGTTGCAGAGTTGAATAATTATGTAGATTTTTATTGCAGACTTTAAGCAAGTGTCTAAGAAAGAAAACTGTAAAGACTTATTAAATTCTACATAGTGGCTTCGTGTGATAAGCTCATATACACGGTTTCGTTACCATTTTATATTGTCTATAGATTAATTAAGTATTCATCGTTTTAGTCGTGTTCTGAGAAGAAACAAATAATACAATAAACAGATGAGTTATACCCAATAATTGATTATTTAGTTTTACTTTTACGGGCTTTAGGAATACATTAACAGATAAAACAACAATAAAGCAAAAGGTCAGTAGGAAATTAAAATCTTATTAATACCATAAACGAATAGTTATTTTCTTTATTGTTAAATTATCCCATAAAACAAAACATTTTAAATATATTTCAATGATTAACTTAGCGATGTCTAACCGAATAATGTAATTTTACTCTAATGTAATTAGATTTTCAGTTTCAGAAAGAAGAAAAGTTATATTTTCTATTTCAGAAACGAGAGATTAATAATCAGTCACGGGAAGTAGCGAGCTTCCAGAGTTGTGGTATTAAATTAAAATATGTTGCAGAAATTATTTTTTTGCTATTATAATGACTTCATGTTATTATTTCTATAATTTTTGATACAATTTATATATCCATATATTATTGCTTTCGGGTTATTTGCTCTGATTAGGCCGAGTAAGATTATTTTTTTGTATGCCTTTTTTAATAGACATTATTTCCGTCTATAATAATCTGCTTGTTTCTAAACAAGCGTTTTGTCCTTGACATCTTTCGCGTGGACTATTTTCACCCAGTTATTGGCGAGAGTGGGATACGTAGTCAACGGTATTGATGCTTAGCGTGTCAATATTTATTTTACTTATTTTTCAACTGTTCGACGTTCTATTAAGATATCTTTTAGACTAGTGGCAACTCTACATAAATTTGTACAGGATTTTTTTATGTAAAGACAATACAAAATAAACATACACTAAAATTGATCGACCAAAAATATTCCAAAAACGCTGAATACGTATGTGTAATCTTATTCTTTCTTAGGCTCTAAGAAATATAATAGCGACACCCTATTGAGTATTGTATGTTATAGTGGTCAAACGAATCAACATATCGACATTTACAAGATTTAAAAAACCATTGCGTTCTGTTTTCTGGTTTATCTATAATCTCTGAATTCATTGTTTCCACAGAAAACATAATTTTGAGAGTTCAAGGTAAAATGCTTTCTATATTGATAGATAAACTGGTACATAACGATTAGCTAAAAAATTAGTGAATAATTTTGATAGCGTCATCAATAAGTATTTAAGGTTTCTGTGTTAACGCATATATGCTTAGTGCGGACCTCATCATGCTTAGTTCTTAGGATCTAGCTTAGTACTTAGGGCCTTATGTAACGTAAAATGTGGAGTAAAGTTAGTGTAAAAGAAATAAGTTAGTATGGTTATTTAATAAAACTGATGTTATATAATCGTAAGAGATATATGTAGTAGTATAAATATAAAATTTGCAAGCAACTTCTAATCAGAACGTTTATTGAAAAGGATTTTTTGTATAAATAAATATTTTTACGCTGCAGAACACCCCTAAAAGAGAATTCTTTCTACGAGGTGTTTTTTTAAAATATATTAATAAGGAAACTTAAGGCAACAAGATATGACCAATTTACAAACGGTGCAGCTAGTAACATTATAGTGTTTATATATAACATATATTATGTAGATATGTTATATATAAACACAAATAATACGAAATTTCACACACACATTCAAAAATTGTAAATAATGCGGACACAAGAAGAAGCGACAAAATTTAGTTTGGCTGTGTTACAGTCGGACTACGAGTATATCGGTCAGTGTGGCAAATACAACTAAATACTAGTGTCTCACTATTGTTATCTCACTCTTTCCTTGTGGAAAATATGAAATATATAAATATAAATATTAAAGTGAAATATTATTTGTTTGCACTTACGAATGAAATTGTATGCCCAGGCTTTGGTCGTGTAACTAAATCATATTGTCATAAAGTAGGAAGGGATTATATATGTTTTTATAAAATAAGACAGTGACAACAGATAACCGCATACACCGGTGTGACATATTAAAATAAAAACTTGCCAAGAACGAGTAGAACTCACATAGCGAGGGTTCCGTACACATTTTGGCATACAGTATTTCTACTAAACTATTTACAAACATTAATTTTTCATAACTGAAATATATTGTAATTTATTATATATAATATAAAACTATATATAATCTACTATATATAATATAAAAATAATTTCATATGTTAGAAACATGGCGCATATTTCAAAATTAAAATATTTAGGATAGTTGCCATAGTTTTCTCGTAAACTTCTAGTCAGCTCAGTAGTTTTTGAAGTAAAGGGTTGGTATTCAATAATTTTGGATTATTTTTTTAGAATATCTTTTTAAATATATTCTAAAAAAATTATCTAATATTCTAAAAATTATCTAATTAATATGAAATTGTGACAAAATTTTGTATTTGTCATAACAAACCTTTTTACAAAATGAGATAATAATATTTTTTGAAGATCGTTATTTATCTCCGCTTTAGTTGTTCCCGTAATATAAATGGAATAATTTGTTTTTCAGTATCTAATTTGCCCACTATAAAATATCCAACTGAATATTTCTGAGTTTTAGCCATTGCAATATGTGCGGGTTAATACGTTTTATTATTGTGCCAAATATCAAGTTTCTTCGTCAAGGGGTTTTTGTGAAAAACATTCTATCACGGACACAATGACTGACTTATAAGTGTCTCATTTTTCTTTTCGAGCTATGGAATCTAAAAATAAACTTTTGATCATCATTTTTAGAATGTCATAACCACACATTCGTCACTGAGTGCAGCTATCACGTGCAACTATCATCTATCGATTTGGTTGCAAAAATATCTTCATCAACGCGAAAAACCTAATCTAAACTATATTCCATTAAAAAACTTAAATATTACCAAATAGTTGCAGTTGAAGCGAGAAGAATCTAAATTCTCAAAGCAAAGCAAAATGTAAACTGATTTGTTTGTGAAAACATTTCTCTCCCAATTCTTCGCTTATCAAAACTTGTTTAATTTTTTCTCCATTGACAAAACATATTTCGAATTAGAATTTTCAGACGCTGTACAATAGCAAAGTATCGGAATCGAGCAACACAATTTTACCCTTCTTTTTTAAAGCTAATTACTCGAACTTTAAACCTAGTATGTGCACGACGACTATGCGATGAAAATAATTGCAAGTTAAGTTCAGTGTGAAAATAATTGCAAGTTAACAACTTATAAATATCTCCAGTAATACCTGCGGCCGAGTAGGTGCTCGATGCCATGCGTCAAGATAATAGTTATGGAGAAACGTCAGGTCGACAGGGGGAGCAGTGAGCAGCAGATGGACTCGGCTGACGGACGAACATCTGGTACCGTTTAAAGTATATTTACGGCTATCTGATTCGGTTGCCAACAAATATTTATATATAGTAAAACTGTTTTTGTTCCGCTCGCAGTTTTGTCTAATTTAAATTGTGTTCCCTGCTTATCGAGATCATGGTTAAAGTGAGCAAAAGTGAGTTAGTTGCTTTACGTGCTGAAATTGCAAGAAACGTGTTGATTGGAGCTACATTGCTAAAGGTGTTTGATGATATATGTTAATCGTATAATAATAAGGTATAATAATCGAGTATGGCTGATAATTAATTTCTAATTTTAAGAAATAATTATATGATACAGAAAATATTTTGTATTTAGCGACTACGAAACTTTTTCCCGACCGACCAATCAGTTTACATTTTGCTTTGCTTTAAGAATTTAGATTATTCTTGCTTCAACTGCAACTATTTGATAATATTTAATTTTTTTAATGAAATGTAGTTTAAGTTTGGTATTTAGTTTTGATGAAGATATTTTTGCTACGAAATCGATAGATGATAGCTGCACATGATAGCTGCACTCAGTGTGTGTTTATGACGTTCTGAAACTGATGATTAAAATCTCATTTTTAGATTCCATAGCTTGAAAGGAAAAATGGGACATTTATAAATCTGTCATTATGTCCGTGATAGAATGTTTTTCACAGAAACCCTTTGACGTAGAAACTTGATATTTGGCACAATAATAAAACGTATTAACCCGCACATATTGCAATAGCAAAAACTCAGAAATATTCGGTTGGATATTTTATAGAGGGCAAATTAGGTACTGAAAAAAAATTTATTCCATTTGTATTACGGGTTTCCTTTTAGTTTCATTCCAGTAACGGTTTTTAGACAAATAGTAAAATTAGACTTCAAGTTAAAACCATAGAAAATATTCTTGAAATGTTATTCAGTTTAAAAAAAAAGAAAATTTTGATACTTTTTCAAAATTCCCATACGTAAATATAAATTAATATTACAGGGCGTAAAATAAAACCAAGAAATTTTTCTTAATAACAGGTGTTTTTAGAGGTATACAACGTTAAAATGAAAAAAAATATATAAAGATCATAATAATGGCCCTGGTATTGGCTTTATCGAAAAGGTAATTATGTGCCATTTGTGTTCAAATTCCTCGAACGGGGTCGAATGAAGCACAATCTGGAAGTCCAATTCCCAATCACTTTTTCGAGCAGTTCGTTATAGGTAATAATGCATCGATTGTTATCCTCCAAGTGGTCCAATGTGTGTGATTTATCGGCATAGACTAGCGACTTCACATATCCCTACAGAAAGTAATCCATAAATTAGTATCACGCGATCGTGGTTACCAATTCACAAGGGTATTACGTGAAATTATGCTCTCATCGAATATTTCCTGCAATAAATCGATTGTATTACGTCTCTATGGCATGTCGCACTGGCTTGTTGAAACCAAAGCTTTTCGATATTAATGCTATTAAATTGGAGAACGAAAAAATCAGTAATAATGAATCCGAGGCCCTCTCCATTGGGTGTAACGTTCTCGCCGGCATCACTTTTGAACAAATATGGGTCAATGTTTCCATCAGTCCATAAAGCACCAAACACCAAACAGTAACTTCTTGTAGATGTAACGGCATCTCGATAATGGCACATGAATTTTCTTCACTCCAAATCCGGCAACATTGTTTATTAATACAGCCATTCGACCAAGAATGAGCCTCATAGTTGGTATCTCTAAAAACACCCGTTACTTTATTAAATATAAATTTGCGTTAAAAAGATTTTAAATTATAACTTTTACAACACACGTAAACGTTTACATGGTAACAGTTCGTGTGACAGTTGCCGTTGTGGCATCTGTTGTGGCAGTGTACTAGATCAAACAGATATTCCCTATCTTTGCTTTTGTAGTATTGCAATGTAATCATTTGTTTAAAAATAACAGAAAATGTAAAAATAATTTCATATATTAGTTAAAATAAAATATTAAAAAAATGCACTTTGCTACAAACAAATTAAAACATGATGTGGCTAGGAAAATTATATCTGATTAGGTTCACTTTTTAATATTGAGTGCGTGCTATTCCATGGCAGTCAGATCAACTATTTAGTTAAATCAGGTGGCAGTCAGTCAGTGACAGTTACTGTCACAAAGTATACATGGTGACAGTCGGTGGCCGTGATAGTGATAGGCAATACCACGACGGCAACGGTCGTTCTAACTCTTATAATATAAACGCCGTTTAGATAAAATTCAAAGCGACATATCCTCTAGTCTTTTATCAATTCAGCCGTCAGCAAGCGGTTAGGTGTCGCGGGCCTAATGAAGCGGGCGCGGTTATGAAATTGCCCGCGTTCGTAGTCTAATTACTTTTATCAATTTATATTTATGAAAAAGCGGCTCGACCGGCATAACCCGTCCCGTGATTGTAAGTACAGCTATCTCGCGGGGTGCTATTTGTTTTGCGATTCCCACGCCTCGGAGCAGATAAAGCCAGGTAGCAATTAGCGTGGTAGCGACGACCTGACAGGAGAAGCTGGGTGCTGTGACAGCCGGTTTGAAATTTGGTATCGGTAGTAAGAGGTGGTGCAATGATAGTTCTATTGTTGAGAAATGTAATTAAAAATCACAAAATAATCGTCAACATTCTCGGTGGAGGCATTTCGTGTTGGGAGAGTTTTTAAAAGGTTTATGTCTAGTGCCTAGGAATTAAGTAATTGTCTTTAATTTGATAGTAAAATATTTATCAATGGACAAACGTTAAGACATAACTTGTGAATCAATTTCATTTTTAAAAAATTGTGAATAATTTATGAAAAGATGCCCATGAGAGGAAACTTTATTCAAGTTTGAGTCTGAATTTAGCTGGCCGAAAAATTTCAATCACAAGTTGAATATTGAAAATAATAGATTTAAAACGTGCGATTACTTTAATGGCGGTATCCTAAATTATTACTCAAATCGGAAAAAGGCGAAGACAGATTAATTCGATACTACCTAAAACGTAGAGTAACTACTCTTATAAAGAGCGGACTTATATTGGTCGAACAGAAAGTTCCGAAACACTTTTTCGTGATTATTCTAAAACTTACTCGAATGTTCGGGAATGTTCCATCCTTCTGCCATATACGTGGCTTTAGCTTGCGAGTTCAATCAGTATATTTTAATCGTTGACACGACAAACGTGTTCCGTAAAATAAATATTTCTCGTGAATCACATGATTTCACGTGAATCATATGACAGGTACATATTTTTATAAGTTATAATTTAGCCTTAGTATATTTCCATGAATGTGCTATGAATGAAAAAGAATGAAGGTGTTATGTTTGAGTGCTTGTATATGTATGTGATCTCTAGAGTATCGTCTCCGGGAAACCACATGAAGGCTAATTTAATAATCGTATCATCAAAAAATCAAATATTAATGAATTAATTTACGTCTAATCGTAAATAAATGACAATTTGTCCAATCAAAATTAGGTCGTCGAGTAGTGAAAAGCCGTGGGATATTGAATATTTTTTTATAACTCAATAAAATATGGTTGCAATGAATAGAGATTATGGGTGTGTAAAGCTAAAGGGTCGGAGAGCAGGAGTATTCACAGTAAGAAAGGATTTAAAATTTCTCGCTTTCAATTTCGTAAAAGTAACGTTTGTCGTGTATTGGCAGAAGAGGACACGTGCAGAAGAAAATGTCATTTATAATTTTTTCGATCGAAAATCACTGTATTGTAATTTAATAAATAGCGAAATAATTATTTATATAATCTATAAATAGATAGATATGAGGTTTATTTATAGATACGACGGGATGCGATTGCGTGGGCGGCGTTCCGGGAGAGGGCGGGCTGTGCGGCGCGCGCTATTGATCGGCCAAGTGCAAGGTCGGCCGCGCCTCGCTGCATCCTGTCCATTCATGAATCGGCGCTGGCCACTGTGCGCGTGAAGTGTGCCGTATTGTTATTGTTTCAGTGAACGGGGTAACAATTGTAACCGAAAGTTCTAAAGGCCAATGTAAAAGTTTATATCCTGAATCTGTCTAAATATATATGTTTCTAAATAGTGACGATGAAAGACAGCATTTAGCTTTTTTGTTTTAAGGTCTTCAGACACCTGATTTGTCCTGGTCTTGACTACAGAGTGGCTTATTACTGACAAATATTTTATTAAGTATTATTAAAAGATGTCATTTTTATTAGCACTATGTTTATTTTGTTTGTTTGGTTGTGTAATTAACTGTCTCAATCGAAATAATAATAGAATGTCGTTTTCCTGAGTCTTATAGATGAGTTTACATTTTTACGATTTTTTTCTTCTTCTAAATTGTTTTATTTCTGTTTTGTGCAATGAGACAAAATAATTTTGCTATGAAACATATTTTATCCAGCAGGTCTAAAATAGAAAAGTACAGATTTGAAGAAGTTAGAAAAGTGTACGCAGCAGCTGTAAGCATATTGATTGCGATTGAACGTTACATTGATTGCGATTGAATGTGTACATTTATGTGGTTCCGTGTCAGAAAAGGTAAAATTGAAATGACTATACTGAGGCTCCATTCTCTTATTGTGTGTCTGTAAGCTTTATCAGTTTAAATCTGAAGAGACAAAAATTGAAATAAAAAAATTTTAAAATACCTAGTTTAAAAATATAAATCACAATTTTATTGGCTGATAATTGTGAGCTAGTAAATTTGACCACGTTGATTGATGATTTCATAAATTCCCTCGTTTGCAATCAGAACAACCGATGAGGGGAGAACGAATTTTTATAATTTTCTCGTATTCGTTTGCTCGATCATCGCGATTGATACTGCCAACGTACCCTTACACAATTTTATCAATATCAAATTTTATTATATTTATCAAATTTTTAACGAAGAATATATGATGATTTATCACGTGACTAAACGTAAAGAATGATATAAAAAGGAAAAAATGAATATTTGTCTGAACAATTTAATGTTCTGGCAATAAATAAGTTTGCTGTTTTGTCAGCCTCCTAAGCTAGGGATGGAGGGATCAAGCCTCACTAGGGGTACAAATTTGGTTCAATTTTTTTAACAGTTTTTATGTGAGAAAATCAGAACTCTATTTTAATTAATTAACGAAGCAGCGTTGACTAAATGATGTATTGACTGATGTTTTTCAATTATTAGTGTGTTAATATTTATTACACTCAAATTAATATATAAAAAAAACTCTAGTAAAAATTTCGGTTGTCCGTCTTGCGTTACAATTTAGTGCTACTTACATAATTTCATATTTTATACAATTTCCTTTTAACGATTCTATAATTCGAGTAATTTAATTTAAAGTTCTGTCTTGTATTTAGTCGACAGTAGTTGGGTTTAACAATTTATCAAAATTATATGAAGCTGGACGGCAACGCCGTTAGGTTTGCTGTAATTTTATATCGATGTGGAAGAATATGTTCCATATTGACATTCTATTCTTATATCGCACAGGATTTTGCTGTTTCCTTCTGGGACCTTCCCTGACTGGGATCATCAAACAGTTTTTCAAAATAATACTTTTGTAGGTGTATTAGGGTTCTGTACCTCAACCTGAAAAAGAGATTCTTATAACATCATTTATGTGTTCGTCAATCCATCTGTCGCAGCCGATTTTCAGAAATTATGCGATGCAGAAACTTAAAATTACAAATTGGCACATTAAGATATCTTATTAAATCACATATTGCACACTAGTTATTTTTTTTTAAATTTACATCTAAGAATTAAAGACAGGGGTAAATAAAGTGCTCGAATTTTTTTTTTATTTCGTGCGTCATGTGGGATATAATTTAAAATTGTTTATTATCATAAATACAAAAATATTTTTATCATAATTTTAAACTGCATATTTAAAATATATTTCAAAAAAGTATGCAAATGTAGAGCATTCCCCCCTTTATTTCTTAAACCAAAAATGAGGAAAAAAGTGTGGTTGGTAAAATCTAACCGAACGATTACAGAAAAACTTGAAGGATGAACTAAGTATTTACGTCTGTGAAATATATAGTAAGCAATGTATTTACGTTGTGAAAAATTAATATAACTATTTATTAATAACTATTTACAAATAGTTTAAATGGCGTATTTTGTAACCTTAAATGCTTATAAGTATCGAAATGAATACAGCACTCTCTCCGTAGTGCGAGTTCCACTCATACTTGGTAGATTTAATGTTTCTAATACATATTCTAATATATATATATATATATATATATATATATATATACACATACATACATACATATATATATATATATATATATATATATATTTTTTTTTTTTTTTCTTCTTTTTTTATGAAACTTTTTTAGAAAATATTTTCACTAGACTATTTTGTGCATGACTTTTTATGCGAATTCTTACAAAAAATGTTTGGCGTTCCATGCCTCAAAATAGAACTTTTTTAGTGAGTTTTGTTTATGGTTTTATTTCCCTCTCTTTCCGCCTGCCATAGCTTTGTATCTTTTGAACAGTTTGAGACACGTGAAATATTTCAGAGACACGTGAAAATTGGTCCAAAAATGTAGCTCGTTTGTCCCAGGGCGAAACGGTAAAAATAAGGTTTTGAGAAAAAAAAATGAAAGAAATTACATTCATTTTAAAATAATTTTTTTTTAAGTCGCAATTTGGATGTTGATATGATTATAAAAAAAAATATTTTTCTAAGCAACAACTTAATTGTACTTCATTATATTTATATATAACCATTCAATTGTACTACATTATATTGCGAGGAAAGCTACGATATTAAGAAAAAATAATAATGAAAAACAGTGCTCGAAGGATGAACAATCTAGTTGAATTTTAATAGGAATTTAGTTAGTTTCTTTTAATAAAATATAAATGAAACTTTGGTATGGAAGTGACTTAGCACCATCTGCAAGTAGACACTTGTCCATCTAAACTAGGTAATCTATGCAACATGTATTATTATTTAGTTTAGGTGGCGTACCCACTAGGGCTTCCAAAATTACGGATGTATCAATTGCGTAACTAGTAACGAAATTAGTTAGGGTTTTTATTTCGTAATTACATAACTGAATTAGTATTATTAAAAAAATGTATTTGTAGTTTTAGCAAGGAAATCAATAAAGGTTAGATTATAATATTGATTTGTATTTTTATTAAAGAAACAAGTAATATTTATGAAATCAACAAGACTAAATCATAATAAAAAAACGAATGAAATATTTATTTATTTATCCACATAAACAGCTGATCTGTTTGTAACGATAAAAATTAACGGCTTAATAAAGTTTTAAATTTTACAAACTGGGAATTTCCTACATAATTCAGTTCTTGAGCGTGGTATAGAAAAAAGGTGATGATTGCGCGAGCACAGGAAATTGTCAGATAAGGAGAATGAAAGTTTACTCAATATTACAGGATATAGAATTTATCCTTTTAATAGCTGGAAGATATATCTCATAAGCTTAACGTCTGTTCTGAGTTGTAAGATATGAAAACTTAGGAGACCCAAGAGGAAATCGGAAAGAAATATAAAGGGGAAGTGCCCATACTGTCACATAAATAGATATCGGTGAAAATTTTTTTGTTCACGTTTAATCTTCATGCCGTACTTGGCTTCGTGTGAATTCCAAACAATGGAGACGGTTTTTAATCGGCTTTACACTAATAAAATATACACCAAGTGAAATGATGGCTCCGATTGAAAATCCTTTGAATTATGTAATACGAATTAAAGTTTTCGAAACGATTTTTTTGCTACGTACGCCATATTCCTGCGAAAAGTAAATCGTGAAGCAAATTTAATTCCCAAATCGACGACTTCTTCGAAACGATGCAATTGGATCTAGCTGATGTTATCTTCGTATTTGATAGGAGCACGTGCTCAGCTGTAATCAATATTGAACATTTGTTTGCATTAAGCCGTAAGCCGCTTGCTGAGCTCCGTTCAACGAAAGTACTGACGTCATGCTGCAATCGTTCGCCTTCTGTTGCATCCTTGGCGTAAAAAGCTTCTTGTCGTCCGCGAATAACAACCGATGCGCAGTCTTCACAGTGTAACCAATATCGTTTACCGGAATAGTAAAAAGTTCGAATCCGAAATTCGAATCCTGGATCACTCCCGACCGTGTAAAGTAAGTTCTAATATAAAATTATCTATAGTTACCTGTACATATAGCTTTCTATTCGTAAGATATGAAGAGAAAGATTGTAAAAGTGAAACAGAGAAGTTTTTTCTGGTAGTTAATATATGCAACATCTACTGGAACTCTGCAGTCAACTCGATAAGGAGACATACAAGGATCGCAACCACCGAATCCCATGCCGCTTCACAGATTTGACTTCCGTAGCTCGAATACATGTTGCGATGTAAAACGAAGTTAAATAATTTAGCAGGTATAGAGAGGATAGTGGTCCTTTTGAAATTAGTTTAGTCTCACACCGTGCCACTATGAGGTGTTAACTACCTGGGTAACTTTCCAACCTGAGGGATAGGTGCCAGTTGTTAGCAAACCTTTTAATATGTGCTTCAAAAGTTTCATAAAAATATCAGCGTAAGCTTTAAATATGTTCCTGGGTATACCGTCGGGTCCGATTGATTTTTAAACTTGGAGAAATCAAGTTGAAGATGACACGTGTAAGATCAATGTCGTTTCCGGAATGGTAGCAAGAAGCCGCCGCCGCAACCTCTAGTCCAGGAACATTCGGACTGTATACTGATCGGAATGACTTGTGAAAGCTTCCGCCGACGCTGGGCTGCAAATGATAACGCTATCGCACTAAGCAACGTCGCGAGCGTTACGGGTAGCTCTTTTGGGCGCTTGCACAGTTGTTTTTCAAATTCAATTCTACATTATAAATGTAGTCAACTCTAAGATTCTTTGTATCAGATTTTACAGTAGATCGAAGCAATCTAAATATCTTGTAGTGAGTAGCGGATCGTTATTGTTTCAAACGTCGATGAAAATAATATTGTTGTTGATGTCGGAATGACTACTGATTAAACCTTAGCAGAAGTTGACGTAAATGTCGACTTGGCTGTAGAGAAAATGGACAGCGACCTTCACATTTCCAAATAAATGCAAATCGGTTCAATCGAGTGTAGATAGGTGACGATAAAGTAAGACAGAGTCTCCCTTTCAAATGTCCCAGTCGGTGCAGGGATCAATATTAGAAGATGGTTTAGCACTAATTAAAGGTAATGTAGTATGGATACTCACGGAAAGTGCGAAATGATGCGAGTCCTCGTGCACGAATGGGAAGCAACATCGCTCCACGGTCGCGCCACCGTCACTCTATAGTACCACATTCAGCATTCTTCCATTTGTATTACATACATCAATACAGTTAACAAATGAGCAATATGATACTAAATATTCATATAGATATTGTAAATTATTTCTACTTTTTGCTCTTGAAAATGTTTTGGATGATAAGGCGTTCAATGTTTTATCAGCTAAGAAGTTTATCAGTTTGTTGCAAAAATAGCCGGCAGAAGAAAAATCTCATTCAGCTTCTGCACTTGTAGGCGGTATGGATAATAAATAATTGTACGCAGCTGTTAGGTGACTGTATGCTTGCCGCCAGCAGCACTATCATAAATGCACGTTTTGACTCGAATAATACAATTTATATTTGTTTCCTCTAGAGGAATCATTGTTTCCTATCGTAGCTTTATGTTTCTCTTATTGTGTGACGTTGTCTTCTTGTTGTATCTCTTGTTTGCCACTATTGTGTGACGTTGTCTTCTTGTTGTTATATCTCTTGTTTGCAACTATTGTGTGACGTTGTCTTCTTGTTGTTGTATCTCTTGTTTCCAACTATTGTGTGACGTTGTCTTCTTGTTGTTGTATATCTTGTTTCCAACTATTGTGTAATGTATCATTCGAGTCGAAATGTGCATTTATGATAGTTGCAGACGTCGTCGTCGTGGACTCTCTTGTGTTTGCTTAAATTTTAGCCTTTCTAATAATTGTATAAAAAATGTTCATTAAAAGTGGCCGGTTTTAATGAACTTGAATCATGGCGACAAAAAAGGGTGATGTCTTTGTTTGTTTTTATTATATCTAAACAATGATGAATGTTATAAAGGTCTTCAATTTCTTTATTTGTAAATTTCACACTGGATGTCAAATCTAGTGACGTTTTCATTACGCACGTTTTTACTTGTAAAATTTTTAAAATAATTTTAAAGTGAATATGGTTTTTAGATAATATTAGAAACGTAAAATTATATAAAAATAACAGATATTAAACTTTAAGCGAGCGGGATTAAACGTCTAGAAACTACTAGAATACTGTTTACATATTTCTTTCAAACAATAATTAAAATATTAAGAAATTAAGGATTTTCTTGTGATTTTAATCAATTATATTTCCGTCATTTCTTTATTTTCCAATTTCAATTTGACATTATATTGAGAAAAAGTATATTTTTTTTTTCAAGAGCATTAGTAATTCTATAGTGAAGTATATTTAAATTTACTGAGCGTTTTTTACTTATCTACGTGCAAAAATACTGACAAAAATTTAGATGAAAATTCCAAAAATGATCTAGCCTTTATCTATATTCTGCTAATAATTTTCGAATAAATTTTTTAAAATATTTTTAGTAAGTAAATTTCTTGACTTCCTTTGTACGTGATATATACACGTTATTGTACATAAACTTTAGCAAGTGATTTATACTCTCAGTGGTTTTATTTTATGTTAATATTTTCAAATGAATCAGTATATACGAATCATATTTCACAAATATCGTTTGTGAAATATAGTTCATTTCTAAGAGCCACTATTATGGGAGAATTAGCGAGCCCTATGGAAAGTACTGACCGGTCTGTAAACAAGAGGCAGGGAGAATTTATAAAAGCTATAAATAATTCTAGCTTATATTCGAAGGTTACCATTCTGGCATAAGAGTAACTACGAGTTTGAATCATTTGAAATATAAACATTTACAAAATTCCGGTCATCCACAATTCATAAACATTTTGGGTTACCAAAGAAGGTAGTTGTTTTCTTTATATTATGTATTCCAACTTGTTTTGCAGAATTATCCTAATCTTCCGTCGGTTTGTGCTAGTAAACCGTAGGGGTCACTCACGAAAGGTTATGGAGTCGAACGCGCTCGGTTCGCAACGGCGCAGTTCGGGTTGTCATGACGAAGTCGGGTAGGGGTGGGCGCGACAATGTTGCCATGGTGACGCTGGTAACGCTTCTCTGCGACTTGCGGACGCTAATTTTTTCTTTACTGTTGCATTTGTTTACGACCGCCATGCGAGGAACGTTATTTTTAGTTTCGTAAATGTCCATAGATTTTTAAGGTTTCGGACGTCAATAAGCAAAATTTGAACTTATATTGTAAATTTATCTTATCTATCGGTTTTGTCGCCCACAGACTATATCATTTGAACAATTAGCAGAGAAATTTGAAGGAGAAAAATGTATTTTCCCTCGACGTTGAAGTTAAATTATAAATACCGAGGTTCTGATGTAGAGTCGTTTTAAAAATTATTGACAATATGATTTTTTTTTAAATCACAGTAATGTATGATCTATAAATGAATTTGCGAAAAAGCGCGAAAGCTGAGGATCGTAGACGACTATCAAATACATAAATTACAACTTACCATGTCTAATACAACAGTGTTTTTAATGATAAGTAAAATTTTAATAAAATCAACAGACCAAATTTTTCACGGAATTTTTCAATACACAATGTTTAAAAAAATGGATCCCTTAGCTAAATGGTGAAAATTGATTTGACTTTAGAACTCAGTGTGTACATCTAATTTTAGTTATTGCACATCGTTCCATAATTATTACATCGTTCCATAGTTTTTTCAGTTTAAGATTTATTGTGATGAAATTTTAAAAGAAAATGTAATCAAATTATGAGAAAACCCAGAGAAAATATTTCTGAATTTTTTCGACACATACATATGGATATATTGAACTTGGGGATGACAATTTGTTTTCATACACATCCCATCGAGAGTGTGGCGTCACTAAAAAGATCTTATATAATGCAGAAATGATGCAGCAGAGTTTGATGCAGCGTTTCTTTCGTTAGACATAAGCCTCCAAAACGTTTTGAAGTGATATTTAATAAATAAATCAATGCAAAAAAATTTCGCTTAATTTACACTAATAAATAAAAGAAAGTACATGAAGCTAATTGTGTTACGTCTGTGAAATATGTATTTAAAAAAAATTCAAAATAGTATTAATATTTGTAAATAATTTGATAGAATCTCATAGGATTTTCTTAATTGTTTATACTTTTATATGTACCGAAGTGTGTACCGCCGTGCGAGTTCTGCTTATACTTAATAGTCTTTGGTAAATTCACTGAAATATGCATTAATTCGATAGTATAAAGAAGTATAAAATATTGTAATAATCACTTCATATTTTGAAAGTGGTAGTGAAAGATTACCACTGTCGAATAGTGTGACATTTTTCAAAGTAATTAACCCAATCTTCGAGATATAGGAACGATTCGGTCAATAGGATTTATGAAAGGTTTCTCAAATATATATATATACCAATTAGTAAATCGGATGATGAAAGCTCTGTGCGGATTAGCCGGAACGATAAACTTAAACCATTTTATGTTAGAGTGTCCACAACAAGCTTATATAAAATATATATTAACGGTAAATCGATACACGCTGCATATAATAAATGAATTCAGCACATGCATTTAGCGGCCCCTGAACAATTTTTCTTTTCATCCTTCCTTTCCTTATTGCTTAATCATTTGTGTTCTCTTTATTCTAATCAATATGTAATATTTGTTGTTATTTCATGTAACGTTTTGGGGTTTGCTGTTATATTAAAAATATGTGATAATTTTTCAAAATGCATTTAATATACTATTTATAATAGAGTTTGAACTGCGTGCTTGCACTGAATGATCTAGTTTTTTCTTTTGTGATAAATTTTAAATTAAATGCAGATAGAATAGTTAAATAAAGAAAAATGTTTCATACTACTTTAAACTAAATAGTTTTAGAAGGGAGCGGACGACCATCTAGTGAATCATCCGTCGGTTTAATTAAATATTTCAATAAATATAAAGCATGTAAATACATAGTTGAAATCGTTCATTGATATTCAAAGCGTATAAAAACAAGTACCCCGCTTCGTATTATACGCACTCCCATAGGAGTACTTATACGGCATGTCGTAGCAGTGCACACTAGGTACGTTCGTGGCGTAGCGTGACGTCACACTGACGTAGGCGTTATCGACCCGACGCTCATTGAGGACGAGCCCCGGCGCCACGTGTGCCTGCCGGCTAATCTGTTGCTACTGTGCTCGCTCGAGCTGATCCTAGATGTCGCTGGGAGCGGAGAATTAGTCATAGATGTACGTATTCAGAGAATTTACTAATTGTTAACTGAAAAAGAAATGTCTCTTAGATTTGGAATGCTGGTCGTTAGTTTCCCTGAGAAGTTATAAACGCGAGTGGGTTGTGAAAAATTTGTTTCAAGTTATTTTGTCATTAGGAATGAATGGATAATGTGTAATTTGTAGATATATCGCTGTTACAATTTTAATTACGAAATAAAATACAGTTAGCGACTTCGAAGTACAGGTGAATTTCGATATAAATACAGGCGATATGAGTTTGGTCTTTTTTTATAAATAATTGATCACATGAATATGTAAAGAATTATTTGTAAAAAAAGACCAGATGGAGATCACATGGATACGGAATAAGTTTTTAAGTTTCCATATTTTCAAAAATAATTAATTTGCCTTTCTTCACGATATTTCATGCAAGCAACTTATGAGACGAAGAAAGTCTCGTTCCGTTGGGCATGTCATTTTCGAGTGAATAAAGTAATTTCTGCTTCATCGAATCTAACACGAAATTGTGTATTTATCATAGGCTGAGGGCTTCAACTTATTGAGTATATCACGTATAAGCGACGCAAGATATTGCGTTTGCTAGCATGTATTACAAAGTACCTTATTGTGAAATATTCTTTTCGAACCCGATCAATGGTATCTGGGACACTAACTGGGTATCTAAATATTATTTTCAGCTTTTAGATCAGTTTATAGAAGTTTTACATTGGTGAATTTATTTAACATAGTATCTTCACGTATTTTCCGCTCCTTTCATTTCATTAAAATATACATGTGATGAGACAACCCTATTGTAAGTCTTTATTGAACAGGTAAACCTTTAACAAACAAGCTTTCATGAAGTTGACTAGATTTACGTAAAGAATTTTTTTTAATTTCAATCACTTATGTACGTTTCTTTTATTTTGTTAGTTTTAGGCTGAAAGGCGTAGACAGATACAGAAAGACCACAAGGCAAAGGGAAGATAAAAATAAAAAATAAAATAAATTCTGTAAAAATATTAAAAATACGCATTCACTTTGAATAGTATATAGTTAATAACAAGTAAATTAAAGAGATTAAAGTTATAAGGAATGAAAGAGCATATTGTCTTATCCTGTACTGACTGAACAGGCCAACTAATTTCTTTTTACACCACCAAATCAAACGTAGACTGTGTGCCATTAACCAACGCCGCTTACACAGTCCAGTATATTCAACGTCCGTCGAAAGTTAAGTCGTAATAGGGCGACGGCGAGCGGTCGTTACGCACGTATATATGCGCGCCACTAGCCGGCGCCCGAACACGTACGCATGACATAGTGGCGCTTCATTGATGCGGCGTCGCCGAGCCCGCTGACGTCACGACCGACGTCAACCGCGGAGGCGGGGCCTGGAGCTTTCCGGGCCCGAGCTTTCCGGCACGTGCAGACGAAGGGTAGCTTCTGGACTGATTTTGTTTGTCGAATTAGCTGCCGGAGACTGACGAAAAGGAAGTCGCTTCGTATTTTAATATTAAGTGCTCTCTATGAGATTAGAGACAATAAAGTTATTGCAATGCGGGTGCGAATGTACTTTAAGAAGCCAAATAAGATCACAACGAATTGCAGTATCTGTATTCTTAAAAGCGGAATGGAGAAAAGTAATTTTATCTCATCATATCGATATCGTTGAAATGGTCTCTATAATTCAGTTCTAGCATTTTTTGAACATGTTAATTGTACGCTGTAGTGGTACTGTATTTTTTAATCAGTTAAAATATTGATTGGCCAGTTTCCAAATATAATTTATTGATATTACCGTTTACTTATAATATTTTAATTTGAAAGTTTCACACATTATGTTTTCAAATGAAACTAAGCATGCCGAACTTTTTATTTATGAGTCTTCAATTAAATACTATTTATGGATGATTTAATTTAACATGACGTAGTTATGTAGCATTTGTGCATTCTAATCGAAATTGGATTGAAAGTAATGATTATTATTAAAAAGGAGTCTTAAAGAAATATAAAATTGGAATAATTTGAAAGCATAGAGAAATGTGAAGCTCGTTCGGGTTGAGCCAGACAATGCTCCGCGACGCGCTTTTAATGAGATGTCAGTGTCTGAAAATTTGGAGTTCCGTATTGCTCCATTACTTTATCTTCCCCGATGGAAGAGGGTGTAAAATTATAGAATATTAAACTAGTGGATATGTTTGGAGTACCTGAAATCCCTATTATTAAAGATATTCTTTTGAAATTATTTATGAACATCAGTAATATTATATAAAAATAAATTTAATTAAGGATTTTATAAAAGTAACGAAATAAAACTTCATAATTAAGAATATATTTTTTTTAAAGTTAATTTTAACATTGTAAATTAATGGCATTTATCCATAATATTCCTTGAATAGTTTTTAATGTACTTTGATTAGTGTAAATAATTATAAACAAATATTTACCAATGGTATTGCTCGCTTCGACAAGCTTATTTTGCAATTATTTGTACAGCGTTCGTTTAGGCTAACTAACAGACAGGACGTGCATTAGTTGTGATACTTTCCTTTAATTAGTTATATATATATATATATATATATATATATAAATAAATATATATATATATATATATATATATATATATATATATATATAACCAGACCGGACAATTTACTGATCATTCAGATTGTTTAGTGTTTAGACACACTTTGTTAACAATTATTATTAGTGTACATTATTGCTGATAGTTATCGCATTAATCATTTGGATAAAATGTATATAATAATTACAAATTGTAGACAATATCTTTTTACTGAATACTAATTGTCGTTCAGTAACGTCACTAACGATAGTCATATATATAGATTGGATTTCCACTTCGCACTTCAGGTATGAAACAAGCCGGCGTACATTGCACTCTACGTCGATATTTCTGCATTTTATCCACAGCGCAGAAACACTGCTGCGGATTGTTTCTGCGGTGCGCTGCTGCGGATTATTAATCAATTTTACATAATAATAAATTATTATTTGCTCATTTTTCCCGCAGATTCCTTCATTTGAAGTACAATAAACAATATTTATATTATTTCACGTAATTAAAGTAACTTGTTAATGCGTATACATACCGCTATCCTTCATTATATTCGTAAATACATTTTGGTATAATCATTTACGTACTTGATATGGATATATTATCAAGTACGTAAATGATTATGAAATTCTTTATTATACAGTGATACATGTAATATATTTTCTTATAGATTGTGAATGTAATATTAAAAAAGTTAAAACCTGTATGTGGCACCTTACATATATTTAATTTTTTTTATTATACCATGATATTTACGAATATATTTGAGTCCATTGATGGTTATGAGTGTTAAAATTTATTATTTCGTCAAAATCATTAAAGTAATGTTAACATAATTCTAAAGTTAACATACCTGCATTGATTAAATTCATTAATTCATTCCATAATGAAGTAATGTATCTTGCATTAACACAATGTTAAAATGTACTTTATTAGTTAAAATTACCTTAATAACCTTTTACTATTTAACATTACTTCAATAAAATGAGGTAAACAAATAGAGGGAAAACACCTTGACAAGTTTTTTTTAATCACTAAATAGCCCTTAAAACAAAATATCCGTGAGACTTTTTCACTTTCACAATATCCGTGAAGAAAAGCCGTTTATAATAACTCACTTTGATTCAAAGCATTACTGACTGAATTTTTTTAAAATATCTTACGATAGATATACTTAGATAATAGTTTACGATAGTTTAGCAAAGAATTACCTACACACTATTACTATTACCTGTTATGGCACTGGCATTTTAGTATCTGTAATAGCAATAAACTTTATTATCCGGTATTTTCTGCAAATTCATTATTAATCCAGAGTGTTATTAAATTATAATTGCATAAATTAAATTATATTCTATATATTATTAAGGTATATTCCAGCTGTGAGCATATTAATGAAGTTTCAGATAGTTGTGTGACTGTCTTCTACCGCGTTTAGTTTTTGAGAGTGAGCGTGAGCAACATTTATGTATTTTATTAAAACAGATATAATATGGCTCTATGTATACATTTTTCGTTAAACGATTATAGTTATAAATAAACATGTTTTTTAAAGACAGAATGTAGAAAATATTGAAATTTTTGTATTATTCATTTTCTTAAAATTCATTTTCATACCAATGTTTTATTAATCATTTTAATAAATCTTTGAAATTTAACCTATCTTTCATCTCAATCTATCTGTACGAGATAAGTTATGACAATCACGGTCAGGTAAGTCCACATCGACGCAGCGCGCTCCGTATGTCTAGCTGCATAGGCTGACCCGATTTATATTGACCTATATTCGGGTCTGGGTCAAAGTGAGGCCTGCCAGGCCTGACAATGTCAAGTGCACGGTGAATGCCACGTTCATTGTCGGGGAAGCCTCGGCTAGCGTAGACCATGCGCGTACCCGAATACGATCTTTTGTAACGAAGCAAACCTCAGCTTTTGTGAGGTGCATTTGCGACGATTTAGTTTATTTAATGTAAATGCATGTTACTTAATTTTCGTACTACTTCTAAATTTTTCGTACAATATTTTGCAAGAGCTTTTAAGTTTTGTTAAATGCACCTGTGGAGGCATTACTATGTTTTAATCAAAACTTTTATTGATTTAGTAATCAGTGAAGATATATTCACTAACGTGGTATGTTGATCATAAGCTTGCAGTCTTCGATGACGCGGTGCATCGCGCGATCCCGTAACCGATGCCCCACCGCTCATGGAGCGTGGATGTAATGATGTTTGTACCTAATCTCGAAGCTAAACACCACAAACCGACGAAGGGCAGCACCACTACTGGTGCGAGAAGTTACGCACTGCGATGGCCAATTGAATGATACGTGCACCAGGAGAGGTTTAAATCCAGCTGTGGATGAAGACGGGCTTTTGATTACTGATGATTATTAAAGAATGTTTAGAAAGTTTGTATTTTTTTCTCGTTTACTTTTTAAAGGTTATTGTATTTGACCGGTGATTAGAGAATAATGGATCACAAAAAGCTAAATCAGATACGATCAAAAAAATATTATTTCCTCAGTAGTTACACGTTTGTACAAATTCTCTTTGTGAACAGTGAGTTTCTCTCCTTTAGGGACTTCTTCAAGAGAGGATAAAACTATCTTATTAAACTGCCATAATAAATGAACGAAACGGATGAAGGACATAAATTAAAAAACAATTTTGTTTAGCATTTTTTAAAATAAATATTTGTTTCATGTTTTAGGTTGAAAAAAGTAATAGTTTCTTTCATTTTGTTAAAGATAGAAGCCACACATATTTATTTCAAAATTATTAAATAAATATATACATGTAAATGAAGCTGTAAACAAAATTAATGAGCACAGTCAACATAAATTTGCTAGACTGGCGCAGCGCTCCCAGCGCCAAGGTGCATCGATTGACCTGATTCGTTGACCTACATGAACGCACGGGTGATGCGCGGTGGTGTTAGGCCAGCCCTGAAAATGTCAAGTGCACCCCAAGTGCCAGGTTCAGTGTCGGGGATACCCCCAGCAACATTATCTCCTGTGGATACGTGGCTGGAAGTGCCCTTGAAGTTTGAGGCACATTATTGTAGGATTTTATTTTGTGAGTTTTATCAACTAATTGCTTATTATATTGGTGTAGGTAAATATAATATTGAAAATTATCGGTATTTATATTTTTATGAGCATTAACTTTTAGAGAGTTCATATTTGTATTTTTTTTAAATTTCGTGTGTAATAAAGTTTTACTTTTTATGTAAGAATATAAAATATGTGCATAATGTATGCATATCAGATTATTGTCAATAACAGGACTGTTTCCTCAAATTTAAATCAACGTTTGTATTGTAACTTGTCACTGTTATGTTGTTATAGTTTCATGTTGAATTTTGTTTCGTGTGTCCATGTCAAAGACCCGAAAAATTTTTATGACAACGATCAAGGACTTAAGTTTCAATTTTATCAATTGGGTGTGCCAGAAAGTGTGTATTATTGCTCAGCGGTATTTATCCGCCACACGTATTAATTATATTCGCTTTCAGGCAGACGACTTCAAATAGGGGTGGAAGATATTTCCTAGTGCCCTCTACATTTAAGTATTTGATTATATATTTGCCAGTCTGATTATCTAGGAGACAATATTAAAGAGCGGTGGAAATTACATTTTATTTTGGATCATAAATTCCTGATTATATACTTGAAGAGGAGTTGAATCCGCTTCATTTTAATTTGCTTCAAACTCACCATTCGAATATGGTTATGCAGCTAGTTAATAGTTCATAAATTGTAGGCATGTTATTCCACTGCATCTTCAGGAGTGTAGCTTGAAAGAATTAGAGAACATATTTAAAATTAACAGGGATGATGATCACGCGAAAGTACATGAATACAATGAAACTTGTTTCACAGAAATATTATGTAAATTCTACCTCCAGTTCGATAACTGCAGTAGTTCGATATTTACATTTAGTATGATTGAGGTTGAATGAAGCTTTGGATGTTGCTTAGTACAAGGCAGTGTAATACGCCTGACATAAATGTTTTTCTGATAAGTAAATTATTTTCATCTTCTCGCAACATATATACACATACATTATAAGGTCGGTTTGAGTATAACTCGACGATCCCTGAGTCAAGCACAATCCAAGGTTTTTTGTTTTTCCTTTTCTAGTTATAATATATTTAACATCATACTGAAAGTATGGATACCAAAGTTTAGCACACAATCACCAGTTATCCTAATAAATTTTCTAAAAAAATCATAGAAGATCTGTATTATACGTACAAGCGAGGTGGTTGTGATTAATTAAAATGTTACTCGTAGCAGTGTTCAGCCTAAATAGAATATTTACCAGATTTGTATTGTGGATTGTTAGAATGAATTTTTACGATTATTTAGTTACGACTATTAAAGTTATAGAATTTTAAAAATAGTAGTTTTTAAATGACAATGAAAAGGACGAAGAACTGTTGCGCTGATTAAAATGAAACTTTTGCGTTTTTTTCCACAGAAGCTGTGGTGGTTTTATGTAACTCTGATTTACCGTTTTTGTAGATTTTTAATTTATTTTACTTAATTTGTCCTGTTAAAGATCTCATGACACTTTTGGCTCACGTGATTATGTTAATTAAAATCTTCTTGCTGAAAAGTTTTTATGTAATTAATCGATTTCTTTAGTTCGTTTTTTTATACAAATATCCATTGTTCATACGGAAGTGAAATTATGCCTTGACATTTCCTTAATCAGATTTCGTCACGGCAAAGATTATTACTGTTAACTTAGTGATACTATTCATATTTTTAAATCATTAGAAAATCACTATAAGCAAAGATCTCGTCAAAACAGATTTAAAATATATAGTTATACTCGGGCTATGATTTATATTTGCGTTGTAGGATATGATAATATATTAAAAAAAATGAAAGGAATTTGTTTTTCATCTTCAAATTTATTTATAATTTTTTACTCTTTTTAACAGAATGTTAAAAAGGATCAAACATAATGAAAATTTGTGTGTTTCGGAAGTGAGGTCGACTGCAGAAGTAAGGACACAAGGAAGTGAGGTCGACTGAGAAGTAAGGACACAAGGAAGTGAGGTCGACTGCAGAAGTAGGGACACAAGGAAGTGAGGTCGACTGCAGAAGTAAGGACACAAGGCAGCAGAATGGTAAAGAAACCTAAAAATGACCCAACTGAAATCAAAGCCACAATAACTGACGTCGCCGAAAACATTTGACCCATTGAAATGGCCGCTAATGTTAAATGTTGAAAATAAGTACATCAATCAACTTATACAAATATGTGTGACACATACACAACAAAAACGTGACACGGCAAAAAGTAACACGCAAATGGCAAAAATGGCACCCTTATAATTTCGTCCTGTCCGTCTGTTCGTAGGTCCCAGCCATTTTATTCAGAGACTATTGGCACTATATAGATTAAATTTGGATTGTAGGAAAAAAAATATATTAGCGGTTGCACTACATGCATATAAACGAGAGATAAAAAAATCCAGTGCTCATAGGCGTGTGGGGGTATCGTTAGATAGGTCTTAAAAATGATATAGAGGTTTCAAAATAACTTATTTATTTAAGTCAACAGTTGGTGTGATATGCGCTTCTAAAGTATTAAAAAGTGTGTTCCACACTCTGGTTTTGTAAACTAAAACATGTAATATTCTGAAAAAAAAATTAATGTAGTAGAACTTAAAATAAGCTTTCAACGAAAATTCGTTTGAATAAGATGTGTTTTGTAGTTTTTGAGATATGGTATATTTTTCGGACCGACCGCAGCAATAACTTTGCTTCTCGTAGTTTAATATTTGTTTAGTAAAAGAATGTTGTATAGTAATATCCAATAGTATCGCTGTTTTGAAGAGTAATCTTGAATTAATTTAAATAATCTTTTGATAATGAGTAAAACAAAGAAATAAAATGTGGATATAGAACAAGTGAACGTGTTATTTTATATCGAAAATTTATTGGCGATTAACAGAAAAACTGAAACCAAACGACGAGTCTAAATAGCTCTCTCGTGGAGGTAGTAAAGATCAAAAGTATTTAAATAAAAACGAGAATACCTGTACGTGATGGTGTTTTACTGCCAACAACGAAGTGAGACTATAGTATTAACAAAAGGCTAAAGGTTCATTGAAAGAGGTCGAAATAAGATTACAGAGAAATGAAAGCGAATATGAAAAATTACGTGATTCGATTAATTAAAATGGCACGTATAAAAAAGTGTAATCGAATAAAGAAGAGAACGTCGGCCGTGTCGAATGCACGGACAGGGAAAGAATGACAAGCAAAAATGACGAGGGAGAAACGATCGGGAAAATAATACCTTCTAAGTAATGAACGTATCTAATTAAAAATCTGAAATAAATGAAAGATTGTAATAAAAGGAACTACATAAATATTAGAGCTTACATGAAAAGGCACGGGTGTAATATTACTCGTTTTCATTTTCAAATCGTCGCATGGAAAATTTAAATGTAAAAAACCATTCACCTAATGCACGAAGAACACATGCTTTGCCCCAAATTGACATTTGAGAGTTCGCTGTAGTCCCGTCCTGAATCGATCTAAATCGTCTGCTTGCGGATAATGTACTCAAGTCTTATTGTATTTGAATTTTGTCCTTTATCGTCACTCATCGGTAAGACCCGCAATGTATTGATAAATGCATGATAATTAAGTAAATAACCGAAAGGGTGGACAGTTGAAGCAACAAAAGTATGTGAGGATTGAGAATGGCGTTATGTAGGTATAAGGTTGTCCTAGGGTGACGTGGAAATATAGATCGGTACGTAGATAGAAACAGAAGATTATTTTGATTTATTTATCAAATGATATTATTTCTATCTCACAACTCAACGTAAACGAGATCGACTTCAAGGTTTGCATAAAGACTTAATACATCGGTCAGCAGTTTCACCGCGAGTTATCATCGTCTTGTGAATTCATCACGACACGGTGGATCGAGCAGCTGGTAATCCGTGGATTTATCCTTATGCGCTTCATCACGAGCGATGTGTGTTCACACGAGGTGACGAGTGACAAGCGACACGCGCCACTGCCACAGCAGACGTGTGACGATGAGCTTTTGTTGTTGAGACGAGTCGAGCCTGTCGCGTGGCTCACGATGTCGTCTGACAGTATAAGGATTAGTCGGAGAAACGTGAGGAGAAGTGACAGCTGCAGGTTGTAATAAAGTTCCACGAGTACTCATTAAATTTATCGAGTATTTAAATTAATTTTTAAATTCACGTAATGTTAATAAAACCGAATAAAAATGTTCAAAACGAAACGAATAAACAAAATTAAAATAGTAAACGAAGTAAGATTTTGAGATAAGTTGTTGCCATTGAGAAATCTGAAATAATTATTAAAAATTAATAAAATACTCGGTACCGAAGACAAGAAACTGTGCAAACTACTTTATGCAAATCGGTATAAGCTGTTCTCGATACATTTTTCCCAAAAATGTATACCTTTAAATTGAAAATTTCTTCACATTGTGCCTCACTTTGCAGATTTTATTCTGATAGGGAATTTGTTATTTACTTCGATGTCCATAAAAAATCTAAGAAATCTCATTGTGAAAATATCCATTATATGTTGCGATTAGTGAAAAATTTGAATAACACCTGGATCGAGGAATAAAGAAACAGACAAACTAAGATAATTTAAAAGTTTAAATTAAGAAAAATATTGTAAACCATAATTACTTAAATTAAGAAAAATATTGTAAACCGTAATTTAATTTCACCAATATTAAAGTTTGTAATTTTGGACAAACAATTTTTACTTAAAAAATCTACGTCCATATACATGTAGGTGGAGCAAACATTTACAATTTTGTTACAATTTTATCACTGTAGACATGGACTTAAAATTAATATTAATTTATTGATATGTTCTGTGGAATTTGATACCTACATGTTTAGTCTACGAAGTGTGTGGCACGGTAGAGGATACGCCCCGATGTCGGTCAGGGCACAGGGGAGCACTCTCCACGATGATGCGACTAAAGCTAGTATTGATCTACTCAATATACGAAATGAAGCTTTTTTATTTAATTGTTTCTACGACATAACTACCAATACTACTCTTGCTATGCCGGTGTACACAGTTATGGGCTACATAGCAATAAATATCGTTTTTATTTGCTGTTCTCATTTCCATGTAATATAATAAACAATTTGGCTAAATTATTATATCGAAATATATCAATTTATATAAAGACAATAAAATATAAAAAGAAGCTATTTTTAAAAATATCATGAATATTGATGTACGGTCGTAATAATAGTTAGCATAATATAATCGATTGTAATCATAATGCATTATTTCAACATATATTTATGAATGAATGCGTTTCACCGACAGTTACAATAAGACAAAGAAGATAATTAATTTAAACCTTGTAATAAGCCAAGAAAAAGGAAAGTAGATTTAATTGAACTTTACCAACGTTGGACGTTTTCATACAGAATTATCCTCGCACATTTACCACTTGTTTAACCTCTCATTTCCGCACACCCGATTGGATTCGGTTATGCAATACTGCTAGTAATTACTAAACTATTTACTTACATTAAACATGTTTGCATTTAATATTTACCACGTCGTATTTTACCACAGTCGCACCCTTGTGCGATGGCGCGGTTCCAAATTACGAAAGCCAGACGCTCCAGTTCTAGATATTTGTCTATCCATAATTTTACGACATCAGGTGAAAATGTAGATAGATGTATGCATTTCTAAGTCTTGTAACCGACAAATGTTTTATTTACAACTAATTGTCTATACATTCGTCCAAACATTTTAACGGAAATTTTGATTAAATAAGTAAAATGTTAGATGTAGAATATTACATTCCATTGCTTTTTGTGTATGTGTATGTTAGTATTGTATGTCCCAGCTTTTCTCTGTCCCAGCTAAATTGAATGCAGGGAATGTCAAGAGTTGAAATGAAAAAGAAAAGTATAAATTGAAACTCTTCATCTGTCATTATTAAGATGATACTTATTTTAATTTAGGACATATTTGTCGCACGTCTTTTATACACGTATTTCTTCTATGAAAGGGCAAAAACACGCAAAGAGAGAACACGAAAGAGAGAACAAAAGAAAATAAAGGAAAATATTAAAATAATGTAGACGATACAACGCTTTCACTAATATTTATTTATTTTATGAGAGCGCGTGATAATATACAAAGGGAGAAACACGAGAAAATCTTATTAAAGCGTGCTTTATTTACAGTCTCTTTCATTCACGAAGGCGACTACACTTACAGAGGCACGAGTACATCGGCAATTTATTACTTCTTAACGGACGATTGGTGTACACGCGGTGAGAAAAAGGATGATGCTGATAACATTTTACTGGGACGAAAGCCACAGTTCACGGTCAATAAGAAATTACATTCAGTATAATTAACATAGTGCGGTGATATGTGTGAACGTATATTAAATTATTTAAGTAATACCATATTGTTTTTTTATATTTTCGTAAACGAAGAAAGGTATATGCCGATAAATTTTAGAATTAGCCCTAGTCGGTAAGGAATTTTTTCTGTCTATTTTATGTTTTTAAAAACAATAAAGAAACAAATTGAATTTCAAATATACGTACACATTTATGCGAAGCTAAAACTAAGAATATAGGTACAATTGTTTAGTACAGATATCCATTTTGCAAAAAGTCCATATTCACCGTAGATATTGAACCGGTAAAATAACAGGAATGACGTCAAAAATTGAGGCTAAACTTAAAAATTATGTATAGAATATATAGTGTTTGGAAAATTTAGTTAAGAATATAATAAAGAGCACATAGATAGCTAGACGCCGAGTATAGAGCTGTTAGTTTCGTTCATAAAGTCCACCAGAAGAGAAGGAGAGAGTAATACGGTAAGAGACATGCGCGGCGGCGACTTTATGAATGAAATGTGAACGACCTTGGCGTTTATTGATTTCCATCGCGAGACGGGTGGATGTAAGCACGCACACCCTCGTCATTTGTACATACACGGGAACGGGCGAATATTTTCTTCTCAACTTAAACTTACTCGCCTACAAAAGTGGGTCAGCTTTGCTATAGTTATATTGTGTGCTGGGAACTTTCCGTATGTACGTGGGAGATGTATTCGCAGACTGTATTTATGTATTATGTATATTCATTCAAATAGGAAATTAAAATTTATGCACGTATGAATAGACTAAGTGTTCACTTTTGGATCATCATATGGTATAGTTCATAGAGTAATACGAATAGATGAAATTGTAATACAATAGATGCATGTTGTGGTTTCAGAAAACAATTTAGATGTAAGTATACCAGTAGAAAAAGTCGTTATGCTATAAAAATCCCGAACAGAAGTCGATTATAGATAAATTTTTGTGACTAATTTGTAAACTGTATAGGTAATCAGAGTATATTCATAAGCTAGCAATAATGCTATGCTAGAAATAAGTTGCATCATAATGGTTATTTTAAACATTTTTAATCTATGAAGATAGAACCTCTGTAACTATTTTAATTTCCTGCCTAGACGGTTCCGGTTCGGTGGCTACAGACAACGTTTTGAAAACGTATAGATATTCCACGAAATTAAAAGTAAAAAATAAAAACTTTTCAAATTCCATGGAAGCTTTTTCTTTGGTTTGAATGAGATTTCTTATTTGGTTTGAATGAGATTTCTTATTTGGTTTGAATGAGATTTCTTATTTGGTTTGAATGAGATTCCGATTTAGTTTAATCAATATGAATAATTATAATTTCCAATTAATTATGACATATTATTGTATCATTTTGAATTGAAATAGTAGTAATGTTGAAAGAATATGAAAGAATTAAGAAGTTTTCGAGAAGAAATATGTAATATATGCAAAAATTTATTGCGATTGAAAATATTTCTTTACAATAATCCTGCTATGTCCTAACTCAATTTCATTACGTTTGTAGCTTGGTTTCATATCGCATTTTTCATTGAAAGCATTGAAATTAAATACTTTCCAATAATTTTTTCTTTAACTTTTTTTAAGTTGTGTAAAAGGTAGTTCAAGAAAGAATTAGTTTAAGAAATAGTTAAAATGATTTAATTACATTAAGTTATTTTTCGATATAAAGGAAAATTAATGAATTATTTTTGTGTCACGCATAGTTACAGTCCAAGCAAAAGTTCTTTTGGCAAAACTTGAAGATTACGCCAAGTTAAGAGAAGCTCGCTACGGCACCCGAAAATCAATGAGTCGGTTAACATTTGAGGAGAGTATTAGGTTACAGAGCATGGTATTTAGCATTGTTTGGGTAAAGGGCAGTCAGGTTACGACCTCCGCCCCCGCAGTTGCGGACTGTTCCAATTACCGACCCGCGTTCGCCGACAATATGTTGAATATCAAAACAAAGTTTCAGCCAATCATGTCCCTGACAAAGACTTGGTGTTTCAGTCAATTTGATTTTCATTCATGTAAGAGTAATAATACACTTAACATGAAATGACTTACATTTTAGGTTCGAAGTTTCCACTAAATTAACTTGGTTAGTACTATGTTGATACTTTTTAATACAAAGGGTTGAAATTGTGACATTTTCTAAATTACCTACTAAAGGAATTTTGTTAACAAACTTATTTTGTGAAGAAAACTGATTCAGTTCTAATAAACGGTTCGCAAAGTGCGTTCTTGAAAAGATGGAGATCCTAAACGATATATTGAGAAGGGACAATTACTCCTGCAATAACTATAACGAGCTTGTTTGTTTTGTATTAAAATCTACACACCGCAGTTATTTTTGAATTTAATCTGCCTCATAGTTTTTAATTTCGATCCTGTTCCTACCATACTTGTTTTTATATATATTTATATATATATGTATTTATATATATATACATATATATATATATAATATATATATATATATATATATATATATATATATATATATATATATATATAAATACATATATACATACATATATATATATATATATATATATATATATATATATATATACACATATATTTATTTATTTATATATTCAACCTTTTGCACGGTTATATCCACAACCTCATTTCTTTTATAATCTTTTTGGTTGCAGATAAGACTTAGATACTAGTCTTTGGCCATTATAACTCATATTAAATAATAAATTAGCGGGAGATGGATTTCCTTCCTATGGACTATTTTTGAAGTTTAACAAAGCTAGGTATTTTTAAATTGGAATTTTTATGAAAACATTTTTTGGAAATATTTTTTATTAGTTTAACACTTGTTTGTGTGGGATAAAATAATATAATTAAATCCATATTCTTTTGTAAAGATCTAAAATTCATCGCTCACAAATTGAGGCCTATTGTTCGTTAAGAATTGTAAAGGAATTCCACGTCTCGGCATTATTACTTTAATTTGTTTAATTATTTTGTAAGATCTTATATTTTCTAACCCGCTTACTTTTATATATTTGCTATAATAATCTACAATAATGACATAATATTTTTTGTTAAATTCAAAGAGATTCGAAACAAGTTTTACTTACCCTAGGAAAATTAGGCACATTATGAAATATTATTGGCTCCATTGAATTATTTACTCTATATGTTAGGCACATTATGAAATATTATTGGCTCCATTGAATTATTTACTCTGTATGTTTGGCTAAATTGAATTATTTACTCTATATGTTAGGCACATGATGAAATATTATTGGCTCCATTGAATTATTTACTCTGTACGTTTGGCTTGTTTGACAGTTAAAAGAAATATCCTTAATTTGTGCCTATTATTATTTTGGCTCTACTTACACAATACTAAATCCAAATGACAATGAAAATGAATCAAATGTAACATTAATATGACATTATATTTCTTTATATAATTCAGTGTCTAACATCTCTAAAATCTCCTTACGAATGTCATTTTCTAAAAAATATGATCTTCTTAGAAAATCCGAAATATACATCTTCTTACCGGGAATATATTTTACACTCAGATCATATCCCTGCACTTTTAACATCATTATTTGAATTCTTATTGGTGCTTTGTAAAAAGGTTTCTTGAATAAAGTTTCTAAAGAAAAATGATCAGTCTAAACAACCATTCTTCTTTCTTGAATATACTTATAAAATTTAACACGACCAAATACTAATGCTAATATTTCTCTTTCTACCTGAGCATAAGTTTTTTGGCAGTTAATTAGTGCTTTGGTGCATAATGGTGTTACTGGTCAATCCTCTTGCATTAAACTGGCACCGATCTTCTTAGATAGAACCATAATCTACTGAAAATACAATTTCTTTGATAAAGCTGCTGATATTGTAGAATAATTATTCATATATTCACATAAATAATATGTCACACCTGAAAACATCTTTTTATGTTTTGAGTTTTTTATATAATTAATTGATGCTACTTTCGCGGGATCAGATCTTGTTCTTTCAGTCAAATTATGTAAACTTTATTATACATTAGGTAAACTTGCTAGCTCGAGTACTTTTAATAAAATCTCATTGTGTCCAGAAAAGTCTTACGAAATATAACTAAATCATCAACATAAAATTATAAACCCTTAATATTCTTAAAAGCTTTTTTCATACGTTGTTGAAACACTTCTATTGGTACACACAATCCAAAAGGTATTTCTTGAAATGATAATTTCCAAAAGGAGTTGAAATTGTACAAAGTTTGGAACTATTTTTAAATAATTTAACTATCCAAAATCCGCTAATATAATCCACTTTTGGGAAATTGTTAGCACCTGCTACTTTATCTGAGATGTTTTGACCTGTTTATCAATATTTGTATTGATGTATAATGAATTAATTTAGATGCTAAGATCGTCACATATTCTTAACTTTTCATTACCTTTTTTAGCTATCATAATAACTTCCAAATTACAATTGAATTGAGTTAATCCATTCTACTGGTTAATCCACTTTTTCTATTATATCTTGTGCACCATTAAATTAACTTCTTTTTTTAATGACACCTGCAAACCTAATGGAATAGAACGAGGTGGATCTGTTTTTGGACTAGCATTATTCTGTAATTTAATATTATATGGTTTATTACATTTAATATCATGAGATACATGTGAATATTTATTAGTAAATGTTCGTAAATCGTCCGTGTTTATATTTTTTAATGGCCCTTTTTAGTTATGAGATTAAAAGCAACGGACGATTTTAAACTTAATATTGTATTACAATCAGTGCTTATAATCACAAATTCAATATTATCACATTTTCCATTTGATAAATAATAATAATCGATATACCTGAAACAGGTATCAACTTATTATCCAATGTAGTTAAATTTATTGGTTTCTTAAAAATAAACACTGGATTTAACCCTATGTTTTATATGTGCTAAAAGACATGCAATTCGATTGCGTACCTGTGTCAATTTTTACTCTAATTGCTTTATTATTTATGTAGATACGAGTATTTTCAATCTACCCAGTTGTATTAGCTGTGGCTATATTACCCATAAAAAGGCTTTCTTCACATTCTTCTACTTAAGTTAGTAGTTGAGCTAATTGTCCTGCATTATCATTATCCTTAGATTGGCAGGACACTATGTGTTGAAGACCACGACTTCCTACATTTAAAACAAGGTTTAACCTCCTTTTTAGTAAATTGTAATTTGAAAACATTTTAGATTTATGAATGTTTAATACAGATTCCTTTTTATCTTCTGGTGCTCTAATTTCTTTCACTTATTTCTGTGACAATTCTGAGGTTTTGTAAATTGAAACAGCTTTCTCATGTTACATCAGCTTCTCTTAAAAATCGTTCTTTGACATTCAAGTTTATTCCAACAATAATGATGTAGCGGACCAGTTTTTTAACACATATTGTTAAATTTGCAGTTTAAAATTGTATTTTATAAATTTATAAGACAATTATCAAACGATTCCTGTAGTCTTTGATTTTGTGTAAGCAATTTATGTCTTTTTATCGTGATAGATTTTTTTAGGATTAAAGTAGTTGTCAAAATTTGTTTTGACGTCGTCAAATGTTGCGTCATTCCCCAGATTAAATGAATTATACATTTCTGTACCTTTGTCACTGATATTGTAACAACAAAGCAATTTTTCTTTTATCAGAAGCTTTCTCATAGTCTTTTGAAAATATAAAAAGTTCAAATTTTTGATATCATAGTTTCCAAGCCAGTGCATTATTATCAGTTGCGAGGTTTATTTCTCCAATAGCACGTAAATCATATCCCTGACGTTATACTAATATCTCACATCGATTGGTCTGTGTATTTTGATCTGTTTTCGCCATTTTTACTTAGAGCGTGGTCATGTCTTCAGCTGTAAATTGTATTCAATACTAATTGATTTTTAAACCTGATCAATTATATTAATTGATTTTATTCTGACACCATGTTAAGTTGTTTTTGATTGTGTAGTTAGTTCATAATAATTACCACTTCATTATATCGCCCATATATTTATTTAGATCAGAATATAAGTAACTTAATACATGTCAAGACTCCCACTGCAGTTTTCGTCGCAGGGCGCACTTCACGCAACCTAGTCGCACCAACTCATCATCTTATATTACTTCTGGCAAACGTGGATAATATTTCTAACAAATAATGCAAATACATTAAAAATGGAAGTTTCACCTTGTTCTAATACCGTCATTTCCGTTCTCTTTTCCCTACTGCAATTTATTCTTAGTATGATATATTTTGAGTTCTTAATCTACATTAATATTTTAATAACGTTTATGAGTTTGCTTGTTGGAGGTAATCTCTGAAACTATAAAACAGATTTCAAAATATTTTTATTGTTCGATAGGTAACACTTTCCTTTTAGGTATAGCTTACTAAATACAAATAATTATAAAGGAAACCAAAAAAAAGCTACGAGTAGTATTTTGTTTTTGCAGAGGTTTTGCGGTAAATGGGTATTCTAAATATATACGTAGTAAGTATTAAAAAAAAACGTAGCCTATTTGAATACCGCGCTATATAAGTTGTCTTCAATAAACTTTTTCAATTATTTAAAAGATAATTCGGGGGAGGGGGTGGGGGGGATGGGAGAAAGGATTTGAGGTGTGCCGCTGATTTGGAATATCTTCATTATTTTGAGTTTTGATTTCCATTTTTTGGCTTTCATTTAATTTACTCAATTTAATAGATCGTTAATTGAAAAAAATATCGATACATTCATTACTTTTAAATGAACGAGTCAGAGTTCGTGAACATTTTTCTCTGCACCTTCATCGTGGACTATTATACCACCGCATGCCTCGATATGTATTTCGTCCGTGTGTCATTTATTTAACATGATCACAATGTGTGAATGCTTTTTATTTGGAGCAGTTAAGATGTAATCAAGTCTCATTGTGTTTAACCCTTAACTCATTGTAACACTCCATATTATACATGAAGTTGGATACCATAAGTTTCGACCTACGACTTTAAAAATAAAATTATGGGGTTTTTACTAAAACCATAGGTTCACGATTAATTTATAATTTGAAGTCTACGTTCTTTTTGTCTTAGTCTCTTTTTAGTTTCGGTTTATAGTGAACAGTACTTGAAGAGTAAAAACAGATCCCTCATAAGTCCACTCACGGATATGTGTATATGTCTATCACAGATATTTTTCTTAGAAGCTGCTTGATGTAGGAGCTTGAAATTTGGCTTAGTAATAAAATAAGAAATTTGGCTTAGTAATAAGGAAGTGTCCTTGCAAAAAAGGGGCACCTAAAACTTTACAGCTATGAAATTAAAAAAAAAATAGGTTTTATATGTATTCGTATAATCAGAAATATTTTTCTGTGTATTAAAGAGTACTGGCAGGTAAGATAATAAATACATTCTAAATTTGAAAATTTCAAATTTGTTTTAAAAATATTTGATTGGAATTAAAATATTTGTAAGCGTTATATGAATAGATGTTGTGTAGTTTATTTAAAAAAGTTATTTGTAGTTTGTTTAAATAATTTTAATTATTGTTATTGCTATTGAATTATCTAAATTTGTTTTTCATAGTTTTCATTTTCATTTTCATTCAAATTTCATAACGTACTATGGCAGATATAACAATAATCGCAGGTAATATAGTGACCCTTCTTTAAGAAGGTTGTACTCAATATTGGGTTTCGCAACGATTTGGTGTAAGTCATTCTATTGTTCAAAGTACCTGGAAAACATTTTTAAAGAGCGACAAGCTGTATGCATTTAGAAGTCTACCTACGCAAACATAAAAAAAAATCTCGAAAAAGTAAGAATGAAAGATATAAGTGTTAGCTTGTGGATTATCAGAAGGAGATTCCTAGAAGTTGATTTCCACAGCCGTTACAGGAGCTACCGCTGTATTCATGGAGGATAGCGCTCGAGTACATCGAGCGGGTAAAGTAGACGTTCATCTGACTGAGATCGCGATTAGGCCGTTTAGAAAGGTCAGCACAAAGTCCCATCTCAGACCCACCCACCTAGTTCTATTGACCAATTGTGGGACATTCTAAAACGGTGTGTTAGAGCTGTACATCCAACCACGCGGAATATCTGAAAGTTAAGAAATCATTAAAAACTTCATCCAGGGCATATTACGAAGAATTGTGGCAGTTATTTCGGTAAAAGGAGGCTACACTCGATGTTATTTTTCTTTTGTAACTTTTGTTAAATAAAAAATATTGTCAGTTGAAGGCCCCCCCATTTGTTTTGTTGAAACGAATAATTTGAAAACAATGCAAAAAAAAAAAATTATGGAAATCTAATTTCCAAGCCAAAAGTTTTTACTCTTTATAAATATCTATTTCAATTTGTTGAATAAAATTGAATTTTCAGGAACAGTTTTACTTGAACTAATCAAACAAATCGTGAGTGTCCATTTTTTTTTGCAAAGGCTGTATTGAACCGTACGTATACATACTCCAACTCAAGAGTTAACGACCAAATGTATTTATTTGGAAATTTTAGGGGGCATATTATGTTTTATAAATTTTTTCTATCGGGTATCGTTTGAAAGACTTAAAAATTATTTTTTGTAATTTTATTCAGAATATATTCAGAGATTTATTGAAAAATATGCAAAAAAATTATTCCTTTCTCTTATTTACCAAACAATTCAGTCTAAAACCATGACAATAATTGGGATTTTAAAACCCAATGCAAAAGTTTTAGGCTGACTATAGCGATAGTCTTAGATCTTATAATCTTTGAAATATGCACGGCGTTTTTACGCCTGTGAAAGATCAGGTTTTTTTCTTTTATAGTCATCCTATTAAGGTTTTTTGACGCCTTTTTGATTAGCTTAATTTTTTAATACTGTGCTTTAGATTAGCCAAGCGTTTTTGGGATCTAATAAATATGTAATGATGACCATCATGTTTTTTCGAAATCAAAAAGTGCGACTAATTTTAAAAGTACCAATTTCAGCGAAAAATATCGTTATTCCAAGTAAAATGGTCCTGGTTACATTATGACACAGTCTCAACCCACTCTCACTTCTCTTGCGTGCATGTACACAAAGTGTATGTAAAGTGTGCACCAAGTTTTGGGTTAAATTTTTAGGTTCCAATTTTTGGATCAGATCAAAAATCGTATTAATATTAATATCTAAAGTATGAAAGTAATAAGAAATAAAAAATCTGTGAGTTGTAAAATAAAGTATGTGAATAAAAAAATCTGTGAGTTCTAAAATAAATATGTTTGGTTGGTGAAAGAAAACAGTTTTTTTTTCTTAATTTAAGAAGAATCGTGAGATTAAAGAAAGTGAGAATAGAAAATGTATAATAAATGGAATTTACAATATAAGAGAAATACAAAATTATGTAAAATATTAAGTGCCAACATATTGAGAATCATTGAGATTTCAAAATGGTCAATTCAAAATGTGATCGTGCATCATCAACTCGCATTCGGTCGGTAGTTCGGAGTATCGATTCGAATAAAAAAATATGTCGAAACCCGTTAAAATCTATGTTTTCATAAATTAAGATAATATAACAAAAACTTTATTAATTAAATATTATAAAAAAAACTTTCGGGGAACAGCGAACAACCAAAGTTCATTTTTCGTAACCTAACTGAAATTATAGATAACAATTTGGAGAAAACTCAAAAATGAACATCGCACAACAGTTGTGTAAGCTAGATGCCTTCACTTTACCCGTTTGGGAAATATAATTTGAAGTTTTTTGAAATAATGTTTTTAGTGTGGGCTAAATAACTACATATTGCGTGTGAATTGTAGGTTATTATATGTTATAAAGTTAGAAGTTAGAAAACTGACAAATGAACGGATGGTCGGATGCACGGACAGACGACGTTGTCGCTGCAATGTGGGTTTCATTGTCATGGGTCGCTTGTTAGTAATTAAATTCACAGTCGATAGACTTGGTTCACTTCTTTATATATTTTACTACGTAGATATTATAGGAATTTTTAGAGGATTTTATTTTCAATTCTCGCATGATCTAATAAAATATTTTTAATGATGGTATGACGTAATATAATTGTTTGTTGCTAATTGTAAATTAGTTGTGTCGTTGAACAAAACTGAAGAATCGAATTGAGCACCATTACGGATAATGTATTTAGTAATATTAAGAAAAGGAATATTTATTATATTTTTTTATTTTTAATGACCTCATAAAAGGAGATTTCCGATTCGATTCGCATTTATATTTTTTAGTGTGTTTATTTATAATATTTGAGTGAATGTGTCAATTTGGACGCAATATTCGGCAAAATTTTTTTGCGTAAAAAGGAAATAATTCATTTGCTATTTAACATTTGCCTTTCTCAAGGATATTTTTTAAATTTATCTTTTATTAAGTTTAATTATATTATTTATGTACCTGTAAAGCAGGAGAGTTTTAAATTTTTTAAAATAGAATTATCCTTTGGGAATCAAGAAATAAGTATACAAACAAGTTTTCTTTTAATTTTCTGACTGATTTCTTTGTGAATATAAATACTTTTTTCCATGGTATTCTATCTTTTCCTGATTTTGGAATGTTTTATACGTTTTGGAGTTATTTTGTGGATCAAAGACCCTGTTTTTTTTCTCCTAAAGACCATTTTTAGAAATTGACGAAGAAAAATCGTTGATCTGGGCATGCTTACATATTTTTTTATATTTTTATTATTAATGCAAATTTTTTTTGGTGAAATTTGATAAAGATAAATTTTGTAAAAAAATACCAAAAAAAAATTTTGTAAGTTTTTTTATATATCTTGAGTATAGGATATAAAAAAATTGCTTTGCAATACCACCTCTTCTTTGATAATTTACTTATTGGGTTGAAATTTTGTTATAATCTTTTTTTTTGGTTTTTGAACTACAACGGAGATATTAAATTTTTTTGGATTGTAAATTACCATATTGCTCTTTTTAATGCAAATTCATAACAAAAGAGGGGTGGCATTTTCTTAGTAAAACGGTCCCAACCTATTTTAAATTATAAAGTCCGTGCCATAAGTCACCTTTTTTTTAAATGTAGATATATCATTCCTTATAACATATTAATTTTTTTTAACATTTTTTAAAAAGAACATAGTAATATTAGATTTATAGAGAAACAATATTACAGAGCATAGTGCAATAAAAGAAATGTGTAAAAACGAGCAAAATAATATCTAAATTGCAACAAAGTGCTTATATAAAAAAACACAACTATAAACAAAAATCGAACATGGTTTCTTAGATTAAACATTGTATTGTAGGTATTAACAAATTACTTACATCAACTTAAGAAATATTATTGATGAACAACTTTACAGTTCCTTGAATGAAGAAGTGCAGGGGTACCTTAAGATTTTACCGGTACTCGTGTGTATTCAACAATGGTGAATTACTAATTTAGTAATTAAATGCTGTAATAATATTATGCGTTTTAATAATATTATTTATCTCTCTTAAATCATGTAATAAAAAAAATTTAAAAAATGAGAGTTATTTTTTGGAGTTAATTTTTTCAACCAAAATGCCACCTTTTCAATTCTTAGGTCAAACAGTGCCTAGTGTTGATTTCATATGGGTTGTATATGTACATATAAATACACAAACTTTAATAAAAGAGTCGATTATCACACAAGCGTAACTTCCGCATACTTCTATACGTACGTAGGAGTATAATACAATGCATAGATACGATGCTATAGACCGGGCGGTTGTTAGGTTACGGCCACGTGTTGCTGAAGGCTGCATGAAGGAAAGGCCACGGCCTTCTCATTGATAGCGCCTGAAGTGGGTCACCGATGTGGGTCGCCCAGAAGCAGGTTCACTGTCAAGGTGCTGCACTTGAAACGTTGATTTGATGGCTGCTGGAAATCGATGTAGAGACATTGAACTTTCATATATTTTTATAATGTTTAGAAGGCTTCAAATGTCCTTTTGGTGTATTCTAAGACAAATAATATATTAGTTTTAATGAAATTCACATATAAAGAACATGTTGAAGATTTTAAAAGCTTTATGAATTATTGTTTGAAGGAAATGAATTTTTTTGAATGTTTTTTCATTGGCAATGCGCATGTTTATTTCTTGTCATATGGAAGTGCAATGCAATCTTTAAGATAAGATTCCAAATAAAAAGTGTTTATTAAAGTAATAGCTGGTATGTCAATCGATGTATTGTATTTCGATAAATCTAATTGAATAACATTTTCGGATACAACCCATAACTTGAATGGTATTCAAAATTATTTTACTTTCAGATTAAACGTTACGAGGAAGTAAGTCAATTAACATAATTTGTAATGAGACAATTTAATTTTAGAATGGAATTGGTAATGCCAAAGCTTTCAATATTTATATATTCTTTTTATTTTAAGATTCGAAATAAAAAGTGTTTATTGTTTAATTTTGCCATTATTTTCAAAATTTCCGTAGCGAGATTCATGCATTCCGGATATTCACGTCAAAGATTCTTATAGTTTTATCATATCCTTCTCCTGTCTTCTATGTATAGTTTTATCATATCTTTCTTCTATTTTTCTATCACAGCCTCCAGGATTTTTAAATCTTTGACATTCGTATGAAATTTTGAAGGGAGATCTAAAGATATCTAAATTTTCCCGTATATCAACAGAAACAGCTTGAGACTTGAACATTTTTTATTTTATGTATGTAAAATGGAGAAAGAAAAAACAAATCTTTTAAAGTTAAACTGAGATTTTTTTCAGCCACTTTTTATTTTGAAGCCCCGTTCAACAAATATAAATATTTTACAATCCAGGGAATACATTGCAGATCTAATTTATTAACGAATGCAAAAGAGAAACATTCAAAAGTATTGGTTAGTCAATTTGTTTAAAATTTCTTAAATCTTGTTGCGTTAATAAGTTGAACTTTAAGCTATGAGATGGAATGCATTTGTGCATTTCATTTTGTCTCTATTTTGATAATATATTAGTTTCTTTATTAGTTTCTAGCCATTTCATGTGATTTAGTCCGTGTGAAAATTGATTTATGGTCGAATATGCTATTGCGTAGGTAATATTTTGCGGATGTTGTGAATGAGTTGAGCATATTTTTAATTGCGGACCAGAATATGGAGGGGTAACTTTGAAGCACTAAGTGACTAACGCATAGTAACTTGCGGACTGAGCGCGCCTTCACATTGAAATTTAGATATTTACGTAACTTAGTCGCTGGCGCAAGATTGTTATAAATCGTATAAGGAATGGTTTTATAATAAGGATCTTGTAGTAAAAATATAAATGTTATAAATAATTACCGTGTTGATTAAAAAGTTGCTTACTTATTAAGCAAAGCAGCATCAACGCCATCTGGCGACGAATTAGGAGAGGTTTTGTAATTCTTTAAGGAACTTTATAAAATCGGTGCAAGTCTAAGTCCATAATATGTTATATTATGGACTTAGACTTGCACCGTATGCAAGAGATTGGTAAGAATTATTTTATTATATAAAGGCTACTGAGTAATAAACAAAAAAATTGATTCCCAAATTGTCACATTACGTTGATCAGAATCTGTTCATGATTTTCATAGTTACGTCCTCTTAAGATATTTTTTATTATTTCGTATGCTAGATCGAATGAAGCTACTCCTTCTCACAACCATATTTGTTTAACGGAAATTTTCCTTCTGTTTATTTATATAATTGGTTTATTTAATGTTTTAAGCTACGTTTATTATGCAGCTTTAAGCGTGTACTTGTTTTAATGCCATACAACTTTTTACTTCATTTTATTGTATTGCATAAATATACTAAGTTATTTATTATTTGTCTAAAAGCTTTTATACCTTTTTTAAGGGTTTTATAGCCATTTTATATCTGTTATAGTGATGCGTCAATGATTGCGCATAAATCACATACTTTAGGCAAACGATTTTTTTCAAGATGTTCATCAGATGTTTAGATGTTATCAATCTAAGCATCATTAGTATAAAAACGTACAAATTTGCCGTATTTAATGTTTACTTTATATAATTTATGCCATAGTACATAGCAACAGAAACAAGTGTCCCCACTATTGGTAAACTAGAACGAAACTATTCAAAAAAGTTACGTATATACATTTCAAAAAGTACGAGTGGATTATGAAATTTGTGCACGTGATTTTTTATGAAAGCCTCGCTATCAACAAACATACATATGCGTTAAACTAAAAATTGATTTCTTTAATTCATGAGTCGGTTAAAACAATCGTCATTCAAACGGCCAATGGCGTGTACTAGTCAATGAATGGCCGCATGAATGAACGCGCGGTGCACTTGCGCAAACGCATCGCGACTCAGCGCTAAATATAGCGCGCACAAGGCCGCTTGCGCAACGCGGCCGCACGCACCGCTCCCGCGCACTGTGCTCGCGGCTCTCCGGTGAACAGTCATACGTCGAGTTTTATTGGTTAACGTGTAATATAGAAGGACTAAAATGCCTTTTGTATTGTAAGGTGGTACTTTTATAACTTTTTATTTATTTATTTACTTCTTTGAAGAATAATCACCTGACTAACTTATCGCTAATAGAATAGGTAGATAGCATAACTTGATACATAACTACGAGAACTACAATAAGAGTATTTTTTTAAGAAAAAACAAAAGTAATCTAATTTGATATACCACGAGGGGTTTTGTAGTATAGGAAAAGAAAGGAGTAGGATTAAGATAATCTACCTTAATCCAATTTATTATATATTTTTTTATTGAATATATTTGGCGTCAATTTTGTGGAAATTCATTATTCACAATTAAATGAAACTACGTGATGTAGTATTATTTCTACTTTCTTTATGTTCTTTATCACGACCTAAGTTTCGTTGTATTATAATGTCTTCAGGTGGACTATTAGATGATATGAATATTTTTTTTATATGAGAGGAAACGGAATGTAGAAAGTAAAGAGACAGCCATTGTCACAGAGTGTGAAAATTGCGCTAATCACCGATCCCTACCCATCTCAGGTGCATCCTAAACTCAGAGATGTGATCAGATTTTTTGAGGCTGACAATGTAATTAATAGAGAAATGTTGATCATATTTCATTTTAGACCATTTTGTCTTGACACATTGAAAATTTGAGTAGAGGCACGTATTTTATTAAAACATAGAACTGTTGCAGGTTTCGCCTGTGAGAATTTGATATAGGTAAAAATTTAAACGTCACAGAAAATAGTTTTACGTAAACACGATTTGGTATATGATAAAAATGTGTTCATTAACTTCATTACGTTCTTTAAAAAAAACGAAAAGTGTATGTGTGAGACATACAACTTTTAGTTTCGATTTATTTACCCTGAGGCGAATAAAGGTAAATGCAATTATGATTTCAAACGAAATCAAGAAAATGATTTGATTTTTTAGCCAAATAATTGGAAAATTTATCCATAATTACAATTCATACGGAGAGATGCTCATATATATACATCCTAGACTAATCTCGGCATAGTATGAAATGAGTCTCGTTTTACGATTGCGATGTAATTTGGAAAATCTATGATTATGAAAGAAACATAATCATAAAATGTATTAAATTGTGAATTTAAATAACATAATTTCAACTATTGAATATATTTGGCGTTAATTTTGTAGAAATTCATTATTCACAATTAAATGAAACTACGTGATGTAGTATTATTTCTACTTTCTTTAAGTTCTTTACCACGACCTAGGTTTCGTTGTATTACAACATCTTCGGGAGGGCTATCAGCAAAGGTACATTCATGCATCTTTGCTAATTGCATTTTTTTGCATATACGAAATGATTAAAATTTTCACTATCTACCTAGGAAAACGTTATGATTGATACATTGATAAACTTGTACTAAGATGCATTTGATTTTTACGGAAAACAAAAGAACTCCATGCTCGACAGTAAATATCTCAGCCATAATGTATATGATTTGTTTTCATAGCCAAACCCGTCAACAGGCCAAATGGAAATATGTCGTTTTCTATGCTAAGTCAAGGTTATTTCAATTCGAAAGGAGCGAGGCTAATTATTATGCAGTTTATTTGTCAAAGTCCTGCTTGCGCATAGCCTCTTGCTGTATACAATAACAAAGTCGCTAAATATGGCAAACGTGGTTGTTTTACATATTCTTCTCCTATTGCACGCGATTTAGTAGGAATTTTAAATACATATATTCAAAGTAAATTTTAAATACAGGTTATTGAACACGTGCTTTATGGTATATGAAAACTATTTTTTTAGTCCAAAAGTTTTTGTTTGTTCAAAAACTGAAAACTGTAGCATTTGCTTTCAACAATATAATATCTTCATCTTTATCTGACTACAGTTATTAGAAAAAGACAGAATAAGAAAAATCCATTTTGTCAGTTAAGAAAATAACGTTTTGTTAGCGCAGAACATTACGAAACAGTCTCTCCTTGGAGCCAATAGTTAACGTTGGAAACAGAGCTCCATATATATAATGTTCTACATAACATTGATTATTAATATTTTTATTAAACCGATTCTGTGTACCTAATTGATCATTCAACTTTTCCAAATTGATCTGGGTCTACATTTTGTTCTATAACTTGACACTCTTTGTATGAGAATCCTATCAAACCGCAAAACAAAATTCGTCGCTGATTTTTCTATCGCAAATGAAAAATATTTATAAATTTTTTCAGATTTTTTTCAGTGATATTTTCAGAGACATTACAGAATAATATGGGATTATTGAAAGTTTTTGAAAAAAAACATTACAGGAAAAAGAAGAATTTTATATTTTGGAGTTTGTGTGCAAAGAAGCTTTTATTTGGTATACCATAAGGTGGTTTAGAATTTTTTTACTTTCCTTTTTCCTCCATAATAAACTTTCCAACTTTCTCTTATCACTTACTATAGCTATATGTGTATATATACAAACACACTTATATATATGTATATATATATATATATATATGTATATAAATATATATATATGTACATATGCCTGTTACGGTGTTCGTTTCTCGTTGAATGGTGGTGTCATTTTGTGGAAAGGTATATTGCCACTGCATAAACTTATTATAGTTACTTATTCACCAGACACTAGGTAAACAAGATGTCGTAGAATGAATTCGAGTTTAAATTTATTTATCCAAAAAAATAACACGTTGAGCTGTTGTTTTTCTAACTGCTTGTGATTTTCATGCTTGTTTTATTTACAATCATATCTAAAAAAACATTGAGATATTTAATAAATCAGAATAAAGGAACAATTAAAAAGAGAATAATGGATTTTTTTTAGAAGTTAGTGCTTACGACAGGAAATTCAAATAAAGTGTACAGAAACGCTTTACTTACTATATCGAGTTATCTCTGTTACTGCCGCTTCAAAGGAAAACTAAAAGTAATTCACATTTAATTCGGTTTTTTGTATTCTACCTCTCTATGTATATCGATATACATCGTTTTTATATATATATATCTAACGCGCACGCCAAGATACCTGTTCGGCGAATAGTTTTTCTCCGACATCGTCGATATTCGTCATCACAGATCGGGTAATTTTCGTAAAATATTTATAAATTATACATTTGGACCTTTCTCGTGAAGAATTCCATTCAGTAGTGAAAACCGGATTAAAATTCTTTCAGTATTCATTGAGAAAATGGCGTAAATTTATACAAACGCAGCGACAAACTTTGTTTTGTAATATACTGGATTACCTTTCGGTCAGTGACGGTTTGTCGCTTTAATAAAAGGTGGAAATTTTAGGTAAACTTAAAAAAGTTATAAGGGATTCATATTTAGTGTTAGAGTTTTACACTCACATTTGTATATCGCGAATTTTGCTTAAAACTTTATATATTGATGAATTTTGATGTTTTACATACAATAGCTTGTTCCGATGAGTCGGGATTTGATATTATTGTAGATGACGATTCCCTCGATCACGTTGAAAGGGTGTAGTTTTTCTCGTGGGAGAGGAAACGATAATGTTACTGCTTAATGCATATAAAAGTATTCGTTTCTAATAACTGAATTAGAAGTCGTTTCAATTAATTCACTCTCAGGTTAAAGTTAGATCTTTTTTTTTAGCCTGTGCTTTCTCTTCCTTAATTTTCTATACAAATTTATATTGAGCGAGCAGTATCCACGATATTTTCGCCATTTTTTTGATGTCATCTTGCCAGCGAAGCGGAGGACGATCTCTACTACGAATCCTGGTTTTCAAGAGTTAAATCTAAAGTTACGTGTATTAAAAAATTTCCACGTTTTTGCATCTTGGTTTCTGGCGATATTTTTTACCCCATTGCCACCTTAATGATTCAGCTCTATTAATGATATCAGTTACTATTACCTCAGCTCCAATTTCTGTGGTTCTCATTCTGTCAAACTGATACCGAGCATTGTTTGCTCATAGGCTTATTCTAAGTTGGTGATTTTGGGATTGACATAATGGTCTTAGTTCCATACGTTTTGAATGTTAAGGCATGGGCCTAACAAAGTTTCCTTTCCATGAAAAATGGTTCGGTTTTGTTTTTTTTAATATATGGGTTAATCTATCCAAGGCAGCCCAATTAAAGTCCTTTCTTCAGCGTTGCAGTTTGTTTTTTTTCGAGTTATATTTTGTACCCGAGATAGTTTATTATTAACGTTGTCAATAACTATATTATCAACCTAAGTCTGCTGATTACATGGTGCCATGTTACTTTCTATTGCTACTTTCGTTCTACTGAGATTTATTTGTAAATTAACCTCTTTGGATGCTTCATTTAATTCATTTAAAATATTAGAAAGTTAGTTTGGGTCACTCCTTATTAGAATTATATCATCGCTATAATCGAGATGATTAAGGTACCCCTATCGATGGAGAGTTGTATTTTTACCATGACAGCTCTTTGAAAGCGTATTTTAATAGTAAAATGAAAAAAAATTGGCAAGTTTGACGCTCCCTACCTTCACCAGGGTTTCTTCGTGTAACATTCCTTATTAATGACCACCTCGAGGGTCAAGTTTCTTAAATACTTCGCACTAGGTCTGAATAACTTGAATCAACTCGAGCTTAGATCATTGTTTTCGTAACTTTCCGTATTCTTAGTGAGTAAATAGCTTTCGGATAGTGTGCGTAAGCTCAGTATAGCGATATATTAAAATCAGCACATTTTTTAACAAGCTTTTGTGCTATAACCGCTTTTGAAACTAATTTGTTCATCCGGTTGAAAGAAGTCAAATTTATTCGTCAGTATCTTTGGGGAGAGTTTGTACATAAGTCTTTAAAGTTTAATCGGTAGTTATCAATACCCGAGGTTTCAGTTTTTTAAACAGAAGAATACTTCGACAATTTGTCGTTTTCGGTGACTCTGCTTCCTTCAAGAAATTTGTTAAAGAGCGCACACAGGGCATCTTCCGACACAGTATCACCTTTTTTCAATATATCATCCGTAACTCTGTCTTCACCTGGACTTTTGCGTCCTACTGATGATGTCGTCTTTAACATATTTCACATTTCTTTATTTATCTTTCATGCGACTGATTCGCCCTCTGTCATTTCAAAGTTTCTAGCCCCTGTCCTTTCAAATTCATATTTTCTTCCATTATTTTTTTGATCCCTTGTATTTTATGTGTCGTTTTTTTTAATTTTCTGTCAGTGTACTCTATTTGTTTCAATAGCTACTTTACTTTTCAGTCACACGCAGACTAGCTATTGGATGATTTTGATCTTAAATAAAGCACACATTTTTTTATTTCTCATAGTAAACTGTCTGATAATGCAGTGAAGATTTTATTGATGTCTTTGTTCTGAACTGTTTGATTTTATTGTTAGCTGGTATTTACTTCTAGGTGAACTGGGTAAAATTGTTTCTTTTTTTCTAAGCCTATGTGCAATTTGGTTTCGAGCTTCTTCCTATCAATTCCCGAATCATTCTTTACGTTGGTCTTAATAAAAGGGTGATTGCTGCCTGTTATGAATCTATTAAGCGCGATTGCACAGACTTTTCCTTTGAGCTGAGTATGTAGTTGGCTTATAAGCTATAATATAATAAATAAAATTAAGAGAATGGATTGCAGTAAGTTTAAGTGCCAACGTTTTTGTATATTTGAGAAATATAAATTTTTCCGACCAACTCCAAAACTCGGGAATCAGTTTCGTACAAATTAAATGATTAATAAGATTATTTTAGCAGATAGAGAGACTAGCTATTGTCTTCGGTTTTGCACTTGTGTGTTTCTGATGTCAATGGTTGGAATTTTCTTTAACCCTATGTGACTATCGCAATATATCTTAAAGATACAGAAGAAGACAGAGAAGAAGCCATTGTCACTGTAACGAATATATGAGTCAATTGATTATCTGTTTTTGCTAACGGTGAAAAATGAGGAAAAAATTGTTTCAAAATATGAGTAATTAATTATTTGTAGACGCTTAAGTACTCAGATTTAAACGCAACTGAGTCTGCCTGATGTATCGAGATGCAGCACGGAGGATACAACACAGGCGTACGTGTAGCGAAGGCGCGGTGGCAGCGCTTCGAGCTTTGTGGCATCCATTACCGCTTACGGTCGTCACGGGTCGCGTTTCACGTGAAGGAATGAGTTGTTGTCCTCCGGCATGGTTGAGATTTTTTGGGAGATATTATCCAAGAGGAGAATTAACGGCGAGCGTCAAGAGGCTTCGACGGTAGCGTTTGGGTAATGAAATTTGTAATATATTAATATTTATATTACTAGCTAATTTAATTTTCCAGAAAATTCACTAACAAGATGCATAATTATAGGATTTACTTCTTTCCTTTCTTTTTCTTTCTACATTATTGTACACAATGAAAATATAATTGATATTTGAAATAGTAATATAAAATTAAACTATGTACACGTATTGTTAAATTAACATTCGATTAACTTATATTAACTGAAAATGTATGACATTAATTTATTTGAAAAAATAAGTTTTAGATTTATGTACCTTCAATAATATACATTTATATCCAATGAAACACAACTATGTATATTTTCGAGAATGTCTCATTTCATTGCGGACGTATAGTGAAGAGAAAATTTATGTAATATGTACGTGCAAACAGAAAATTATAGCTACGAATAGTAATATTTGTCGACTTAGAGAATAGGGACATATGATCAAATCCACAAATCAATTTTAATCCACTCAACAAGTTGTCAAACAAATGGCATATTAGCGAAAACGTTTTTCTGTGGTGAACGTTTTTGGTAGTTAATATGAGAAAAGAGTGTTAGTCAATTGGGGTCAACGACTTTTACACGTATATTACGAATGGAAGGTTAAATAATGGGTTTAAAAACATGTTAGTACGATTTAGATGTGAACGTCTTTGTAATTTTATTCCATTGAAGGAAATGGTCGCAGCATGTCAGGGTCGACAGTGACCCATTTCCATCACTACCGCTTTGTTTGAAAGACAACGTGATTATATGGATCGTTAGAGTTGTAACATCTTGGGTGGTAATCGAATGCAAATGTATTATTTTAAATAAATAAACAAGTGAGCGTTTTCCACTGGCATACGAGTTGAGGCGCGTTTTAAAATCCCGTCCAATGACAATCGCCGTCACGGGTCATTAAAATTAATTATAAGCTAAATTGAATGACAGACAAAATTTTAATTATTTTGTATTAATTATAAGCTTCAGGCCCTATTCTCAGACGTGTCGCTCTGCACGATGTGCACTATAAAATATAAATTGAAATTAAATCGGTTAGAAACTGTTTGTTCCTTTATCTTCAACCGTACAATTAATTTTCCTATTAACAAAGCAAGGCAAATATACACAATTCCCATTATTTTGTTTTTAACAATATCTCACTTTTTGGTAAGAATAACTAATGTACTTCATATTCGAGTATTCTTCGGGTGTTATTATATTCCGATGTAATGGATTTTACTTTTATTTTTATATGTTTTCTTTAATTTCTCAAGTTTTTAAATTCAAGTTATACGTTCTTGTAATTGATAGATTTTAAAATTCAACCAAAATATACCTAGATATAGAACCGAAATTATTATTATATATAGTATTAAATTTCGTGAATTTATATTTTTTTTTAAATTTTGGGTAATGATAATGAACAAGCAGTTAATATTTAAAAATGTCATTTGAATAGGTCAAATTATTATTAAACATTGCAACAAACCTGTCAATATCGTAAGTGGTATTGTCAGATATTGTTAATATGGTTCACGTGCATTTAGTGTGAAAATAACGTGGTGGTGGACACTTGTTGGTTGTAGAAATGTGCGATCTGCTAATAATAGATTTTGGTAAATAAATTGAATTTAGATAATGTTACAGTTTCGTTTGGTCTTGAAGGGTAATCGTATTGAAGCTGTTGTTTTTAGGTCACTAAGCCAGCAAGGACGGAATATTTTCTCTGTTTGTATGTGAATAAACATGTGAGACCCTACATACCATCTTAAAGCCTAAAGCTATATCCTTACATCTTGAAAGTATGTTGACTATACTGATGCACGAGCTCATCGTCTAGATACGGCTTAATGGCTACATGAATTTTGAGGTTTGCATAGTCGAGTCAATGAAGCGTGAAAACCATTGAACCTTTAGTCATCAGAAACAGATCCAACTTTGGTGAACTTTTTAAATATTAGTTACAATATATTATTTAAAATCAGACACACTTTAAAAGAAGGACCACGTATTTTGAACTGTAAATTTGAGATTTTCAGAAAATTGGTGTTTATTTTATATTAAATTTTATATTCGACTTCGAAAATAATATTTTTCTATGAAAAATAAAAGTAACTTATGAAATTAAAGCAAACATTTATTATTAAAATTAATAAAAAATAATCATTTTTAACTTTCGCCTGTTTCATTTATGTTGTCCCGTATTGGTGGGTGGTTATAGCAGTCATTCCCACTGCAAGCAACGCATGCAGGTAAGCCAAACAAATTACTTTTTCGGCAGTCACGTGCTCCACCACATCCAGTTTTATAGGTACAGAAATTTCATAACGTTGTTTGGTGCTGCTGGTTCACAGCGGAAGAGAATTTTACTTAACTACAGGTTTACAGTCTTAGACCTGAGCTTGTTTACACATTTTTAGTTTGCTTTTTATAACACACTCGGGTGGTTTTATTTCTTTAATTATTTTTTATGGTTTATGAAATATACCCGTTTTTATTTTTCAATAGATTGATATGATATTTAATAGAATATTATGATAGCAGCATTTTAGCAGTTAGTAGTTTTGAACGCAAGTTCGAAATGAAGTCATTATTTCACTTTTCTCATATATAAAATCGATTTCTAGCGTATATGACATGCCTTGCCCGTAGTGATTGTATGTCTTTGAATTTATATCACAATTTATAGAACGTGGGACACATTTGGTCTTAATTATTGAAGTTATACTTTTTTAGGCGTGTTATGAAAAAAATTATGAGAGTGAAATTTTACGACACCCGCATGCGCACGCACAATGTAACAAAAATCGACAGGATGAAGTTGCTCATGATGCACACGCACGATGCGACTAAAATCGGCAGGATGAAGTTGCTCACCAAATATATATTTACAAGCACATAGTGACTGATACTATATCTATGTTAGTTATTGAGGTATTTGTAAATATACAAAATTTGTTTTATGTTCCTGCAATTTCAAGTTATATCACAGATATAACTTTTAAATAATATTTTTTGTATCCTAGCTTATTGTAGAAGCGGCAGCGATCGACCAAGTCGAAGCGTGATATTATGTACGACGTATCGGTGTATGTAATATTTGTGGAGTGTGAGTCTCGTAATTGAACAGGACGCATCTTAAAAACGGTTACCTTTATTATGAATTTTGATGGAGATATTATTTTCTGTTTGCAATATTCGTGAAGGATATTTTTTTAAAAAATGAAGACGTTTTTCAAATCATTTGTACAGGCATCGATATTACATAAGTGAACAAATAAGAAAATGAACTCGTAGAATAAGGCTCAAATCGCCACTCGACCTCGGTGACATTAGGTTCGCTGCACTGTAATTAGTCACATCTATAAGTAAACTGCGGTATACGGTCGGCATTAAGCGTTGATTAGCTGGTTCGAACCGGGCGCCGTGTCATACGTGGAACGCGCGCTCAACAATTTAACGTTGATGCTGCGCATCGCCCGGTTCTGCTCCTCTTTGGAATCGAAATTATTTCGAACACCCATCTATCAAGTTAATGGCATGGATTACGTGTGCAGGCTGATAAATATACGCAGACTGTAGCGAAGTACGTGCCTATTATTAATAACTAAAAATTAGGAGGCTATGAAAATTCTCAATCGTTTCTGAAAAAATGACTGTCACAATGTGCAGTGCCACAATATCAACTTTATAATTTTAACGTTCTTTGTTACATTTGTAATAAGTTTAAATGACTTATTTCACATAAGGTTCAGACTTGAATTTTCAACGATATTAGAAATTAATGATATCGGAATTAGTGTTGTTTTTTGGTTCGATGGATACATTATCACGTATACATACAGACGGATATATTATCACGTATACATATATACTCGTATTAATCAAGTATATTTCTTTCCACTACGCATAACTCTTTTTTAACGTTTCTTATCTCATTATTAGACAAAGTATCGTTTGAGCAACATATGGAATATGTTCCATTTTATTGTTCGATTTATGACATCAGAATTGCTGTTTTGGAGTTTTTACGTGGTTCAAGCACTGTTTGATATTTATTATTCATTATCGTTTTTCCTTTTTGGTATTGTTTCTTTTTTTGTCTTACTTTATTTTTTAAGTACTCGTATATGATTAGTTACGTATTGTGAAATTAGTTACGTATATGATTAGTTACTTATTGCGATTTGCAGCTTATAAGTTGTTCGGTTAGAAAATAAATCAATAAAACGTTGGCTAGTTATAAATGTAAAAAGACGGGAGGTAGCTTATTTTTTAAACATATGTATATAGCTAACATACACGTATAGATAAATTAGAAAAACAATTCTGAAGTCCCACGTGTGAGAAAATAGTGATTTGGGGAAAGCGTTATTTTATGTAATTTTTACCTGTCTTATGAAAATGGTATGCATTCGAATTTTGAATTAAATTTAATAAATTTATTTGTGACACTCAGAAATAGTATGTGTTTATGTATGTACATAGTGTAACCATAATAATCACTGCAGTGAACGAATACACATCGCATACGTAAAGTGGAATAATTTAAAGTATTCACAATTAAATGAAACTACGTGATGTAGTATTATTTCTTTTTTTAATAATACTACATCACGTAGTTTCATTTAATTGTGAATAATGAATTTCTACAAAATTAACGCCAAATATATTCAATATTTAAAGTATTTAATTACGTAATTACGTTGGACATGGATGGAAATAATTTAATTATAATTTCTTAAGGATTTTAAAATGTTTACTCAAACTTATAAATAAAATATGAGTCAACCGAAATATAGGTAAAACTATTAACACCCGCATCATTGTAGTTCTTGTGTTCTCCATTTCTTTATGTCTCAGAGAAGCGGAAACTTCAAGAAATCTAGAAGAAGAAGAGTAGACGCACAAGAGACGCTGGAGAAGACTACTGGGAATATCATCGACTGAATTCTGAACTAATTTTTCTACATTTTAAGAACTCAGTATCAAACACTGTCTATCGAACTTAGTGTAACTTCGGATTTTCAAATTATTTCATGGTCATAACTCACAGCGGAAACAGAGTTACATAGTTCAGGGTACAATGGAGGGCAGTAGAACTGCCCATGTGATGGAATGACCAAATCAAATCTGCTACGACACTAGATCAGTTCACTAGATTGCAAGTGCACTAGATTGACGGGATAGCGAGATATCATAAGGCGGATTGTATTAGATCCTAGTAGTACCGCGTGATGAATACGACCGCTCTGTCAGGAGCATCACAATGGAGAGGAAGACTCAAAGTTAGGAAAGACACATCTCTGAATCTTGCTTCCGTAAATCAAATTATGTGAGTTATTCAACATCTTTAAAAGAAGAGCCAATACATGTAAGTAAGGCCACAGTTTTTTATTTGCTGTTCAGATATTGTTATGGAGACATGCTTGGTTTTTCGTATAATTTTGATGAAAAGGTGGACCACAATTGGAAACTCCGTAAAATAGGTCCCCTGATTTTACTGACATTTATACTTTACATAAATTTCACGCGTGAAGCGTCGCCGTTCGTCATTAAAGAGAGAAGAGCCGTAAACTCGTTCTGAACTGATTTATCTAGAGAGAAACATTACACAAAAAGTTGTCGCCGTAATAAATAAGCGCGGGCGCAATAAAGCAGTTCACGAACATTGAAATGGTACAAGAGGTGTTGAGTGTAATTTATGGTCGCGGGGGGGTCACTGGGTGCCGGGTCAGCGGTGCGTGTCGCAGCGCTCGCACCGCCGCTGACCTAAGCGGGCTAACTAACATCGAATCGTTCGAAGTAAAAGTAGGTACCTTAGCATAGAATACTGCGTAATATTTATTGTTGGTTTGTAAGAGGAGTCACTAATAATATCAATAAAGTGGTGACAATGCCATAAATTACTGGGAGATTTAGGAATTTATAGAACGTGAGACAATTCTATAAAATTTGATTCTCAAAGAAAAAAAAATTATAAATGTTTTAAAAATATCTTTTTAAATATAATAAAGACTTGCATCTGTTTATTGAGTTCATAAATTTTTATGTTCCATGCTTTTTTGAAATTATATCATTGTTTTTTATTAATGATAGTTATGTTTAAATAATGTAAAACTTTGGCAAGTAGTTGAGATGATGATTATTTTTTGATTGACTGTAAAACCCTTCAATGCGTTTTTTTTAACTTTCAATACAAGCAATAAAATATATTTCCAATGTTTTGTGAAATATAATCGAGGTTTAAAAGTTTCAGCGAGTTTCAAAAGTTTCGTTTATTAAAATATTAGAACTGTCTATTATTTTATGGATCTTATCAAAGCGTAAAAGGTAGAAGAAGTTAAAGTACAATTCATGCCATCTGAGACTTAAGAGCCACCCTCGTGTTCAATCGGGCGACAGTTCCATTACTGTATCATTTTTAGGCTACGTAGCATATTTGTCTTACTTCAGACTACTGTCTCAGTTTCTGTGACATATTTCATTTAAGTTGTAGATTTTAGTACAAAATATTTTAGATAACTTTTTGTCCAAATTTGACATAAAATTCAATCAACCATGACACTGGATGAATATTTAATATCATGAAGCATGATTACATGGTATACAATTAAAGTTCGAACTTTATGGCATTGAGGTATACAATTAAAGTTCGAACTTTATGGCATTGAGGTATACAATTAAAGATCGAACTTTATGGCATTGAGGTATACAATTAAAGTTCGAACTTTATGGCATTGAGGTATACAATTAAAGTTCGAGACTTGGATAAAAACGATTATAATATTTGTATTACACGGTAATCTTTTCTTATGACAAAAACAACCATTAAGGATACCTTTTGATGCAGGTTTTTTTACGAAATTTCCATTGAGCATTCCATCACTATTACCATTCTTAATTATATTGGCGTTAAATCTAACTTTCTATTTTGTAAAATTAGATTTAATGCCGACAAAATTTAAATGAATTTAGTTTAAACGGATTTTGGTAGTAATAATTATAATTAAATAAAACAGTGGCTTTTTATTGGTATTCAATATTGTATTTATCGTGTTATTGTGTCATGTGACTAGGGAAATATTATTGTTATCTGGATTAATTCACTGTTCGAATTTCAACAGCACTGGAGTTAGTTGACCATAAAGCGAAGATCGTGTTACGGACGCAGTGCGAACGCAGTCCGCTTACCATCGTGGTGCGGGCGCAGCATTTGGGTGGTCAGGTACCAGTTCATATGATTTGAGGAGCTTTGTAAAACAATAGCAAGTCACGGCGGGCTCACCGAGATTATCGCCTTTTTATCTTTAGAAACGTTGTTCGACTGATTTGAATGTGGAAATAGGCGGCGCGACACTAGCGCTTCTATTCCTTGCTCTATTTTTTTTTTTTTTCATAGAGACTATGTCTGTTATTTACTTTTAGGACAGTCATTTAAATACGGTACTTTAATATCTAAGTTTTGCCTAAATATTATGAATTATTTAGATATTTATCTAATGTATTTGCTTCTATGACAACGCTGTTTTCCTGCGAAATATAACTTGTCATGTTTTTGTTTCGCTGACTACGAATTAAATGATCGATGCGTTTCGCTTCAGGACGTAATCTTCTATAATCAAAACTCCCTTTATATGTTTTTAGATTTCGTACATAGAAAGACATAAAATGGAACCCTTATAAGATTATCCACTCTATCCGTCTCTCACAGTTGCTGTTGTCACAAACTGTTTAACGTGGAAACTTTAAATTTAGCATAATTATATGCTTTATGTGTTATATATATATATATATATATATATATATATATATATGTATATATATATGAATATGCTTTATATTGATCAAAGTATAACTTAATCTTTTTATAAAAATTTCAGAGGGATGAATTAAATTAATCGATTCTTCTAAATATATTGTATCATATGTAATATCAATAGGAAGACAAAGTAACATGGATTTCAAATTGTTTTTTCAGGTTTTTTGTAAGATATTTCTAGAATTATTGTATCTACACCATTTTTCTGAGAAACCTTGTGGGTAGAAAATTGGAGTGTGACACGATGATAAAGCGTACATTTTAGTAAAATGCAAGTATATTTACACAGAGGTTTTACAGGGCAAATCAAGTATAACACTTTGCATGTCACATAATTCTATCTTGCGTGAAAGAACGAAGGATTCCAAAACTATTTTTTTCAAATAATATGGAAAATACATCTATATTTATTATTGACACGGTTCACAAATTTATATCCTCCCAATATATGGAATTGCTAATAGCAAAAGTTATGAAAAAAATAGCGTTCGTAGAAGTTTACCAGACAATTAAAATAAATATTTTAAATCTCATAATTTTCAGATATTTCCAACATTTTTTACATCTTTGAATATAATTTTCAGTCGTTAAACTCAGGATATTAGTTAATACAGGTACACGGTGAAAGATAATGTAATTTTTTTAATAAAAATAGCATATTACCCTTAAATATTGACAAACATCTAACTGAATGCGCGCCTCTCGTAATGCGAGTTCTACTTCGACTTAACAAGTTTTATTTTAGTTACAAATTCCTTTATTCTAAACATTAAATCAACATATAATATTTAATTAATCTATATAATCGATTATATAATTTATATAAGCAAATGTTAACTATCTAGTATTGTTCAAAATTATTTAGGGCTGTTAACCTATATAGTAGTCTTCAAATCATAATTCTAAAAAATATAAAATTATCATGTATATAAAAATCCGTTATAAATTGCCAATTAGGTTTTGATAAAAGATGTCTAAAATGGTAATCTGCTTTAGGTTGAAAAAAGAATTATTCCAATGTCGTATGACTTTCATTAAGCAATAATATTTTTATACTGACTCTTGAGTAGGGTAGAAATTCGATTAATTTATTTATCTTCAACTTTCATTTCGTCTTTTATAGGGTAGTAATGAATTTAACCAATTTATTTCTCTGATATATATTATATTGTTTCCTTTCATTCAACCCCGTATATGTTTTTATAGTCCTTCAATTTTTGGATTCTTTTTATTTTAAAATACTCTTATTTCGGGCTAATTATGCGACATTACGATGTAAGTGCCTGCAATGTTAATATAACCTATCGTCACGAAACCTAAAATATAACGATTATTTTTTTTATCCAATAGTATAATTTTATTAAACAACGTCTAGTAAAAAATCATATCATTTTACAACATTTCGTATAAAACTTTGCGCTATTATAAATATTTTTTATAAGTTTCAATGAAAATGTATATTTATTTTTTTCACGTTATACGTTGTAATTAGATATTGGGCTAAAAGTGGCATTTTGTTTCAGAAAGTAATAAAAAAAATGTTGACTGATCTCAATAATTAACTAGGTTTTAGAAGTTTAAAATTAATGATTACACAAGCACGACAATATGAATTAGAGACGTCATATTAAGTACCGCTCGTTGTATTTCACAGAGTGTATTTCGTACATATCCTTTCCCAAGTAATTATTACATTTGGAGACTCGTATCAAGATAGCATTCTTTTATACTCACGTATACTAATTTTTTATATTTTTGTCATTACTGGTTTTTAAAAACTATTTTAATTTGTAATAATATTTTAAAGACATTTTAGTGAAAATAGCAAAACGTCGGAGTAGTCCACTATAGTATTCAGCAGGACGATAAACAAAAACTAAGTTATTATTAATTAAACGTTTATTAAATTTCTCTTGACCACAGTATAACGGTATTACGAAATTACTTTAATTTTATTAATAGTTCTCCAACTGAAAAATGTCTCCTAAAATTACTTATGTTAAAATAAAATATTTTACGTACTGTTTGCGCTATAAATTTCACATTTATTACTTCAATTTTTGAAAATTGCTTTGAAAAAAAAAATTGTTTCTTCCACAGGTAAGGACTATGAAGTCCTATATATTTATACCCGATATTAACGGTACAATGTGATTACAAAATATGGTCGTTAAAAAAAGGAAGTAAGAAAACATTTAAAATATTTTTTGTTATAAGAAAACGATGAACTTCATAAATCGAGTTCATTCCGTTTTCGTTTCTTGAAGAATATGTATCTAGTATCTTAATTTTAAAATATACTAATTATTTGTTACATAATTTTTCGTTTGCGTTTATTCACAATTAAATTTTACTTCTAAGTATATTTACGACGAACAGATTTAACGACGAGTGCGCGCCGGTCCTCGACAGTGGCGCAAATTCGTGATTATACAGATCTAAAAGAACCAAAGTACTGAATGATTAATCGACGCAATACGATACTTCGGTGTCCGATTATATTCCAAAATTTATCGATATGAGTCTGGAAGGCGACTCCCAACGACAGTTTTAATGGTGAAATAAAACATTTCCACGCCCTTAATGTGAAGGCAGATGTATAATTTTTAAGTTAATTGCGTTGTGGAACTTGTAATTTTGCGTTTCGATATTTTTATGTTGCTCGTTTTGTTGAGCGACAGTGGAAGGTCTGTCGAGATAAGATTATTGGTGTTTCACTTGAGATCTGGTTCTTAATAGGCCTTCGAGAGCGTTGCGCGCTTAATTCTTTCCATAATATGTCCACTCAGTTACTCGGTACTAATTATCAAGTATTCATTTACACTTTGCTTTTTTGAGTTTCCATCGAAATTAATTAATGTTGATATTTAATTGACGTCTTTTTATGGCGATGCAACATTTTCATACATTTCTTTACTCTGCAAGTTTTTCAAATTAAGAAAAGGTAATTACATTTTTTAATTCGAAAAGTTACGCAAAAAGTTATATTTAAAAACTGATTAAGGTCCTATCCATCTATATTATTGCATTATTACCTACTAGGATGGGGTTGTAGTATTTAACCCCGTCAAGGTGAGGTGAGCACATAGTGTTTAACTATCTCGTCCCTCAAATATATTTCTAATTAATTACTACCGCATTCTTTCTCAGTGTCCATTCGATCTTTCGTTTCGTTTATTTCAGGATCCTTTATACTTTAGGCTATTGCGCACGTGGCACTACTGAGCCGCTACTGTATGCTGTTACTTATGTTTCCGTAGAGGCGTATAAAATGATTAATTTTCCAAACTGTGTGTATTCTATATGTAAATGTGACCAGGACACATCCAGCCAATAGTTTGTTAATTTTGGTGTTTATTAGTTTCCTTCTTTTCTTTTGTATGTACTTCGTTTTAGTTAATTAAAATAAATTTTTACCAAGTTTTTGGAAAAAAATACAAATGGCACATTTGTAAAATTTCTCTTTCGTTGAACCTTATTTCTAACTGATTTCATGCATGTGTATATATATATATATATATATATATATATATATATATATACATGTGAAATATATTTTCCCCTCTTATACTGTTTCCCATTATAATTTTTTCCTTGATAAAGAACAACTTTAAGAGATTCGCATTTTCCATTGTCACTTGCCAACTGCTTTATTTTATATGTTGTCATTTTTCTCTGTTAGGTCCACATAGTCGCACTGTAATACAATTTTTACCAGTATGATTTTGTGTATTTACACATTAGAAGTACTATATTGACTTTTATCGTCACGTCATAGTTAAATAAGAGGGTAAAACTCTAGATACCTTTAAGTTTTTAAAATATATTTACTGTATGTTTCCTGTTCTTACTTATAAATTTTTCCCTGCGTTTTTTAAACTTATTTATCTATCCGTTGAATAAGAAGTAAAAAATTAGGCAAGTATATATTTGCTTAATATTTTTCATCACGTATTTTGTTTAAGAATATTTAATAAAATTCGATCGATTATTCGAAAGGGTTGCTGAAAAGGATATTTTATAATATTTCACCGAATATTTTAAATAACAATATTTTTTTGTCGGACTTTGAACAAACTTGTGTATGTTTTTGAAATTTTATGAAACTTCCTCGATTTTATATATTAATAACAAAATACAATTTAAACATGTTCTATGTCGATATATTTACGTGGTATATAAAAATACCGGAATTATTCGATTAGCGTCGCTAATTTTTTACATTTAAAAGACAGATGAATCTATGTGTCGACCATGGAAATCGGCAAATTAGTGTATTCTTTCAATTTTTGATTCTTTTTGTACGTAACATTCGTGTTCAATTTCTAAGTTACTTGTCATTATACTTCCCATAAAAGTACTAATCGTGTCAACAGCGACACCTATGCAATCGTGTCACGTACCTCAACCAAAATCAGACGTATGATATACTCTTCTAATGTCATCATTAGCGTCACGATTGCAATGACATTCTTCCGAGAGCGTCGCGTATTTAAATTTCATTATTGGACGGCGCCTCCCGTCGCTAGCTCGTATGCAAACATCACTACTTTGCGCAAATATATCGTTGCGCACTTCCGTCGAAGTTCTTAAAACCGCGTATTGTTCAAATTGGTTAACATGTCACAAACATTATGTGAGCCTTTCAATTTGAACAGGGCTATCAATAAAATGACTTAATTAAATAATTAGGTAACCATATTGTTTGATACCGAATCGATATAACACTTTTTTTTAACTGTCAATATCTCTCGACCCTTATTATTCTAACCTTTCCGCTACGGAATACCAACAATCGAACTTTGGATCTATTACATTTATCACCAATCCTAACTTTGTGAGCGAAAATCAGCACAACAGGTATGAGTAACTTTGTTTTTGTGTACATACTTACCCATAATAGAAATGGTATCTTTTGAAAGAATTTATCCCTGTAGAAAGACGGATTTTGAGGGTCTGCAAAAACTTTTAATAGCATTAAAAAGTGTATACAATGACTATGGATAATATCAAACTTCATAGATAATCTGAAGTTAAATGTTACATAAGAGAGAAAATATGTAATATCAGGTATCACTCATAATTCGAGCACATGTACTATTAAGCTTACAAATTACTGTTATTTTCCATTTTGTGTTCTGTTTTCTTCAATAAAAGCTCGTAAGTATTTGTCTCAAAAGAACACTACCGTTTCCTTTATTTTTTGTTTAAATTTTTGGGAACTTGAATATTTAAAGATGATTTTTAAATTTGAATTTTTACTATACTTTATAAACTTGTGAAATATATCCTGAGAATAAAATGTCCCTGATTTTGGAGAAACATAGTTATTTACACTTATTTGGTAGCTAATCTATTCATTGTCATTTATGTAAATAGTTGACATTTCCTAGTTAATAGAATAATATTTAAAGAAATAACTTCTGTACATAAATACTTGGAATAATGATACATTCCAGTGTCTATCTTGATTGTGGAAAAATTTATTAGTTCTATCGTTCATCTATATGGGTACTATCGAAGTGTGTTGAATCTTCCAGAATCTATTTAGATATTGGATTAACTTTATCCTCACAGATATAAATTCGATTATCTCATTTTGGTAATGAAATTTTGTCTTAAAGCGTCAGTTTTACCAACTAATTCAGACAACAGTGAATTATTAAGCGAATTTCATTCTTTTAACGTTTGTTTCGAGCAAATAAACCTATCCTTATCTTGACATGTCTTTATGAATCAAAGCTTATAGGGCACCGAGTTGGAGCCCACTTAGTTATATTGAATGGTATTAGACATAAGTTCAAACGGTGCGTAGGCGACGTGGTTTATTAAGAAGAAATTGTTTCAATTTTCTTGCATTAGCTAAGGAAGGAGCCTAGGGGCACGCGTTAGTAAAACATAACGTTTATTTGACTTCTTTAAAGGTCACGAAGCTTAAACGGGGGATGAAATTCGCGTATATAAATTTATGTTAAACGTATGTTTTCTGTTTGATTTTTGTATTATTATGATTAATATAAATTCAGTGACATAATTTTATATAATTTGTGCATAAAGCTTTTTATTATTTCTATAATATATAACACTCATCAGAATAAGTAAACAGATTTTTGTGTATTTATATTTTTCTGATTTTTTTGTATTATTTATAATGTAACGAATAATTTTAAAAAAATGCTCAAAGTTAGTTGCTTTTTGAAGTATTAACATCTTATCATGGCTTCTCCTCCACAGATATCAAAGGATGTTTCTAAATCATGATCTAAATAAAAATTGTGAGGTACTTTAGAATGTAGACGGCCAAATATAAATTAACAAATCTTGAGGGATTGAAGTTGTGAAGACATTTTTTCAAAGTTATCAATTAGTTTTATTTTATTTACAGCACACAGTATATATTGCAAAATATTTTCGATAGCAATTTACAAACTTTTTACTAATACCCCATTCGATGGGATGCATAATAAAAATAATCAACAAAAGTGAAATAAATACAGGTTTTTATTTTTAAATGCGGGACAAAAAGAAAACAACGTTTTTTTAACGCAAACTGTAATTAGTTTGTTACATAAGTAACATGACATATCTTATTAGTGTAAATATTTTTATTAAGATTGCGTTTGTCTCCAGGAAGGTCGGAGGGGAAGGCGACGGGAGAGGCTAATACGATGCCAGTTGCGCATCTGCTTGCTGCCTTCCTTGACTATCATCATGCTATCATTTTTTGTGTGCGTACCGTCTATGCAGGATATTTAAAATATGACTAAATATGTGGGACATCCCGCGAAATACGAAAGATCTTAAAAAAATTTTTTAATTTTTCTTCATAACTATAATATCAAGTAATTCATCACATTTTTCCGTAAAATTTCATCACTATGGTCCTTAAACTGCTGAAAGAGTCATATGATGTTGTGGCCACAGATAACAATTATGAGAGTTCAGTTTCTGCCAGTTGTCTACGGAATCATGAACAGACACGCAAAGGTTGTAAGGTACAGGTTGTAAGGTGAGGTGTATAACAATAGTACAGAAGGTGAAATTATTTTTTTGTCGCTGTAGCAAAATATACATTTTTATTATTCAATAATTATCCTCAAAATGCGACTACAATCGTGTCTTAGTCACAGAAGGTTAAGAAAGTGATCTTTAGCTGTTTAATTACCAAAGAATTCCGTTCGTACGCGCAGTGTCGGTAGACGTTGTGTGCAGAGCGAACATGCGGTAACGTGTCGTATCTTGTTTGCCTTTACGCGACGGGAGAACTGCCGACGGCTAGAGTTGCGATGGGTACACTAGCTAAATATTATGTATTTTATGGGAGAAATGAAGTTCGTGTTTGTCATGTCTTTACTTCTGACATTCACGATTTTGCCACCATTCAAGAGTATGAAAGTACTGAGAAGTTTCACATAAAAAAAATGAAGCTATGGATAATAATTGAAATAATGTTTAAAACATGTTATTAAGTCAGTTTCAAATATTTGGATTAGCCACATCGAAATAAAATGTCGACTTGTTGCAATTTATCACTTGTATTTTTAAACGATTTCTTTAAAAATTCTGAACATTCTGTTATTTAATTTCTTAAAATATTCGTCACCCAGATCACTTTGTAAATGTTTTCAAAACTATGTTGAAATTTACGGAAAATGTCTTTCTTGTCTGTCCAGTTCATCCTACGCCAACTTATTAAGAGACAAATTGGACAATGGCGGATACCCTTTTCATTAGTTCTTTTAATCGGTCTTCCTTTTTTTGTTTGCGGAGCCCTTAATGATATTTTGGACGCAATTTGAGTACTGGAGATGTTTATTTAAAGATAACAATTTAGCTAAAACTTTTTTAATTTTTTGTAAAAACCATTTTTTAATAATTTTTCCTAACTTGAAACTTCAGCATTACTAGATAATTAAAAACGATCCATGCAATAAAATAGGTGCTTGGGCAATGGTGATGAACGTGTTTTAAATGCAGTGAACCTTTACTCTTTTATCATTCAGTTCTCTTATATCAGTTCATAGACTGAAATGAATGCCCTAAAATAGCAGGAGATTTTATTAGTTTCGTATAGTTATTTAAATGCATTAATTAATTGTATGTACTTTATTTCAATGTTTCAAATCATAGTTGTCATTTAAAATGCTTACACACGATGTGACGGCCTCTGAATTTTGCTATATTTGATTCCTTGAAAATGGTGTTAACACTTATTTATAATTATCGATAGATGACACTAGTATAGTATTATATGCCGGCGAAATGACATGGAAAGATTTTGTCCGTCTATACAGAAAAAGTTCCACTTCAAAATTTAGACGAAAAACTGGGATAACAACATCAGATGAAAATAACGATATCACTGTGATTACTTTGAGGTTGTCAATTACTCACATTTAATTCGATAAAAGTTTGGACGAGATTTAAGATCTTCATCGCGCAATTCATTTATTAATCGATGATTAGCTCCTAGCTCTTGTCTTATTACTTACTGCTGAATTCAAATTTTATTAAATGTTCTTTTTTTAGGCTTTTGACGTTTTTTAAGACAAACACATAAAGCAACAATAGCTGTGTCGCGATGTATATCCATGTTGACACAATATGAAATGAGTTGTGAGAAAATTCTGCGCAAAACAAGTGTAGCGATATTTCTTTGGAGACAATATTTAGATAAGTGTGGCGACACTACTCTAGTGACAGTACTTAGACAGCAAAATCTATTCGAGTGAAAGTTCTGCCACAATTTGTCCTTACCTTTAATACGTCTTGCAAGTGTCTTCATTGATTCAAAATGGATACCTCTTGTAATCTACTCCACATTTACCGTATTTCACTTACAATAAAATGGAAGTTCGCATCTAATGTAAAAATGTGAGGCAAAGAGACTAGACGAAGATATTTTATACAATTCCATCTACTGCAGATCAGTAACTATTCCTCCTATATTAATGCCCAAATTAATATTCCGCTCGTTACCGATTGAAAGTATAGATTCGTTCTTAGATCTGATCTTAAACGGATTTGAAAAACAGATGTTGGAACATTGGTATATGGTTTCTTGTTAAATATTTTTATATATACTTTAGATAGTTCTATATCTTTAATTATTTAGCTGTTTACGCAAAATATAAACGTTGAGTATTCGTTACCTGATATATGAACTTTTTGTTCAATGCTTAAAAAATAATGGAATTCACATTTTGAGTTAGTCTTCGTTTAACTTGAGCTTGAAGAAAAATTAACGTAACATGTCCCGTAGATCTTTATTCGCTAAAGTTATTGGCGAGATTAGAGCGGCTGGTATGCTCTGCGTATTTCCTTGAACTAATTGTTTGACATTAAAAATATGTTGACTGTCCTTTTCCCAATTCGTCCCGCTTTACCGTATCGTAGCCATTCTAACAGTATACTTTAACAGTAAAATTTCACTACCAAGTCTATTCAGATACGGCAAGATATAATAACTCTCATGATTATAGTTAATTGATAGATAATTCAATTTCGTTCCCCAATCAGAGCATCCGAGCTCTGATCTAAGTTTAATATTAAGATAAAGAAATATATAAAATAATAAAACACATTTTTTTATACGCATTATGAATGAAATCAACATTTTGTTATTGATAAAATATGAGTTACCCAGCACTCAGCTTTGTTATTTAACTACTGTTAATACTCGGTTCAATTGTAATGATTTGATATGCATATTTTACAAATACCTTATGTTGTATGGAAACACGATGTCTCAATGTATATTACGAGAGTCATATGTTTCCAACATAGGAGCACTTGCACAGTTCATAATTTTTTATTTGGGCGATTATAATGTAAAACCGGCATTAATCGATGCGTTGCACGGGTTAATTTGCTGTAAAGTTACATTGTGTGCAAGTAACATTACGCAAAAAATACATGTCGCTTTCAGTTGTTTTTATCAATAATAGATGCCGCCCACGACGCATTCCAGTTGCTAATGTAGCGCTTTAGCGAATCGGCGATGACTCAATTGGCGCGCTTTTTCACTTTTTGATACGTAAGAAATTAAGTTTGTTATTTTAAAAGTAGCTTTACATTTTCGTAAATAAAATTTGCGAATATAAACCGACTGATAACTTAGTCAAGAAATGAGGTATTTCAATGCCTTGGGTGGTATTAATGGTATATAGAATGATATTGCAATAATTATTTTTACATAGTGTCATAAATGGTTATAGATGGATAAAAGTTAATGTCAGATTTTTAAACCGTTTTTAAAAGTTTGTCTTAGATTAATTGGTTAAATATATATTTACGTATGTTATGTAAATTTCACTGGCCGTAGTGGTAAATACTATAGAAGCTATAATATTTTTTAACATATTGATATTGGAAAACTTCCGTGGGATGTATTTCCAAATGAAAAGAAATTGCAAAAATCTGGGTGTATACTATAATCTGGATGTGGAAATTCAAAAATAAAATAATGCAATTAAAATTTTAAAAAAAATTATCCAAAGATCCGAGAGAGGGGGAATTTAAAAATCAAGACTAATTTTGGACAGACACATGGCTTTATTGCTTAAATACAAAATAGTTTTTCGAGTAGAACAAGTGGAGTACTAAGAAAAATATTGTCTTGTAAGATTGGCATTTTGGATGAGGGCAATTTAAGAAGTCGTGAAAGTAGAGTAGAATATGACTGCAAAACAGATAGAATAGATTGCTCTTCACAGCTATGGTGCTGATAGGATAAGCAACAGTAGGTAGATAGATTCAAATTTTTTTATAAATATTCTGTTTGTTTTTATAATTAAGGGGCAGAGTAACTTAAAATAAAAAAAGAAGTTACCTTTATTACCTTAATTAAAATCAGTAATCAAAATGAACTTTTACCATACAACAAGATCAACATACAACACAGAAAACGAAGGACAGAAATATGCACATGCGAATGCCTCATTAGGTTCTGTGGCGCTTAACTTCAAAGCGAACGATCACCTGTAAGACATCTTTTCTGATTTTCTTTTCTTTTACTTCAATACACTTCGAACGATTCCATTGTTTTTTGCTTTCTGTATATTATGGGCTGTATATATTTTTTTATATGTGGAAAAATTTAACAAAAAACGCGTTTTTTATACAAATGCCGTAAATAATAACATGGATTTTCACACGATTATTCTTAAACAATTCGAGAATTTCATTTGCTCGAAATGCAGAAGCGTTATAATGATGAAAATGTCAACTGGCTACTCGTAAATTGAGGTAAGATTTCAGAAGTGTCTGAAGAACTTTTGATCTGTATATCGATCATGATTTCAGAACATGAATCGGTAGCTATTTATATGAACCCATACCCCGGCCAATTAATTAGGACAAACTAAGCGCTATAATATAGCGCTTAGTTTGTCCTAATTAACTGACCGTTGAATTTCAATCTAGGGTGAACATGAGTGCCGAAGGGGGGATAGGAAGAAGACGTCCGGGCCCAAAAAAATAAAACCCTTGGTGGAATTTCACTCTGGAGGCTCTGTGGAGAGCTTTTAGAAAGAAAACACGTGACTATTAACGCGCTAAAGGCCATGGTACGCTAAGTGGGGAATTTGTGGTGGCCGGGTGGGCTTATTAGCTCGCCCGGTGAGGTTAAGCGAGCTAGGCGCTCCCATTTTGATGTTTTGTTACCCAGATAGGAAATTCGGATCCCTGGGGTACCGTATACAGAAGTGTGCGGAACCCAGGGAAGCCCTTTGTTTTTAGCGCCCTCAAAAAAATCGATGGGAGTTACACCAGGAATACGCGTGAAACGTTGGAATACCTTTTGGCCACACTCTTCCCTGATGAAGACCCTGACCTCGACACTGTTGAACAGCGACAAATCAGGAGCAATCCCAGCATATATTCGTTTAGCAGTAGTGGTTTTAATCCGGAGATATGGAACTCGGAGGTACATGATGTTGTTAAGAAACTGGACTCGAAAAAGGCTCCAGGCATGGATTCCATCGATAACAAATAAAAATGGTGTGCGGGACCATGTCGTGCGAACTCTTGGCGATCTTTAATCTTTGTCTGCGAAAAAGTCATCTCTCAATGATCTGGAAAGTGGGGAAACTCAAAGTAATCCCGAAGAGTAATGGGAGATACAACAGCGATTCGAAGTTTTACAGATCCATTACGCTCCTTCCAGCCTTTGGGAAATTGTTTGAGCGAACATTGGCGGCGCGTTTGTTGGCGCAATTATTCCGCTCGCGAGGGTCCTCTGTGCTATTCAGTTTTCGACCTGCAGTGTCCATATCAGATACGATTTCATCACATGTCATTTTGTCCTGGGTAGACGCGTGCCCAGAAAAATACATACTTCGGGTTTTCTTGAACATCTCCGGCGCGTTTGATAATGCCTGGTGGTCTGCCATTTTGACCGCACTGGAGAACTGGGGAGTATCAGCGGACCTCCACCGAATAATAAGCAATCACTTTTGTGATCGGATTGTCATATTACAGAACAGAGATATCATAGTAAAGAAAACGTTGACCAGAAGAATGCCTGCAGGGATCGGTTCTCGGTCCTATCCTGTGTTTGATGGCATACTCGCGATACCCCTTCAGGGATGCGGGACCATCGTTTATGTTGACGATACTCTGTTGCTGGTCGGAGGAGCGAGCTGAAGAGTATATAGAGAAGAATATAAATTTTCCGAATGGTATAAATATTCACAAAATAAGAGTAGTGTAACTTATGTTTAAGATTTGTTTATTAGTAATAATGTTAGAAATAGTTTTATCGTGCTGACCTTTCAACTTATATACAATTACAGTTCTACAGCTTTTCAAGAATTTATGTTATTCCATCAAATACTTTAAGGTAACTTTCTAGAAAGAAAAGTGAAATGAATACTATAAAATAGATACTTTTACCTGTGTAATGTCATTTATACAGAATGACATTAAGAAACAAATCACCAGCGGCAATTTTTAACGTTAGCAATTTAATCAAATCTATCCATAAAATTTGATTCCAAAATATAAACCTAATTACAATCGACTACGAAATTACTTCGCTATAATTCTCAATACCACCTAGACATAAGAGCGAAGGAAACTATAACACCGGTAGGCAGTAGTGTGAAAAGGGCATTATACCATCAGTAGACAGTAATGTGAAGAGATCACTATACCACCAGTGGATAGTAGAGTTAAAAGGACATTGAACCACCTAGACAGCAGTGTGAAGGAAACTATACCACCGGTAGACCGTAGTGTGAAAAGGGCACTATGCCATCAGTAGACAGTAACGTGAAGAGGTCACTATACCACCAGTGGATAGTATCGTTAAGAGGACATTGAACCACTGGTAGACAGTAGTGTGAAGAGGACGCTATACCACCAGAAGACATTATTGTGGTGAGGAGACTATACCACCGGTAGATGGTAGCGTGAAGAAGACGCTAAATTACTTGTAGACAGTAGTGTCTAGAGGATACTTTACCATTAGTAGACAGTAGTGCAAAGAAGGCACTATACCAGTAGCAGACATTATTGTGAAGAGGAGACTATATCATCGGTAGATGTAAGCGTGAAGAAGACGCTAAACTACTAGTAGAAAGTAATGTGAAGAAGTCATTTTACCATCTGTAAACAGTAGTGTGAAGAGGTTACTATACGACCAGCAAATATTAGTATGAAGAAGAGACTATACCACCAATAGATAGTACCATGAAGAGGTCACTATGCCGCCAGTAGACAGTAGTGTGAAGAGTTCACTATATCACCAGTAGATGTTAGTGTGAAGAGATATGCTATGAGAATAAAGCTAAGAGGACACTTAATAAAACAAAGAAATACATTACTATATTAAGGAAAGTCTGAGGAAAAGGGACACGGAGTTGACAACTTTTCAATGAAAAATACTAACTTGTCCCGGCGCATTAATATTTCGCAAATGTTTATTTACTTATATTTGAATTAAATCGAAAGTGGGTACGGTCTTTAGTTCAGAACCACTCTACCGTAAGAAGATCTATAAAATATTGTTTTATTGAGCGCGCAACAACTTTTGCGTAATGACACTCAATTTAATACTCGCTCTGTAAATATAAAGTCGCAAGTCCATTTATTAAAAGCGTTTAACGCAAGCACGATATCTTCATTAGGTGACTGGTATTAAAATCGAGTAAACTGCTCGTTTCAACTCACTTCTTTGGAGAGTATATCTCTTAAATCTCACAAATATGTAAACTATTAATCTCGCTGCCCAAGTGCGACTCACAATTAGCCGACTTTGCTTATTGCTGTTTCAATAGTTTTATTTCTTGTATTTCAAAATTATTGTAATTTTAAAAAAATAACTTGTCCCGTCAATATTTAAACATTAACTCAGGCAAATGCAGGAAAGTTTTTAATCTTCAGGATATAGGGATTACTGAATTAGCTTTGTCTTTTTTAAACTTCACATATCAAAACCAATCTTTTTGATGTTATTTTAACCGTGTTTATGGGATTTTTAACGTCATCTGCATTTCTAAAAAGTTTAAAGTCTATTTATTAGACTAGATGCCTCTTTTGCTTTAATGAATATAATAGGGAAAAGAGGGCTACAAATTCACTATGTACTGTTTATGATGATGAAGTTTAATGTAATGTATTTATTTGGGATGCTGATGGTGATGGATGAGACGCACATCACACGCCTTCTAAATTGATATCTTAAAATAATCGAAATTGTCGTGAAATGAATGTGTCAACGATTGTTATTATTATTTTATTTTTGTTTATATTAACTTTTGTTATGTTAATCAATAAATTGCTCTGTCATTTAGGCACTGATGATGTAACTTGATAAAATATATCGGGCACAGTTGCATTTAAATGTGCTTGAATAATGATCTTGTTCATTTTAGATTTTGTATGTAAATTCAACGCGCGGTTATACGCTGACAATATCATGATCCATTAAAATGTTTCGCAACGAAAACAAGTAGAAGATTTGAAAAAAAACATTTACTTCTTTAGGTAAAACTAACACATAAGGTTATTGTATTACATAAGGCATAATGTACATTATGCCTTATGTAACACAATAACCTTATGTGTTAGTAGTTATTGTTTTGAGAAACAACGTAAGTTTTTTACTAAGTATATAACAGAAGTTTTGCAGTTAATCCATGTAATTAAAGCAGTGACTCATAGGTCGATCTATAAAATTTAGCTATTTATATATTATTTGTAAATTTCGAAGAGGCATAAAACATGTGTGACTTAGATTTGCTCATAAATGGAACACAATAATATATATGAACAATAAATATAAATAATAAAGAAGACGAAGCTTTTTAAAAAAAATAATTTTAAAATTGCGTCTTTAAATGAATTATTGTCTTAATGCGATTTTTATGCACATCATTATAACAACATTGGAATATTTGACATGTTAAAAATGTTTATATTTAAAAATGTAAAAAGAAGTGTTAAGGCGAATGTCATCAATTTATTTTTTATCATTTATCACTCAAAGTTTAAATGTTAAGATCCTTGAATAAATGTTTTCAATATTTTTTAGAATTAGGATAAACGATAAATGAAATTTATAAAAATCTCTGGCACTAATTTCCAATCAAAGGAAATTTATTTATTTAAACTTGTACTTATTTAAAGTCAGGCATATGGTTTAAACATTCTAGGGTGGGTTATATATATTAGACGAGGGTTACATCGTGGGTAAATTTTGTTTATTTTTGCTTTAGAGTTTGTATATTTATAAATGTAGTGTTGTAGTCTATTCGAGAAATTTCAAGATGCCCGCTTATGATCGTTAGATAAATACGATGACAAATCAGTGACAGAATTTTTTTTTGGACGAGCAATTAAAATAGGAGAATAGTAAATAAGATGACTGTTGACTAGGAGAGTAGTGATTTAAAATGTATATTGAAGTTTATGAAAATATGTAGAAGTGTGTATATCAGACTCAAAAGATTTCTTAGTGGTAGTAGAAGTTTCAATGTAACGAAGTAAGTTTAATGTGAAACTCAGCGGTAAGCGCTGATTGGATTATTCAGGACAGGCGAAATTTTAACTCCTCGGCCAACAACAGTAGTGACTGTACTATTATTATATATACTTTCGTTAATATGAATACCAGTATCTGAAAATGGTTGCTGCTTTGGATGAAGAATTTGTGAAACAAACCTTTATTTATTTTTTGAAGGATCGTTATAAAAATATTTAAGTTGAGAGACAATTTTAATTTTTCGTTTGTAATTTTGCATAAATTAAATTATGCACATTAAACAAAAGCTAACGGTCTGAGAGGAGTTTGAATCCGCACGCGCAAAATAACCTATTTAAGAACAAAATGCTATAAGAACAATGTAAGCACCAACTTACTACAACTATAAATTATATTTGATCATAAAATGAAGTGGAATATTCAAATCTGTTTCTGCTTCACATTTGATCGCTATACGACCGTGAACCCGAACATACACAAGTCTTTTAACCAAAGAAAGATAAATTAAGTAGGTACTACCGCCATGACCATTTTTGTAACAAAACTATTGACTTAAACATGTTTATCTGAACTGTTAGATATAAAACCACATAAATATACACACACATTTACACGCACTCCAAACACTTTTCTTTCCAAGTGATACAGGTCGTACCAAAACGTGACAGGTGAGTGAAGAATTTATTCTACCCTAATTAATTTGTTTTTAAAAAGTTAATAAGTAATTAAATGAAAGTTATTCAAAATTACATCTAATCTATTTATTCGATGCAAATATTTGTTAAGTTGTAAGAATTGATTTATAATTTTAAAAGAAAATTATCTGTTTTAGGCACAACTTAAAGAATATTTGAAGCTTCATAAATACTAATAAAAAAACAAAGAATTGTAATCTCCAAACATGAAAGAAAGACATTTTTGATTGCATATCACTCAAACATGTCACTGTCCCGGATCACTCGTGGAGTTCACGGATCGTTCGTGTAAAAAACAGATCATTATGAGATCATGCCCAATTGAATTTTGATAATTAAATTTGAGCTTCAATTTAATTAAATCTGATTCCAAATTGTGTTCAACAATCAGTACAATTTGGAGTCAGAGCGAAAATTTGTACGCAAAGGCAACTAATTACAAGAAATTGCTCTAATACAATAGTTGGAAAAATGTACTTACAGGCTCTGATGCACGGATTTTCCCGCGTGCAAAAGTGAAAACAAACAAGAGAATTATTTGTAAGATTGAGACAATTTTATACGCTTACAATGTAAATATACATACGAAGTTAAATTCACACCCTTACCATTAACAGGATGATTTTTTTTAATTAGTGAAACAAAGATATTTATTACGAAATAAAAAATATTCTGTGCTCACCTCCATGTTAGGGTTTAACCCGAGTATATACGCAACATTTCATGGAGATCGGTTGAGAAGTTGAGATTTGAAAATAAGAACAAGTAAATAAATTCCCTTTCCAATTTATAATATTTCTAGTCAGGAAGTATATGGTAAATGGTAAATTTTGTAATTGACCACGAAAAGACAAAGAATTATAAGTGATATTTACACAATCTTGGGTTAACGAATGTGTGAAAATTGCCTAAAGTGAAAATGATCATATGGATTATAAAAACTTATTTTTTAAATTTTCCGTTTCACAACAAAAACGTCTGCCTATAAATTGAAATGACTGTTAGATATAATGAAAAACACGTCCTAATTGACCAAATATCATGAATAAAAGTAGCAAACTCCATAAATGGTAACACGAGACGACTATCGTATAATATCACATCGGAATAACAACTATTAATTTTATAATGCTTCTACCAAATAAGTCTAGAAGCGATGTCCTCGAATGGTGATGATTAAGCGGCTCAGCCATTACGCTCCACCTACGCGCCGTTAAGAGTTTGTCCTATTCGTTAGTCGTTAGATACTTGCGTGTGCTAAAATCAAAACACGTTTGTGAAACAAGAATCGAGGTACTTAGCATGCTACGTACAGCGTGCCTTTTTGTGCTTCTTGTCGATTGTGCAGATACCATCGATGACGTTTCTTTTTCGTTGTCCATCTGATCTTAAATTAAAATGAGTTTGTCAAAGTTTCTTAATATCATAATTACGTGAAAATTTTTTTAGATCGGGACAGGAATTAGTCATATTTCGTATTGCTTTAAAATGTGAATAAATATGTTATCTAAATATGATTATACTGTACCATTTTCCCTTAAATCCTACTCGAGAATATGAATGGACCTGTTATATCCAGAGTTGCCAACTTTTACATATTTTTCGATCCCACAGAAGTTTATAGTCTCCGAGGCAATTATATTGCAAGCAATTTTACTTTAGTAGACTTCATAATTTCAAATTAATTCGATGTTTTATATTCGGTCACATAAAGGGGACTGAACAAGATTAGAGTACATAAAGTCCAGTCAAAAACTTAAAGATTGGTAATCCTAGTTATATGTCCCTCGAGTCGAGGATCATGCGTAAAATGTAAGTTTTATTATTTTTTAGCAGTGATGGAAACATTATTGATATATGTTTCTCACGAAAAAGTCAATTATTCTAGTGTATGTACGCGTTAAAATCTAGAACAAATAACTAAATATGGTAGAAATAAATAGAAATATAAGGTAACCTATTCTCATGTGACTACTGAAGTTGAGCAAATTTTGGGTTATTAATCTCAGGGTCTTGTGATGCTGTTTGAAAATACAGAGGGGTGTTGATCTCATTTTACGAAGTGTCAAAAGTGCAGAATAATTTATTTTTATAAATATTTCTGCTTCAATTTATGATTACCATGACTGATATACTTTCTAAAATATTTTTCAAAACGTAGGTTTCACGTTTGCAAATATTCCCACCAGTTAGAGGCATTTTAGGGTGAGATATTTTTTTGTGTAATTTGGTTTCCAAATCCTATAATAGTGCTAGATCAATATTTTCTTTTCACACTCTCGGCGAATATCAGATAGACTTGGAAAGATGTGGACGTAAAACTGCCAATACGTAGCAGCGACTAATAATTTACTGGACTAGTATTTAATGTAAATTACAAATTGATTGATCGCAACTAGGGGTGTAACAAATGTTATAAATAGTCTTTTCGGTATTGTGCATGATAAAAAAGTGTTGATATTTATAGTACTCCACATTTATTAAGATATTTTTATGTTTTACAAAAAAGTATAATAATCCATATCCCACATATTTCATTTATAATTTCCATGTACACAAAATATTTTAACATGTACAGATTAAATGGCATTTGGGTACAGATTAAATGGGAGTTGAAAAAAGTCCACAAGCTTAAGGTTACTAACCTTAAGCTTGTGGACTTATTCGGTTTAATTAATCAGTTCATAGATTATGCGAGTTAAATCATTTACTACTGACATATTTATTATCCATGGTAAATGCAATCAAGCTTAGCTAATTTTGCAGTAAAATGGCGAAATAAAATAACAAGTACCGAAGAAATGCATTTTCAGTTAAAACTTTGATAATAATATCCTTTAATACAAGCCCAACTCGCATCCACCAGGGTTTCATACACATTTAGTTACATATCAAAAGTCACATAGTGTTTTTCTTAAACTATTTACCACATTTTAATACTTTTACGGATACTAATATTATTCTGTTTGTTCATGACTTTGAACGTTTGCAGATCGGGGAGCAAAAATATGTTCATTCTTATAACTTGCTTTGTTCTACGAAATATGCAATTTAAAAAGTCGGTTATTTCATTTGCCCTCTCTAAATTTTTTTCTTTTATTATATGTGTATATTTTTGAGTGTTTGCTATTATTCAAGTATTGGCAAAATAATATGCTTTATCACTAAACCATATTTCAACTTTCTATGTAATACGAATGTAAGAGAAAGGGTTGTGACAGACAGATACTTGAGGGAAATATATAAGAATTTTTTTATTTTTCCGAAACCATGAAAATGGCACTACATTTTTTTTACAGAATTCATCTAAATCTTCAAACACCAGGGATCTCTTACGTATGTAGTTTGGGGTAAATTATATGTTTTTGTGTGTATGAACGAGAAAAACGGTATAAGGAGGGTTGGAGGATTTATTACGCAGCCAAAGAATGATAAAAAACCAACCGATTTGCGTTTATACATTTTGGAACGCCTTTTAAGATATTATCAGTAAATTGTCCCTATTCTAATAAACTCTGACAATTTCCCACACACGGGAATATACAATGACAGGTGTTCAGATCTTGGTCTCTACTATAAAAGTGAAAAGAAGACGATTTCGTCAGGTCATTGGAAAATTGTAAATATTTCCGTAAAATTGAATTTGATTCATAGTTTTGAGAGATCGACTATCAGTAAATATGAACGGTATTTAAACTCATTCGAAGTTACTCTTTCTGTTCGATTATGTTTTTAAGTTAATTTTACTTGTTCCTCACCATTCATTTAAAGGTTGACAGGTCGCAAGCTTGGTAATATTTTTCATCGAGTAAAAATTAAATTGACTACGATTTATGAGATTCTTTTATATGAACTTTGGACGGTACAGACCTAGGTGTACACGGGTAAATATGTATTAATACCGTGCTCAATACGTAACTCCGTCGATAGTTCTGATAGAATGCAATAAGACAACTGCACGCTTCCTTCACTAAATGCAGGAAAGTAAAACAAACAATAGTGTCGCCGTCGACAAGTCCTTGTCACGTCAACGAGAAGGATAACCGCTCTCGTGGTCCCTATTGGCCGGCACCGCGTCGACCCCGCCCACGCCGCTTCGCTCTGCGCGATACATATGAATGAGGTTCGACTTCGCGATCTACGTACTGCATTCATATATCAATGGCGATTCGATAGACTCTGAATAAGCAACATTTTTTTGGCCTAGGTTTGTTTGTAAATGTGGTGATTATCATTGAAAGTGTTTGGTTGCCATTCAATTTTATCGCAAAACAAATTTGTTTTTTTTTATCGTAATTAAATAACTTTAAAATGATGATAACTGCATGTTATACATACGAGAGCGCTTTACGCAAAATACGCTCGTAATTCGTAGTCGTTATTGGCTAGTGGATTAAGCATACGATCCATAACTAAAATGATACCGTTTCAAAACGTATTAAAATCAGAAATTGTATTTCGATATTTATAAGTAAATATAAAAGAAACACACGGACGTAACATATTTTGAAGGAATTGTCCCTTTAATCTTTTATAGTATATTTAAATACCATTTTCATTTTTCAGAAATAAATTAATAACTATAAGGAAACAGTGGTGAATATATCTTCCGTGTAATTCTAATACGGATTCTAAACAGTCGCGATTAACAATTATCTGTCTATCCTAAACTTCTGTATGAACAAATATAGCAATATTATATTTTAATGAAATTTACATACTCCTTCTTTTTTGAAGTAAGTTACAAGCCTTTTGGCTTTTTATTTTTTTTAGTTACCATTTTTTTAATTAGACAATAAAAACCAGGTAACAGGGCAGAAGTAACAATACATCACCCGGCCCACAATTGCCGGAAATAATGAAAGATCGTCCAGGTTTGTCTTCATTTGTCCTCGACGTTGACCATATCTTCTGTTGCACCCACAAGATATGCCATCTAATTTAAGATATAAGTTGCAGCTGATGTTGGTAATTCAATTGTTAAGCTATCGAATGGGTTGTTGATTGAGTACTCCATCATTGCTGTAGTTCGCCCACGGCACCAACGTGTTTACTAATCGTTGTAGTAATTATATTATTCATTTCCTTGGTGCTGCTGCATGATTCATAAGTAATTGACAAGGCTAGCGTACGTGAGTCAACACGACGACGTGTTATTTGCAAAATGTTTTGTTTTTAATTAAAAAAAATTTAAACAAATCACGCCATAGAAAATGTGAAACCAATTTGAATTCTAATAAACAAGCTTTAAAAGCTTGTTTATTAGAATTCAAATTGGTTGGCCAAGCAAATCTAACGGAAATACATATAAGGAGTCAACTGACAGAGACTGAGAAATATGGCCTTTTGATAATGTTTGAAAAACGTACATATATTCTAGAGTTCAATAAAATATTCACAATAGCCATATAAAACATATATAGTTGTTTCTAAGGTTTATATGTTGCAGATACCAACTTAACTATTATTAACGCATATTTTTTGTTTGTATTTTTGCTATTAATGTATAAAATAAACAAATATCACTATTATTTTATCATTAGCTGCTAAAGCTCAATAAACATTTTCAGCAAAGTGTAACTTAGGATTTGTGATTATATTTAACTCTAAAAGTATAAAATACTATCTGATAATGTTCCTTATTAATTATATGCTCCCTGTTTTTAAAATTTTAATTACATTGAAATATTATTGAAGAAAACTCAGTTTAAAGTTTGAAATATTGAATATATTTGGCGTTAATTTTGTAGAAATTCATTATTCACAATTAAATGAAACTACGTGATGTAGTATTATTTCTACTTTCTTTAATTTCTTTACCACGACCTAGGTTAGTATTGTCAGTTTAAAGTTTAAAATTTTGACCCAATATTTTCCACAGTTTTCTTAAAATTACAAATAATATTCTACTGGCAGCTATTTACAATATAAAGTTACACAGACTTTAGGGCAACATTGTAGTTGTATGAAAAGTGGAATACAATAAAATGTAATGTACCGTGAACCCAAATACTCATAGGTAAGAAATTACTCAAGCCAAATTACATTAAATTACCAAGAAAAACAAATTGAAAACCACCATAGTTCGAAGGCTTTTAAAGGTTACATCAAAAAGATCACAGACTTTACTTTATTGTTTTAAATATACCACTATTTAGAACAACAAAATAAAGTAAGAAGAAGACAGCTTCTTTGTTGTTTCTAAAGAAAATAATTATCGATTTGACGTATATTTACTTCAAATAAAAAAAGTCAAAACTCGTTTTCAAAATTACTTCGTTAAGGAAAGAACATGATAAGACGGTCAGCAAAACTTTATTGAAGCAGTTTAAAAGTGTATAACAGTGGGTTCTTTATTGCGTTTAAGTTTTTAGCTGTTCTAATCGTGTTTAAAGTAAGTCTCTAGCCGGCCATTGATACAATTTGAAATGTGAAAATACAATTTCTATGAAAGTTGGATAATTTAAGTTCGACCCCAGAAAATTTTGAAGTTCAAAATGTGGATCTTGCTCTATTTAAATTATAAATAGCAATATGCTCCAATAGTATAAGCTTATATTTTGGGGGCATTGAGCTCCAATCCAATAATGAAGTATTTAACTTCATTTATTTAACTTCGAAGTGATTGTGTGCTTATGTATTACGTAAATTCAAAAAGTATTATAATTTGACCTTACATTCGACAACAACTCATAATATCGAGATCGGTAAAATTGTAGGTGTCTTAGAAATGTTCATTTTGGAGTAGTTTTTTAAAAGTTGATCGCGTTGAAGTCATAGTGTTATTTACACGCTGTTATTTTGATTTTAACATGGTATTTTTCATTCGAAAAAAACAACATTTACCTTTGGAGCAGCAAAATTTACCAGAGTGACAACTTAAAAACTTATCAAGGTACTTCCAATGAAGTAGGTGCAAGTGTCATGTAGAAGTAAAGTATTTTTAAACTGTCCCATTAATGTATATCTAAATGCAATGTAACCCAGGTCGTTTTACGGTATCATTTTTAAATAAATTTTGGCTTTTTTTTCTTTTGAGACCGGGATTTGAAATTTAAAGCTCTTTATGTGGCAATATAATCGTAGGTAGAAAAATTGCATCCGAGGAATATTTTTCATTTCTTTGAACGCGTATTGTATCACGGCCGAGCCCGGTGATATTTACGAAATTTTCAACTGTATATGTCCGTGATTCGATAAAGATTTATGATTGTCTAGCACGTGGGTGTAACGACCGAAAATGTTATTAGCGAGTATATTGCAAGCGCAACGGAGAGAAGCGTGCGGGGGTGGCTCGCTCTCGCTCTAAAGTTGCAACACAGTTATTGTTGACGGTTGTTCCATAATTGAATTCGTGCATTTTATGAATATTTGAATTATTTTAGAGTCCTCTTGCTCCCAAAGACCCTGTTAGAAAGGGAAGTATTTGGTTTATATTTACTACCATTACTGCTATAATACAATATATTTTTGACGAACTTGTTGTTTCACAAGTAAAAGGGCTGTTTGTTGTTTTTGTTGGCTATGAATCCATGATTACTGCCTTACTCACTTTAAATGTCACTTTGATACATGTCGTGTCGTTATAGCAAGTAATCTCGAATAACTGTTAGTTATATTAAATATAGTTTTTCCAGATTTCCGGTGTATTCATTACAAAGATATTTTTTTAAGGTTACCGTAAGCTTAATAAAAAAATTAATAAGAGAAATCTTCATATGTCCAATGATAAAATCACATATATACTAATGGATTATTCCACAATATTTAGCTTTATATTTTCGAACTAAAACAGGACGTAAAACCTGAATAAAACCATTTAAATACGAGCAGAATTAGACCTGCCAGGATTTCGTACACAGTTATTGATTTTTTATTAATTAACTTATTAAACATACATTTATCGATACGTAACATGCCTAACGATAGAGAAACAATTACATAACAAAATTTTAATTTCTAGATAAGATTTGAATATATGATTATATGATAATTAAGAAAGATAACGACGACACATCTCCACAAATTTACTTTCACTATTTATAAATAAAACATACTCTGATGCGACCGTGATTAGGTCGCTAAGTAGTGGAATACCACGGAAGCTGGACAATATCGGTATAATGCGATTGCAGAGAGTGGTGTAGCAAAAAGTTGATGATTTTATGAGTTTAGGAAATTATTTTGTACTAATTCCATTGGCTTTTGTCTCGGATGCAATAGTTAGAAAAATGAAGGAATGTTGTTTGTTTGTTTTTTTGGATAATATTTCCGAATAGTTGAATAATCATTGTAATAATTTTTTAATTTGAAATGTCAAATTTGTCTGATACTCAATTTTTCCCTCCAATTTTGAGCTGTTGCGTTGCAATAAAAATGTAGTGACAAAATGACAAAAATTCTAAAATACATTTATTACCCGAAGTTGCCATACAGTATTAGCCATCATTTTAATTCAAATTTGCAGTATTTTATGGTATGGAAACATCGGTTTAAAAATGTCGGATAATAAACGTATTTTAGAATTTTGCTACATACACGTGCGTACATATCTTAGTACCATCTGTTACACCTTCAGTCGCCAGTGATCTGTCTAGTCAAATACATGTGTTACGACAAAGTTTGTGATTTTATTGCATAACAGTTAAAAAAAAGTGAGTTTCTTTTCTTTTCTGTAGATTTTCAGTGAATGCATATCCTTATTTTTACCTATTGTACTTATACTATGTCTCATGGACCTTCGTTTATAAATATTTTTAACCGCATTGAAAGCACCTCAAACATTTTGGCAGTGGTTCACAATGAACCAAAGTCGAACGGTATACAATGAATCCCTGGTTCAATGTTAATTACCTATATTTTTTCGTTAAAATAATGTTATAAGTACTTTTTTTTAATTCCTCTGGTATCTTTTCTATTAAAGCTCAAAAGCTATTTCGTTTCTTGTAATATTTCGTTTGCAGGATGGCACATGAAAAGCTCGGCCGCGAAAAAAGAACAAAATTTAAACATACGAATCAAGATATACAGCGTGTAATATTAATGCATATAAGAGGAGCCAGTATCTGAATAGCAGCAAACGACTATCAAATAGCGTACCCAAAGTTAATGCAATACGTTTTAAAATATAAAAATGATCCCAACTTCTCACTTACTCCAAATTATGAAGTGAACACAGTTTTCAATAGAGTACAAGAAAACGAAGTAAAAATTATGTAATTGATTGTGTTCAAACATTTTACGGCGTCTCTGCAAAAGAGGTTCGACACATTGCATAGCAGATGGCTAAAATAAATAATCGAAACTTTAGAAGTATCTGATGCTGAAACAGATGGTGGAGATAGTGGACGTGAATTACCAACTATCTTAAATCTTCCACCTCAAGGGCTGACTCTATCTCAGGATTACCAACAAATCTTATGCTTAACTTACATGGACAGTAATACCAAGCATTCCCAAACTCAATCAATCGCAGCTCGAAATGTTGTGTTGGACATTATTTATTGGTATGGTAACGTAACATTGGTATTATCATATAGAAGACGTGGTATTATCATATAGAACTAGCTAAAGCCGATATCAGTACAAATGGTTCTACAAAAGAAAACAAGTCTGAATATTCAGTATCAACCGGAAATTTTATTTCACCTAAAGTATTTCGGTCTCCACTCAAAGCTAATCCTCGAAAAGGAAACAGGAAACGAACACGAGGCAAAAGCATAATAGCAACATACACTCCGAAAAAGCGAGCCCTATGTGAAAAAAGCTCTAAGTGCAAAGAAAGTAAAGGGAGCTAAAAAGTAAAGCAAGTCGGTGAATACCTGATTATTCTGTTCGTCCAAAAAAATTAAACTATACCATATCGCAAAAATGTTAAAAGTAACTGATGACTCTGATGTTGATTTTTACGTATTATGTTTGAAACTCAAAAGCAAAGCTCATCAAAAGTTTTGCGAACCACTCGAACCGGATTTGGCAGGAGTTAAGAGAGTGTGCATTAAATATTTTTTGCCTGCACTAATAATTCTAGGCACGCTTCGTCGCCAAGTTACCTTTCAAGTTGCGGTTGACTTGTCTCTTTTGAACTTCTGTTATTAAGAGTTTTTAATTATAATTTTATATTTAGTTTAACATCATAGCAAGGTTGTGATTCTCTCGTTAATTAGTTTATTTGTAATGTACAAGTCCAACCAAAGATTTAAAAAAAAATCTGATGATTTTCTACTATTTCGTTCCTAAATCTCAGTAAGACCTTTTGTAATTATATACCTACTGTTTTTAACAAGTATTATATATTTCATCGACGGATGCGATATTTGGAGGATTGGATCGTGACCATTCGAAACCTTCCTGGATCTGGATCGATCTAAGTTATCGATACAAAGGAATATATCGTGAAATTTGAATTAAAATATATGCGGATCAATAAGTTCGATCACTATGCTTAATTCAAATTTTCTACGTGAAACAATTTCCAAGGAAGCCGGTTGCCGTCTGCGGCTGCAGATAAAGGTGTGGAACCCTAAAAATAATAAAATAATAATGTGTATAATCGATACGGTAATAATTACACCGACGCTGACGAGGAAAGAATAAGAAATTGTAGTTAAAATATAAGGACATGTGTTTGATGGTGTATTTTGAATGTCAGTGTACGATTTACTCGGCGACCAACAGCAATTATAATATTTTACGCAGTGTCCTCATGTGTGTAGGTATGTCATAATATCTGATTTGTTTGAGTTTAATTTCAGTTTAATGTTTAAAATGGCGCTGTAGAATGTTATATCTCATTGAGGTGGCGAATATCTGGGAATATTACGACCCATAGCTGATCTTGTTCAATTTATGTTATTTACGAGTAACATCTGTAATATTATGAATTTAGTTACCAAGTGATGACAATTTACATGTCCTAATTCTGGTTACATAATTATGAATTAAATACATCTTGTTTCATAATATACATGAAATGAAATCAAAATTAGTACATAAATCATATTAACTAAGTAATAATGGGTTTACTATTTCATATGTTGTATATCTTTTCAACGACAGTACAAGTAGTGTTTGTGATCTTAATGTTTGTTTTATTTATATAAATAAAAAAAACATTGAAAAAAGGACTATTTGTGTTTTTTATAGTGTAGTAAAACTGTACCCAATCGCCAAAATAATACGTAGTTGATGAAAGTTTCACAGTTTTATATATTAGGTTATTGATCTATCGAACCGTTAAATCTAATGTACTTTGGTTGTTTATAACCAACAGGAATTTACAATAAAATATTCAAATGTCAACTTAATGGCAGCAAATAAATTTCTTTATCATATTTTCCTGTTGGCGTATACTGCTAATCGTAATTAGTCCAACTTTCCATGCTAATGACCATAGAGAGTTAAATTCAGGGGTTCGTAAGTTAAATAATACATGCGACAACTTTCGAAAATGTCCTATATTTTTTAAAAATTAATGCTAATGAAGCCTTGTCTGTAAACACACCTTAGACAATGACACGGATGTGGCTTTATTGAATCCTGCATAATTTTTTAGTTATAAAAATGCTAACAATTAATTTATTACAAAACACTATCAATTATAATTACGAGTATATATGCAGAAATTTTGTAAATAGTTAGGACTCTGGTCTGGTATTTGTAAGATGGCAGACTTTTGCAATGTGATTATTATTATCATCTGGTAGATTGATAGAATACACTCGCATTTATAAGTCGCTTCATTATTCATATATCACGGAGCAATCATAAGTCTACCTGTTGGAACTGAATTAAATACAATGGACGGTATAAATGCTCTCAATTCTCAATTCAAACATAAACATTTTACCATAACAAGATGGGAATCTCTTCTCGATGGTAGCTAATGTGCATGATTTGCATCGTCCGGATGATATTTACTTATTTTATCAATCTAGAGGGCAACGCTGGATGAGAATTACAACGTGGGCATTTACATCGAGAGATTGCCACTCATGTTCACTCTAGAAAATCTTTGCGTATTGCAATAGAATATCTACCAGCAGTACTTGTTGATAGATGCGAAATAGTTGATATTTTGTTGATTGCTTTGAGAAATTTAACTTAGTAATCAAGTCTTATTTAATTAAAAGTTAGTGTCCAGATAGAAGATAGAGGCATCTATTATAGTTAATCCATTTTGGCTGCATGTATTACTTGCGACTTCTGTCGATTTTTTTCAGGCGAGAAGAGTTTTTTTACATTTGGTTAGTCCATTAATTTCTACATAATGGAATAACAAACATAATTTTACTACATAAGATGATGTTTTCCATACTGTGTAATTTTTAATTTTTATCTAAAATATAGATTTTAACGTACTAACTGAAACGTATGCAGAGAAGATTTATTGCTACGATGCAATAAATTTCCTAGTTAACCAAAGATATGTAATTTTGAGCCTTTTGTCTAAGGTAAAAGTATATAGTGAGCTAATAAATGGTATATAGTTATTGGAAAGAATTTTGAGATTATGAATACACGAGGAGTTCCTGATACCAGAATCTAGTTTTATTACATAATTTTGTAATAAGTTTAAAAAGTCAGCAAATATGCATTTAAGCAAGTTACAACCTCTTTATCTTTGGGAATAAGAGTTTATGTATTTTTCTGAAATTTTGCTTTCCAGTGTAAATCTGGAAATGGGATAAGGGAATTGTCATCAATTTGGTATCGATTTTTATTTTCGACCAACTTTAGACGCATCTAAAATTAAAAAAATTTATTCTTTTCACAGAGTCGGAAAAAAATTACGACTAAAATAACAACTTTTGAAGGTGTTCCAACTCATTTAATGGCTGACGTCATTTACGGTCATTAAATTCCCAATTCACTTTATTGGATTAATTATAAGGCTCTTAACCCGATCATATTGAGATCAGACTTAATGAGTTTAATGCCGTTAACATATGGCTAGAGTTGATAGGTAGGTAAATATATAAATAATTCGCGTTATAATGGAGGTGTTTGAAGATAGTTCCAATAAATATTGAGAAAAGCGTACACATTCTGCCTTATACCACATAAGTTACCAAATCAGCCTAACCTGAATAATAATTGAAAATTTGTAAAGTTTATTTACGTCTATATAGATTTCATTTAAACCATTCCAAAGAAGAAAGTGAGATGTTAATTTATTTCAAGCCTGGTAATAAAATGTCAAAGTTAGTAGAGTTCACTTCACGCGTTAATAGTTGTGTATTATTCGTTATTAGACATATATAATCGGCAACTTACCAGACCTACATAAGCAAGTAATGAGACTTAAAAATAAAATGAAAAGGTTTAAAAAAATTACCAAAGTAATTAAGCGTAAACAATGCTCCTAAACACGTTGAAAAAGACTTAAAGACTTTGGTTAAAATGGAGCAACTATATTACTAATGGAGCAACTATCCTAAGGATAAATGTGATATCCGCCTTCTTCAACCAGAAGGAAACGCAGAGAGAGTGATGGATTGAATGTATCCATAATAAAATGGTGTTCAAGGCATCTGTGTTGATATCGTTGTGTTGATATCTGTCAAAAGGTTTTGTTATAGTTCTAAGGTTGTCTGCCTTAATTTCGGCATAATTTCGGGAGAAAGCAAAGCTACGACAATGCAGATTATCGTCGGTTCACACAGTGCGGCGCGACTTTTCACTTTTAATTATATGTAAAAAACACGTCGAAAGATTTGTTTAAAAAACCAAACCAATGATTGGTAAAAATCGTTCTTAAAAATTGTACAATTAACATTACAGAAAAAATAGTGATTTCACTACAGTTAATTTTATTTAAAAAACTCATCGAGTGATTCATCTAAAAAATTAAGTGAACGTAAAATGATGTCATATTAATATTTAAAAAAAAATCATTTGCTGTTTAGTTTTGGTAAAAACATCTCTCGAAAATTGTAAAATTAACTTTACAGGAAAAATAGTAATTTCATCAGACTTAATTTTATTTAAAAAACGCGCCGAGCGAATTGTTTAGAAAGCTAAGTCAATGTAAAATGATTTTATACCAACATTTTGAAAAAAAAATTATTTTCAATAAAACATGTTATAATAAATTTTGGATCTTACTATCACGCGATGTTAAGGGGCAAGCTATAATGTCACCAAGCAAAATGATTAACATTAAATAGAATAAACTGATCCCCTAGTGTTTGCACCAAATACCGTATTCAGGTATCTTTATAAGTGCGATATTACAGTAAATTCGTTCGTCTACGATATTACTGATGCTACTTGCATCGCAATAATATCGTAGTACAAGTTTTTTACAAATTGGGGTAAATATTAAAGATCAGACATACATTTTAATATTTGTTTATACATTACACATTTATATAAGAAAAGAAACTTACCTGAGTAGTGCTTTAATTACTAAAAAACTAATTGAGAATATAATTATGCCAATGAAACTAATTTGTCTGCATTGAGTTAGGTAGATTTTTGTGAGCACTATTTAGTATTTTCTTTGTTAGTGTGTATATAAATTCAATATTTATTAACAAGTCAATAGATGGTTAAAAGATTTCAATAAATTTCTGAATAGTTCTTATTATATGTATATTACATTCGGTGTATATATTTACACATGACAAATAGCAAAAAAGTATCCAATGAATCGTGCTAAACTACGCAAAACTTCCCGTAGAATTAAGATGTAACCGACTAAGATCGAAGCGGAGATTGCAGAATGCGCTCGAACGACGAATCGGCTTTAATAAATACGCTCGCGCCGACCGCTATCTGGGGTTCGTATTTTTTATTTCATCTCGTCGACAACACCATCTCCGATTGTACATCTCGATGTAGGCTGCTCTCCAGACGGGCGTACCGACATATCAATTCCATTCGAGCCATTTTGATACAGATAATGCGTTTTCAACTCATGTCGCAGGATAGCATTGAATAATTGACTTGTGTGTTTACGTCCCAACATGGCTCAAGAATTTGAGCGTGTATTTATTTTAGATACTAGCTTTGATACCCGACTTGGTTCAGTTGGTTTGTTTGGAACGAAAGCCGGTTAGTTTTAATTAGATCGAGAGTAGATTACGTGGAGACATTTGTCTGGCTTTGTGTGTAATTGTTTTACGTAGCAATTAGACGTAGTGAACTGTAACGTAGGACAAGTTGTTGCGCATAAAATATGTTTAATGCGGTGGACTAGCTGACGATGGGAAAGACTGTTTTATAATTTTAATTATATATTTTGTCAAGAATATCAGAAAGTATTGATGTGGAATAGTATGGGCAGAAAGCAGATTTCATCGTTTATCCGATAATCGAAAACAAACGACAAATATTTTTAATTAATCGATTACGGAAGTAACATAACGAGATGTGGAGGGTTTTTATCGTAGTTTTTATCATCTACGTGAGAGAACCCGTATCGAAGTTTTTATCATCTACGTGGGAGATTAATTATCATCTACGTGAGAGAACCCAAGATAACCTCATTTTTATGTTTTATACAAAAGTGCAATGTATGCTGCGTTGCACTTATGTACACGCCCTTATATTATCACTATTTAGACTGATAGAAAAGGGCTTGTAGATTTGAAATAGAAGGTTCTATAACTCAAAAGACATAAAATCAAATTCACATAGAATTATTAATTGTTTGTCCGTTTCTCATCTGGTCGTCACAAAAAACTGTGGACATACTTGTCAAATTGGCACAAAAGTGCAATGATAACGCGAAGATAATACTGATTAATAGAAAAATTGTTAAATAAAAGAAGTGGTATCGAATTATACTAATCACACATTGATTATTAAAACAGGTTGTGTTTTTATATATTAATTTCGAGAAATATTAAGGAAAAATTTAAAACTCATGCGAGGAAATGGAAAAGTACGCCGTTATACTTGCTTTTAATTATTTGTGTTTTGAATAATGAATATATTTGGCGTTAATTTTGTAGAAATTCATTATTCACAATTAAATGAAACTACGTGATGTAGTATCTTTTAATTGTGAATATTATAGTATCTTTTAATTGTGTATAGTCTTTACACCGACCTAGGTTTCGTTGTATTACAACATCTTCCAAAAAAGAAATTAAAGAAAGTAGAAATAATACTATATCACGTAGTTTCATTTAATTGTGAACAATGAATTTCATTACATTCAACTACAAAATTAACGCCAAATATATTCAATAAAGTAATTTTATTTAATCATCCTGATAGTTAGGGAGATAACATTTTAATTTTGGGGGTCTCGATTTTAACTATGATTTCCATAATAACTTGATTAAATAAGGGTAGTTTATAATTATTTGATCTTTCATTGAAATACTGTGATAAAAAATTGTATTATACTCCATCCTATTATCAAATGACATTTTTACGTAGGGTTTAATATTACTGGTAAAGTAATTCCTTTCTTAATGTAAATTTACTAAGCTAATTTGAACAAAGAAAAAAAAATATATGTTATAGAATACAAGCCTTCAGAGTATCAAAATGCCGCAAATAACCGCACTCAATGTGCAGACTAACATTCCGTTTTTATTTACATGTTTGTATGGATTTTAAGCGAAGATGAGGTTACGTATGTTTTTTTCTGTAGTTGTTTCCTTGTTTTGTCGAGTCGCGATTTGGGTGTTCTGAGTTCGTATGTGACATAGAGATGGATGTTAATGTTGGACCTCGGGAGGGGAAGATACACGGTCAAGCTTCGAGGGGATGTGTCTGTTTGGCTCGAGTGTAAAATTTGTCAATTTGTCACATAAAAACGTTGTACAGTTTGGCTACATAAATACTCGACATTCAGAGTAAAGTAAATTGACATCGAATCGTGTTGAAAATATCAAAGAAAATGATTAAGAATCAGATAAACAATAAACAAATTAAGTCGAATAATAGATAAAGATAATTTAGACAGAGTTTTTAGTAGACCCTAAAGATAAAGACCCTAAATGATTTTTCCACTTGCCAATCCAAACCCTTGGGTTTCCCAATTTAGACGTTATATGGCATAGGAGAGCATAATATATTGATATAAATGCAAAGAAAGAGTACAACGGGAAAGAAAATTAACCTATTCTCTTAGATGACTTTTCGTACTTATTTTATTTCTTCTTCAGGATTTTTAGATCGATCGTGTTGATAATTGTGTCTGCGTCTAAAGTGTCATTAGCCCCGTAAACGTTGCATATTTTTTTCAATTTGTTTTTACGTATTAAAATAATGATTATATTACATTTTAGCAACATAGATCAATGTCATGACCAAAGGAGAGTGTCAATCATGGTGGATTGCGAATCGAAACATTTTTCGTTCAATTACATCAGTACTGCTACTTGAAATTATTATCTGCCATTTTACTTGATCGATCACCATTGTATCATTCGAGTTGAAAGCCTCTGTTTTGAAATAATATCCTCAATTCGTTTCCAAACTCAAATACCGTTTTACGATTTAATTGTCTGCTTGTTAAGCAGATTGATAATTATTTACACTACGAGATAAATTAACTTATTAAAATCTCGACCAGCATTCACAAATGTAGCCTTGTATTAATAAGGTGAGCTCATTTTAATTGGAACCCAGCACGGGATGGATTAGTCGTAAAACTGGACAGTTTTTATGGAGCCCCGCTCCGCTATTAGTAAAAGCACACAACACATAATTTATATTTGAGTTGAAAGGCCCGTAACGATCAAAAGGTTCGATCACTCATAGGAAGGCCGACTGCGGCGCGTAATCGCCGCAATAAATAATCGTTACTACCGTGATACCTTCATGAGACATATTATGTAAACAGGCTTGCGACGCGTCGCTGCGAGGGCCACGAGCCGCGCGCCGCCGCGTCTTCGAATCCGTTGTTAGGATGTTGCTGTGCGGGTGGCGAAGCGTTAAAATGCACCTGAATAGCATCGGTTCCGCTCAAACCGAAAAAATATATTTATTTTAATTTTAATATGGAAATTAGGATTTATCAATTAACCTCATCTTTTGTCGGATTACATTGTTCACCGTCGCTTAAAATTAGCAATCTACATATACATTCATAGTGGCATTCAAGTTGCTATGACGGATTGGGGTAGAGGAAATTTAGTGGTACGTAGATTTCTTACTAACTGTTGTTGAATTTGATAATGAATAAATCGATTTGGTCGATTTTCCGTTATTAGGTCGCACAAAATTACCTTCAAAACCGATTAGTTGTTACGTAACATTGGTATGTACATATCATGAAAGTAGGAAATTTATCATAAATAAAAATAGAAATAAATTTTGAGTCAATTTTCTATTTCATACATTTTTCGATTTGTGTAAGAAACACTTTATCTCAAAGTTTTGGGGGGAGAGATGGTTGGAAACAATAAACGATGTTTAGCTTAAATATCAGTGAAGCATGATTTGGTTGTGAAAATTAGTAATATTGAAAAAGAAACTTAAAATATATCCGTTTTGGTTTTGCTAACGGTAATAGGAAATAAACTTTTGGTAATAAAAGTGGAAAAATGCTTAAATACTTCAAAGTTTGAAACACTACTACTACAAGCTTTTAGATTCTCAAAAATGGAACTAGACCTAAAGGGATATGCCCACGCTGCTATGGAACAAAGTGTTCGTTTGTGTCGAAGGTAGTTGTAAATCCGTGAAACATATTTTACTTTATTGTATTCAATCAATTTAAATAGTTGGTTTGACTAAATACTGACGATTGTAGTTGAGCTATGTCGTTGACGCGCGCTCACTAGTTTTTCAATATCGTTTAGAGTATCATTTAGTGTAATCGTTAAAATGTCATATAACTATCAAAACTATGAACCGCGCCGACACCGCTGAATAATATCTGCAAATGTTTCAAAATATCGAACTCATACGTCGTATTAATTTATTGAACCAATTCTTAAGCAACAAAACAATATTCACTACGCAAACTATTAGAACGTGCATTTCTATGCCACTACAGTCACTTTGTTCGGTGCTGTTTTTTTCTTAAGTATATATTATATATAAAATTCACTCACGATGTTTTAAACTACGTGAAAATATAGGATAAGTTATAATAGATTAGAACATGATTTTGAACTTTATTAGGAGGCGACGTAGGCAGTAAATAACCGATATTATAAAACAAGAAATAAAAATAAAACCCGTAAACTTCTTTCTGAGCACGTAATTACAAAATGAAGTACCAAAAATTAGTGTAGATAGTGACGAACTAGGAAAAGGCGGTTTTTCAGTGTTGCACGAATAGTTGTGATATGGATGTTATGGTTTATTGCAAACCTTATGCTTTATTGAAAGAAATTGTGAGAGTAATCAACGATCACATTAAAGGTAACAAGGATATTACAGTGATAATTCCAAAAGCATTCACTATAGCGATCACTTAAAATGGGTAAACTGCCCAGAACTTATTGAGATTTATATATATATATATATATATATACATATACATATATATATATATATATATATATATGTATATGTATATATATATATATATATATATATATATAATTTTTTTTGTTTTTTTATTTATAAATTAAACATTGTACATTAGTCATCAAATCTCATGATCCAACAGACCGAACAGACAAATTTATAGAAATAATTGTAGAATATATGAAATAATAGCGGGCACATCCAGCGTAAAATATCTTGATTTAATGTAATGAAAGTAAACATGGTCAACGGAAAAGGATTTCTAATTATACATGTATAGTCAATTAGGTGAGAATATACTACTTAATTTGAATAATTCCGTGGAAACTAATCCATGCAACCTTTGCTATATTATATATTATATCAACATAATTAATATCTAGAACGTTGCAAAGCAAAACTTTAATAAGAATGACAAAAATCATATTATTACTGTAGCTCATCACGAGGTTGAAGGTTATGCAGAAAAAAAAACAAGTAAATTTGTGCTTAGAGGACAATTCTATTCATGACTAAATCATGACTATGTTTTTTAAATATTTAGGTTAAACGTGACTTAAAGACTACATATAGGAACAGGTCGGTTGTTGTAAATATATTGACAGAAGCAATTTGTGTGTTGAATAACTTTAACGATTTGAATGTTAATAGATTACCACTAGGGAACATGGAGGTTTTTAAAGAAAAACTTTAAGAGTGCCCAGTTAAATTGATACAAAATAACAAAAAGGGAATCATTTTACGTGGAGAGTTTAACTTTAATTTTCCAATTCAATCAAATATCAAAAACTCACTTTTCCAGGGTTTAGATAGTTTGCTCTTAAATCGACAATTCTATGAATATGCAAGAGTTGCGAGTCAGTCTGCTACGTCAATTGATAACATACTTACGGACATGAGGGTAGAAAATAAGAGTTTACTTAAATATATAGAGTCTGATCACTATGGACAAGAAATCAAATTACGAGCTACTTCCGATAAGTTAAATGTATGTAGAACGCAGATTAGAAGAAGGCATGTAAGAAAGAGTAATATTGAGCATCTTAAGGACGCACTAGGGAAAATCTTTAAAAATAACAGTATAGTATATAATAATGATTTTTTTAAAATATTATTTTACAATTTGACAATTTTATAGCAATTAAATTGAAATAAAAACTAGTAAAAACTGTTTTAATGACTGGGCTACATGTGCAGATCAGAATATCTCGAAGTAAAAAAAAATTTCTTTACAGTTTCAAGAAAGATCCAAAGAGTGAAATGCAAAATTATAGCATATCTCTCTTCTGCTGGTATTCAGCAGTCTTAAAAAAACTTATAACCATAAAACTGATGGTTCATTACACAGGTTTACAATGATTTTCCTCTTTCAGATTTGATGACTGATTTTGATAGATTTTGGGGCGCTGATTACAAATGAACATGATAAAAATTTCCATCACGTTAGGATTTTTAGTTATTTAGCATAGTTTTTTTTTACCAAAAGTACCTAGTTCTATCTAGTCAAGAACTGATATTTTATTTTAATTGTTTCTTATTTAATAAAAAAACATACTGAATGATTGCAGTAGGTTACAATGAATAAGTTCTCATAACTAGTTAGTTAAATATAACATAAGTGAAATACCCTTTTGTATTGGAAAAAAAGGTGGATTTTTAGGTCATTTGCTAAAGACCTCATTTAACCGTAATTAACTTAAACCGTTAGACGGGAGTTAATGAGCATCATTGTTTTTACAAAATCAGTACTTCCGTACTATTCATAACACTCACTTAAAATATGACATGGCGAAAGTGTTTAAACTCATACGACAATTTTTGTTATATTTGTGGGTAGTTTAGCTGATAAAATAGTAGCATAACATTATCGAATTCATAAGTAATATTTATAATTTGTATTTTGGCCTAGCAATCGCTTACCACAAACAATGGGTCTCACATAAAGTTTTTGCGATATGCATTTGTGAACTTTGAAAGTAGTCAAAAGGATTTGATTTACAATTGCCTATGTTATAGAGAGAATCTCAGAATCACACTGTAGACTGTTATTTTTGCTGTTGGAAGACTACACGCTACAATTCTGAAACAAAAAAGGACTTGATATATCCAGCTGTCCAATTGGTAACGCACGCCGTGCATCGCGACCCGAATGTTGCATCGCCATCACATCCATATTTGGAATTAGTGAGACTAATTCCACTTCGGAATTAGTGGAATTAGCGAGAAAGATAAGACGTATCTCAATTTGAGCCAAGTGTAAGTGGAACAAAGTTATTTTCAGTCAGAACTGAACGACTTAACGAGCGATCTAAACCTATCAAAAGAGGCAGCTAAACTCCTTGGATCAAGACTATCGGAAAAGAATTTGCTTACTCTCGGTAACTCATTTTCTTGGTATCGCAACAGAGACAAAGATTTTGTACCACATTTCGCTGAAGATCGTGATATAAATGTTTAAAATCGAATATGATGCAAAAGAATGGATATTGTTCATAGACTCAACAAAACAAAGAAATGAAAGCAGTCCTTTTGTATAATGCAATAAGTACGCTTCATAAAATAAAAATAACATAATGTGTTGGATAAAATAAATACATACAACATGGTTGGATGGTCTGTGGAGATCTAAAAGTTATAAGTATGCTGCTCGATCAACAAGGTGGCTAAACAAAGGCCTTTGAGAAATTAACTAGTTCCTGGAACCAAAAATGTTGTGAGAGAAAATTTGGACCCTCGGGAAAAAGTTTTGCTACCCTCTTCACACATAAAACTGGGAGCGACGGAACAATTTGTGAAGGCGCTGAATAAAGAAGGAGAAAGTTTTAAATATCTACACCAAATTTTACCATATCTATCCGAAGCTAAAGTGAATGAAGGTATTTGCGTTGGCCCGGACATAAGAAAATTTATGAAAGAATACACAATTTTCGATGAAAAAATAAGTGAAATTGAATTAGAAGTCTAAAAATCTTTTAAAGAAGTAGTGATAAATTACATAGGAAACCATAAAAGGCCAAATCATGAGGAAATTGTGAAGAAAATGATTGAACATTTCGGAAAAATGGGATGTTTGATGAGCACTAAAATTTACTTCCTTAATTTGCACAATCACAACACTATTTTAATTTTTTCGTAATGAGCAAGGCGAAAGATTTCATCAGGATTTGAAAGAGATAGAAGTCGCTATTAGGAAAAGTAGAATAAAAGGACGATGGCAGACTATTGTTGGTTATTAAAGCGAGATGATCCAAGTCGGACTTTAGTATTTAATATTTCAAATTTATTTATTAACGTCATTTAAATGTATTTATAATATTTTATTGTTTTTTATTGCAATAAAATTTTTTTACTTAGTAATTTGTTTTTTCTTGCAATCTCATATATAGAGCTTCTCCAAAAAACTGAGGGTGATGGGAAAAATCTAAGTACAGATTCGTAATCAACTCATCGAAATACCCTACGATCAGCTATCAAATTCAAAAAAGGGAAACTAAAAGTTAAAATTTGCAGACCTGTGAATTATTAGTTGCAACCAATTTGGTTTCCAAAGAACAAAATCCAGAACGGATTTAATTACTGCGGTCACTGCAAGCATTTTAATACCACTGGAAAGAAAAATGAAACCGGCTATTTTGCGATTTGTCAAAAGCATTTCATTGGGTGGAACACAGGATACTATTAGACAAGCGGGAATATTATGATATAAGGGGAAGGGAAATTAAACCTGTCAAATCATATTTGTCAAAAATATTCTAAGTAGTAAATTTTAAACAGTCAAAATCTGAATCACACTCAGTCACATATGATATGCCTCAAGAATCGATGCTAGATCCTGTACTTTTCCCGTTTACATAAATGATCTTAGTATTGGTTCTTATGGAAAGACTGGCGCTTTCATATTTGCAGATGTTACGACTTTAATTACAAAAGGCTCAAATTATTAAAACTGTTCTAATGATATGGAAGAAATCCTCAGCAAGTTATATAGGCGATTCGAAGACAATAGTTTATTACTAAATATGGCTAAGATGAATGTTATTCATTTTGCTCTGGGATCGAATAAAAATGTGGAAACGGCTTGATCGAAGAGCTACTGAAAAATGTATCCCTAAATAAAATAAATATAGTAAAATTCTTAGATGTAATTATATATGAAAAGTCTTGCAGCCCAAAAAAAAACAGAACGCTTATATGATCACTCGCGTATCCGTATGTCACAGTCGATTTTCCCAATGTGTGCAAATAAATGACTAGAAAAAAATTTGTTATAATATTCATATATATTATAGCATATTGTATCAAAGGGTTAGTCATAAGGATCTCAAAAATATATATTCATAATTTTAAGTAATATCTCTTCAGAGAAAAATCATATGCTAGGACGTCCAACATGGACTTTTTTGATTTGATGACTAATGATAAATAAACAAATCTCACTTCAAACGCAGTATGGAGCCCTTCATGGGCGAGGCAAACTTGTATTTGATTGGTTTTTAACATATAATCATACTGGTACATAAAGCAGCACTTATTTGTCTTCTTTGGTTATCGTCGTTGTAGGATGTACATCGCGAATATCGTCGCTGATTTAACACGTCACGCTTGAATTCATTAAATCATATGTAATGTGTAGTTGTCTAGTTACTACCAAAATTACGAAACTATTGACAAACAATTTTAAAAAATACCATAACTAAAGTGTTACATTTTTTAAACTGTAACAAAGTTATTTAATGTTTTTAAATCTAACTGGCCAGATCCTGAGACTTTCACACGGAACACATTCCAAACCCCTATTAAATTTGCTCTTTGAAATAATCACATCTCATATATTCCATTTTTTTCAATAAGTAATGTAAATAGTTTCAGTACTGTATCAATTATTTAAAATTTGGGTTCGTTTATTTTAAAAGGTATTTTTATTTAAACATTTTCTAACCATACAAATTACGGCAATTACATTTACATGTCTACCAAAAATGTCCTCTTAGCTCATTACTCCACCACATCGATCGCTCGTAATGAGAGTCCCCATTATACGTGCCCCATATTTTACTTCCTCCTCGACATTCAATTTTCCAACCAATCGGTAGATTAGAAACGTCCAAATCGAATATAGTTGAGCGAGTATGAATGTCTTATTGCTTATTAAGGCGCCCAATACACGTGTTCGAAGATAACACTGAGTCTTAATTATTACAGCGGACAGTGTGGTCAGCGTAGATATTAAGCGTCAGTAAAATTACCATTGAAAATACATCGGTGGCAACATTAAATTTAATTAATCAATAAAGTCGGTGGCCTTTTGCTTCTCTATTATTACGGCTCGGGCGGCGGGAGGGGGCGGCGCGTTCGTTATATTTAAATTCCACGCTGCCATTTGTCATTGCTTTATGATATTTTATTGGTTTTAAGAGGACGGTGTCGTGGCTGGTGCATCTAAGCTATTTACGGGCTGCCGTAATTTATTTGACTTTCATCGACGGCCGGCGGCGGCGCGAGAAACAAATCATTAGTCAGGCGCCGTGCGCCGTTTGTGCTAATTAACATGTTGAGAATTCGGTGTGATGGTAGCGGTTGATTCCTCGTAACCGCGCAACGCTTTCTGAGATTATCCCTTTTTGGCCGATTGTCGCATACGACTGAAACTATTTCTGTAATTGGTGACGACTATTGTGCGAGTATGTGCGCAATAGACTTTTAAGCGTCGTTTGGTATCTAGTTATATTTCTTCGATCGCCCTTAAAATATTCTCGAGCAGCTTTGTCGATAAGTAAAATAGTTTTTAGGAATATCAGACGAACTGGATAACAATTTCTTAAGCTAGTATTATTAATCAAACCGGTGATAAAATTGCAAGTGATGTTGTTAAAAAAAATTCATACACAACTTGATATTTAACGCTTTGGTTCCTTTTATTCTGGAATTTGTTTTGTCAAAACCTTTTTGAAAACAATTAATTCTTAATAATTAATTAAATAGATAATGCGTTTAATATATTTATTTATGACCAACAATGAAGTCAATTGCTTCAAAATATATTTAGGAGACTTTTTTAGGTTAATGAGCTTTAAGTCTAATGCACCAAGTGGAAAAATAACTAAAATTAATTAATTCGAATATATTATTTTAAATTGTAAATGCGTGAAGATTTATGCTGTCATATTAGCACCTTAAAAGGGGTCCTCTGACTGTTTCTCTTGTATACGTGATTGGGTGTACTCGCATTAATCGTAGTTCTCTCTTGGCGGTATATGCGGCCATATTTGTTGTTCGCTTTATATGGATATAACATGTCTATTAAGTGTAACGTCATTACGTCCGTACAGTGTTAAAATAAATAGATTGTAGTTTTTAAAGCCTTAATCCCGGAAACGGATATTTACTATAAAATAAATATGTGCATAAATACGGAAAAACCTTTATTGAAGTTAGTTGAGCGATAAAAGAATGCATCATAATGTTACAGATTGTACAATTTGGCTAACAAATATGAATATAAGCAATTCAATATTTTTCTTCTTTGTTACGTTAGAACTTGATTTTAGAAAAAAGTAACCGATTCAGTTGTCGGCATTATATTTCAGCATTCGTCATTGCTATTCAGTTTATCGCATGATACTGAAAATACTTTGACGGCAACAACTGCACGGTTATGATAGGAATGTTGTTGTAAATACATATTAAAATTATAAAATTGTTGCTCTCTTATACGAGCTTTGTGCGATTAAAAAGATTTCAAGAACGGTATTTTAGTTGTGTTAAAACTTGTTTTAATTTGAATTATCCTTATAAAAATATATATTAAACATCGGTATTAATCGTCGCATAATTGCAATGATCCAAATACACTATTAAAGTTATTCATATACTAGAAAGAGTAAGTAACTTTTAATTGAAGAGATACGAAAAGGTGATGACACACAATAATAGGAAGTTAATAAAACAACACTGTATACAATATCTATATGCGATTTTGGATTAAATACTTAACTTACACAATTGTGCGATCTGTTGTGGGTTATTATAAACATACGAGAGACTCTGAAAAAATATATACGATATTAGAATACAGTAAAACCATTCTGTTAAAGAAACTGGAAATAATTTTCTCATCTCTCGATTTCAGTTCTATATTGGTTTTTTTTTCAAAAGACGTGAGGTTTATAATAAATTATTGTAGTAATATTCTATGAGAATATTCAAGTTGTACTGAAAATCTACGTAGTTTTAACTTTACTAACGGAAACTGTAAGATATGAAAAAAAGTTAACGAAAACTTACCAAAAATTAGTCTATGAACTAAATAGTTAAACTAAATAATTTTATAGATTTTTGTCCCGTTAACCAAATAAATAAATCGCCCACGAACAATGAAATCAATAAAGAACGTTGCAAAATAATAGAGACATTAAATATAGACCTAAACCTTTCAATGAAGCTATAAAAATGTCGAAATAATCAACGAAAATACTAAACTGAGATAATACTCCAGCGTTCATCCCGTAAGACGTAGAGAGTCTGGAAGGGAACAGAGCCAGAGGCGAGATCATTTAAACCTTATACCTCTTAATCTAATGGCCCACAAGCAGATAAAGACGGTAAATACATACTAATAACACTTTTATTATGGGAGAAAGCATATCTTAATGTACGAATTATGCGAGAAAAAATGTACAATTACTTTAATTTACTTAAAATATAGTGCCCGTTTGTTGGGACGGTGCGGCTGCGGTCGGAGTCTACCACGTAGCTTATCAGTATTTTTATAGTTACGGAAGGTAAATGTGGCTTAGGTCATAGTCTAAAGGGTTCTGTGTCAACGTACAGCAGTTGGTAGTCAATTTTAGTGTACACTTTTGAATGGGGTTTTGGAATGCAGCCCGTGGATATTAAATACATTTTACGTGAAGATATATAAATTGTTTTGTGATGTTAAGGTTCTATTACTCTTTTGTGAATAGCATTGGTTGTATACATGATGATAGGGATGAGATGTTTACAACAATATGTTAGTTAACAGAGACATTTACGAGTGACAGCAGACAGGAAGAATTTAAAAGTGGTCAACATGTTTTTTATTAAAGCGGGGTAAACCAATCTTTGGTCAAACCAGCCAGGTTTAAAACCTTAGTGTTCTCAGCAAAATTTTAATTTTACAGACACTTTTTAAGTTGTTTTACCAAAATTCGGTTACCATGAATTTCTTTAATTTTTTAGCCATTGTTGTTTGGACTATATTTCAGTTATAATTATTGATAAATATATTTTTGAAAAATAATAATTATTATTAATTTTGTTTAAAACGGTTTAATTAGCGTCAGGAATTATCATTGGTTTATGCTCGCAAAATAAATTTATTGCAATGACATAACTGTAAATCATTTAACATTTTTTGACGTTCCTCAAAGAGCAACCATTATTTTAAAATGTGTAGTAAGCCATAAAGTATTTTATTCTGAATGTGAAAAGTCAAATTAGGAATAAATTCAAATTAGTCTAAAGTATTCGATTTGTTTTAGAAAATTTTCTGTCTTTTATTTTAAAAATTCTACATTCTTTTCTTTTCGTTTTAGATACATTTACGAGAGCTGCTCGTTTCTAGACTAGTTTGTTGCATTCATTCTTCTTTGAGTTTCTGCTGAAAAAACTCGTGATTATAAAAGTAATCCGACTAAATGAAAGTTGAATCAGATTTGTATTTGGTAACCGCAATTTATAATTAAATAAGCTCTGCCTATCTATGTAATTTAATTTACGAAGAGTTTATAAATTTTAATGTATCAAGAAGTTATTAAAGGTGCAATTGATTCGATCTCGTGTTAATTTGAATAAAACTATCGAAATATTCATTGAATCACCGGAATAGTCAAAAACTTGCTCGTGTTGAGGAATACTTTATTTTGGAGTTGGAATACAATTGGAAGAGTTACCCTAATCGATCGAAGTCCCAGCCTGTTTGGAAACTAGGACCTTGGAAGTTTCCAGCTCTCATCTGTAAGGAGTTCGTGGGAGTGTAGAGATCAACTTCGTGCAGAAATCAAGTCAGTGAATGTTAATTTTTTTATGCATATATTGTAAATGTACTTCCGAGAACAAACCAATGATATAACGGCTTGACACATGTTAATGTAAACGCTAACACTTCTAGTCGGTGATTGTAATAAGTTCGAATATAGACAAATATTGTTTTAGATTATTTAGATATTTTTTTGGTAGGACTAATTTGTCCGAGTGGTGTTTGTGCTATTTATACGCGTACGCCACATCAATTGTCTTCGAAGGCCTAGCCCTTAGGATTAAAAATGGAAATCTTTTTAACATTGACGCTATTTTGAAACCGGTCACTGAAAATTATTTAAAATTGCCGGCGATTATTTTTGAGTTAAATAGATATGTTAAAGTCGATCTATAATTTGGTTACATATGTACTGAAGTATGGAAACATATAACTACATATAACCACGTAATATTGTATGTAATACAATGATATGTGTTTATTACGTCATACAGTGTATTCCCCGGAACAAATGATCTGTTTACAATACTTTTGTGTTGGAGTTCATTCTTACATTTGGTAAATTTGGTGTTTAACCCACATTCCTATCTCTTTTTAGAGCTGACATAATTAGTTATAAATATAGAGAACTGCTATCAATTTCCGCAATAAATCTAAATGGTTTGATATAACTTTATATATTTGCAATGACTCCAGTTGTAGCGACAGAGCACCAACGGTTTTTTTTCTTCGAAAGACTCTAGATTTGTTAATCTTACTAATTTTATTAAATACGTGAGAAGGAACGGGATCAAGGATAATAGGTAGACTGGGATTATTATGATAAATACATATTTGGCCGAATCGATTATAGCGCTTTCTTCTTTCAAACATTCTTCTTTATCTAAAATATTTTTCTTTTAAATGTAGATGTTTTTTTGTAATACATTGTTACTAATTGTTATAGTGTCAAGTTTGAATCGCAAGTGATTTGAACATTTCCTATTTCAACCTTTTAATACTTAGTCAGGTATGATTTTCATACCTGGTTATAAAAAGTGACTTTATTTCAGTTGTCAGTATAGTTCGATGATTTTTACATGTTAGTTTTTAAACATATTTAAGATAGAAAATCCAACTGATAATAAGCTAGCTAATTTTCCAGTGACATACATTTAAGCAATAAGTTATTTGTTCATTTGAGGAAATGGTTAATGGTGACTTTTTCCTGGATGAATATTATTTTATGCCCATTTAATAGTATCTTAAAGGGACCTAGAGTTAGCCTTAGTGCATCTCTAACGAGCACAGAACAGCGGTGGCGCCCTCTTTAGGAAACTAACTTGGACGCAATTACATTTATACAGTTTCAATTTTTTCGCGATTATATTTTTTGTTAGGATAATTAGCCTAAGTTATGTAATATTATCGTAATATTCAAATATGTAACGGCTGTTATTCATACATTAATATTTAAGTCATAAAGTGATAACTAAGTAAATAATTGTTTCTTATATTCCTTCATTATCACTCTATGTTTCCGTATCAGTTCCTTGGTAATATCAATGCTGTTGCGTCGACTCTTTATTATTCGTCGGAGTGTTATTAAACTCATAAGTTACATTCACAAATTCATCCATTTAACGAACTGGTTATATGTGAAACGTTTCGTTTTTTGTTAACTTTGTTCTTGAGATGTGTTATAGGATATAATAATATTACGATAAGTCATCAAGATAGTTTTAAAGACCAATCGTAAATATTTCAATCTTGTACCTTGATATCTACAATTAGATGAAAAGCAATTCTGATAAAAAAGTTGTAATTATGCTTCTTGTTGTGATAATTTCAAATTTCTAGAATAAAAATTGTAAATAATATATAAATATATATATATATATATATATATAATATATATATGTACACACTTATATATATATATATATATATATATATATATATATATATATATATATATATGTGTGTGTGTGTGTGTAAGTGTGTATGTATATATGAGTGTAAGTTATTGCTTTTCTCTTCCCTCAGGTGTGTCTGTGGCAGACCTTCAAGTACAAATGAGTGCTAAAGTGCAAAAGTTCGAACTGAGTACTCGTATTTCCATTATTTTATATTTTTCAATGTGCTTCTTATTCAGTAGTTATTTAAATTACGTAATATGTTACTATGAATGTACACACACTTATATACTTAAATATATACATAGGTATATATAAATCACATTTCCTCTTTTGGCTTCAACGTGTTTAGTGGGTCAAGCCTATATACAACTTTCCACATTATATAACCGCCCACTAATTGTTTAGTTGCTACGTGGCTTTGTATGTATATATATATATATATATATATATATATATATCTTCTATACCCTAAAAATAAGAAAGCAAAATGAGTCCATAGTCGACGAATTTATTCTTCTTCATTGAAAAGTTTCTGTCACCACCTCCCGGCTCTATCGTTGTACCCTGATTTTGTCAATGGGCAGATTTACTCCGCCCTTAGACGTGCCAAAATTTTAGATATTTTATTACAAGATTATCATTAGACATATAGAAACTCGATCACGGTACCTACGTTGATATAGTTGAGAAATTCTATGGTGTACCTTTCATTTCCATTGTTCAATTCTAACTGATTTTTATAATATACTACGGATATTCAAATAAAAAGAATAATTTAAGTTGATTAATTATAAACCGGAATTACTATCGGAGATTTGTGTTAACATGCACAAAATAGTATGTACCACTGCAGCATCAGGCTGAAGAAACAGAATGTAGAGTTCAATGATAGAGCCTTCGCTTGAAACATACAATACTAATTTAAAAACAGCGGGTCTTCAGGTCTCATGATTTGATAAGGTAGTAACCCAGTAGCATGAAGACAGAGGAGTAAGAGCCCCGAGTTCAATAAGAGAGTCTCTGCTTCAGATCCGTAATACTAATTTAAACAGCAGATCTTCAAGGCTCACGGTCCAATCAGACTTTATCTCTCTCTACAGCGTTAAGAATGAGGACTTGGAACCTGGAGTTTAATAGTAGAAATATTGTTTCAGACTTAAAATATGAATTAAAAATAGCAGTTCCTGAAGTCTCACAGTTTAAGTAGGCAATATCCCTGCAGAATTAGGACTGAGGAGTTGCAATCTGGAGTTCGGTCTCAAAGTTTCGGCATGAGACTCATAATACTAATTTAAAACAGCTGGATCTCAAGTCTCAAGATTTAAGCAAGCAGTATCACCACAGCATTAAGAGTGAGAAGTTGGAATCCAAAGTTCAATGGCACAATCTCTGCTTCGTACCCACAATACTAATTTAAAAACTAAAAATTCTCAATTTTCCCGGTTCAGGCAGGCATTACCTTTAAAGCAACGGAACTGAAGAACTGGAACCCTGAGTTCAATGACAAATTATATCTTTGAGACCCATAATACTAATTTAAGAACAGCAGATACTGAAGTCTCACGATTTAAGTTGGCAACACTCTCACAGCATCAAGATTGACGAGTTGGAATCCGAAGTTCAGTGACAGAGTCTCTGCTTGAGACAGTCGATACTAATTTAAAAACAGTACGTCGATGGTAATCTCAGGATACTCCTAGAGCATCGGAGCTGAGGATTTGGAACCCTGGAGTTTAGCCTCTGTTTGAGACCCATAATATTATTTTGAAAACAACAGATTCTCAAGTCTCACAGTTTGGGCGGGTTGTACCTTTGCAGTATCAGAACCCAGGAGTTGGAAATCTGGATTTCAATTATTAAGTCTCTGCTTGAGATTCACAACACTAATTTCAAAACAGCAGATCTAAAAAGTCTCACGGTTTAGACAGGTAGTAAGCCTGCTGCGTCAGGAATTATGGATAAAAGGTTGAAAATGTATTTGTACGTACTGGTCTATCTCACTTACCTATTTACGTTATTACTTTCTTGCTACATCAAGACAAGTCAAACGAGTCCAAACTCAATGAGTTTACTCCTCATTACTGATTTGGCTAAGGAGCAAGTTTCCTAATCAAAAATATCATCCTAATTATTTAAGAAATGCCGAAGATACGAGGTAATATGGATAAAAAAATACGATCGAACGAAAAACTTCTCCTTTTTGAAGTCAGTGAAAAAAAGTTGGGACAGAAGAGTTAAAACGAAGGAAATTGGAAAGAAGAAAAAGTAAGGATAAACAACGCAAGACAAAAGTTGCGGCAAATATAGTTTCTGTGGATATTTTGAACAATGTCTCTAAAAAGTTACTTTTGGAATTCCTATAACTTTTTCTTTTAAATGAATACCTGAATAAAAAAAAATTGAATACTTACTATGAATAAGTTTAATACTTTACATGCCTCCATTAGAGTTCCCATATGATCATTTTTGAGTATTAACTATTGAGCTATATTTGGATTAGTATGTTTTGATGAATTTGAATTAGTGTGCTTTGTTAACATCGATTTTCAGCGTCAAACGGATTAGAAAACGTCAAACGGATTAGTTTAGAAAAACAGCCGTGAGAGATGAACAGGCAGACGTGAGTGATGTTAGAAGCGTTTCGTCTTTCCATTTTTAAGTACGGAACTCTTAAAATGAAAGGTGGTAGTTACAACGGTACAGCCATTGAAATTAATTGAAAAAAAAATAACGGTTCATTAAATAAGGAATTGTATTTGATAGTTTCAATTACATAATCTATGGTTGAGTTATGAGGAGAAAGAAGTATTTTGGTACATAGATTTATGGCCATTGTTTTTTATGTATCGAAAGCATACAAGTTTGCTCTATATGACAGCTAAAATTCTGTGGTCTACAGTTGACTAATTGTGATGTATAAATTCTAAATTCCAGTTTGGTCTCCTGGCAATAACTAACAAAATTCAACATGTCGATGGCACTAGTCGAAACGACGGTCTTCGAAGACATTACGATAAGCCTATACAGGTGATGATGTGGAAAGAAACTAGTTTTATTAACAGCATTGATATTAGTTAGGGAGTTACTTAAAAAGTCAACTGTTTTTATGTTATCTGAAATGTCTGTTTTTATATTATTTGAAAATATCGTTTGAATAGTTTTAAAATTGTATCAATAATTTATTTTCTGCACAACAATATTTGCTAGGGGATTTCTTTGAATCGATGGGTTATTCGCTAATTTATATTTCTGTTTATTTACGTATTATTTAATAAAAATATTTAACTCTTTAAACCTGTTGTACAATGTACTGTACGTAATATTTTCAGAGATTCCGTCCTTTTTAACCTAGGGCGAGAGTTAATTCTTCTAATTATAGTGACTGTGGATGATAAATATAGTACCTTTTTTATAAATTTTGCGCAGGGGATATATGACCCAGTATAAAACGATAGTCAAAAGAATGTGAAATAATTCAGGATTGACACGCTTCAGGGTATATCCATAGAAGCCAAATAATTGAATCTTTTTTTTTTCAGAAACGCTTCGAGAATGGTACGCGATAATTTTATTTGTATTACTGTACAAAATTAGAGATGAGTGAATATAATGAAGAATAAATAAAAAAAGTTAAAGAATTCTTAAAGGTGACCTGTTTTCAGCGTATGAAATATTGTTTAAAAAAAACAATAAAATTTCTTACTTGGTTTTGTCACTCGCGTCTAACGTAAGTAGCTAACTTATGTCTTAATATAAAATTAACATGCTCCGGCAGAAATTTTGTGACAAATTTGTTCAAAATTCACCTTAAGAGAAAAACACATAAATGTGAATCGTTAAAAAGAGCTTTTGAAATATTATAGCTTTTGTATAAATTTTGGAAGAAAGAAAACTGTCATGAACTATATTTCAACTTATATGTAGATAAAGTTTACGGCATCTCCAAACAACATTAATTTCATTTTAATAAAAGTTTATTTTAATTATTGAGAATTTGTTGAGAATTAGTATATTTTATTCTATATTTTAGTTCATACATTAATAAAAAATTCACGAATTATTTAGCTAATATTTATCTTTTCTCATGTAACACAGATACTCGTAGGTACGACATTTAAACTAGATAAGTACATATGTAGGCAATGGGGTACAAAAAAATTAAGCGTTGCTCAAGTTTCTACTAAAAAACGACTTCATGTTATTTATATAACATAACGAAATTTATTTTTTTTTTAATTAATTAACTATAAACTAGTAGACTAGATGGTACTATATTATTTAGCTTATTTTTTAATTAAATACAACATTTTTGCTTCTCCTAACAAATGTTTCGAAATATACCTTTTTGTCTGGCGTTTATCATCACTTCAATTTAATTATTGTTTCATAATTCACCTTTGTTATTTTATTTCTCGTCATTCAGCAATTTTATTTCTTGCTGAATGATGAAACGTATTATATTTTCTGAGAAAGGATAAATATTCGTTTATACCTTTCCGTTTGGGACTTATAATGACTTCAATTTAATTATTGTTTCATAATTCACTTTTGTTATTTTATTTCTCGTTATTCAGCAATTTAATTCTTGTTTTACTTTACTACATCAACAAGAGTTTTTGTACGTACAATGCGCCCAAAAATTAACAAGTTTCACTACTATCTTGTCTTTACTGACACAACTTTTTTGAATCCAATTTCATATTTCGCATTCTGTATTTAGAATTATCAGTTTATTTGTAAACTAAAGTATCTACGTAAGTGAATAATTAAATACAACATTACGCTAAAGTCTTCTATACTGCCTCATTATGTCATCTTACTTTATATAAAGAAATATCCAATCTTATTGTATATAAATAAATTAAAGTGTCTACTTAAACGAATCAATAAAATAGCAGTAAAATAGTAGTAAATTTATTTCCCATTAACTTACTTTTAATTATTATTGCTTTCTTGTACTGTAAGCAAAATTACGACTATACCATAAGAGCGACACCGACTGTAGAGCCACGTACATAATTGAATGGCGTTTGACTAACTCCAGCATAGTTTGAACCGTGGAACGACCGGATGTCGGAGCATATTGACCTTATATTGCGGCGTGAGTTATCCGCCTACGTTAGACGCGCCAATATCAATCCAAGAATTTTATTGTCTTTTCAAAAGTAATATTTCATAAGTTGCCTAGATATTGGTGTGCTTTGCATATTGTGGCAGTGCACTTTTAAATTATCTGACGACACAATTTATATTTTATGTTTCTAAAAATTTAAATATTTCTCTTGCAGAAATGGAGGCACATAATTTATTTACATATTTACATACGATTACAGGAATGTGACATTTGGGAATTTATGCATTTTAAAATCTATGAGTTGATGAATTATGTGAAACATTCTGTGTCATAATGGCGATACATTTTAACACTTTTTTTCAATGATTATAAATATCTCATATTCTGGTATTATTCTGTTGAAGAAATTCCCTATATAATAACAATGGGTTATCAATTAGAAAACATGTTCAATTGCTTGTCTGTTTGTACAACGTCTCTCTCTCTCTTCGTACAAGGGGAAAAGATAAAGATGAAGCATTTAAGCTGGAGTTGCATACAGCACTTTATTATATTCAAGTTACTTTGTGTCGTCGATAGATTGCGTTACGGGATATAGGGAATTTTTATTTCGCTTTCTTGACTCATATCCCAGGACTCATATCCTCCATAGTAGTCGTTTTAGTTTATTTGCAGGCAAATTATGGGAGGGAGGGCTCAAAATCTAAATTTTTTACCAGATAAATGCAAAATATATAAATAGGCAGCAGGTTTAATACTTTTGTAGTTCGTAAAAATAAAGAAAGACAAAATCTGATCATTCTTCTGCTATTAACTTCTTCCATATCGGTAGAATTGGATTTTAATTGTCGTAGTTGTAATCATAGATACCAGTGATCTCTATCGAGGATAATATAAAGCGACAACGTAAGCATATTATTGCTAATAATTGAGGTGTTAACGATATTTTTTTATTTATTTACCAAACAGCGATTGTAGTCCGGCTGATTTTCAGTAACAATGCGTTAATCGCTTATTTTTTCAGAAAGTATAAGTAATATTTATACGTTTTACTGATGATTAGTTCTGGAGAAGTGACAAAATTAACAAACAGAAAAAAGAGGTGAAGGACGCAGTTTCAGCTTATTTTTCGGGTAAAAACGAAACATTTTTTATGAAGGTGTACATAAACTAATTGAAAGATCTAAATGTATTAGGGTAGCAGGTGAAGATATTAAAAAAGAAAAATAATTTTGTATTTTTATTCTCACTCCTTATCCTCCATTCCGCGAACTTAAAAACGCCCCCTCGTATATGTGAGTTTAATTATTGTAGATTGTTTCTGTCCAGTCTCTAGGTGATATTACGTAATACATTTTATTTTAGTTAATAACAAAAAGACATAATATTTCTGTTTGTGTTATATAAGAAAGATTTAAAAATATTTGGAAGTACAAAATAGATACAATTAAGAATAAAGAAATAAAATTTATTTCAAATAAATACAATTTACGAATAACAAAGAAAAACCTTTGAAACTTTGCACAGCGAAACTTATGTAACATTAAGTTGGATAACAATATTATTTTCAATAAATTACAATTAATATAAATGTAAACTGCATATAATATTATAGTAAAACAAAACTGTTATATTTCCTTCTTGAGAAATTTCTTAACGTGGATATGTTTTCATCGCTTTATTTCGGATAAAACTACATTTAAATTCACTTCGCTGTCAATATTGGTACGGTGTTGTGGCATTTCATTAAAGAAGCTTGCTAAAATTGTTTCCGGCACTCTAATAGCTTTAATAGGAGAATATTATAAACTTGGTTAAATGACTTTTCAAGCTTGCACTGGCCGTTTCTAATTAAAATCATTATGGTATTTATAAAATTAGTGACATAGGGAAGGTGGAGTGCTCAGGACGAAACCATGAATCCCGACAGTCTGGATTGGACTTACATCGAAACAAGACTAATCAAGTAGAGTCTTGTTCTGATTGGAGCTGTTCTAAAGGGTGATCGACTTCGATACATTAGTGTACCTTACTAATATTGAAGTGAAATGCGCCATTTATGACTGATGTTAGATGTTCTTATGTTGGTAGATAACTAATATACTGACAAAATATGAATAAAATCATATTTAAAATCACAGTAGAAGCGTTCACGAAGACTAGTATGAGTCCCAGTCGAAAGTCATCGCGAGCTCAGGAAGCTACGTTTCGTTTGCATCTCAATTACGATGAAAACGTTTTCAAGTTAGATTTAAGGACATATACTATATCGCGTACAAGGGCAATATAATGTCCATTCTTTTATAAATACCAATCATATCTCATTTACAATATACTGGTTACGATAATGTGTAGTCTGGTATATTTCCAGAAATATAGGAATACGTCTGAAAGATTTTATTAAAACGGATGCACTGATATTTGAGATTAGCATAATTATAAAAAATAAGTAAACATACTTACGTTTTTAAGTGTTAGTATCGATAAAAATTATTGCGTAAATGAACATACGTTTATGTATTACTGTGCTACACAAAAGTTTCCTCACTTTCATGTTGAAGATTATTGCAGACTTAGTGGTATCTCTTTAAAATACATTTTTCAAATTTTTACCGCGTGCGTATATATACAAGTTAAACATTTCTTTCTTAATCATTTTGTATTTATTAAAGTCTCTCCACCCCTGCCTTAATTTTTTTTGGCAAATTTGAATTCGGCTTTGACCTACGATTTTCATTTTACATAATCTGTGCAAATTTTATGCATTTTAGTTTAGATGCTAGAACGTGCTGGCAGACAGAGGAGCGAGAGACAACCGAGTGAGCGTAATGCTGAACTCTAATTTTGTACAAAAATGATAAAATAACAGTTCACATGGGTTAAATTTATATATAAATGTTCAAATTAAATAATTTTGATAAAATTATTTACGGTAGGAATGATTAATGTGACGATGTAGTAATTTACTAAGAACATAAGTATTGACTGATACGTGAATATAAACAATTAGAACTTAGGAACCTATGTGCAAGTCTGCCCAACCTCTTACTGAGAACATCACTGTGTGGAAGCAGCAGGCATATGCGCGCTATGTGGGCATGCCTGCTCGCAAGTGCTTATCACCTTATATTTCTAGGAAATTTTCCGGAGTACAAGGTGACTCGAAATATGATGAATATACGGAATACAGGCAGCTCTAAAAGTATTTTGCAATTGATATTTTGAATCTTGACGTGTAATTACCAAAGAAACGGAAAACTATAAATATAGTTTACTAACTTATATTTGGATGTCTAATTTCTTATAAATTCGTTATATTGAGCTCTATATAATGGCCTAAAAATGTTAAGTTTTCATTTGTAGCTTTATTTGGAGGGAGAGGAAATAATAGCGTCAATTAAGATTCTTGCGCGTAAGGCAAATATTAACGTCCTTCTTGCTAAACTAATATCCCCCTGGATATTCATGGATCATGTATTTGGACATACTTCCTAGTATAACATTGGTTCGAACGATTCAGAAAAAAATAATATATTTCCCTAATATTCCTCATCCAGGGGGATCTACTATATTAACTTTAAACAACTAAAAAGCCTTATTAAATCAGATCCAAAGTTAACTTTACGTTAGCTGCAGAGCTACTCTCATACTGCTGTAGAAAAATGACTTCATATTTTGGGGAAGAAGTTTAAATATTCTACTTGGCCATCACACGAGCTAACACCGATGAACTGAGATGGCACGTTTATTAGTTTCCAACTGAATACTTATATATAACAATATTCTCTCTGGTTTAGTAGCATTCAACACCATAAAATCTTTCATAAATCTACTGTCAACGCTTTGAAAATAATTATTTAGCAAAGAGCAAACAAAAACTAGGCCATGTCTCCTTAAAGTACTTTTATCTATTTATTTATTTACATGTACATTTATCGATACACCATGATAACGAAATAATAGCTTAAGAAGAGAGCTCTAAAAGTATTTTACAATTAATATTTTGAATCTTGACGTATAATTACCAAAGAAACGGGAAACTACAAATATCGTTTACTAACTTATATTTGGATGTCTAGTTTCTTATAAATTCGTTATATTGGGCTCTATATAATGGCCTAAAAATGTTAAGTTTTAATTTGTAGCCTTATTTGGAGGGAGAGGATATAATAGCATCAATTAAAGTTCTTGCATCTAAGGCAAATATTAATGCCCTTCTCGCTAAACTAATGCTCTGGCAATAGTAGAGTTGTTATTTGAAAATTTGCTTTGAATGAGTTAAGGATTGGTAAAGCCATCTTTTTTAAATTTTGGAATATTAACTGGTTTAGTTCCTATTTTATCCTTATATTTACTCATTATAAATTTTGATGTCTTAGCTCTAAATCAAGTGATTGATATTAGTCGTCGTGTTTTCAACAGGATACACTCTGAAAAGTTTTCAAAATTTTCTACCGGCTAAAACGAAATTCCATCTTTGTCAAACACTCTTATTACTTTTAATTGATTATGGAGATGTGTGTTATCCTGATATTAATGAAGAATATTAGTGCAAGTTGGAACGTCTTCAAAATTTATGCATCCGGTATATCTTCGGCCTCAGAAAATATGATCATATTTCTGAATACAGGTCACTTCTCAAATGACTGAAGATCCGTGATCGACGCCAACTTCACATACACTTCTTTTTAATATATGACACTTCTTTTTAAAATATTACAAAATCCTCATAGCCCAAATTATCTTAGTGGTAAATTTAAAGATTTCTCTGCTCACGGCCTTGGACTACGATCTGAAAGTTCACTCAGCCTACTTATTCCTAAACATCGCTCTACCACTTACGAAAAATTCTTCACTGTCCAAGCAGCAAACATTTAAGCAAATGCATGGTCCATGAATATCCAGGGGGATATTAGTTTAGCAAGAAGGACGTTAATAATTGCCTTACGCGCAAGAATCTTAATTGACGCTATTATTTCCTCTCCCTCCAAATAAAGCTACAAATGAAAACTTAACATTTTTAGGCCATTATATAGAGCTCAATATAACGAATTTATAAGAAACTAGACATCCAAATATAAGTTAGTAAACGATATTTGTAGTTTCCCGTTTCTTTGGTAATTATACGTCAAGATTCAAAATATTAATTGTAAAATACTTTTAGAGCTCTCTTCTTAAGCTATTATTTCGTTATCATGGTGTATCGATAAATGTACATGTAAATAAATAAATAGATAAAAGTACTTTAAGGAGACATGGCCTAGTTTTTGTTTGCTCTTTGCTAAATAATTATTTTCAAAGCGTTGACAGTAGATTTATGAAAGATTTTATGGTGTTGAATGCTACTAAACCAGAGAGAATATTGTTATATATAAGTATTCAGTTGGAAACTAATAAACGTGCCATCTCAGTTCATCGGTGTTAGCTCGTGTGATGGCCAAGTAGAATATTTAAACTTCTTCCCCAAAATATGAAGTCATTTTTCTACAGCAGTATGAGAGTAGCTCTGCAGCTAACGTAAAGTTAACTTTGGATCTGATTTAATAAGGCTTTTTAGTTGTTTAAAGTTAATATAGTAGATCCCCCTGGATGAGGAATATTAGGGAAATATATTATTTTTTTCTGAATCGTTCGAACCAATGTTATACTAGGAAGTATGTCCAAATACATGATCCATGAATATCCAGGGGGATATTAGTTTAGCAAGAAGGACGTTAATATTTGCCTTACGCGCAAGAATCTTAATTGACGCTATTATTTCCTCTCCCTCCAAATAAAGCTACAAATGAAAACTTAACATTTTTAGGCCATTATATAGAGGTCAATATAACGAATTTATAAGAAATTAGACATCCAAATATAAGTTAGTAAACTATATTTATAGTTTTCCGTTTCTTTGGTAATTACACGTCAAGATTCAAAATATCAATTGCAAAATACTTTTAGAGCTGCCTGTATTCCGTATATTCATCATATTTCGAGTCACCTTGTACTCCGGAAAATTTCCTAGAAATATAAGGTGATAAGCACTTGCGAGCAGGCATGCCCACATAGCGCGCATATGCCTGCTGCTTCCACACAGTGATGTTCTCAGTAAGAGGTTGGGCAGACTTGCACATAGGTTCCTAAGTTCTAATTGTTTATATTCACGTATCAGTCAATACTTATGTTCTTAGTAAATTACTACATCGTCACATTAATCATTCCTACCGTAAATAATTTTATCAAAATTATTTAATTTGAACATTTATATATAAATTTAACCCATGTGAACTGTTATTTTATCATTTTTGTACAAAATTAGAGTTCAGCATTACGCTCACTCGGTTGTCTCTCGCTCCTCTGTCTGCCAGCACGTTCTAGCATCTAAACTAAAATGCATAAAATTTGCACAGATTATGTAAAATGAAAATCGTAGGTCAAAGCCGAATTCAAATTTGCCAAAAAAAATTAAGGCTGGGGTGGAGAGACTTTAATAAATACAAAATGATGAAGAAAGAAATGTTTAACTTGTATATATACGCACGCGGTAAATATTTGAAAAATGTATTTTAAAGAGATACCACTAAGTCTGCAATAATCTTCAACATGAAAGTGAGGAAACTTTTGTGTAGCACAGTAATACATAAACGTATGTTCATTTATGCATTAATTTTTATCGATACGAACACTTAAAAAAGTAAGTATGTTTACTTATTTTTTATAAAAATAAAATAATCTAATAAATAAGCTAATCTTAAATATCAATGCATTCGTTTTAATAAAATCTTTCAGACGTATTCCTATATTTCTGGAAATATACCAGACTACACATTATCGCAAACAGTATATTGTAAATGAGATATGTTGGTATTTATAAAAGAATGGACATTATATTGCCCTTGTACGCGATATAGTATATGTCCTTAAATCTAACTTGAAAAAGTTTTCATCGTAATTGAGATGCAAACTCTCAGACGCGTAGCTTCCTGAGCTCGCGATGATTTTCGACTGGGACTCATATTAGTCTTCGTGAACGTTTCTACTGTGAATTTAAATCTGATTTTATTCTATATTTTGTCAGTATTTTAGTTATCTACCAACATAAGAACATATAACGTCAGTCATAAATGGCGCATTTCACTTCAATATTAGTATGGTACACTAAATGTATCGAATACCCTTTAAAACAGCTCCAACCGGAACAAGACTCTACTTGATTAGTCTTGTTTCGATGTGAGTCCAATCCTGACTATCGGGATTCATGGTTTCGTCCTGAGCACTCCACCTTCCCTATGTCACTAATTTTATAAATACCATAATGATTTTAATTAGAAACGGCCAGTGGAAGCTTGAAAAGTCATTTAACCAAGTTTATAATATTCTCCTATTAAAGTTATTAGAGTGCCGGAAACAATTTTAGCAAGCTTCTTTAATGAAATGCCACAACACTGTATCAATATTGACAGCGAAGTGAATTTAAATTTTGTTTTATCCGAAATAAAGCGATGAAAACATATCCACGTTAAGAAATTTCTCAAGAAGGAAATATAACAGTTTTGTTTTACTATAATATTCAGTAAATGCAAAAATATGCAGTTTATTAATTGTAATTTATTGAAAATAATATTGTTATCCAACTTAATGTTACATAAGTTTCGCTGTGCAAAGTTTCAAGGGTTTTTCTTTGTTATTCGTAAATTGTATTTATTTGAAATAAATTTTGCTTATTCTTAATTGTATCTATTTTGTACTTCCAAATATTTTTAAATCTTTCTTATATAACACAAACAGAAGTATTAAGTCTTTCTTACTACATACCACGCAAAAACTACTAAATGGATTTTAATAAAACTTAGTGTAGTTGTATTTTGTACCCTATGTTAATAAGTAAAATAAAATGTATTACGTAATATCACCTAAAGACCGGACAGGAACAATTTACCATAATTAAACTCACATATAATATTATAATATAATATATATATATATATATATATATATATATATATATATATATATATATATATATAAATATCTGTATGACAATTTAATTGAACTATATAACTCACATGGTATACACACATTTGGAGATTTGGCATAGTTCATGTACATGTTTCTGTATTGTACTATTTCACGACATTCAAGTTATGTAGTCAAAGTCTACCTTGAAAATTTTGGGTTTTCCTTCGTTAGTGTTTCAAAAATAATTTCAATTTGTCTATATCAATATAACCCGAACGGCGGTGGCGTGAACTGCATTAACCTCTTAACTTGTAATTGGGACACTCCGGTATCCCTGAAACCATTGTCTTGCAGTAGCTTTAGATACAGCATCTGGTGTTCCTCTCTGAAATATACTGTACATAGCTTTGTAGCAAGATGAACAGACGAATTCATAAAGTAAGTTTTCTCGATGTTAATTCGTCAATGGTCAAAGTGTAAATGACGATGAACAATGTGCATCCTTTCTAAAATTTCATCATTCGAAGGTTCCCAAAAATATCAAATGCTTTATTTAAAATGCTCATTACTTATTTAGTTATGAGCGTTATATTACAATGTCAATTACTATATACAATTGTTTTTAATATTAGGGAGCATATTTACTTGCCGAACAATAATATAACAACACTAACAGATATATTAGGTAATATATTTATTTGGCGAAAAATAATATAATATTTTTAAAAACTTTATTAAAAGCACTGTACACTGTTAAATGTTAAATGTTAATATGCGCCTAAGCGTGCACGTGCTACTTGTATTATAGCAACATAATTCTGCGTTACCTGTTCGCCGCTCTATAGAGACACGAGACAGACATATAACACTAAACATTTTCCGTGCTATTCACGGGGCAAGAAGTTTTATATAAATTTGCCGAAAGATTATCTTTTCAAATTTTATGCATTTGGAGGGTAATGGATCTCGGTACATTTTATCCATTGTTTTATTTTGAATCACGCATATTTTCCTAAAAGAAGATTACGTGTGCGACGTAGATCGCTGAATGAGAAGTGAGTAGAGAAGACGATTACCCCTTTTTGAATTATATAAAAATACAGGACATTTGGGTTAAGTCATAACTCGTTACTTGTATTTCTATTTAACATAAGAATTATTATTACCTAGTCCTACTATCTAGCATATGCATAACGTCTACTAAAATTTAAATAGTTTCTGTTTGAACGTTTCCCTCAACATTACTGTAATTACACAAAGTTAAAATCACAAGAAAATACATAACGCACTGCCAAACAAAGAAATAATATGACATACAAAGATTAATTCAACCATCAATATAATAACATGTTTAAAATATGTGTTATGCCAGCTATATAGTGTGATAGAGTTATGGCATATGCATATCACATATTTTTATTATGTTATTTCTTTATTTTCCCCCATGACTATAATGTTAACTTAAGATTATATGTATAAAAGAAATAATTGAACATTGATTGAAGTTCGTTTACTAAATTAAAAGTGTTATTTGGTTATGGATATGGATGTGCATGGATGTCTGTCTGTGAAATACGATATGGATGTCTGTGAAACACGAGGAATCCACGGTATAAAGCATACAAAGACAAAAAAACGTCAAACTTAAATCTTCAGTAATGTTGTTTAATACGATTTACTCAGATGTATTTAATTGCCACTACGACGTTTTGAAGATTTTTACAATGCTAACGGTTTCAAAAGTCATCGCCCATTTTCTTTATATCACGCGGGCCGTGTGGAGAGCAATTAAGATTAACGGATATGTTTACACAATTAAATATATGAATTCGTATAGGACGTGGGTTAATATCGTATTACTATTCAAATGGACCGGCGACGAGTACCAGACATTAATTAAACCTTCAAGAACAGTGTCAACGAAACTGTCACTGTCAAATTATGCCCAATAAAGACCGGAAGAGCCACGCGTGGGTTCATTCATTCCACTCGCTTGCTTGTAACTCAAATATATAGCGAAGCACTGAGCGCGTTCGATTTGAGTACTCATTCGAAAATTATAATGTCGAATAGTTTTTTAGTATTTATACTATAATTAACAACTTTATGAATATTTTCTAAAACGTGAACGTGTCTGTAAATTGTTGTCCTCCAAGCTGGTTTCGATAATTACGTGAGTCCGATGTAAATATCTTAATTAAAAATTAGCGTTATAATAAAACTTGTTTTAATGTCGATTGCTAAAATACTAATGACAAAAAAGTTAACGCATGCCAATTTGCATGCAAATTAAAAGTTACAGCTTGGCAATTAGAATTCAATATTTAGTTAATGTCTGAAAAAATACTGTTTATATAAAATTAGAAGGTATTTAAGTAAAAAAGAATATGGTGTAAGTCAATTTAAAATTTACCCTATCATTTCAAGATATATTTTAAACTTCATGTGTAACTTTCAGATAATGTTAGAATATGTTCATAATGTAAAAAAAAAGTTTACTTTTGCGAGCCTTGTATTCCGATTCATTTTTTTATTTTCCACAGTTGGTGTGGGAATTAAATCAGATCAAATATTTAAAGGGCATAAGTGATGAATTTACTTTACAAAACGTATTAAATTTCCCAAAATTAAGCCGAAAAATTAAATTTTCCCTCACTTATTTATTATACTCCTTGGAACTTTATTTGTGTATAAGTATTCAGTTCTATAATATCAGAATGCATAAAATTTAAGATGTTGTACATTGTTTATCCCGAAAGCGCTTCTAAACAAATAATATAAAACGAATTTTGGCGTCTAGCGGAATCTTTCTAAGTTATCCAAACATAAACATAATTCATTAAGCCATTCAAAGGTTCTATGTTTAGAAGCGAACACGTTTAATATGGAGTTTTGGCATAATGCGTGCCTTAGGCACGTCATGTCACCCGATACAACTTTCTACAGCGATTTTTATGAATGAAACGAGGCATGCCTCTAATGAATCGATGCTCGTATGAATGGGCGTCGCGTGTCGAAACGTTCTTGAGCAAGATGCCATTTCAACTGTGCCTGAGTGCGCCGCCGTGCGTCTGTGCGTTTCACTGCCGGTGTACCTGTCCGTGAAGTTTGACTAATTAATTGGCAGCTCGGAGGGCCCTCAGCCGACGCCCCCGTCCGAGTGTCGCTTGTTTGTTCGACTTTGTTGGTTTTTATGAAATTTACTGCATATTTATTTGTTGATTGGTTTTTAAATTATGTATTTGGGACTAGTACGTGGTGTAGATTAAGTGCATGCAGGATTAAGCTAGTACCGGTCGCTTGTAGTGACCAAAAATGTTGTAACATTTTTTTTTTAATCCAACTTAAAAATATAGTGTGTACGTTATGTAGATAATGTTCCTATGTTAATGTTAAATAATTTCATTAATGACTTATGTATGCTACTAACGATGTAGTAATAGACTTACGTTTAATTAAATAATTATAATAATTTCTTTATGCTACTAACGATGTAGTAAAAAAATTTCAGTATAGTAAGGTTTTTTTATATTTCTCTGTTTTAAGGAATATTTTAACACAATTCATGCGTATGAATCGACTGCTTTAGTCTATCTACTTGATTTTTAAAATTTTTGAATATTAAAATAAATGCAAACTATTTGAGATTTAAACATCGTGAAAACGATTGCGTATAGAACATTTTAAACTGATGACCCGGTGAATGTCGTTACCGTGGTGTGTTGGGTTGATCACAAGGCATATGGCCTTTGATGGTGCGGTGCACCGTAGGGACTCGGGTTCCATTCCTAACCGCTCATCGAGCGACACTGGACTGGTGTTCTGGTTAGCTGTAAGTGATTACTTTCGTAATAATAAGTCCGCCATATGTGTAAATTAGCTATATTAGAGTAGATAAATAAATAAGTATTGTCAGATGAATGAGAAGTTGGGTGATCTTCATTGGGAGATCTTAAATCGGGATATCTTTTCGGGACAAGTTGTCTTTCTTACGGGATTTCATGACAGAGAATTTGTTCTATTAAAATTAGATACAACGAAAGCCCGTATTCATTATCATGTTTTGTAGAATTACCATTGAATTAATTTCGTGATAAAAGTTATGCTGTCGTGGTGCATTATTTCGAACAGTAGTTTCGTTTTAAGGAAAATTTATTTATTAATCATATCAAAAATACGCTGAACTTTAATGCCGAATAAAGTTTCTTTAACTAAATAATTAAAATTTTTCTACTATTGCGTTATGACTCATTACTTGATTATTTTTTATCCATGATATCAAAAGAAGTTCACTTACTGCAAGTGGATTATTATGTCTGTCTTTTAAGGTATAACGCTACTCTCTTTAGCAAAATAAAGACAATTTCACATCCCACAAAATTATCACATTTTCTGGGACATAGTAACTCATACCTAGTAGCAAGCCACACTATGAGTCTCGTTATTTTCCGTCTAGGATCAGTAACATATTTAATACCGTTAGAATATATTGGTCCATTATAAAGAGCTATAAATATGAAATTGTCTTCGACATTAAACTTTAAGTAGTTCTTTCTAGGTGTTCTTGCGATCAAAATAGTATATTTCTGGTTATTAAATTATTCACCTAATTTAACTGGCTTCTCACTCAAAGCGCATCAAAACAGTCGTTTCCCACTTCTTTGGTTCAGTAGTCCAGAGTGAAGTAGCACGCGCTACGCTACCGACTATCGACGAGCGATATCGCGGCAGATCATTTCAACGGCGGGCGCGTGAGCGCGTGGGCGGCCGAGCCCCACCTGCTATAAACTCACGGCAGGAAGTTGCGTCATGTGCCTATACACACACACACACACACACACACACACACACATTTATATATATATATATATATATATATATATATATATATATATATATATTGATAAATATCAATTCATTTATTTATACACATCACATTATTACTATTTATAAACATATCGGGCTTTCGACCAGACGGCGCCGGCAGCTGTGACTTATGACGGGTTATGCTGCGAAATGTGGATGTGGCGGCGAGTCGAGTGTGGCGCCTTGTGTGTATGTCAAAATATACGAGTAATTTGCGGTAAGAGGCGTGGTTCATTTGCATATGTTTTGGGAATGTGTGACTTGGAAAAATGTCAGCTTTATAAAGTGAGGTCTGTTATATGGCCGCCGAGATGTAAAGCAATGTAAGTAGTTTGTCTTATATTAAAGTTTACCAACGTAATAAATTCAATTAATAATTATTGTTGTTCATTGTTTTTGCAATATATATAATTAAATAAAATAGTGAATTGAATTATGTGAGGAAATCCGATAATCGAAAATTCATTGCTTTTACTGATTATTTGAAGATGGCTTTGAGGTAACGTTCATCACTGCAAGCAACATATTAGTAAGCTTTCGTCCAGGTCCTAAGTTAAAAGCATTTTCTGAGTTTATGAAATCTTTTCAAATTTTTGTGGAAACTGAAAAATTATATCTATTTCTAATTACATATTTTAATCACGTGAATCTTATTAGTATCTATATATCTAGGAATGTGCGAAAGCTTTTTAGGGTTCCACAGGTAAGCAACATCAACGAAATCATTCTAACTTCGTCAAGTCGATCTGTTCATCCATTTTCCAAATTGGGGAGTCATTTTGTTTCACTGACTCCAATCGACTGGAATGCCATTGAAGAGGTTTAAAATGTAATATATTTTGAAACAGTTTCCACTCTTATTTTTAACCGCATTTACCAGAAATCAGTAAGTAAGTCAATATAAAATTATTGTCAACTTACATTAATAAACGAATACGTAAATAAGTCTAACGCACGAATAGGTAAATAAGACTAACGCCTGTGAAATATGTACTAGGCAATACATTCATTCTAATGTTGAAAAATGACGTCAACATTTTTAAATAGCTTAATAGAAATACTATGTGTCATTAAATGCTTAAATTTTTAGACAAATCCACCTGTATCTGACAGGTTTTCTTTAATATCAATTAGTTCTTTCTTACTTTCTAAATAATGTACAATTTATGTCACGGCCATCTTTACGTCACAGTCGTTTTACTCGCAGACTATTAGTGCAATAAAACTCAAATTTGACATGATTGTATATATTTATAAATCTTATAAGGTAAAATCTTGGAAAATAAATAGTTTTCAGGGTACATTCCCTACGTTTAAAGTTGGGATAAATCCGTATGCACCCTTATCTGCCGCATCGTTGAACAGGTCTTTCAAAAACATTGGGGGTATGTAATGAACACTTTTTCGGTACAGGAATTCATTTAGAAAATATTAAGATTTAAATTGGCCATTTTTGTTTGAGTTGCGAATCCTCATCTCTTACCAGCTAAACAGCTATTTTTGTATATCTAAAAACTATTCACAATAGTATATACAGTAATAAGTAGGCACAGCTAGTTTACGAGTAATAGTCGAATTAACTCATGTAGCTGGGTTTTGTAAAATATAATAGAACCGCAATACCAGTCACTTGAATAAACTGTAAAAATAACTTTGTATTTTAAAATGTATATTATGTCCGTGAAATATGCACTAGGCAATATATATATATATATATATATATATATATATATATATATATATATATATATACACATATATATATCTATATCCTTGGAGATTTCAAAAAAGCGTGATAGCATATATTGTATCAACCGTTGTGTTCCACCCATATACGATCGATATTTCTTATTACTTCTGTTTTGCAATTCTCATTTAGGTTTTATTCATGAAAACTCATAGATTTTTTTTGTCCACTTTTTTCAATAAACTCGTTTCTTTTTAATAATAAGCTATTTGACATCGAAAATATACGACAATTCTGGATCATCCTATTTAATTGTAACGTAAATAAACGTATTGCTTTTCATTTTGGAAAAAAAAAGTTTATATTTTATAAAAAAAACGTAAAGAAATCACAATATCTTTTGAAATTCAATCAGCATTGCAAATGCCCTGTTATGGGTTAAAAGTCAGATGACGTCACAGGCGAGTAAAACGCATCAGTTCTTATTCTTTTGGTTTATAGGCATTGATATTGATAATAATATTTAAAACACAAGTATTACTTACTGAGAGAATGAGATATAATGCTGTTTGGATCTCTCCGGGCTAATTGCAGCCACTTTTTTCGACTTTTAGGATTCGTTGGCACTGAAACGAATACTTTGTGTGGACTTTTTATAGACATATTTGTATATTGTGGCACTATATACCGTTTAAATACCATTTTAGTATGAAAATAAATAATAATCACCTTCAGCGGGCAGGAATGTTTATATTTACATTATATGCGACGTCACCGTCAGTCGCCATTACAGAAATTGCGTTTTTAGCGCGAGTTCAAAAATTCAAATTTTAAAAGTGATTTATAAAAAAAATACGGCATATATCCTGGAAATATAAATGTAGTGTGCTTATAATGCAAAATAGAACAATTTAAAAAATCAAGTCAATTAGCCTATTTACTATTGACTTTGATCAAATTAATTTTTCTTATTAAAATCAACTTTATTATTGTAACACTTTCAGATAGTTTTGTTAGCTTAGATTTTATATTTTGGAATTGAATTTGGATAACGGTGTGTCCAAAATGTTCTTTACACTCCTTAACAATTAACTCTTTTAACTGACCTAGTCTATCTGTAGTCTAATATTAATAATTTCTTAGGTATTAAGTAGTAAATAGTGAATTGGAGTCCGTGGCGCATTCTATTTCAAAACGAATGAGTGAAACTTTAGTTATTATATATATATAATTAATATTTTTTAGCTAAACTATTCTTATATGAGGAAATTGTTGAATCAATATTAATGTAATAAACCAGTCAAGTTGAGAAAAAAACTATGCGCTTTGAGCAGGTATAGACAGTCATTTCGAATGCAAGAAATATAATAAAAAATAGTCATATTTAAGTCCTGTAACACAGTCATTATTACGACTATTCCCTTTAAAGATTCGTACCGCAATAACGAACCCGTATAATTTCACCTTTTTCGTCCGCCCGTCAATTTTTCTACAGTTTTAGACCAAAGTGCATAAAATTTTTCAAGTATATGTTTCATATAGTACGTAGCAAAATATTATAAAAAAATATTTTATTGCTATACCTTTCCATACAGAAAAAGTTTTAGATACTGGCAATATGTTAGAATTTTCAAATTAAATTATATCGGTTAAATTGCACAAACAAATTCAGAATATGTAGACAACAACGGAATCATATTTTGTACATTTGCCAACATGCACTCAGTTGATAATTTTAAAGTCACGTATAATTTTAAAGTCACGTATATTTTTATTAACATATTATTTTTCACTGGACATATTGATTAGTCATATGCAAGAGCTGCGTTTTCAGCAAATTCGAGAAATTGAAATGTATTTCCTTCAAAGATCATTGCATATATCATAACTTCGGGATGGAATTTATTTCAGTTTTGGTAAGATCGATGCATATTCATATTGTCCGGATGTAAAGTGTTATTCTTCTTTGCTTACTGCCTTTAAAATTTAATTTGGGGAGAAGTTCCTTTTTGACAACGTTTTTTTTGCAATTGTCAAAAGTCAAAATTAAAAAAAAGTCATGTGCGAAGTGAAACATCAATTTATAGTCAGACGTAATAAATATATTAGTAAATTTACTGTTTAAAAACATTTCCAGTTAGCACTAATACATTAAGTAATTGTAAAATCTACATGTACCGTCGTAATTTCATTATTATCGAATATCGTTCTTGTGCAAATTTTACGTTTCTTATAAACAAATAATTATATAATTTAATAGGTATTCGAAAAATTAATTTAGAATTCGATAATTATGGAAGCCCGTACTTTCAATATTCTCAAAAAATTCTTTGTGACAGCGCGAGAAAACCCATATGGATGCGTTGTTTCCCAAAATAACTGAAAAGGTGAGAAAAGAAAGACGATATAGTAAAACGGATGTAAATTTGTAAGAGGAAAATATAATTAAATCTGAATTTAATTAATAAGTTCTGATAGATTTTTTCAAATATCATGTCAATAGAAAAGAAGTTTTCTTAAATTTAATAAAATTGCATTAGTGATTAAAAAGACGACAGAATTTTATATTTTTCAGGACTTTTCCGTATTCTATCATCTGATATGGTGGAATTATCTAGATTTTGAAATGTAATTATCTAGACTTTCAAAAATTGTTTCTTCCTTAAATAACTTTATGCATCTTAAAACTGTCTCACTATATTATTAATATATTCAGTAGAGCGATTCATTTAGTAAATTTATCGGAACAAATTAAAGTCGATTCACGTTTTTATATTAACTATGTTAATAATCCTACAGGTAGGGCCGATACTGATCCATACCATGAAGCCTGAACAGGTTCAGTTTAATTAACTGTTCTATGAATTCATCAATTCACAGTTAAATTAACACATTCCTAAAATAACGTAAAATTTAATTTACTATAACTGCGACCCTAACATTGCATCGGTATAATCTCAAGAATTTAATTCGGAATATAACTTAACCTAACTGTCGTTAACTGGCGTTAACACGGCTAGTTACTTTGAGATGTAAACTGTGTAATAAATATGGGAAGTTAATAGTATTTTAACAAGATGACGGAGAATAACCACAAATTAAGGTTAACTTACGGACGTAAGAGTTCCGAATGATGTTAGTACACTAGTATTTATGATGTCTGCGATTAGGCAGGTTTCGAGATTAGAAAAATTATTAGTGCATTTTGTAAGTACGTATTTTTTTATATAATCCTCTCCATATTCTTTGATATTTTGAAAAAATCTCCTAGAAAAGAAGATGTATGTTTATATTTATTACGATAAATCGGGATAAAATATTTTAATTATAAAATATAGAAAATTTCTCTAATATTTTTATAACATGAAAATGTGTTTTTCCGTTGGTTGGTCGTGTGTTATGTATATCTGTATATAACGTTGTATTTAATAAATATAACAGCTATTTAACAAGCGCACTGGTATAGCGATGTGTTTTATCATTATTATAACAAGGTGATAAATCATCAATAGCAATAAATAATACAACATTTTTTATTATTGGTTTGTTTCCGCTATATTGTTTATATATAAAAATTGTCGCACTCAAATGAATGAAATAAGAATTGTTTAAGTAATTTTTGTTTCCGCACTTTATTTATATATGATCCAATCTTTTGTGTGACTATTGTTTTTATCAGCGATTTCTAGTTTTAGTATGGAAAAATTTAAATCAAGTTGAAAAATATGTTCGAGTTTGTCCACAGAATAATTCATATTATTCATCTACCTTACTGTATGTCAATATGAGAGGACAGAGATACGAGTTAACAAAACAATTGTTCACTCATAATCGTCAATTGAGATTAAAATGATTTCTTCACGTCGCCGGGACCACTCAGCTCGAAGCCAAACAATTAATCATCCGAACTCCACACGATCCAATACCCGTATTATCTGAAACAACGTTTAACTCATTATTAATAGCCAAGAGCTGTGACATGCAGAAACTTTTGTCCATTTATTTTTTGTCATTATTTGGTCGAAATCTATTTCTGCTTCCCCGTAGCCATCGCTTGCCAAGAATGTGGTAGTAAATACCGCGTATCTGTGGAGACGCGTCAGTGTCAACAGTGGTGTGTGCTATTCGTGACAAAACTCATTTATTTTTTGGACGAGTGTCGACATATTGTTTGCCATTATTTGGATAGAGCGCGGTATTGTACGAAGATGACTCGGCGAGAATCTCGTTTGCTCGGAGTGAACGCGCGAATTGGCGCACTGTGCGCAATCGAAACTTTCGAAATTAATTTGATCTGTTCGTCGGTTGTTATGGTCATCCCATCATGTTTTTAAAGCTCCGTAACGTAACAAGAAGCCCTTGTAATTTCGTTATGTCGGTCCGTCTCTTAGCTTCTATGTTACTGTTTCAGGGTATCTATAGTTTTATACCAATGTAAGGAAATTTGGCGCGCATGAATTGAAAAAATTAAAATTTGGAGTTGTGACATTATTTTTCCCCATTTCAAGAGAAGATTGTTTGAATGGGTCCTTTATTATGACGTTGTATTTCCGATTTCCGTTTTCCGCTTTTAATTTTTAAGCATTGTTTGCGAAATATTAATTTTCAAAGCGACTGACAATATGCCTCCACCCTTCCAGTTTTTAAACCATGCGTTTAAAAAATGTAAAATTTGAAATACCTGCAAGAATTTTAGCACAATTTTTCAATAAAATCATTTAATTTATGATCATGCATAGTATGCGCTTAGATGTATTCTTATTTTAAAATTTTATATTGATCTATAATAGACATGTGATTTCATGACATATGCACCTTTATTTCCGACTATCAAAATTAGAAGCGTGTCTATACCGATTGGACAATTTGTATATATGTAGATACGAATATATAAAAATATAAAATTGGAAGGAAGTTTCTGTTTAGTTTCAGACTATTTCGCTTCATAGTGCTTGGTAATGCGTACATGTAATATACTGTATATTACCGGATTTACAAAAAACCTACATTTCACGAGATATGCTCCGAGTTATGTTCTGTAAAGTTATTGAATTCGAATCGAATAAATTTGAATTTTTTTATTTTGGTATATAGATGGTAACTATTGCTTTTGTATTTTTAAGTGTATTAGAATATCACTGACAATTTTGGCGCAAGAAGATTGTGAAAGCCTCGCGCGTACAGCAAAACGATTGCTGACGCGTTGCAACGTTATTATAATTAAGTGGTTTGACAGTTCAGATTTGTGTATTAAATTTTCGTTGCGTGATTATTTTGGTGAGACATAAGTTTTTTTTTGTATTTAGTTTTAGCTTGGGATTTGGTTAGTTTAATAAATATTATCTTAATTTAAAGAAGACGACATGGTAATAAATTAAAAAAAACAGCAAATTTATATGACTGACATGATTAATGTGAGCGACTTGTTTTTTTCCTATTTCTCAAATTTATTTTATGATAAACTTTATAACTTATTACTTTGATAGGAATGTTCATTCGAACTCTAAGATTCATGTATTGGAAAATTTCATTTTGACAGACGTTTTATGTAGCTGTGCTTTTTCCTCTGACTCTTCATTTAATTCGTACAATGAGTAGAATTTCATGGAATAAACAACAATTAACAAGTAGTTAGATAGAACTAGTAGAAATTAAAAACGAGTTAAGTAGTTTGTTAGTCTAAGAGCGTATCTTGTACCTAAATAACTCCAATACAGTATAATTGCGTGTTCTTTTCACACATTGAGTGATATTAATTGATTTTAGTGAAACTATATTTCTTCGTGTATAAATTTGACTTAATTTTGTACTGAAGAAAGAGTATAATTTTCCGGCTTCGTCTATTATTATGTTCGTCTACATGTCCATATAGTTTTTCATTATCTAAAATGAATTCTAAAAAATTAAAACGGTGTTTTTCTAGGTACGCAAGCATTACGATCTAGCATTTAATTATTCAGATTAATAAATAGAATTATATATTTTATGATTGGATATAGCGATAATACCTTTTAAAATAAATGTAAAAGTTAGAGAGGTATATTATCTACCAATTAATGTTTTATATTACCAATTAATGTGTGCTTTCGCTTCATTTTACAGTATTTATTAGTGGTTAAAACGTCTTTACTACATCGGTTTGACAGATTTTATGTTAAATTTGTTTATTTATTTTATTTACAAATATAATTATTTATACATTACAGTTAATCTACTCGTAAAGATAAAAAAAAATAATAGTTTAACAAAGTATAAACTTTTGGATTAAACTTAGATACAAAAGTACGCAAAGACTATAAAAGATAATGCTGACATATTTTGACAAATTTACTTCCTCTCATCATAAACAAATTACATTCTGTTGCGACCGTGATCAGGTGATTGAGCAATTGAATACTGTGGGACACTGGAGAATTCCGGTATAGGTCGGGTCTAGAGGGTGGTATAGCAAAAACACTTTTCGCTCTTTTAACAGTTGGAAGATAAATTTCATAGCTCCAACATCTCTTCTAGAGTTGAAAGGAATGGAAATTAGTACACCCAGGAGAAAATCGGTAGGAAATAGAAAAGGAAAGTAACCATATTTTTTCGGGAACACATATCGGAGGAAGGTTTTTTGCACAAGTTCAATCCTCAAGTTGGTTTTGTGTGGGTTCCGAATGGAGCCGAATTCTAATCGATTTTGCACTAATGATGACACGGATTGAAAATTCTTTGAATTATGTAACACGAATTCAAGTTTTAGAAACAATTTTTGGGTACATCTGATGAAAGGTCACTCACATCTGCCCATGAAAGGTCACTCGCCACTCAAATGCGATTCCCAAATCAACGACTTCATCCAGACGACGAAATCGATCCCGCTAATCGTATACTCGTTTTTAATAGCAGCGTGTGCTGAGCTGTAACTCACTATTGAATATTGATTATTGTGTAGTCAACGACAGTGCTGATATCACGCTGCAGCCGTTCCCTATCTGCTGGACCCTTGACGACTGTAATAACTCCATATCTTCAGCGAATGACAAATAACATGCAGTCTTCATCGCGCAACCAATATCGTTTACCAGAATAGCGAATGGTGGACGACTGAACAGTGGCTCACTCTCGATCGTGTAAGGTAAGTCTTGGATATAATATTTTTCACTAGTACGTATTGCATACGTCAATACATACTTTTAGTAGATTAGGAATTTTAAATTTGTTAGTGTTAGCACATAATCAACTACCACTTTCCACATATTTGTCTGTTATGCCTAAAAGAATAAAAACAGTGTTAAAAGAAATTAGCTCTTTTACGAACGATAAGATTGATTTTGTCAATATATGATATATTCATGCATCTCTCTATTGTGTTACAGGTAAACATTCGGCTCTAAAAACTTTGCTTTAAGGTTCGATTTGATTTGTCTCAACTTCAATATAGACATTCAACTTTATGCAAGAATTGGCCCATGTTAGAAGCGTATTTCATTAGCGATTCTCATTGTAGGATGTCGTAACTTTAATTTTAAAGATGACATTTGGTAATGTCTGTTATATTCCTCTCCCTTGAAACAATTGAAATGTCTTACTCCTACATGTTATCATGCGATTGCATTCTAATGCACTTATCATTTAAAACGATATTTACATATGATGCAATTCATATAATCAATCACCATTTTATATAATTTTATTGATGTCATAAATATTTATTGTGCACTTTAACATGAGTGCTCGAGCGGTGCAGCCGATTTAATGTATGTATTATTAATATAATTGAATTGTGCGTTTGTAAGTAGATTCATCGTAGATCGGGAGCTTTCTGCTGTTCCGAGGGTAGGTTGTATGTAAAACAATAGATGTCATTAACTTTCTTCGGTGACATGTTATTTAATTGTCATATCTTAAGTGGAACATCCCAACGAACGTGATTTAGACTTAAGATTATTTGTCATATATTACATATGTAAACGTATGTATGTGTTTATGTTCTACGTAATAAGTGTTTTAAAATATTATACACAGTAAAGAGACGTTACTTTTTTAATCCATTTACACAACAAACTGTAGCCATAAAAGCAAAATAACTTTAAAGAAAAAACCTTATAAGAATGTAAAACGGAACCCTTGTGAAATCATTCACGTATCCGTCTGTCGATCTGTCAGTCACGACTACTTTTCTCGGTAAACGTCCGAGGTGGAGATTTGAAAGTATATGATATGTATATAATATGTATCTCAATTAACATTTAAAAATATTTATATAGAATTTTAGGATGGACAATTTAAATACGCGAAAAAAGAGACCAAGCACAAATTGATAGCTACAGATCTGCTAGTGCCATTCCAAATTATATCCATTATATTTTTTAGGATTATATCCATTTATATTTGCTTTATACATTTTAAAATGGTTGATTCAATAAATCAATTGACACCATGGACAGGTTTACGAAATGAAAGGGTTCGAGAAGAATATGTTCAACTCCATAAAGCAATCTACAAAAAGAGTCTCGCGGAAATTAAAATAGAAAAGCTGGGATAATACTTTGATACAAAGAAAGGAGAAAAACGGGATAAAATGTTCTTATCAGATTTAAATTATCAGATTTAAATTAATTAATAAAAATGAAAATAGAAATGGTAAAATCGTAGATTCGGGGACGATATCAATATTCTACCCAGCTCGGAGAAAAAATGATATATGGGAGACTAGGCTACCATTCCAGAGACACAGGACTACAACTTAACCAGTCGAAAACCTAAGTACCATCTAATATGAAGAAATACCTCATCATCTATCTAAGAAACCCAAAAATTGAATTTGAAAAACTTATCTACTTAAGTGAATCATTATCAGTGGACAAAATAGGGAAGTAGTAGTTGAGAGAGTTGGATAAGTTCAGAATGTGGAAAAATATATTAAAAAAAATATATGTAATTTAGTGTAAAAGTAAAACTTCTATAAAGTTAAAATATAACTATAAACTGGTTGAATACTTTTCATTCTACCCGTTTATAGTTATATTTTAAACTGTGGTTCTTAGGTGTGGATTCTCAATAAAAAGTTATGTGCAAAATTAGAAATAACGCAAAGAAAATTAGTAGAATCATTTTAGATATTAGATTAACAGACAAACATAACTAGAAAGAAATAACGGAAAATCCAAAACTAGATGCACATTAAATACTAGAATGAAAGAAAAATGGGTTTGGGTGGGCCACGTAATTCGAGGATCTACTTTGGTCAAGAGCAAAAGAACATAAAGAATAAAAAGAGTTAAGGGAGGCTTTTGGTTCTAAATGGAAAACATCCACACAGTTAGACAAAGAATATGTGGACAAGGAAGCATCAAACGCCGGATGAATAAAAGGAAATATAATATATTTTCTAAGACAGAAATTTTTATATTTGTAATTCAGGATCGAGTTATCTAATTATTTCAAAAACATAGTTAAAGACAAATCAATAGATGTAGACGATGTGACCATAACAGAGAAACAATAGAATATATTACAATAGGATGCAGGATATTGACTAATCTAGAATATTTACAAAGACAAGACAACGTCACTAAATAAAAACACGTACTGACGGTATCACCATTATATTGTATTAAAAAACTACGAAGCTATATTCAACTGGAATCAAAACATAATAATTGACAGAACCACCCTAAGTTAGACCAGACATAAGCGCAGCTGATAATACTACTACGACTAACAATAATAATAATAGATATCAGAAGATAATACTACTACGACTAACAATAATAATAATAGATATCAGAAGATAATACTACTACGACTAACAATTATAATAATAGATATCAGAAGATAATACTACTACGACTAACAATAATAATAATACATATCAGAAGATAATACTACTACGACTAATAATAATAATAATAATAGATATCAGAAGATAATATTACTTTGACTAAAAATAATAATAATAGATATCAGAAGATAATACTACTACGACTAACAATAATAATATTAGATATCAGAAGATAATACTACTACGACTAACAATAATAATAATAGACATCAGAAGATAATACTACTACGACTAACAATAATAATAATAGACATCAGAAGATAATACTACTACGACTAACAACAATAATAATAGACATCGGAAGATAATACTACTACGACTAACAATAATAATAATACATATCAGAAGATAATACTACTACGACTAATAATAATAATAATAATAGATATCAGAAGATAATATTACTTTGACTAAAAATAATAATAATAGATATCAGAAGATAATACTACTACGACTAACAATAATAATAATAGATATCAGAAGATAATACTACTACGACTAACAATAATTATAATAAACATCAGAAGATAATACTATTACGACTAACAATAATAATAATAGACATCAGAAGATAATACTACTACGACTAACAACAATAATAATAGACATCGGAAGATAATACTACTACGACTAACAATAATAATAATACATATCAGAAGATAATACTACTACGACTAACAATAATAATAATACATATCAGAAGATAATACTACTACGACTAATAATAATAATAATAATAGATATCAGAAGATAATATTACTTTGACTAAAAATAATAATAATAGATATCAGAAGATAATACTACTACGACTAACAATAATAATAATAGATATCAGAAGATAATACTACTACGACCAACAATAATAATAATAGACATCAGAAGATAATACTACTACGACTAACAATAATAATAATAGACATCAGAAGATAATACTACTACGACTAACAACAATAATAATAGACATCGGAAGATAATACTACTGTAGATAAAACGACTAACAATAATAATAATAATAATAAATGTTCTGTGGTTTCCGGCATAGAACAAGGCCAACCCAAATCTCCTCGCGGGTGTTGTAAGAGACAATTAAGGGAAAATAAAGGCCACAAAATTAGGCAAATTAAGCTGAGTTGAAAAAAAACCTGCAAGGCAATGGAAAAACATAGTCGATAACAAGCCATTTCTGAAGCTCAATTCTGGTAATTCTAAAGCTAGGATCCTTCCAATTTCTAATACCCTTACCAATGTAAATACGTGGCTCTACCTTAGTCAATTCTTAGTCCCTCGCTATTCATGGGAATACAATTAGGAGAACTAAAAATAAATTACTATCCAGTCTTCATTTGTCATAAATAAACAAACATCGAGAAACCCGCATCATTTCATCTGCTAATGTATCAAGAAAGGTTAGAGTCAACACTATGAAACTCGATTAGAAGCAATAATAGGAGAACAGACAATAGACAAACAAGACTTACACCACCCAAGTCAGATATAAATGAACCCTATAACCTAAGTACTATATGTTGTGCACCGTCATTAACCATTCAACTTGGATGTTGCGCTGGAGATCAATTCCTTCTCACCCACCACCACTCACGGCAGAAAATCTGGAGTAGGTAAGAGATGGAGTTCAGGTGTAAATATATTTATGATACTACTTATCACTGTATAACAAAATTTGAAACTGGTATAACGAAATACAGGAAAACTCTGCAGGAGTTTTCTCCAAAAATATCCGAATATAAACATTTCCAAACAATGAATATGTGATCAACATAGGAGTATAAATAAAAATATCTATCCGAAATATCACCGAACGAATTGGAAGAGGAAATAAAATGACAGCATGAGCAGAAAACCTATTTCAATCTATTTTTTCAAATCTATTTCAATAATTTGGGATTATAAAGTAGACAAAAACCGACATAGCTACTCGTAACATAGGACTAATAAATATGCAGGCTCTGGAGAAAAACAAACCTTAATATCATTCTTATAAAGAAAAGCCCTAACAAGCGACATATGTCAAGCAATAGTTAAAAATGACATAAACTGTAATAATTAAATCTCACTGAGAAATAGAAAGACGAATTGGAACCTATATGTACTGAATACGAGAAAAATGGAATGGCAGAATAGAAAATAAAAACATTATAGGGCTAACATGGTATCATTTAAAAAATTACCATATTCGGCTGAGAAAAATACGTTAATAAGAAGTACTAGAATCTTCTAATTATGGGTTAGTTATATAAGCTGAGATAATCAGGAGAATAAACAATAATAATAATAAGAAAAAGTAAAAATATAAAATATATTTGACTGTAATTATATACTCCTAACATAATTTGATGGAATACAAATGCTAAAATTACTTAGCACACGGACTCGTATTTTATGACCTTTTACAGATTATTTTAAAGTTCAACTTGTCACCGTTATAACGTGAAATTATTGATCGTACTTAACGTATTTAGACTATGAACTAAGTAGTCGTTATCAAGTGATCAATTCAAAAAAGAATAGGCGGCCTTACACACACACCGTCTTACTCTTGCAACACTTACACACATGTAATCTATAAAAGGTAAAACCACTTTTACGATAAACCGGATAATAATGTTATTACCTTAAATTAAACTCCAAAATACACAGTTCCAGTCATGCTACGTATCAGAATTTAACAAAAAGATAATGGAGTATTGCAAGCACCAAGATGAGGAAACAGTTTGCCCGTACAGAAAACAGCTTCATGGATGCCGATCGAGCAATAACAAAAAAGGTCCACTGCATTCCGTTGAAATGAGATCTTCCATAAAGCAACGTTAAACAGTTATTAAAAAAATATAATAAAAATCGTTTCGAACTTTATATGGTTACGAACAATATACGCATGACACTCAAACGTTACTTTTAAGTATCATCCAAATACGACATATATGATCAGAATATCGGATAATTTATAGTAAAATTTAAATTTACGACGCCATGTATTTTTACGATTCGCATCAAGATGACGTTGTTGGGCGACGATCGAGCCGGGTGAGAGAGCACGTGTCCTGAACATATAAACTCGTACTAATCAACTTGAAACGTGTTTCATAACAATTGATAAAAGAATCATTTCAAAAATGTTACCTAAATTTTCATTTCGGAGAATATTTTTTCTTATAAAATTTATTTTACAAACATAGACATTGAGTAATAATAGTACTAATATTTCAATTACCATTTTTGGATATGTAGTTCTACATTTTCTTAGTATTGATAAAACTCTCTAAGGTGACAAACACTGTAAACTGTAACAAAATACTGAAAATATTTTTTGTATCACTGTTCATTTATTATTTTTTTTATTCTTTTTGTTCAAATATGTATGTGATGAAAATTAGTTATTTTAATTTTGAATTTCTTACAAATATAAATAAATACAAAAATATCTTTAGCACCAATGGACGTGACGTGTGTTGTTATGTTAAAGATGCTTAAGCCAAAGATAATTATTCTAAGCTGAAAGTTTATAAAGTGTCCTTATATTATAACGGTTATATTTTTCTATGATAAATTGACTTAATTATGAAGCACAGATCAAATGTCCGCTTTGGGTAAATTTGTAAGTCAGGCATGAGGTTTCTAATAAATAAATTAATATTTTTAGAATGAAAACAAAGGCTACCTGAGACTCAAGAAGTCATGACGTTCCTCTTTAGGTATAACAATGTGGTGTCACCTTACCTTATTTGTGTTTTACTTTGATGTTTATCTTAAATATTCGTCATACATTTACTGACTTGTTCAATAGTTATTTTATTCTAAATATGCAATGCAAATAAGTTCATTATTTATAAAACTTTTGCCAAAATTTGTGCCAATTTTTGTCAGAAAGCTATGCGAGTTATTTCGATTCACATGCGTTAAGCGATGATAAAGTTACACGGTGTCTGCGCTTCGCGTAGTTGGAGGTTCGCAAAATATGCCTCTGAATGTATTGTATAGCAGGACTTAAGTTAGAGTAGCTAAAGATCAGCCAATGTTAAGAAAAAATATCAAATGCAAAATTACAAATGGTAAAAATAATAATTACTGCAAAATTTTATACAAAAATGAAATTGTGTGCAACGATATTACAAGTGTAGAATTATAGAATTTAGCGAAACTTGAAACTCTCATATCATTCGATGTAAAACAAAGTGAATCTCTATTTACCCATCTGCAGCGTGTGCAATGTAAGCCGTGCACAGAGCGACACCACCTGCAGCGTGTGCAATGTAAGCCGTGCACAGAGCGACACCACTTTTTTGTTTAGAAAATTATTTCGATCCTCGCAAAAGGCGTCCTAAAATATGCAAACGGCACACGGGCCGAGTTCTGCAAACCTTACGTTTTTACAAAAACAGGTAAATATCGCAACATGCGGTGTGTCGCATTAGCGGTTAGGCTTTCGATTGTCGCTCACGAATTTCGGCTCGGCATCGTGACTGTAGCGTGACGACTTATTTATTGATTACCAATCGAGTCATATTATGATTCCAAAAATAAATGTGTTTATTAATGCAATCGCCCACTTTATTTAAGGAGTTGTATGGAAAAGGCGCGTGTTTTGAGTGACTGTAAAGACATGAGTTGAAATCCATTTTAGATTAATGACTTTAGATTAATTATACAGAGCTTACAATGGAGGTTTAAAAAAAGAGTTGAAAAAATGTATGATTGTATATATATAATACGAGTTATCCTAACGTTAACTTAACACGAACTTTATAGATCCAAACGTGGTGTACGCTTTACTCACGATTGGTATGCACTTCACGTCTGCTTTGGTGCCTGGGTACTAATTGTGTAATTTCGACTCGCCGATAAAAACCGACAAAACGTCGTTTTGTTATGTTATTTTCATTGACCCCTCTATACTAGCTGTATTATATAGTTATCTAAAAACTATTAGGTATGTAATCTTCTTGGACCGAGTTTATATTCGTTCTAGAATGTGGGATTTCATATAGCTATTATATTAATATTCAGATAAATTTACAAATATAATGGTGCAAAATTTGATGAAATAAAAATAATAAAATTGTTAAGTGTTTGGAGTGATATTACATGTATATCAAATAGGAATTCGTTTATTTTATACTCAGAAAAAAACCCAGGTGCGGGCAAAAACTTAAAACCTTAATTAAAACAACAACGATGTAGTCCAAGTTTGTAAAATGATCTAAAATTAAAAACTTTGTAACAAATATAAACAACATGGAAAAAAAAATTACTGATATTATTAAATGGTATTATAACTCTTTCTAGACAACAATTAAGAAATGGGTATAAATTATAATACAGAATATACCAATAAATAACTAATAAACTTGTAATTTCTTCAGTGATTTCCGCAATATCATAAAAACTTTTCAATCATATCTAGTGGGACATAGAAAAAGCTCAGCGTTCGATCTTTTGTTCATATGGCAACTTTTTAGTGACCAAATAACTAACAAAATATGAAAAATTGACGAAGAGTGTATTCCGTTTAGGGCAAAAAGCGAGCGAAGTTACATGCAATGTTTGCACAACGATGAACGAACGTGTATGTGTACATATGGAATATTTTATAGTAGCCGATTTGCATGGCCAAAACTTAATCCTAAAGACTCAAAGTAGGAAATTTTTTTTTCTATGATAGTCTTCATCGAAGGTTATCTTAAATTTAGAAAAAGTCAAAAGCATTATTGAATCATGTCATAGGTTAAGTTTGCGTTATTTGGCAATACTCCATGTTCTAATATTGCAATAAAAAAAACAACTTCTTTCTTTGGGAAAGAAGTGGAAATTGTGACTGCCGTAAAAGCTAACATTAAGGAACTGAGATATAGCTTTTATGAGTTGGTAACCTTTACCCTTCATGTTTTTATTTCACAATACTTATTGAGTAATTGTTTTAAATCTATGGAATCGTATTTTATTTAAATCAAGAGTTTTGTAATTGCCTTTTAATTATAATTTTCTGCGAATTGGAAAATGGGTAATTTTTAACTGTAGTAATATAAATCCTTCTGATAATTTCACAAATTGTATTGATGGTATTTTATTTTAGTATATCGCAGTTTTGTTTCCGAAATTAAATATATTTATTTTATAAGATAGTATTTTGTATCATAATTGTTCAATATTTACTATATCAGATTACAAAATCACATAAACTTTTGGCTGACCCGTTCTTTCTTTTGTACAATCAAATTAATCGTTGACCATACCACCCAGAAATATAACTATAAAACATGACACTGTGCTTGAGAGAAAGACATATTGTCGTTCATAAAAAGGCTGTTAACTTTAGGAGCGCGTCGACAATTTAATCGGATATTGAACGGGACCCCCCCCCTCTTGTCCAACACTGTTCACGACGACGATTCTCGGTATATCTTCTCAATTCGATTTTAGAAATGCATTATATACCTTGCCCGTTGCTCCAGTAGTGAATTTATATTCAAATTAGTTATGTTAATTTTGAACGTAGTGCCAAAATACCTTGCCTGCTTTAATTAAAACGCCGTTCGAAACCAATCGATATTCCGTTTCTACATTTCGGTAGAAACCGGTTCGTGGCCCTTTGCAACTTAAAATTTCAGAAGTTTCCGATTTCAAAGCGTTCTTCTCAAAAAAATTAGTAACTTAATTTCTTAAATGCCAGCAACCCTGTAAAGTTCTGTTCACAATAAATGTGTTATAATTACACAATACTCAAATACTGCATTTGTAGAATTTGAATGGATAAGATTTAATTTTCAAATGAGAAATACTTCTCTCAATGGACGTTTTGCTTAGTTTCTGTACGATTCCTTTCGAGTGAAAATGGTGAATGGTTTTTTACTTATTTATCTTAACCCCGAAGGTTGGCTGGTTCTAGCGATTCTATTAAGAGTACTTAAATACTTTTGTTTCTTTCGTCTCTTTCATAGTTTCGGCATTTGTGTAGCAATTGAATTGTTGTTATCTTAATCAGAGGTTATTTCCTAATAAATGTGTATTCTTTGTACTGTGTAGATTCTCACTTGTACTGTAAAGCGTCTGAAAAATGACGTAAACGGATAAAAATACAATCGTAGGAATCCTTACTTTATAGAATAAAATTTACCTGTGTTGTACAGCTTCTGAGATTGGACACGACTAGACTTATATATTGAAATTAAAATTGACTTTTTTGTAATTTAAAATAAAAAATATTTTTTTACACTTTTCTATTGAATTTACCTGAGCAACAAAGTATTGGAATGAGTATTACGAATACGATATTGTTTATCTGGCTGCATTATGTCTGTTTTGTAGAGTTATCAAACGAACATATCAATAAATTTGTACAATTCATTGAATGAAAGAAAAAAGAAAGAAGGAAAATGCTTGCGTGAAAAGGCAGTACAATTTTATATTTTCTACGGGCCTCAAGACAACTTTAGGGTATAGACTGATTTGAGGTAAGTACAGCTTTACGCCGATTCGGAAAAGGATAATTAAATTTGTAATTCATTAACATAAGTAAATATTTTATTAATAAATATTTTTTTTGGTTCATAAAATATTCGAACTTCGTACTATATATTAATTATGTGATTAGGTGGGTGTTGTGGTAGCCACTAGACATTAGGGTCTATATTTTATAAAAAAATATAATGTGATCGGTTCCATATCTACCTTATACTATGAAAAATTCAACACAACTCTACCGAGTGAGGATGCTCTATACAACTTTCGTTAGACGCTTTATTTATCAGCGTGCGGCGAGTGGGTAACGGTGAGTAGTGATGTGGACCTATCGCGACGCTCATTCAATCAGCCGCTTGGGACATCACTATCGTGTAATGGCATTTTATTCTGCGATGGTTTTGTCAATTTAATTTAATACGATGACAAGTAGTAGGAATGCTTTAGTAAGAAATGACTGGTTTTACTAGGTTTGTCGTAGATTAATTTTGAGTTAAATACATTTAATTTCTTCTTTTTCATGCAGAATTATTATATTTATTATTATATTATATGAATAACTTATATTATAATTTATATTATATGAATAAAATACTTAAATATTGCGTCTATGTTATTCGAATAGAATAAATATTATAGTTAGATTGCATGTATACCATTGTTAACACCTATTCTATTAACTAAACAGGCAAAATGTTTTTTGTGTTTTAAAATGTTTTATACTAGATATTATATGTGAGACCACTTTATAAGAAGGTTTTTAACAATAACGCGTAGATTTTATGGGTAGAATAATTTGAATATTTTATTTCGAAACTTGTTATGTGTCATAATGACGCAAAGTAGTTATTAATAAATACGGACTAGCTGTGATATAAAAATTCTTAATTAAAATTCCAAAATTCGAAAATGTTAATTTAATTTCATGCGAGTGAAAGGTACATAAAATTGTTTCAAAATGCGTGTTTCTTTTCGAAGTAAAAATCTCTTATGATACGATATGATATGATCGTATGTCGATATCAATTTTTTAACGACCATAATATACAATTCATTTCGAAGCGAGTACGTGTTTTGTGTGAGTGTCTGATTCGCTGTGTTTATCAAGAAACTGCAAACGCAGACGGTCAAAATGGCGTCAACTTAAGAACAAGTTGCTTTTTTACAGACAACTCAGTAAGTAATTCCAACAGTCTATATAGATCCGGAAGGGAACCTCAAACTTCGTTTACAAACAAATTCAGTGAACAGACATTGTGAATAGTGTTTTTGATTTTGCCTTCTTTAATAGTGTAAATTTAATTTTGTTTTTTTTATAATCCAAACATAGAAAAACACTATATACAACTATAATTGGAATTTAAGAGGTCATACTTATTTCCATTATACGTTAAACACGGGAATGAAGTCGTGAATAACAACTAGTCAAAAATAAGTATGTAATTTCAAATTTATTTATAACCACAAGCTATAATTATCTAATGACACATAATACAATGTACGTTAAATGTATTAAGCCATAGAGACAGGTGGCTTGCAATTATTTATTTATAATGATATTCTGAAATTAGGATTGATTCAACATTTTATTAATTATAAGCCAATAGAACAACAGCCAAAAAGTCAGTGGAACACTACGTTTAGAAATGACGCCGACACGCATGCACGGACGAATGCACACACACACACACACACACACACACACACACACACACACACACACACACATATATATATATATATATATATATATATATATAAATGTATATATATATATATATATATATAATTTGTGTGTATATGTGCTATTTCGAGACGTTTGTTACTGATTTACAATGTTAGCGTTAATGTGTACGATGGATCGATACGGATCAATCGATATCCGATAGATTTATTAATGTTGCTCGCTCCGTTTCTGCGAAAATCGTTTAAAAGAACAGATTATAATAAATCAAATTAAACGAATTAATATTTGTATATAAACGAACATATGGCATACAGAAACTTAACACCAATAATATATTAATATTACTGTTATTATCATAAAACGTACATTAACTTGACAATAAAATACAAATATAATAGTAAACATTGGATTCAGATTCTTGGAAATTTGGATTAAAATGTTAAAACTAGTGCTTGTCTGCTATCCATTTTGTTGTTGGCATTTTTAACATTATGTTAAAAGCCTCTTGGGACATTAAGAAATATTCATGACGAAAATTGGAATAAATGAAGTTTCTATCCTTCTTCTTTCTGTCTATTTTAATGTAACGTAATAATATTTATGAAGTTTAATCTGTAATATTTCCGGAGACGTTTGGAAAAACGATATTATAAAGAAATAAAAAAAATATTTAATTCCATTTTTATGGTAGACATGTGAAAACTGTTGCTTTATTTTAGATTTTAAAAATTGTGCCACAAAAACACTAAAGCTGGAGCGAAATTGCTTTCCGCATATTTCAATTTAAACCGTCAGGGATGAAGAGTGTTCCTCAATCTTTTGGCCGACTGTAACTTTTTAGGAATGTAATATAAAAATCTGATGAAATTTTTCGCATCGATCTTCCTTCAATTAAAGTGATGGACTCATAGATAGATTGGTAATGTATAAAGCCTTCTGTTTTTAGTTAATAATTACTGAAAACAAGATCTAGGGAAACCCATTAAAAATTCACTTTTGATTAGTTCAAATATACAATAAATAAGTTCAAACAAAATGTAATTTTCTTGCTATTTTTTTTTTAAATTTTGTAACCTGTTACGGCTTTCTGTAAAAAACCAACATGTATTTGTTATAAAGGACGGAGCAGTAGGGAATGTGATGTTATTTTTGGATTTTATTGTTTTAAATATTCTTCACATGCGTTATGGGTGAAACCGTTCTGTATTGCTTTATTTAACTTTCGATGTGAAAACATTTTTTGATTGATAGGTATATTCGAGTACAGTAGCTATAAAATCTTGTAGAATGCTTCTTGGGGCTTAAAAAGTTTTGAAATATTATAGTTTAAACATTTGGTGCCCAAATCTGGTATTGGGGTATTTTTTTTTAAAAAGGCTATCGTGATTAAGAGAAAATTAAAAAATTATGTTACTAGGTGATTCTTGAAATATTTAATTCATTAGTTTCTGCAAAAAAGTTGGAAAAACCTAAAAACGTGCACTCTCTTTTCCTTATATTTAAATTTTTCTCTTTGCCCAATATTAAATTATTGAGGTTAACTAAAAATTGAAAAAAAAATTGGTACTGCAGTAAATTTTTAAATAATTGTTGAGAATGTAAGGCATTCTCTTTTTATAATTTAATATTTTTTTCTCTTTTAAGACTAGTAATGAATGATTCACTAATTTGAATGATAATTAATTGCGTTTGTTTAAAATATTTTGTTTTACTGCAGTTGATATATTTAATATACTTCAGGATAAACACTTGTCAAGTACAAGTGGAACTTGCATTACGAGCGTTCCGTACACATTAGATATTTAAAAACACATAGTTTAAGGGCACTTAGTCTTTCTAATTAAACTATTAACAAATCTTAATTTTTCACAACTTAAATATATTGCCTACTAAATTTTTCATAGCGGTAAAGATATGGTGCGTATTTAAAAAATTACAGGATATAACATAAATGCTACATTTTTTCTGTATTCTCCTCGTCGGATTTCAGTACTTTCAGAAGTAACGATGAAGAGGAGGAGGAAGCTTTATTTACACATATTTTTTGGAATATCTTTTTAATCAAAGCAATTTTAAATTATGAAAATGTTTTTGTATTTTTCATAATATAAAATTTAAAGAAATTAGTACTTTACTGATTCCTATATGAACAATGTAAAGAAATTGAAAAATATGTGGGTTAATAAGATGTATTATCTTGCCAAATTTCAAGGTTCTATGTCGCATAGTTTATGAGAAAATCGTTTGTGGTAGACGGACTGACGGAAGTGATCTTATAAGGGTTTCGTTTATCAGTTCGAGGTAAGAAACCCTAAAAAACTGTACTAAAAGTAGACCTAAATTGCATTCGGTCGTAAATGCGTATCCCCCATATGTCACATCGCCTGCGTAATGAATGTGACTTGTTTGTTAAGCGATTGGGAGAATGTTTGTTTATAGAGTGGGGCGCCGGCAGTTGCCTCGGTATATCACTAGTTTAGTTGACCTGTTAAAATTGCTTCTTTTCATACTCCGTGTGAAATTTAATATTATTACGATTGAATTTTTTTGCAAATTGAACTTGTAAGGACAATTATGATATTTTTTTAAACTTTTGCCTACTAGGAAGATCGGTCGTACTTATTAAGTTCCGCGTTTACGCCACGACTCTCTCTCCAATGCGACTCTTTGGCAAGCAAGCTTAACAAAGAAGAAATTTTCGAAATAAATAGGTCACAGCTGATTTCACCTCTGCCCATTAAAGGTTCTCTGTTATGAATCTTTGCGATTATCGAAAACTGCTGAAATTTTTGTGATAAAACATTATGGAAGTTGTTTTGGAAACATGGTGTCCCTTTTAATTGAATTATTTTTTACCATAAAAAACTTCATATGCTTATATTTTGATTACAATGGGTTATTTATAGAGTGATTTTAATTGTATACGTTTGCTTTAGAGTTCTTTAAGACGTGTGCCGTCTTTATATATCTAGTTAATTGTACATGTTAGATACTCAAAGTATTGCTGCGTCTAAACAGAGATACTATTTATTATCATTCCCAAATAGCAAATGTTAATAAAAATGTACAAAATAAACACTTTTACTATACAGAAATAACGGGTACCAAAATAAAAAGATTGAAGACAAAAACATGTTAATTTTGTTTTCTTTTTTAGCTGAGAATGATTTCGTAGTGACTTACGTTTACTTTCCTACTCCTTTATTAAATCTAGAAAGTGCTGGATAATAATACTGATAAAGTGCTGGATTTTGGTGGTACTAAAATATATACGGAATCTTCCAATTCAATATAGAATTTTAGGTATTTCGAATACTTTACCCATTTATTTTATGTTTTATCATATACTAAAATATGCTGTTGGTGTAACAATCGGCTTGACGTATTTTATGATGAACATGCACGCGCGTTGTTAGAATATTTACTCTTTCGTTAAGTTGACTTAAAATCTATCTAATATTTAAAAATCAGATGAAAACTTTGCATTACCCTATATTTAATTTTTTTTTTAATTTTTAGCATGAGGCTGACTCATCATCAAAACATCTGGCCTACCCCCCGTTGTCTTAGAAACTTGAAGTTTGGCACGTAGCTAGGATTTCAAGTATACATCATAGAAAAATAAAAGATTAGTAAGTATAAGTTATATTCTTTGGCAAATGTAGAAGTGCAAATAAGCGTGGAATATTTTGTATGTTTTTGATTGAAGACCAAATTTTAATTATTTTCGTTTGGGCTTACAGGTATAGATTACGATTATGATAGATAAGGCTTTTTAATTTTGCACGTTGCATATTTGCAACTAAAAAATACTGATTTCCCTTGTATTATACATCTTCAAAAATTTCACAATTACTTGCAAATAAATACATTCATTTTTACTGGTTATTGATAGCATACTAGTAGGGAAGTTAGTACTCTTATGAGTCATTGCCATCTCTCTTCAATAGATGATGGCTTGTATTTTATATCGCGGTAATATTTTGTTCTCTTAAAAGCTATATAAAGCTTAAGCACTCGGTGGATATACGGTATTTCGGAATACGTAAAAAAATTTTAAAAAATTTCAACGGCTTTAGCTTTTTGGACAAAAATTACAGGATTGATTTTTATTAGCATTTTTCCTTTTTAAAGGCCTGTTCATATACTAAAATTTATTATGTTTAGCTGTTGATTGGCATAAATTCCCAAATATACTAATTTCTAGCAAATGTCATGAAAACCGGTTACAACAGAAATATGGAAAATGGATGCTGAAAAACCAGTTAAAATAAAAAGTAACTGCCAATTTTCAAGTGGCCCTTTTATGAGGATTTAGAATAAATTTGAAATTTAAAAGGTACGGGTAAATATTAGAAAATGCTTACTATATCGTTTACTTATGAACTTAGTAAGTTCTGGTTTCTCATACCGTACTCATTATCAAATAAGTCTACACGTAAAAGAAGATTTATTTAAGTCTGAGAGCAAACGATGCTAATCGACCAAAATATGTAGTTGAAAGGCCTGAATACTTTTAATTATATTGGTATGTGCGTGACATATATACATTATATTATAATCTTTCAAGTATAAACAAAAAGTGAATAATTCCTCGTGGATGATATTTTAGATTTCAAATGTAAACCGAAAATTTATGTTAGACGTGCATTACTTATAAAAACTAAACCCAATTAAGCCATTCGAAATGTTGACGTTCCATGATTGTACACCGCAGGCAAGTATTCGACTGTGCTTGTACGAGGTGTTTGCTTAAAGCGAGACAATATTGTGTAGAGGAACAATACCTTGGCCTGGTTATTGCGTCATGCAGGTAGCTTCGCTCACCTCTTGGTCCACATCCGTCGTACGCGGTAGTGAAAACTGCGCAATGGCGCTGGTAAACAAGCCGGTGGCTCAGATAGAATTTTTTATGTTACGGCCAAGGCTTGCATTGATTTCTCTAATAAAACTTGAAGATTTTCTGAAATACGAATATTAAAGTTAGTGTACTAATAAAGAAATGCGCTACGGTTTTTATTCAAGCATTTGGCAAGCTTTTTTAAATATATTTTTGAATTTAAGCATATGTCGTATACTGAATCAACTCTAATTGTACGTACTGTATTCCGTACGTATAACTAGAGTTGATTTTCTCTCTGATACAGGCTTCAATTCAATGATAATATAATGTTAAAATATATCAGTCAGATGCAGAAGGACTTGCTATTTACCATAAAGTTTTGCTAGTAGTGTTCACTGAAATCCCCAGTAATTGCAGGTATAAGTGAATTATAATTGTGTAGTGTATGAGATGTATAAGACAAACATATATAATAAACAATCTCTCTTGAAAAACTTTGTATCAAAACGTCTGCCATATGAACATCGACAATTATTTACCAAATATTTTCATTTTCTTTGGTTACATGGTTCGAAGAGATTTAAATAATCCCGAAAAACTATGTATATATAGAGGGTCAATTAGAGGAAAAATGACATCGTAGATATTCTCCTAACCGTTGGTCTGACTAAGCCGGTCATTCACAGGTCCCTCTATTATTACTGTTCTGAGACTGAAGACCGAACCGCGTAGAAATAACACTGACTACGTCATGAAGGTTTTTCGAAACGGACACGATCTACAATAATAAAAACTTGACGAAGAAGAAATAAGTTGAACTTGGCGAAATATAATTTTGTGGAGGATTCTAGTAGAAGTGAACCCATACCCGAGGTTTTAATTTTTCAACGAATCATTCGTCAAAAAATTATTTCATTCCTTTTTATAACACACGAATGCAGGAGAATATTTGGTCAAGAGGAGATATAATAATTTTCACAGACTGCTGCCCCTTATTTTATTTCTTTCAACATATTAATTAATTATAATAACAGTAATTATAATAACAAGTCTCAATATTCAATGAAAGAGTCAATAACCTAAATATTATTGAATGTTTCATATAGAAATCCTTTCTAATTGTAAGATGATTTTATACTGGAAAAATAAACAAAAGAAAGTTCTCCTTTTGTCTATATCTAAACAAAATAATTTGAACTGAAATTTCCAATGAAATGCTTTTGTTCAGATTTTTCCGATTTTTAATGTTTTATGACATAAAAGAAAAAGCGGAACATTTGTAACATCACTCACGTGTCAGTCTGTATGTCTGTCACAGCCTTTTTTCTCAGAAATAACTTGTGAGAAAATGCTTGACATACTAATAAATATTTGTTATAGTAATAAAACATATTAACCTGTGTATATTAATCCGATTTTCTCAGAAAAAATAATATATCTTAATTATCCATATAAATTTTACGCCACTAACCGTTTTAAGATATTTATATAAACATTAAAAAGGAGGTAAATAAAGGTCTCAAAAATATCTTTTATGAGAAATACGAAAATATTTTTTTTACAATTTTAAATTGCATATTTAAATAGATATTTCAAATCATATGTAAAAATATAGCATATCGCACCCTTATTTTCGAAACTATTGAACCAAAAATCATGACAAAACAGGGCTGATAAAACCTGACTAAAAGATTATAGAAAGAGTATAGCTATTATTCTGGAATATATATAGCTATTATTCTATGAAAGATGTAGTATATAAGACATGGCAATATTTTTATATAGTGAAAAATTAATATATGTAAATACTTTAATAGAAAGATTATGTGCGCTCAAATATTTATAAATACCGGAATGTGTACGGAGCTATAACGATTGAGATTGCTTATAAGTGTACTATAATATGATCGACATAGTCTTTAAACCTTTAGATTGTCATAGAAAAGACAATGCAGCATATTGGACTTATCTAATGGTTACGATTAATGCATCCAGGAAGTTTCTTAGATTATTGCGTACATATTTATCTTCAGTTGTCAAACTTTTACACGTGTAACTTTAATAGCGACACAAAATGTATTTATTATATTTAAAAAAATGTCCATATGATAAAGTGTTGTACTTAATTTACTTAATTATTCTAAAGTATTTAGAGTGTGATTAATAATTTTAAGTGAAAATACTCCTAAAATTCGTTCTTCATGATTTTATATTTTTTTTTAAATCAAGGAGATTTAAAAATGTGGATTTGAGGGAACACTGCACGATGTTTATAGCGCACGACTTGAGTTGCTTCGCTCATTTACTCGATTTGAACATTTTGCGGATCTTTTGATAGGTGTACAGGGATACATGGAAAATATTTTCAAAGATTTTCTCGCGAAACGTTGGACGGGTTCGCTTTTATTGCCTACATTTTAAATTTTCATTTAGAGAATTTATCTGTACGTGTTTGGCGTAGTTAAAAATTACTATATAAAATAAATCGCTAAATATTTTTGCCACGTTTGGGTTTAAAACGCATTCATTGATATCATTTAAGAAATGTGTTATTAAATCCTCCTCATGGTATCAGCTGCGATTCTCCGCGGTCGTCTTATTAAATATTGTGGAGACAAACGAAATCTGTGTTTTATTGTGTTTTATATGTATATCGCATAAAAACATAATGATTTAAAGAATATAATTATATTGTATATATGTTATATAATCTTATCGTTGAAGCCAATCTTTGTGATTGCAAGGTTCGGTAATTTGTTTTATTTTTTATAGCTCAAATACTATCTTATCAAAACTGTGAGCAATGTAAAGCTTCGAGACAACTGTAAATCAAATAAAAAGGTCGCGAGCGGCAGGCGGCCACCCGCGACAATCAAATATTCATCATGCGTCGCTGTAATTGATCGTGCGCGGGAGCGCGGTGGCTGCGAGCTGTCGCGGAGGGTACCACACGCACGCCAGTTACCGATTTAAATGCAACATGCAGTATTTCCATTGTGAAAGTGTAATAAATCATTCTAAAGCCATTACCTAGCGAAATTAGGAAATTGAATAGACTGCTGTTTTTGCAGCTGGAGCAGTCGGGGTAGGTGTTGCGAAAAATTTCATAAATGTTAAATACGCGACATTATATATTTTTGAATTCACTATTTTATTCAATTTAATTTAAAATTCCACTAAACGGAATCATATTTTTTGTTAAAGTTTATTTTAAAACTATTGTTTTTAAAAATAATATTCAGAGATTATTAAAGTTGATTTACATTTTAATAAAACCTGTATATTACCTTTATGCCTATTAATTTACGAATAACATGTTAAGTAAACATAGATAATTATGAATCTTGTTAAGAAAATTCGCACCTTAGTCATACCTTCTTGGACTGGGATATTTAGTATTTTATTGAAAATTAGAGAATTAGGTTGGATCCAATGGCAATAATTTTAGTCATCGTAGTTGTTCATTTCCATCAATAGTCTGAGTGCTTATAATTTTTCAAAACGTATTTAGATGTTGTATGAGTAATTTGTAAATAATTTCACTTTTTGTAGTATTTTGGATTTTATTCATAGCAAATCTTAAATATAGGTTTAGAGGTCGCACTTTTGATTTTACATTTTTTATTGTATGATATGTTTAACCTTGTGAGGTAAAGATTAATCGATTAAAATCATATTAATCATAGTCAGTTCGAACTTTTTGGCTTTAATTAGTAATCAAGAACAGACCTAAATAAATTTGTATATACTTTAAGCGAAGTATATAAATTTGAGCTGTCACTAAGCTGGTAGTCGGAAAAGATAGTTTAACTATAACCAGAAGTTAGAAAAGCGATTTAAAAATAATTATCAAAAAAAATTCAACACTTGGCCATCGAAAAGTGGACATATTTACTTTTTCCTCCATCAGCGTGATATTCAAAAGCGATTTTGAAATAAATACAATGATTATCGTATTGTTTTGGTTACTAATGATCTGTTCGTATCGAGATACGGTCCCAACTGGCGTATGTGACTGCGCTGCTCTCGCGTCTGACGAATGATTCTTTTATGCGTTTGCTGTGTTTGGTATCGGGCGATTGCATTTTAAGCTGGCCGGAACCTAAGGCAAGTTGAGACGCAAATTTTAATAATCGAGGACTGCTTTTAGGTTCAAAATGAACGGTCGATATTAGAGGAGCCAATTACTCTATAAATACAAATTTTAGTGGTAGATAACCTTATATATGAATGTTATTTAAGAATCAAAAAAATCTTTTTTGGCATAAATTGAATGCTATTATTTTTAAGTAGGATAAATTTCGGAACAATTCGATTATTTATATACACAAGAATTGTTTTGAAAAGTTAAAAGGTTCTTTTATTGTCAGCCAGATTTCTTTTTCCTTACTTAATCTGTATATATTGTGTTCACGTTTATGTTACGTTAGTGATAAACCTTCACATACAACTCACCACAATGGAGTACATTTAATTATATGTTATTCTATCTCTGCAGTCTGGCACTCTTACAAGTGTAGTCGTGATCCAAAGAGACGGCGAGGAGGTGCATGATGGGTTCTGTTTATGGCGAGTATTGCCGCTTTTGCAATTTTTCCCCATTTTTTACATTTGTAAAAAATTATATCGATATTTATAAATAGTTTAATAGAAAGTTGTGCACTAATATATATTATTATATATATATATATATATATATATATATATATATATATATATATATATAATATTTTCTTATTGGTTTGATTGAAACGTTACGTAACTTAACTTTGGGTCTTCTGTGTAAGCCTCTCTTTACTCCGTCCTACCTTGAAACGTCACGGGAGGTACTTAACAATCATGTGAGGTCCGCTGAGACACTGATATCCACTTTGGGAGTTCGTTTCTCTTAATATCGTCCGATAATGGTTCGAATGGACAGGTGTGCCGCCGGTTTTCAGATCCGAGATAACATTTGCGACTGATGTCAATGTGAAAATTGATGACGATTTAGCTATTCATACTGAAATTCTTGTTTAAGAATATCGTGACTTAAGCGATGTTTTATATAATTACTCATTGTATTGTCATTGGTATTTTACATTTCTAGCATATGTGATATTATTTTCAATTTTGTTTTAATATATGACAGAAATCTTAACGCGAGAATTGGAAATGACTAATAAAGAATATATTTTTGGCGTTAAAAATGTGTTAAGGGCCTAATTAAATTAATTTTATGATCCTTTAATAATTCACATCATTTGATTTTAGAGACTTCAATTAAATGGTAAGATGATGTTGGCAGACTATTAGTTGGATTTATGAGATGTATTTATTACGAAATTAAATGCAGAACATTTTTATGAAGTATGTACAAGTGGATAAATGTGCCAAGGATGTAAAGAGGGTAACATAGTTATGTCATGTTAGGGAATCGCAGTGACTTGATGTCATCAAGATGGCTATGTTAGAAAGAATATATGGGTGAAAGATGGGATTGAAATATATCCGCACGAAGCAGGAAATGTTTCTGCACTTCACGATTTCACGACGTCATAGATTTTTAGAATTAAAAGTACCAATAACTTGTTTTAATTATTTATTTCGATTTCTCTTTAATGGCATAATCGATCAGAGTTACTTGCACAAAAAGAAGTTAAATATAAATATTCATTGAAAGTAATCATCCGGCCATTCGGCCATTTTAATTCCATGCAAATCATTCCTGTCATGTGCGGACCGAAAGCTCTGTAAATTAATGCCATTACTTCCAATTACACATTTAATTGGAGTCATAAACTTTTAAAGCGCACCAGAAACTCACACTAGCTGTCAAATGGCGAATCGTCTATCTTACGCATGGTATCGAACGATATTTAATAATCTTATTTATAACTCCATCTCGTCCGTGGAGTAAAGCTATAGGATTATTTATAATAATTTATAGCGTGGAGTGATGCGGACGGAGTCTGTCACGTGATTCACCATTAGCTGCTTCAGCTAACTACAGACGAGCTTGTCAATCCGGCGAAATGGTCCGATAGACTAGAAAAATTACATAGAACTTTTTCGCAGACTCTTTCACAGACGCATAGTGTTATCAATTCAGCATGATAACTGAGATAAATTCATGTGTAAGGTGATGGAATGAGGGTGTAATAGAGTCATGAGATATTTTTAACAAGCAAATAGTTCAAACGGGAAGCATAATGAAGCACATAGAATCTTTAAGATGAAAGAAATATTTTTATTTTTTCTAACGTATCATTTGAAATTAAGTTTTTTTAAAAATAAATTCTTAAATTTTTACAGTTCTAGACTTTGTTTTCTATAACGTTGCTCACGTCGTATACATAATACACCCGTTCTTATTTTCCAGTTTTAAATTGTTTACCTTATTAAATTCTCTAACAGAAATATGCGGCTGTAAAATATGAATATTGGGAGTTTCTAAGTAATAAAAAGAGAGGAAAATTTATAACTTTTAATCAGCAGATAGCTATTGAATTTGAATAATCAGCAGTGGATAGTCATTGGTTCTACTTTTGTATGCTGGGGTTGGTTTAGCTAGTTATAGTAACTCTTATTACTAATCCCTACTAATATAATAAAAGTGCAGCGTAGTCTATTTGTCTATTTGTCTTTTTTCATGCTTAACCCGCCACTGGTGCCGTATATGTCGGTGAGACCGAGACCGATTCGATAAAGTCGAATAATTCTTTCATCTGGAATCGATTATTGTTGTGATTTCGAGTAGCTGCCTTATTGCGCGTTCTCCACCGTCAGTCCTTGCTACAGACAGATTTTGACAAACCGGTGCGTGAGACCGGCGTTACAAACTACGTAACTCAAATGGTTATTTTTTTTATTTCACATGCTTGATAAGACTTAGTATTATTACTTGGAAGTTATTTTTATTGTGTTATTGTATTACTGTGATCTGTTAGTGTTTTGCATGTGTTTATCGATATTCCACAAAAAATATTTGCGTTTGTTTTTTGCAAATGTTATCGGACAGTGAAGCTTGAAGTTATAACGAACCCAAAAATTCCGCACCAGATCAAATACACAATTCGGAGACCGAAGATTTGAGCGGTCGAGAATCTTCAGTTATCAGTAACTGATAATTTTATTTGGGAAGGGACAAATTTACAAAATCCAGTAAAGGTCTCGTCGCCAATCTGTTCGGAATCGAAGTTTCAATATTATACCAGGACCTAAACGGGCTGTCTCAGGTGAAAGGGAACCTCTTGGAATTTGGCGGCACTTTTTAGATGATACTATGATTGATATTATCGTCAAGTATACCATCCAATATACTGACACAGTCAAAGATAGATATAGCAGAGACACGTACGCGAGACCAACTAATCTCAACGAGATATAATGCTTTATGGGTTTAATACTATTAGAAGGAGTGAAAAAATCTAATTTTCTAATGATTTTTCGAACGGACGATGGTGCGGTAGAAATATTTCATCTTTCTATTCCTGCCCAGAGGTTCCAATTTCTGCTACCAGTTTTAAGATCTAATGATGGTAACACGAGACAGGAAATCACATGACAATATTTACCATGTCTGAGAAATTTTTGACAAATTTATTCAATATTTCAAGGATAATTACAGCTTATCTGCTTTTGTGACAATTGATGAAAAATTGGAATTTTTTCGTGGAAGGTGCTAATTTCGGCAATATATTCCAAATAAACCAAATGCTTATGGCATCAAGATTCAAGCACTCTGTGACACTAAAATGTTTCACACATTTAATATACGCTGGAAAACAGCCAAGTGAAGATCCATACAATCTTAATAATTCTGGCCTAGCTGTGGTTCAAAGATTATGCGACCCCATTTTCAATACTGGTCGCAATGTCGCAATTGGGGACTGGTACATCAGTGTACCCTTAGCTGAAGCATTGCTCCAGAAAGATCTAGTAAAAGTTGGAATAATAAAAAAGAGCAAGAAGGAAATTCCTCCCGACTTCAATGTATTGCGTGGTCGAAATGTGAAGTCTAATATGTTTGGTTTTCGCGATAACTTGGTTTTGGTTTCACATCTCCCGATGGCAAGAAAGAACATACTACTGATTAGTACTATGCACAGTGATGATAATGTCGATGCCGAAACTCAAAAATCCGATATAATTTTGAGCTGCAATGTCATAAAGGGTGGAGGCGATGTCGTAGATCATTATGAGAATGGTGCACGACAACAAGGCTTTTGCGCTATGCTGAATGTCAGTACTATAAAAAGCTAATAATCAAAACACAAGACTTCAACGCCATCATTTCATTGAGAATTTAGCCATGGGTCTAATTGAACCTAATATAAGAGAACGGCAGACACAGTTGAACTTGACTTATAGAAAAGACATAGAAATTTTGACACCGATTATGTCCCCGAGCCGGTTGCTTCTTCCAGAAATGGTCGGTGCTATGAGTGTGGATGAAAAAAAACAGAAAAATCAAATACACGTGCCATAAATGCAAGAAATATTTGTATCTTGAGCACGTAGTGCCTTATTGAGCAAGCTGTTTGGCTGTTGTTTTTTGTTTTAAAAATTATGCTCGCGAACGAAAAACTGAACGTGATTCTATTTATTTAATTTTTAAAAGTAAAAAAACATGTTTCATTTGACATGCCAAGTTCATTGGTAAATTATTGAATGGCATTTCAGTCTAGACTACCATTGTAAAAATAGCGCGGCGCATCGACCTGCGCCATAAAAAGTTAGTTTTAGCATATTATTTTCAAAATAGTATTTACCTAGTAATTCCAGAATTGGCTTGATTGAAATTTAAACCTATTTTTTTTTGGAAAAAAGAGTTCTTTTTCAATTTTCTATTACCACCTGGATGTAATAGAACTGTTCTGAATAGGACGTAAAGCAACTTCGTCCAGGTTGCCTGCACGTTCGTGGCATATCTTTTGAATTGATTAATCGTTAGTATTAAATAATAAAAACGTGTTCTTCGCTAAATGAGGTTTAGGTTTGTTTTGAGTTTCTTCATAATTAATAAAAATTGAACACGATATACTTAATAAAATGTCTATATAAGATTATTATCATCTAGCAATCTTTTTTTATAAATTCCAGAATATTATGTTATTTGATGGTTTAGTAGAAGTACCAAATAAATATTCGTAAGTATGAGGAAAAAAGTAAAGTTGATCTTGCCAGGATTCGAACCTGGGAACTAATGATCCATAGTCAGATGCGTTATGAAAATTTTAAAATAAATCAATTGCCCGCTTGTAGGTCAATCACGTAATCGTCAGCTGATTTATGAAAGAAACTGATATTCGTTTTATTTTTATTCAACTCGGTCTACCTGTTACTCATATTACGTCAAATAATGTTACACGTAATGTGTTTTAACAACAATATATTTAGTTTGCTTTTCTAACTCTCGAAATGACTCAATAGAAATTTCGTGCGAGGGATTTATTTGTTTCATTAACAGAAAAAATTATATCTTATTCATAATATATAATTAATGAAATATTTTTATGAAAATGAAAAACGTGAAAATATGACAATAATTCCGCAAAAAAAATCGATTTTCACCTTAAATAACTCGGCAACCGCTTCGGATTTCGAAAAATGATTTTCATTGGATTCTTTAGCACATCGGAAAATTATCTGTACATGTATATTTATAAAAAAATTGCAAAGTGAAAACTTATTAGTGAGCAAGTAATAATCATTCTTTTTAACATTTAAACAATTGACATTTAAACAATTTTATATTCATATTTTTCTGTCGTATCCGACAGAAAAATATGATGATATATTTTGAAGGAGGAGAATTTGGGACCTACTTAAAACACGTTAACATGTTTTGCTGCTTAATATGAAGCAGAGGTGACATTTTTACGTACATTGAGCGGAATGTTATTGCAAGTCATTCCAAAGTAAATGAAGGTTGTCTTTATCATTTGTAAGTTTTAAGCTACGTGTTAAATATTAAGTTCAAAGTAAATGGCTCCCCTTCTTTTCTTTTTTAATGTGGATATCAAAAATCTGCAAAACATCTTGATATTTGTGTATAATAAAACCTTCGATTGAATTTATTTTGACTAACTTGCATCAGTAAATTCAAGAATATTTAGACTACTACAGAACCCCGTTTGATTTTTTTATATTTGATTCAACAAAAAGAAGCCAAAAATAAAATAATCCCTTTGGGAGATTCGGAAGTTTGAAGGATCGTATTTGGTACGAAGTATGCTCGTGCATAGTCGGCTTAAAATATAAGATGGCTACCGCTCGGCACATTCACAGAGGCAGGAATATATTACATTATTTAATTGCCGTTCAATTAAAGTGAGATTTACACGGTTGACGCATAAAATCGTCTGCGCGACCGGTGTGATGTTAATGTCATTGTTAGATATTATTGTTAATAACGAACCGTTCATGTTAATATACTTGCCGTCATATATTTTAAAATGAGGGTAATAGTATCGTGAAAACACTGTATTAATAGCATCGTAACGAGATACAAAAACATTAAAGAATAATTATTTCCAATCGGAGAATTGAACTTCGAGATATTCTCTTTGGAGATTTCATGAAAAGAGTTCGGAAAGAAGTTAACTACGGAGCTACCGAGTGTTTTAAGGGAGTGTTTTTATTTCGTACAATTTAAGATATCGTTCGCAAAAGAAAGGAAAATAAAATGAACACCAAGAAAATTGTCAGAAGAAACACTGTGTATGGAATATATACCATGTAAAGGTGTGCGTCTATATAATATATTTCTAACATTAGCCATTATTGGAATAATTTTGTTGCCTTATTTGATTTTTTATCTTGGAATTATTAAAAAAAATATTTTTTGTTTATTTTCATTTCCATCAAAGTGGGCTGCCAGTAGTGTTTGATTGCGCTGCAAAAGGACATTTTACAGATTCATAGCCCTCTAGGAAATTTAATTACTCTGGAAAATATTAAATATCAAAAGATTGAATCAGATTAATCAATAGGGAACTGATATAATTACTGTGTTAAATATTAAAAATCTATATTAAAGTCAGTTGGCAGGTAGTACAAACATAAAACTTACTAGTACAAATTAAGTTATTTAATTACAGGATTTAAAATTGCAATCCAGTTGTAATCCATTGCTTGTATGAAACTGTAATATTGTACTAAAACTGTAATACATTCTAATGGAAGTGGTTTCTTTCATTTCCAGTTATCGTCAATGGACGTATTAATATTAAACTATGAATGCAGGGTAGCCTATTCAAGCGGTCCGAAGAGAAAATGTCGTTACAGAGCGTCGTAATTATCTATTTAAAAGAACCATTGATTAGAAAAAACCTGTAATTTAGAAGTTATAATGTTTTTGTATTTCTTAGAAAATCTTTTATATTCTTCACAAAAATAATCAATATTCAGCGCATGAAAATGAATATAGTATAGTCAAATAGCTACCATGTAATATAATATGCTTGTGCATGCACGAATCTATTTATTATATTCCTTTTAAACACGTCCAACATTATTTACTTTAAAATTTAATTATTTAAACTAAGCTTTACCCGCATATTTTCTTTAAACTGTATAAATTTCCATGGTGTTACACAGAATCCAAAATTATGGTTTAGTCGCAAAAGGCAATACGCAATAAACTACCAGTCTGTATTGCTTTTTTGTTGAACGGTCTGGACCTGGCCGTCGCATATTCATTGAAATGCACAATTCTTTTTTGGAAGGAGTCGTTCCTGGCTTTTGTGATCAAAGATCTGGATAAGTTGATTAAAATCGTGGAGATTTTGTCTTAAAGGATAAAATAAGATCAAAACAACTCGCAAGATGTACCATTCTAAGAATATTAGTACGACAGATTATCCTTGCCAACAAACTGCACTCTTATCAGTATCAACGGGTGTATGCATATAAGTAGAAAATTATCGAAAACCGCTGTAATTTTCCATTGATACTGCGACGAAATCGACAAAACCAAGAACGCTTTTCAATTTTCAAAAATTTGTAGTTCGCCCAATTTAAGAGTTTTTCTCAATGTAGACACTAATTTATTTAGATCAGTAATCTGATTTTTAATTATGATAAGAAGCTAAACTAGCGAGGATAATTTGCGTGTTTAGCTTTATACCACATCCGTCAGTATATAACATTGGATGATACGTTTACTTTTCCACCAGTCGAATGTCTCGAGTGGAAAGCCACGTTCGCGAGTCGAGTGCTTGTATTAGTTGAGTCGCGTGAAATTATGGACGGTCGTAATTGTTTATTTATGGTAATGTGGCGGTGCAACCTGATTCTAGGCCTCTGAAGGAAATTATATTTATGGCAGTACTTTAACCTTTGCCCGATGTATGTATCACGCTTAACGGTGGATATGTAGGTCGATGATTCCCCAGGATAATTTAGCTCAGCATAAGTTGAAATTAAAAAAAAATAGTCTGCGCATGCAAAATTAATCTTCTAACTTCCATCAATCAAAAACGTGATGAAATTGTAATAGCAATTCGACAGTTTCTGTGCGCGTATGGTCGTGTAACATTTGAAGTGATTTCCATTTGGCTTCGGATTTCAGTTTTACTGTGTAATCCATTGAATTTGAACCGGCCAAAGTTCCGACACCCTGTTTTTGAACACAGATGGTACACTGTGTTTTAAGTTATTTCGACAGACCTGTTTCGGAGGTTTAGTAAAAAAGTTGGTTTGCTTCCATATACTCGAAGGTCACTATCAGGTTTAGTATCAAAAGAGTACGGGAGCGTCGCGCGTGCAGTACAAAGATTGCTGTTGCACTATTGACTAACACTAGAGATTGATAAGTTTAACCACAATCGCTAGACTCTAGCGTAGCGTTTTATCCCCACAGACGATACTACATCAATAGCCTGTGGTTAAATATGGTATAAATTGACACAAAATATGATTCTGACTCCCCTATATTTCTTTTAATAAAATGATAGATATTTTCAATCGTTGTATTATAATTCTGCCTCGCAGGGTGTGCGACGTAGAACTATAATACGCAGTAGTGTTAATACCATAAATGGTATTACAGTAAATGGTATTTTCAATTCTCTTAGTGTGTTATCAAGGAGCAAAGTTAGGATATAGTGCTTACTACCAAGAAGTGTCTTTTTTAACATTTTTTTTATTGCCCTGTGGTCGAAATGTGAACGTAAAAATTTATTGAATTAAATTTTTAAGTTTGAACATTACAGAGGTTCCATTGCCAAAGGGTATATTTTTATAATCATTGCATATCATTTTTTTTTAAATTTTGTTCCATGAGGTGTGTGTTGTTGCGTGTGTTGTTTGCCTTAATTCCATGCAGTACCTATGGAATTTAAAATTTAATATTAGTCAATTTCACATTTTAAAATTCTTTGGCGACAATCTCTACTCCGTGCGATTGTTTGATCACCGAATATTATGTGTTTGACATTGACGGTATGTAGGTAAATAATGAATATTTCATTGTTGAATGTAAACAATGAATCTTTTAATGTATTTTTAATATATAATTTAATGTATTTTGTAACGAGTATCGTATATAAATTTTAGCTTTTTGCACTCTTACTCCATATACACTTTAACTATAGCTAATCTAAGTGACATAAACCTCTAGAATTAAGGTAAATAAAATGAACAAGATTGTACAATATAAATTAATGAAGGCAGATTTCGAAGTATTGGCCAATGGATTTACAGTTTCGCATGCAATTAATTAAAAGGAAAAGATCAAATACAAAACGATAAGTCGATATTACTTTATGATAAAAAAATGTTTGTCCCTGTATTTTCCTACCTATGCATTCGTATGCATACATATTTGGAAACTAAGGGTATGTTTTAACGATCATTTTGCTATTTTATAGCTTATTATAGGAAAGATGTAGAGTACAAAAAGTAAGTCACTATCCACTGAACGTAATGAAAAGAAATTATTGTTGTACTTAAAACGCACATAGTTGGTATATGAAAGAAAACTATTTTTTATTTACCAGTACTAGGTAAAGTCCATTCAACCTTCAAGGTAAACATAGGTTAGCACGCTACCAGTTGATTGTAATGCCCAAGTTATTAAATCGCAATATCGTCTATTAGCAATAGCTGAACGGGACTGGTTTTATTACATTGCCTGTCACACCTCCCTGTTTATTACCTTGTGGAGATGGTTTAAAAAGATCTACCATTTATGCCGAATTCGTATAAGGGTAAAAAATTGTAGGATTTCTTTAAAGCAGACACCACTTTAAGTCATTTTTACTATTAATAATTGACTATTGTAAGGTGGTTATCTTGATCTTAAAGGATTGTTGGTAAACAAGTTGCAATGCCTCCAAAATGTTTATATGTTCTACTTTAGGACTATGAATTCTATATAAATATGTCTAGTGATACAAAATATAATAACATTTCTGGATTTATATCGTGATTGACATACGCGAAAGTATATTACGAGCACATTGAACTACTTTTTAAATTTTAAAATATTCTATATAATTCCTTATGTCGTCAGTTTCGTGACTTGCTCACGATCCTTTTGTGAATATTCGTTTACGTCTTTCAGGAAGTTGTGGGAAGAGGTAGAAGTTGTTAGGTAACGAAATAAACAAAATTCTCATGTGAGGAATTCCTCATCAATATGATTCAAACTCATACTTTTCTTTCCCAATCCTCTTCGTACTTTCACCATTTATTGATACGTTATTTATAGCTGTGATTATCCTTAGTCCTTCTTATGTCCCCGCTTACATATCAAGTTAAAAGTTACATTGATTTGTTATTTTAATTATATATTTTTTAATAATTACCATTTATTTTTTTGAGTACAGAGCTTATAATCTTTGTAGTTGACTACGATAAATTTTAATAAATACTAACACTTGTTAAAATTTATTTTTCTTTGGTTAGTTGCTAAAATTATCCATGAAAGAATGATGTTAATTACCAAGCGTACATTAATAGTATGAAATAAATAAATACGAGCATATTTTAAATTTTCACGGTAGTGTTGTGTGTATTTAAATTAGACCTTTTAGTAAAAGAGATATATCGTCATTTAACACTAAGGTCATGGTTAGAGCGCTCGTGCTATTATAGCTATCCATAATATTGAATTAATTTTCGTGTAATCTTTATCATCTTAAACTCATTTTCTTGAAAAAGATTTAAAGAAAGTTAGGGACAGAAATAAAGTCTTCGTTGCTTCGGTGCACATGACCAAACATAAATATCTCTAGCATAGAGAAAAGAACAACCACTGCAATATAGCAGCATGAACCGCCGCCACGTATCAAGACAATAAAAATGGCAGACGATAAACCACTGGAAGTGAAGGGCTCTGGCGAAGTGAGTCTGGATGTCTACAACATTAAAGGCCAATGTTAGATGTATTACATTTGCCAGTGATATGATCTGAGCAGCAAATAAAATAGTTAAAAACTATAGCCAAGTACTATTTAATAAGAAAGGTTGTTCAAGACAAAGCATAAAAAAAAACGAAATCAAGGCAACTGCGAATCTGACTAATGTCATGTACCGGTTAAATGTATTGAACAGTCGTCAACACAAAATGTACGCCCGAATGAAACTGTAATGCAGAAAGGGCAAAGTGCAAGATACGGTCTTTTCAGATTTCATCGTAAAGATAAATTATGTTCCGATAAACATAACAGAGTTTAAGTGTGAGTCCATTACACGTTGCCCTTTTGACAGCTGCCGAAATACGTCAGAATCAACAGACAACTATAAACTGCGAGGTTAATGAGTCCTAATTAAGTCTAAGTGCAGGTTTACCAAATTCAAGTGTAGAAATTCTGACACCATTAGACATAACATTGAGACCAAGGAACAAACACGTTCGAAAAGAATCGAACAAAAGTGGTACCTACATTACAATTGAGGTTCGTTCAACTTTAAACCGTTAAATTATCAAAAAACAATGGAGTCGACTAAATCTAAGAAGATGGGGAATATCTATAGAGGGGGAAATAGAATATCATCATTTAAATAATTAATATGGTTAGTGATAGGATAACGATAAAATTGTCAAGTTAATCGTAAAGGAATTTAAAAAAAAACAAACGTATTCAATAACGGTGGGGTTCTTAGTAATTGTTAAGAGAATAAATTGGGAGTCATAGTATAAAAGTCACCGGAGTTTCTTTTTTTCCTTTTCTCCTCGGGAACATCAGTAATTACAGTGGCGATTTGCCCAGATTCCTCATCATACATGGCTTCCATCTTCCAGTTTCAAAATAAGAGTCGCGTAAGTTTTTGATGGTTTTACAAAACCACGTACACATGGTTCTAGAACGAGGGATGTTTGATACGATCATTTTCACTGTATGCTCCTTTGACTTAAAATTGCTTCAAACTACAGATGTAACTAATGGAACTTAAACGGAAGTTTGATTTCGTTCTTTCTGAAATGATCAACCGAATGAAATATTCCTTCTTAAAAATTACTTGAAAAGTCATTGATTTACTCTTAGTTACACACGTCGATAAATTTTATTCGATAAACATGGAATTATAAAAAAACAGAGGAAGCATTGCAAAACTATTCATTTATATGGCAGGTTAATCTTAAGTATAAGGACAATTTTATTGATGCACATATTGGTCAAGAGCGGTTGTAAAACCGAAGATACTTCAAGAGCGTAATTTATTAGCGAAATTTTATTGAATGCAATAATGAAGAGGTAATTATGCAATAATGAAGAGGTAATTCCACCAATGAGTTGACTCTATGCGTGAAACGATGCTTTATATGTGAATGAACAGGGTCTAATTCTAGAAATAGTGAAATAAATTTTACGATTGTTTAGGGGTTTATTAAAATGAATAATTTACAAAAAAAAACTCTACACAAGACATTATAGAGATAATAATATAAGTGGAAATAAAATATGTAATGTTTGGCCGAAACAGACATTTTTGAAAGAATGAAATGCGACAAAATTTAAATAGGGAAAGTTAGCATGAAAAGTTAGGTTAGTTAGCAATTTATTTAATTATTCTTGCGCTGGTGGAACCGGTGGTCAATGAAAAAATATTCGTGGATTAAGAATTGGACAAATAGCCATCGCAGCTCTTGATAATATTGAACAAAGAAAAGAAGAAATGCAATGACAGAGTTGCGGTTTATACATCCTCTACCATAGACTACATGAATTATAGAGGAAGGGCGACATTACCATAACCAAAAATATTAATTACAATTAAATATGTAGCAAGAGCCCTTCAGTCTTCACTGTAAATTTTTCAGTATATTTTTTCACCAGCTGCAAGATGTATCGAGCATTGTTTGAAAATCATTTTACTTTTTATTCACTACGCAAGTTTTTGAAGTTTCAGATTATCTTTATTATTGTTTATTTTTCTGCAATCAATTTGACGATTATTTATTGGAATTTTAGAACAAAATAGCAAATGTGCTTTTTGTGAAATTTTATGTATATTTACAGGGGCTTACGTCTGTGCGCATTTGGTTCGCCTAGATAGCAACTGAAGCCAGCACAATTAGCGTGTGTATTGTACATGACTCGACCAATTACTAACCAGTTAGTATCCAGTTTAATACAATTTTACAGGTAGGTCTGAAATCGATTTCAATAATACTTACATCATGAAAAATATCTGTATTAGCAGAATGGTACACTTTTCCAATTAACCCATTATAAATAAAAGTATTCTAACTATTTGGCAAACATTCTCAAGTGCATATAACAAAGTTACTATTAATTAAAGATAGTAATTTGCTAATTCTCAGGTTTTCGTACCTCAAAAGGAAAACAAGATAACTTAAAAAATCACTCACGTGTACGTCTGCCCGTTTACCCAGACGTTTTTCTCTGAAACTGATTAATGTAGAAACTTGAAATTCTGCGTAGTACTAAAGAATATTAACATGCGCATAGTTCATTAGCTAATATCCAAAAATATTCATATCTAAATTTTCGGGGAGGGAAAATTAAGTACTTGAAAAAAAATTCTATATATATAGTGTGAGGTATTTTCTGAATAGGCTTGTTGTGGGAGTCTCAAAAATGTTTTATAACTTAAGGTATCTTCAGAAATATATAGAAAAATATACACACTGTATCCCCATCGGGGATACAGTGTGTATATTTTTTTCCGAGACTACTGAATTAAAATAATGAAATAAACAGTTTTAGAAGTCCACGCAAATATTGTAAGAAAACTATAGCGATGATTCCAAATATCATAATTTTAGAAGTATGCATCATGTTTTTCATCAGTGAAAGATATATTAGGCAATACATTCATTTCGTGAAAAATTAATATTTGTAAGTAGTTTAATAGAAATACTATGTATCTTTTAATATTTATAAGTACCTCGTAGTGCTAGTTCTACTCGTACTTGACGGCTTGTTTGTAAGCCACCGCATTCAATAGAATGCTAAAAATTTAAAATTCTCTTGTAACTTTTGTCTGCACTTTAAGTTATCTCCTCTAGTTTATTTTCTTGTTATATTTAGATGTACTAAAATTACCTTTGTCCACAATGGCCGATTATAAAAATATTGTATCACATTATCCTCGTCAAATTGGTACTCGGCGAATGGATTCATTACCCTTGTGAAAAAAATAATATTTAATGTAATGTTGAAAAAGCAGAGAGTTCGGTGCACTTGGCACATGGAAATGTCAACTTGAGCTATCAAATAAGTTCTACTGAATATGGAATATCCCATTTTTGAGTTCCTAATCAGATATGTTGCAAGTTTGTTTTGCAACTCAAAATACGATTAGTTTGCCCCACATGAGGAGGGCGGATGGTTAATTGCAAGTTAAGTTGTACTTGCAGCAAATAGTAAATATAAAAAACTTCTTCATGAAAAGTTGACGATAATGATTTACGCATCCACACATACTGGTAAAAAGGGTCGTTTCTTGTTGGCAAGCATTTACTATTATATTTATTGCACTTACGGTTTAAAGATCTGTCAATATTTAATATGTTTATAACGTATACATGTTTGAAGATTTGTATATTTATTTCTTAACAACATAAATGATGAGCGTTTTCATGTATAAAATATCTATCGGAATCGCCAATGTTGTTGGTAATTGCGTGTTTCGTTTCTGCAGCTGCATCTTGCTGAGGAGAATGATGCATATCGTTATTTTGTGAAAATTGTTTGTCAAATGATTTGAATAAATAACTGTTACTCTTCGTATAGATGTAGGTAGAATCGGAATTTGGTTGTATGCACATTATGTGGCGAGAAACACTACGTAAAGACTTTGAAAATAGAGATTATTTCCGATTAAATAATTGGCTGTAAGGTGTATCGAACATTGTTTGAAAATAATTTTATTGTAGAGTTACGAAATTTCAGTACTTTAAAAAAATATCCTTTTTCTTATGCTTTCATTTATTGAATTTAAAAATTTGCCAAAACATGATTTTATAAAATAATTAATGATTTTTAAAAAGGTTTTAATTCTTATTCAATGCATTGATAAACTGGTCTTTCCTCAGATATTGGAATATATGAAGGGGACGTTTTAATAAGTGTGAGGATGCTGTGTGGGAAATTGAAGACGAGAATATGTCGGATATTTTTTATAGCGACTTATGCGCATGTAAATGCATGAATCACAGTTTGTTTTATGGATCGGTTGTATTGAATTTGGATAGACTTCTAGAAAGGAAATGTGGAAAATGAGAAAGTCATAAATGGAAAAGGAATATCTTAATCATATACATTATCGTTATTGGGAACCATAAACACGTAAGAGCATTTTTCAAAGCATGTGAAATGAAAAAGGATTGTTTAAATAAAGGATGATGTTCCATTTTTGCTGTTAATTTTTACATCTTAAAAAAATGTTTGTTAAATTGAAGAAAAATAATTGGTCTCATTTTGGGTTATTATGTTATCAAACGCTTTATAAATTTATTTCCGAAATGTACTGAAAAGAAATAAAGTAAATAGCTTTTCGTCTCTCTCTGTAAATTTTTCATAAATTGAGAAGGTTATAAAAAAGAACTACTTACATTGCAAAACTAAGACTTCAGAATAAGATTAGGGGAGAACCAGGCAATGGGAGTCAGCAGGCAATGGTGGTCACTAAGATATCTAGAAAACAAAAACCCGTTGAAACACGAATAGCGGCGAAAATAGCTGATCGTACCACTCCTCGTCTGCCGCCGTACGGCCGTTCAGTTCGCTCGTCAGGTTTACAAGGGACGGCCGCGTCACTGTTACCTGCGTTTTTGATCTAATTTTACGTGTGCACAAATTAAACAGTAAGTAATTATTTTTAAAGTAATTTTATTAATGTGTTATCAACTATGTTTTGTATAAACGACGTAAAAATCGTACCATGAAAGATTTTCAGTGAATCCTTAAGCTAATTATTTATATTTGATTTTTTTGACGAACATCTATTATTGGGCAATGGGAGTCAGTGACTACCTTTGTTTTATAATTTATTTCTTTTTCTTATTCGTAGATGCCGAAAATACGTCCTCGAACAACGAATAAAGCTCATTTTTCTTCTGCCATATTAGCACAAGCAAGCGACCTTATGAAACAAGGACTTTCAATGAGGCTGGCTGCAAATTCTATGAACATTCCGTTTTCGAGCCTCCAAAAGCGATTGAAGAACCAAACCTTTTCCGATCCGTGTTTAGGACGACACCCATCATTTACTGCTGAATTAGAGCACACTTTAGCTGAACGGATTAAGTTACTTTCGAATATTTTTTATGGTTGCACTGCTATTCAAATAAGAAAAATAGCTTACAAATATGCAGATGACCTAGGGTTGAAACATAATTTTGACCCAAATTCAAAAATGGCAGGACGTGATTGGTTGGAAGGCTTTTTGAGAAGAAATAACATTTCCGTAAGAAAATCGGAAGCCACTAGTATTAATCTTATCACTGCTTTCAATAAAACAGAGGTTCACTTATTTTATACACTACTGGAAGAGTTGATGACAAAACATGATTTCGCTCCTAAAAATATATATAACTGCGACGAAACAGGGATTTCCACTGTGCAAGATCTTGGCAAAATACTGACCCTTAAGGGACAAAAAAGGGTTGGCTCCATTACAAGCTGGGAGCGAGGGAAAAACATAACGTTATGATGTGCAATGAGCACCGCAGGTGGATTTGTTCCACCAATGTTCATTTTTCCCAGGAAAAGAATGACCCCACAGCTAGAGAAGGATGGTCCTGCAGGATCATTATACAAATGCTGCGACAATGGTTGGATCAACGAGGATCTTTTTTATCAATGGCTAAAACATTTCACAAGTCATGCTAAACCGACAGTAGAAGAACCTGTGTTGCTTATACTTGATAATCAAACCAGTCACACCTCATTGGCTCTATATGAGCACTGCAAGGAAACTAATATTCACATGTTTTCATTGCCTCCTCATACCTCACACAGGATGCAACCCTTAGATATAACATTCTATGGACCACTCAAAGCGGCGTACAAAACAGAATGCGACTTGTTTTTAAAAAACCGGCTGGCAGAAAAGATAACGCCATATGACGTGGCTTCTCTGTTTAATAACGCATATTCAGCTGAGGCGTCAATCAGCAAAGGAGAGTCGGGCTTTCGAGCAGCAGGGATTTTCCCACTTAACCCAAACGTATTTTCTCAAGAAGACTTCATTGCAGCTGAAGTTCTGAATGAGTCTGTAGTAGTTGTCCATGACAGTATTATCTCCGTCCCAACAACTGACGGCCAAATCCCATCGACGGCTGCTTCCGTCGCAACAACTAAGAACCAGACGCCTTCTATTTCCGTTCCCATCCAAACGATTGCTGCTCAAATGCCATGTTCATCAATGGCCTCTACAACTGACAACGAAATGCCGTCCATGTCAACACAATCAAATCAATCGGTACCAGACGCAATTCAAGTCAAATAATAATCAATACACTGCTCCCAATTCCTAAAGGAAAACAATCTGTTATCACAAGAAAAAGCCGTGCAAAGCAACATGCTAAGATTTTGACGACAATACCATTAAAAGAAAGCTTGATAGACGAAGAACACAAGAAAATTAAAAAAAAAATAAAGATGATACTAAAAGAAATTAAAATAACAACAAATCAGCTAAGACATTAAAAGGACGAGCTATGGTAGCAAGCAAGAAATCTGTAAACAAGGCCGAGAGGCGTGTACTTCAAGATCCAAACTCTTCCACAGAGTCCGATATGAGTCTGACTACTATATGCGATGACAACGAAGACGATTATGCCGACGATGCTGCCAACATTTAGTTGATCTGCTCCGAATTTGGCCGTAACAACGAAATGTGCACATCCTGCGGTTTGTGGGCTCACGCAGAGTGCACGGGATAGGAATCTCCTGAAGGTTATGTATGCGAAAATTGTTGAAGAGGGGCATTGTATCCTTGACCCTCATTGTGCTACAGGCTGACTACAATTACCCGCATGTCAGGACAACGGTGGTCAAAGCTGATTTTGTTAAAAACTCAAATTAATGCCAAAGTATGATTCCAAATGAAAAAAATTATATTGAGATTGATAGATGGTTAGTTACAGTATGTAAACAAATTATTTTAATAAAGCCAGCACAAGTGACTCCCATTTCCCCCTTTATCTCTCTTATCGTATAGTCGACATATAATCACAAATTATTAAACTAACACAGATTTACGCGTATAAGTTCAAGTTAACTACATATGTAGGGTTATACGTGCTCAAAATAAGTTAGTAATTTCTTATACTTCAAACAAACTAGTTGAAAGATTTTCTTTACGTTCTCGCGTTTATTCCAAACATTAACCCAAGATCTTGCCAGGAATGTTACCCACTTTCAAATGCCGATCTTAGATGAGCAACTTATTTAAAGTTCCATAAACGCGAAGAGAGAACTTGCACAGGCGACACAGCGCATGGGAATCGACTGCCTTACTAAACCAGTTTACGCTGAGCAAATGGGTTACTCTTTCCCGATTTGTTTGCACTTTTGTGCCGTCCAATTTCAAGAGTAATAATATTGACTGTGTAGACGCTCCAAGTGTTGGACAAATTTCTCTGGGCACGCGGAGTAGTGCTCTAGATGAGATTATGGCTGATCGTTGATGCGGAGATAGCACTTGTACCTTATTAAGGCAGTGAACAGTCATCGGATGCAACACTATTTTACGGGCCGTGTTTGCGTATCGGCACCACTTTCCCAGGTGAGTTAGTAGTTAATGAGTGCTTCAGTTTGTTATCTGAAAAAGCAATGAGAGAACTAGGTAAAGCGGTTTACGGTTATGCCATAACAGGCTTGTATGCACATTTTTCAATACTAAGTCGTCTAATTTTGAAGTTTGATATGGAGTCGCGATTTCTTACATATATTATTGTTGTAAAATTACCCTTATACTACATCGTGTAATTAAGTAAGAATCTTGATTTAAGAAGAATTTTGTATTATATTACGTATTATTCGAAAGAAAAAAAGAAGTTTTTTGTTTCTTAATTTTTTATATTCGTGCAATCGTCAATGCTTTGCAAAATCATAATATAGAACTGTTAATACTTTTGAGGAATTTAATATTTATTTGTAGTAAATGACGAAATAATGTTGAATATATTTATTTACATGTAATGCTTTTTATAACAGAAAAAAATAAAGTATTTAACAAATGTAGTATTTTCGCTGTAGTAATAATATATTCCACTATAAATAGTTGTAGATAGAATCATAAACACGATTCTAATTTTTTTATCTATAACATAGAAATTAGCCATAATAAATTTTAAATCGATTAAAATCTTTTGTGTAATGAAATAACGCAGCATGTTTACTTACTATGTTATGACATGGCCTGGTGTGTGAGCACATAGTTAGAGTTTCTTATTTGAAAGACCCAAACAGAATCCTAATATAACGAAGTCATCGTTGTCTTTTCGTCTTCAGAATATTTTAACAGATAATATTTCAAGTTTACATGTTTTATGTATTGCTTTGATTCACAACTAGAAATCATATTTAAAATGTAGTGTAATTTAATTCTGAGGGCCTGTTTCATAAAAAAGTAGGGCTGAAAAAAATCGTTCTCCGTCTTGACTTGTATGATGTCTATCTATCGAACCTTTAGGGTGGAGTACAAATTTCATTTCGAAGATAGTTTTAATATTTTAAAGAATATTTTGACGTAAATTATTATGAATATAAGACGTTGTCTACTCACAAAAACCTAAATTATGAAGGCTCTCCCCTGTTTTGACAGATAGGAGCTTAATGATACTCTTTCACCGCAGACCATTGTAAAAAGCTTTTTACGATTACGAGCATCAAACATTTATTGAATAGATAAAATAACCGTTCGAGCGTTCTCGATCTTCAATATCGGAGACCGTCGATGGCAATGACCACGGAACGCCATGAATAAATCTCCCAACAAAGTTCTCCTTGCAACTGCGGACCTCGTATAAAGCCCTACCACCAGTTACGACAAGTAATAGGAACACTTTATACACATATTCTATTTTATTACAATCGTGTCAAACCCATGTTGTATCTTAATGTTTATATATAAAACCGTAATACAGTTTAATGACTCCACGTATCAAATATTTTATCGTAAATTTTATTTATGTCATAAATCAAAACGATACCGAGTGCGCTGGTTTGGGTTAAGTTAAAATCCCCGAGGTTTTACTCTCCGGAAGACGCCCGCAATAAACTAAGTGTGGCTAAGTGTATTGGGCTTGTTATCGCTCGCTGCGAGTGTATCTCCCTGGGCGTAGTTTACTAATGTAAGTGTGATATAAGTTATCGTTAACCAGTGTCAGGGCGCCATTAGATTAGTTGGGCGTTATTGCTTAATTAGTGGATTCGGGTTATAGTCTTGATAGTGTATACAATGAAGGCAGATGCTGGCAGCTTTCACAGTGCAGTGTATATTACCTAATTATTATCTAAGAATCGTGTGTGTAATGAATCCCAATCTTGCGTTTTTTCGGTTTTCTCTATTTATTTTTGTCTATGTTAATCGATTAAACTTTATAAAGATCACAGTTTATAGCGTGGATTTATTGGCTTTCTTGATTGAAATAAAATTTTCACCATTCTGTTGTTCATTTTAAATTGTTAATCAAACACCGTTATAGACTTTGACTATGTCTATACATATTCATACAGAATTCAAAAAATTTGTGTATACATATACTTTACAGGCTCCGAAAAATTTTACCCAATTTTCCTAAATTTTTCCACAATCGCTTTCTACCCTGTAACAACAAATATTAAAGAGTTGCTGATACCGGTTATGATTCTATACCTATATTTCCGTATGAGATATTGAAGTTTGACAAAGACCAACGCAGGGAACTCTATTGGTATATTTTGTACTAGGCATAAAATCTACAGGACAGTTACTGCGTCTATATAAGTAATTATTTTCGATTGTTGGTTTTAAACCTTTGTATATAATAAAATTTTATCGCGTAGTTTTTTATTCAACTAAAAACCAGGCGACGAGATAATTAGCGACAAAATAAATAAGACACATTAACTATCTTTTGAGAATTCTGTTAATAACTAAGTCGTTCGCAATTGTCATGTAAAAAAGTTCTTTTTGTTTGGACAAAGCCGAAATGGGCCTTTTAAATATCCCAACTAAAGTCACAGACGCGAAAGTGGTTTGTCTGTTTGTTTGTTTTACATTTACTTTTCATGTAGTTTACTGCTGTGTCTATGTCATAGAAATAGACATAAGAATTTATCCCGGAATAGAGTTACTGTTTTTCGATAATTATAAAAACCACCTCGTTAAGGTTAAGAGCTTCATCATAAGAATGTCTGTATGTTAGCGTAGTGGGTGGATGATATCATCTTAATCTTAAAATAATTGTCTTGATTTAAAGAAAATATGGACCATTGATGCTTTTTGTATGCGAGCGACGTTGCAGGAAAAAGCTTGTTTCGTGCGAACATGTGTTAAATTTGTTTAATCATTTAAATTTTAACAATTCACAGACTACTGATCTCAAAATTAGACTAATGATTTTATATTGTCCATATTGTAAGGACCGTGCAAAGCAAAGATAAGAGTGATGTAAAATCGGAAGAGAATAATATAATTTTACTAATTTTCGGAAAATTGCAAAACTAGTGAGTATTCAATAGATAATAATATCATATATAAATATATTAAACGTAATCAGTGTTTGACTATATTATATTTGTCATATAAGTATTAATTCTAAGTAACATCTTTCATTTCGAAGTAGTATTTACTGCATTTAAAATCCTCATAATTTTATTGCCAAGAATTAAAAAAAAAACTATTTTAAGACTCAATCACCAAACCCAACATTTTGTTTAAGTCTTGAAATAATCTTAATTTGCTTGGAAAAGTCAGGATTAAAGCATAAATAATATGTTACGTGCGATTGCACAAAATAGAGATGAACTTGAAAATTTTAAATTTTCTTGCTAAGACTGTGAATATAAGATGTAAAAAAGAATAAGAATCTTGATATACGAGATTCTTTTACAACATTTTTGGTTAGCCTTTAAAAACACGGTGTCGGTGTAGAATTAAATTCATTTTGTACTCACTAATTTTAGAATTTGCTCGTTCTTATCTCCTTCTTCTTCGTTCTTCGAATCTCTTCGCTCTTAGCGAAAATGGCGAACAAGTCTCTCCCCAATGGATTTTTCGTAATAAAGAGATTGTTTCAAAAACAAACTTGTATTTCTTTTATTTATTTTGATAATAGTATTTAATAATTAACATGATTTCATAACCGGTTGCGTTAATGTATGAAAACGATTCCTTGTGAAGTAATAAATTATTATAAATGTATACACTTTCGCAATATGTTTTTAAGATGTTTGTTTGACAGTTAATCATGTGTACGTATTTAGGAATGTACTAAATCGTAAAATAGTAAGAAGACGTTAATATTATTTGAAACCTTGAAGATATGTCTTCAAAAACAATGCCTGATATAATTATATTAAATAGCATATCGTTTCGTAGACGAAAAATCGAAAAATTTTAATACTTTTTTGAAACTATCGAATTGTAAAGAAATCACATCACATAATTTTTTTTCAGTTGCATCGAAAATTATTAGATACATTCAACAAGTTGCAGTTTTTCAGAAAAGAACAGCTTTTTCAGCGCTTTAGTTCTTAATAGTTTTTTTCTGGAACTTTGAAAGCACGTACAATGTAGGTATTATGAAATGAAAGAAAACTATCATATATATATATATATATATATATATATATATATACATGTGTGAATTTTTGATCTTTTACTACTATTAACGATTTGGCTGTCTAAGTTACAATGATGTATCACCTACCTTTACACTTTTCCTGCTTTATTCTAATACTTTAAACAACTGTTATATAAATAAAGAAATAATCTTGCAATAACTGTTTATTTTATTTTAAACCCGTTTTAATTATATTAATTACAAGGGAGTAATTCAGCAACATATTGTAGCAACGCCCTCATATGTTATTTTATAAATAAGTTACGTTAAACGTAAATGCCTAAGCCACTATCGAATAGAGTATCTTATCGAAAGTAGTTGTGTCTCATTTAAATTTACTGTATTTTTTTGTTCATTTAATCAATATAACTAAATGTTGACGAGTGGAGTTGAGCAATGTCCTCAAATTGTCGCTTTATATTTTTTCTTTACTATTTGAAATACATATAGTGTGGTCATTAAAATATCTACAAATATTTATTTATATACCAAATATCTAAAATAAATTTCTGGTTGGATGTAAAAGGTTGCTCTCGTAGCAATAGGTCGGCCATATGTATCAATTGTATACTTTGAAATATAAAAATTAATATTGCGGAATATGTCAACCACACTGAATAATGACTATAAGATTTTCAAAATATCTAACGGCTCGTATGATTCTACTACGTTTACTGTTTTCGGGTTAAGCCATTGTCATTGACACTAAACTTTTTATTTTTGAATGTTTGTTTTTAATGACATTTTTGTTTGCACTTATTATATAGATACAGTTGTATCTGATTCGTATAATAACGGCAAACATTTAATAATGATATTTAGAATAGTTTATTGAACGTAATGAAAACACAATTCTAGATCCACGAAAAAATTACACAAAAACAATATTCAGAATGCGAACTATAGAAATATATTTCTATCCAGCCAAATCTTGTGTAGCACTCCTTATTAACAGTTCAAATTTATTAATCCATTTTGGCGACTTCTTTTTCTGTTAATAAGTTCACCCACGGAGTTTAATCTACATAATACGGGATACGGGATACATTTATTAGAAGAAGATATAAGTTATGAATAACAGATAGTGTTCTCAGGAAACGGACACTCCGAAAATAGGAAATTACACGCGATACTTGAACCATACTTCTGTCATTAAATTCTACCAGGAGGTTTCATTCACATAATTTTGGGTAAGTTTTAATGAATGTATAATTTCTTACTAACCGATAACATTGGTGGGCATTCCCCTGTTGAGAATAGCAACTGTGTAACTTATTTTATTTTGATAATAAACGTATAATTAAGTCTAAGACGTTTGCAAATAGCAGTTATTTAAAAGACAGTATCTAAGCGTATCAAATAGCAAATATTACACACTCGATTTAGCCAATAAAACATTGTCGCGTATATACTGCGGGAGTCGCCGGCCGTTACCCGATAAGGTGGGTCGGCCGTCGGGAATGTCTAGGCGGCACGGCTCAACGAAGTGGGCTCATAAATAAATAGATAGAATTCGTGTTGCATTGGCAGTCGTATTCTTGGTACGATCATTTGTTAATTCTTGCATTCGGTTCATTATGCACTTTCACATTCCTAGCTCGCCGTGTCATCTTTATTAGAAATTGACAATTTTGTTGCACAATTCCTTAGATCATTTGTAATATTTCGTATGAGAATTGGCAATACGTAATACATAGCAGTAACAATGATTATTATTTATTTGTCAAAAACGAGGATATTGTGTGATGAAAGCGAGAGTTTTAGTATTGAAATTTTCTAAACAAGTAAACTTTCGGTCTAACATTATCTTTTGGATGACGCATCGTGTAATTTATGTTCAAAATCTATCTATCGTACATAACACTAACTGCGTAAATACCACTTATATTGAGTCAGTTTTATTATTATTTTAAATATTAAATTCCAAAGTGGTTTAGTGTATATCCTACCGTTGTATCTTTTAAATTAATTTAAATGTGCAAATACCTTTAATATGTGTGAATATTAAAATGCTCACAAAGTACGAGCATGATTACGCATAATTATTATTTTGTGAAATTATTTATTTTGTGAAATTATATAATATTAATTGTAATGGTACACTATTGACAGATTTTTCAAATTTTACCAGTGTTATGTGAGACTCATCTGCACTTAGGTCACTTAGTGGAAAGTCTATGGAGACACGGAGATAGACTGTGTTTATTTTCTCACTTGCACATTTCTGACAGTGGTGTATTTATGAGCAAGTCTAGTTAAAATAGTGCCTCGACTATAGAGCGTTGTGATGTAGAGCTTTAATTCAGTGTCATTAAAAATTTCGGCAGTATCAAATTTCTGAGCAATGTTACAGGAGTGTTAAATTTCGGTATTAGTTTATCTCATGGGAGATCCAGTTAAGCAGCAGAATATTTCTTTGTGTTAATTTTAAATTTTATTTCGATTCCAGCTTCTCCATCCTCCATTACACATACGCATGTTCCAAATATTCTCTAGCATCATAAATGGCGTAAGAAAAAGCGTGGCCTCTTCCAGATCGGAAATGGTGGTACCCTTTGTAATGGAAATGGTGGCATTATTTGGATGTCCCGGGTATATTATACACAGAGCATATTCTTTTCGAAATTACAGTTTTTCCAAATATAGTACGCCGGAGGATTGCTACGCTATCTATTTGACATAGGTGTAATTTTCTGTGCATTGAAAGGATCGAAGTATAGATTTCGGTGAACTGATCAGTTTATTGGGGAAGTTTTTATAATTAAAATATATTCTTTGACCATTTTATGGACTCACGAACCGCGAGATGAAACAGGTAGGAAAGCGCCCCTGAATCAGAAGTTCAAATATCAGAATTTCGCTATGTCGATCCCCCCCGCCCCTATTTCACCCTTTTAGGGATTTAATTCTGTAAACTTACTTCCTGCCTACATGATGTTTAAGGAAGTTTAAGGAAAGTTGCCATAAAATTAATATAATTGTTTAATAACTTCACACCATTACAAGTTTGGAACGCCCATTTCACCCTTTTAGGGATTGTTTTCCAAAAAAATATAAAACGTATGTATAATTATTCATAGTACTCTTACGAAGTATCCTGTTAATAGCATTATCTAATATTTTTTCGCTACATGAAAAATTTTGTTACAGGGGTTAAATTTTGTAAAATACCATTTACAGGCTACTTACATGACTTCAAATAAGGAATATTCCCTCTAAATTTATAGAACCGTTTAACAATTATCTTCCATTACGCATCTTAAAACCCATTTCAGCCCTTAGGGGGGATTTACAAAAATCTATAAAACGTGTTTAACTATTTATTTTTTGAGTACTATGACGATGTTTCGAATTATTAGGATGAATATTATTTGTACAATATTTTCTTTCCATACAAATTTTAAAAATCCCATTTGGAGGTTGAATTTTGAACTCCTACGTCATTTGAGAAACCTTGTTTTAAAATTATCAAATATATGAGTCTGTTAGTCTGAGTATCATTTCATACATATACACATATAGGAAATCGGCTAGAGAATAATAAATATGTATAATCATTTATAATATATATTATAAAAGTAAGTGTACAATGTGCGTGCCGCTAAAGCTCAGAAACGAGCCCCGGTAGGATCAAGGGAGTGATATGGTGTGGTAGCTCTCTATCCCCATCCATGAATGAGGTTCCAATTTTTACCTGAAGAGCGTGCTTAAGGGCTGGAAGTTTCGCCCTTGAGAAATTTCTAGAACACTCTTGAACATTCGAGAGTATTCGGGAATATTCCGCAACATTCCAGAACATCCCGGCACATTCCGGAATGTTGTGGAATGTTTGGGAATAATTTGGAACGTTCGGGAACATCCCGGAACATCCCAAATTATTATGAAATATTCCAGAACACTCTCGAATGTTGTGGAATATTCTGAAACATTGTGGACCATTCGAAGCATTTTTTGTATGGGTAGGGCTACCCATTGGTAGTGGTATGTAAAGTAAAATCCGTCGTAGATTTGAACGTCAGTTTCTTATCAGTGAAGTGCAGTGAGTGATTAAAAACAAACAGTGAAGTGTGAGTAATCAAAGTGATACAGTGTCAGAATATAAATCGAAAATAAAGCTTGAAAGTGTTTAAAGTGTACTTGGTGTATTTCTTAATAAAAAGTTGATTCAATTCATATTTTATATAATGCTCAAATGTAAAAAGGAGGAGATATTATATTATATTGCCAGTTCTGAAGTAAAACGGCGAAAACAAAAAGAACAGTGAAAAAACTAAACAGTTGAAGAGCGCGAAGCACGTTTACGTTCCCAACGAACGAGAATGAGCACCGTGAGAAGCAGAAAAACCGAAGATCAACGAAATGAACGAACTGAAGGATCAAGGATTGCGACACAATCTTATAATAAAAGACTAAAAAGAAAGAAAGAACACGAGCCACCCATGAAAATATCACCCTACGAGAAGCGCGGACGAGGATAAGTAAACGGTGCAACCTAATAAATGGAGTATTCTACTACGACCAGAAGAAAGAATATAACAAACACAAACATGTCGTAATCGGAAAAATGGATAATATCTGCCAATATTAATTCACGGACCATGCGGGCCATTAAACCCCAATTCGTCATGTATGAGTAACGGAAAATGTACAAAAAATACCCAAAACCATACTTGGACGACACGCAAACCGAAGATGATGGCTATCCCAAATACAGAAGATGATCACCCAAAAAGGGTGGCTTCATAGCAACGATACGGATACGATGCAGAGACGAATTGGAAATAGATAATTTAATCAATAGGTAGTACCATATAACCCACTACTTTCCAAAATGTTCCAAGCACGTATAAACGTAGAATACTGCAATTCAGTGAAATCTATTAAATATGACTGTAAGTATGTGAAAAAAGGCAGTGACATGACAGTATTTCAAATAGCCAAAGACGGCGAACAACAAAATAGAAACGACGAGATTCTCATGCACCAAATGGGAAAATACAATAACGAAGCAGTGTGGTGGATTCCCTGTTTTCCCATACATGAACGCGAACCAATTGTGTAACATTTAACTGTACATTTGTAGAATGGAGAGAGAGTTTAATTTACAAAAGACACCGCCAGAAAAATTGCAAGCGAACCATCTTAGCACACAACATAAACAACTTTTTTCCAGCTGTGCCAAAGGGATCCATTAGCAAAAACATTACTGTATGTCGACATGCCTACCTATTATACATGGAACACAACAAGAAAAAAATTTTGAACGAAAATAAGGAATACCAGAAGAGGATCATCCAGGAATCATGAAAATATATACCGTACATCTGAACAACGCCGAATGATTCTATCAACCAATAAGTTTCACAGATTTCAAGACTGTTGACGGTTATCTATGCTAGACGTAAAGATAAGCATGCCAACGATTAGGACTACTGGAAAATAACAGCCATTTTCAATTAATACTACAAGAAACACAAGATCACTCAGATCCTCATATGTAAAAATCATTGACTTATTCGCCATAATACTAATAACATGGAACCCATCGAATACAAAACATATGTATATATAGCTATGGGAATCCTTCAAAGAGAGTATGAGTGCCGACATATTGTAACAGTAATAAGAAGTGCATTAGGTTTTTAATGTGTCTGGTCTCTTCTGTTCACTGTTCACACTCACTTGTTCACTGATGGATACAGGCCTCTTCAATTAGCGTATCATATGAGGTAATTCCCATAATCGCTACGCTGGACAGGCGCCTTGGCGGTCGCATTGCGTAGTTTTTCACACCAGCAACTATGCGATAAGCTACACACTGCGATCGCGTTATCATTTAACTACACGATTATACAAGCATCCCTCCAGCCTCGCCCGATAAGCTCGACGGGAATCGAACTTCGTGGAATGCTGCGCCGTTGTAAGCCGTAAACCTTGTGATCAATCCAAATCACCACGGCGACTCGGCTTCACAAAAGATTGAATACATTCATTAAAACATATTTTCTGATAAAGCAATATTTTATTTATAATATTCGTAAATTCTATAAAATACATAAATTTCAAAAGTATTGTTGAATGTTACTTATATAATTCTTACATAATTTTATTGTCTGTATTATCTATATTCTATATATTAATACATGAACCAAAAACTTTGTACCCTTTTTTACAAAAATTACGCGGACAGGGGAGTATGAAATTTGGCACAGTTAAAGTTTATATGGAGAAGAAGTGCAGAAAGCGAATATTTTTATATAATAATGCATTAGAAATACATTAAAATAATAAAAAAAACATTACACACACTACCATGTGTTTGACACACACACACATATACCTTTTGTTTATGATTGAAGTCTGGAATTACAGTCATTATCATTGAATATAACATTATTCAATTTTATAAAGGTTAATAATAATCGTAATATTAATACGCGAAGTAAAAACATTGTACCCGTTTTTACGAAAATTACGCGGACGGACGAGTATGAAATTTGGCACAGTCAAAGTTTATATTGAGAAGGAGTGCAGAAAGCTAATATTTTAATATCATAATGCTTTAGAAACACATTAAATTAATAAAAAAAACATTACACACACTAACATGTGTTTGAAACACACACACACACAAACACATAAATACACACTTATATACTCTTTTGTGAAGTCTATGGTCAAACTGAGAAGAGATTAATATTATTTGTCTTTAATATCATATATATATATATATATATATATATATATATATGTGTGTGTGTGTGTGTGTGTATTTATATGTGTAAATATATATATATATATATATATATATATATATATATATATATATGTATATATATATATATATATTAAACAAAAATTGTGTAGCAGTAATTTAAATTGACTTACAATATCATATAAGTACAAAAATTATATTTGTTATTGCTGGTTCAGTAATATTTTCATGCATGTAATATCATTGCGGTGGTTACAACATGTGAATTCATTTTATTAATTAAACTAAAATCTTTCTAATCTCGGTTTCAGTAATTTTCATGAAATTTTATTTATACTTTCATTACACCTAGACATAAAATATTAACGCGTCGGAATGAGAGAAGAATTAGGAATCTATATTCGCATACACATAATAATAGACCAAATACAAATTTAAATAGTGTTAATAGTATACAAAATGAAGAAGTTATTTTTGGAGATACATTTAAATGTGCACTAAATGTAATTCCAAAACTTTTTTACAGTTATAATTGTGAATTAATGGATTTACAATGCAGGTTTTGCAATATGAAACATTTTGAATCTGAAGTCACTTTAGGTGACAGGACTGCATTCACTTCATGTTGTCATAAGGTAAATCAATATTATCGCCCTTAAGTCAAAATGAATATTTTAAATCATTGTATGATAGACTTATTTCAAATGAACCTTCAATCAAAAGTAAGTTAAAAAATTATTTTGAAAACATTCGCAAATACAATTCATCATTTGTTATGGTTAGCTCATAAGGTAAAGTTTCCAAGGCTGTTACAAGTGGAATGTATCATTTCAAAACAGATGATGTTTTCTGTCACAGATCAGGTCCAATGACTGCTGCATATGGTCGCTCACCATGTTATGCGCAATTATATTTTTATGATCTTGACACTGCCATCAATTATAGATTACAAGAACATTTTAATTAATAATGCAATAACAACATAATGCGCAAAACATCTCTTCAATACACAGTAATCCTTATGTACGGTCATTCATTGCAAAGAAACGTCATTGTCAGAGAAATGAAAATCAGAATAAAGAAATTTGTATGCTCATTAAAGTAAATCATGATTTAGATCTACGCCGTTTCAATGACGCAGTTCAAGTAGCAGTTGAAGTAGCAGTAATATTTAGTACAGTTGATGGTGAGCCATCTTTTGAACGAAATATGATTTCATTTTCAAAAGTTAATGGTATCATTAAAAATATCTTAATTTTGGATTCATTATTAGACCCTTTAGCTTATCCCCTACTTTTTCCAAATGGTGATAAAGGGTAGCATATCAATATTTCTCATAATGTAACAACTATATCTAATTCAAGAGCGCCCAGAAATAAATTAACCATGCTTCAGTGTGCAGCCTATCGACCTGCAATTAGAGGAGATTTCGGCATGTTGCAACATTCACAACAATTATTTTTGCAGTGGATAGTTGCAGTGGATAGATATGTATGTGAGAATAGAGGACTCAAGATTACATTTCATTCAACAAAATCAAACAATTCTTAGGTCTGAAGTTTACGACAATTTAATAGACTACTCTCAAACATCTATGCCAGTAATATTGGCCATAGAGTAATTTTACCATCTTCGTTCAACGGATCTCCAAGAAATATGTATCAAAATTATTTAAATGCAATGTCAATTGTACAATACTTAGGAAAGCCTTTTTTATTTCTTACAATGACTTGCAATCCAAGTTGGTCGGAAATAGTTAACAATATTGGTGTAGGGGAAACTGCTAATTTTATACCTGTTGTTATTGTGCGTGTATTCAAGTCCAAATTTAAAGCATTAATTGAGAGCCTTATGCAAAAAAATATCTTTGGTAAAGTTGAAACACTCATTTATACAATTGAGATTCAAAAAAGAGTATTGCCTCATTCTCACATTTTAGTCACTTTAAATGAGCAAGATACAATTGTTAATGCTACCGATATTGATAAAATTGTAGCTGCGGAGATTCCTAACATTCAAACACATCCTACATTATAGGAATATATTGTAAAACACATGATGCATGGTCCATGCGGAGTATTTAATCCTAATTCTTTATGAATGAGAGATGGAAAATGTACAAAAGATTATCCAAAACGATTAATGAATATACATATAAATTATAAAATGGATATCCATTATACAGAAGGGGTGATAATGGTACGCATGTAGAAATTCGTGGTACTTACCTTGACAATCGGTATGTTGTACCATACAATCCATATTTACTTGCCAAATTTAATTGCCATACAAATGTTGAAGTATGTACTACAGTCAAAAGCCTTAAATGCATTTATAAATACATGTATAAAGGTTATGACAGGACATCTGTTGAATTAGATACAGGGAGAAATGAACGAGGTCAAAATATCCAAGTTGATGAAGTTACAATTTTTTTAATTGGTCGTTATGTCGGATCAACTGAAGCTGTATGGCGTATTTATGAACTACCAATGCATTTTCAGTCACATGTTATCGTCAGACTTGATATTAATTTACCGCGTAGACAGAATGTTTACTTTCGAGAACGGCAAGAACGTCAAGCAATTGAAAATGTAAAACCCATAAAATTATTAGCATTTTTTTAATTGAACCGGTCAGATCCCTCAGCACGAGAATATAAGTATATTGAAATTCCTTTGCATTATATGTGGGAAGATTCCTAAAAAAATGGAAGAAGAGAAGCCGTGGAGGTGATAAAATCATTGTGAGCATGTATGTAGTATCACCAAAATACATCGAACTTTTCCACTTACGATTGCTTTTATTACATGTATGTGGTCCAAAACCATTTGAGGATGTTAGAACATAGAATGGAGTTACATACATTTCTTTTGTTAAAGCTAAAATGTCTTAGTGAAAATTTTTTGAGACTTTACAACGAAGAAGCATCCTTTAATAAAGCTCTATTCGAAATGATATTATGAATGTTCATAATTTGTCATGACAAATACTTGGTTTATCAGTTTCCACATACTCGCAATGAATAGAAGAAGCAAATGCTATTGATATAATAGAACAATAGATGCTGTTTTGTGAGTGTTATGAAACTACAAATATTGAACAGCGTAATCTCATTGATCAAGTGATTCGTGAAGTTTTGTATCATGATACTGGATCCAATGTCTTTTTATTAACCGCTGGTGTAGGTTGTGGCAAAACATTCACTCAAACAGCAATCATTCACAAATTAAATTCGCTTAATCTTCGTTGTATTGCAAGTGCATTCAGTGGTATAGCTTCAACGCTATTACTTGGAAGTAGGACTTTACACAATGTGTTTAAATTGCCTATACCCATTTTAGAAAATTCTGTAACAAATATTACTGCAAATAGTAGCTATGGTCGTTACATAAATTCATCATAATTGATAATTATTTATGAAGTTTCTATGTGCCCATTGCAAGTGTTAAAAAAATAGATTATAGCAGGATCTATGCGACGAAAATTATAAACATAAACCACTTGGAGGGCAAACAATACTTCTGTGCGGTGATTTTCGGCAAATTTTACGAGTTATTCCACATGAATCACGTGTAATTTGAATTGAAAATTGAGTCACAAGTTGGCGTGAATTTCTTTATTTTCATAAAGTTACGTTTACTCGAAATATGAGAGCCTTACCAAGCAAAATAGAATTTGTAGAATTCTTGAAAAAAATTGGTAAAGCTCCACAATTCCCTCAGTTTGGTGAAAATATTATCGAAATACCTCAACAATTAATAGGAGATAAAAATAATATTATTAATGAGGTGTATGGATATAACTTATTGAACTCCGTTTGTTGTATTTTGATTAATACTGATATACTTAACGAAATTCCTGGTGGACAGATATCATATCACAGCTGCGACAAAATAATTTCTGATGATGGCAATGACATCAATAACTATCAGGTAGAGTTTTTGAATTCTTTGACTATTAGTGGTTTACGACAACATAAGTTAGTATTGAAAGTAATTGCATCGTTTTGCTGATCAGAAACTTAAATACAAAGGAAGCATTAGTCAATGGAACAAGAATGCGCATCAAATTTACGCATCGTAATGTAATTCATTGCCAAGTTTTAACCTTCAAAGAACTTAATTTCCAATAATACCTGCATTTGCGATGGCAATAAATAAGTCTCAAGGATAAACATTCGAAAAAATTGGAGTTTGATTGAATCGGCCAGTTTTGACACACGGGCAATTGTACGACGCAGCAAGTAGAGTTCGATCATTCGACAATTTGAGATTTTATATTTCCGAATATAACGGTCAAGGACATTTAGCAAACGATGAAAGAATTTTTACAAAAAACATCGCTTATAGAGAAGTTCTGAATCATTTATTAAATTATCGAAATATGTATATCGTGTTCAATGGACAACATTTTTTAATCCCTGGTTTTTTGTTCCAATAAAAAATATGTAAAAAAGGGATTTTTTATTTTAGAGTTCATTTTTTTGATTAGTTTTTTCTTTAAATGTTATATAATTCGTTTGAAAAAGATAGGCAAATTAACTGTATAGCCTTGGCGAAATCTGTGGGCATAGATGTATAGTCTTTCACAATAAAATCTTAATAACTGGCTACTACTAGTATTCATTATAACTTAATAACATTTGACGTTTAGTATGAGAAATGTACTTCTTGCTCGCGCATTAAGAACTTTGTCACGTTATTTTCAGTAACGCCCGTTGGGCATTTGTTTAGCATAAATTAGAACCAGCAAAAGATACAAAATCGAACGGGTAATTAAGTTTTCTTTATTATCCTGCTTTGGGGCTGTATTAGGGCATATTCACGATACAAAGGCGTAGATGTCAAGAAAAATGATTGTTCGGTATGCCACAACCGATTTAAACGTATGATAGAGGAGTCGGTGTGCCTGTCTTTTTGACCAATCCAATCAGAAAATGAATATTCGGCTATTGCGATTTATTACGATTGCAGGTCGACCGGTATTTATCAGCGTTATTTCGGGCTAATATATTTATCTCTCTTGCAGAATAAACCCTTATTGGTGCACTTACACTTAGTGAGATACTAATATCTACAACTATAAATAACCTTCTAACTTTTACTTTATATAATTCATCCAGTATGTATTTGAAACTCCGTAATCACTTTTAAGATGAAGCAAAAATTAATTTTGTTTAACAAAATTGTCGAATTTTTCTTAAATTCTTATTGGTTAAATATATGCGTCTTTCTTTATATGTACCCATCTGTGTATGCGTATGCGCATGTCCTCGCTATGTGCTGGTTTAAAAGAAATATATAAATAAATACATATATATGTGTGTGTGTATATATATATATATATATATATATGTATATATATATATATATATATATATATATATATAATCCGGGCAATTGCGTAGCACCAAATAATATTAAACTTTTAAGTTTATATTTCTCAGACACTGTGAAAAACAAAGTCTGCTGCAGTCGGTATCGAAAAATATTCCATATCTCAAAAACTACTCAATATATTTTATTCATACCAATTTTCGTTGAAAATTTATTTTACCTAAATTTTTTTTAAGATTTTTAACAGGGGAGGGAGCGTACATAATTTATAAGACTTTAGAAGCGTAAATCTGACTAACTATTGATTTCAATAAAAAAAATTACAGGTTCAACCTCTATATTATTACTAAGACTTATCTAACGATGACCCGTACATCTATGTGTATGTGTTGGATTTTTCATCCCTCAGTTACATGTATGGAGTACCACCCTTAATATTATTTTTTTCATAATCACACTAGTTAATTGTATAGCGGTTCATAGAGCACATCTACTATCCAAATTCATGTACATAGTGCCAATAGTCTTCGAGTAAAATGGCTGTGACATACGGACAGACAGATAGACAGAAATAATTAAGATTTTCTTAACGAAACTTCTTAGAACCAAAATCTAATTTCACCGTCTATGGTTTTTATTATGTTTCGTTAGAAATGCAACAAATATACAGAACACAAAAACAAACAAATTTCCACCCAAAGCCCAGTGAGATATTTTCACAACATATAAATTCGACTTTACGTGCGATAATATCTCAAGTCATTATGTCTTAAATTAATATGGTTTTAAAAAGGTTAAGTGGGCGAAGGCCTCAAAAGTTAGCATTAAAAGTGACTTTCATTTATTACATGTCCGTTTATACTAAAATACTCTTCGAATGGTATCATTTATAAATAATTTTACTTCGAAATTACAATTTGAAAATATCAACATTTGCAATTTTTACAATTTGCAACCTTATAATATCAAATGGATTTTCCTTGATCACAAGGATATGTAACTAGGAAATTTTGTTATCATTAATTTTGTGTCTTTAAATTGGATTCTCATATGTAACAATAATTTCAAATTTAAATTGAATTTAATCTAAATATCGTTGCATTAATATCATCAGGTGAGCTCTAGTATTGACTACGAGTGAAGTAACCTAAAAGCCTTAATAACACACGAGGAGCTAAATATTGGCGAAGAAAATAACTTCCAAGCGAAAGTGGAGAGGCCGCCAGAGTGTCGACTTTGTCCGATCGCTCCGCACGACCGCGCCTAGACCGATGCATGATTTATTAACAGACTTTATTTAAATAGGCTTAACTTAACTAAACTTACAAATAGACAGAGTGAGATGAATCAACGAGATAGAAGCTGGCGTGCTACGCGAACTTAAGGCGGCTTTGTATAGGAGGGACGTACATGTAAATTAATTATCTATTTATTTGGTTATAATTTTGCTTTCCCAAATTTGCTCTCTCAAAATAACTATAACTGTGCTACATGAATTTTATAACAAAGTCAATTGTATTACAATTCTACTTAATTTTAAAAAACAATAAAAATTCTGAATAAATTAATTTGAGAACTCAGAAAAACCAATCGCTTTAAATAGCTGTAAAAACAGAAATGTTTGTAACATTTCTGTTATAAATAAAATGATACAAGTATAATGTTACAAATAGTAAAATAATTCAAACTTTAAAGAGAATAAAATCTTTACACTCAATGCATAAGTTCACTAAAATCTGTTTTTGTTTTGGCAACTCGGACGTAGCCATTTTTTCTATTTAATGTAGTTCTCTAAGACTATCAAGGGACGAATAGATACACTTCTTGGTGTTATTATTTACAAGAATAACTTATCTAAGGGAAAGAAGTTCTTCTTAAGACAAACTGATGGCTGACAAAGTTGCCTAAGACCTTCTATGTGAAAAGTGTCATACAATATGGTCTATAATTTGTACCAGAACTTATTGCATCAGATATATTTATTCAGTTCACTGGTGTCTAAAATGCCAATATTCTGGATGTGATGAAGAAGAGCTCACTTAATACTTTCTTGCATTACATACTTCAAGGTTTCTAATAATACTTGCTCGCAAATACATAGCTGTAAAAGGTTCTTTATAGGATTTCGGAGATTTAATGACCTTTTGTCGGGTTCACACTACCATTTGAATTAATTTTTCCAACCAACAGCCTAACTAGGCGAGAAAAAAAATGCTTTCATAGACACCAAGGTCTTGATTTTTAGACGAATGTTTATTCCATTGCCGCATGGTGCTGTTGAAGCTTCTTGCCGTTGAGGTACGGAGCATCAGCAAGACCGATCCTACAATCTGAAATAAGTCTCGAATTCTATCCACTGTTAAGAACATCGGAAGAATTTTCATTTTTATTTCTTAAGTAATATATGGTTTGTAATGATACGTAATATGCTAATTTCTTGTTTTCAGCTTGGTTTCAGTACCTAATTGTTCTCACGTAAGGTTACATTATTAAGAAAATCTTCATGACATATTTATTTGTTTCCATGAAATTAGCAAGCATACTACATCATGGCTAGGAGTAAGATAATAGAGCATATGAAATTGTATGTATTTTGTCGATTTTTTTTCATTAGTCTTCATCCTTAATATATGCTAATAGACAATTTTATATAATCAATTAACACATTTAAATATTGAAAAGTTTTTAAAGAACATCTTTTTATATGCAGAATGAACTACATGCAGTATACGGATAGAATGAAAGATATTTATAATTAATTTATCATGACATAAATTAGAACCATTAAAAACTTGCAAGTATATTCTTTGCATCTTGAAATAAATATAACTTTCTTAAATATTTGTATCATTACATGCTATAAATAGTTCTTTAACAAAAATATAATAGATCTACCAATGGTGTGTATAATTATTGAAAGTATAGTAATATTTTAGCGGAACTTTATAACTATAACCATGACTTGCAATAGAAAGTAAATACCACACAAATTAAAAAAAAAAACCGAAGCAACCGCAGTTCCGTGGACGTAAGCCCGCGAGTGTGTAGTCGCCGTGCGCCGACCGATACGTTGATAAAAGCACAATGCGATAAGGAAGCTCAATATATTATAATCCCAAGGAGATTGCCGGCCGAGCCAACAAGCTTCATTATGTAGGAGGAATGTCACCGCGGCTCGCCCTGTCTGTAATAATCTCATCAATTAGACACAGCCTCATTGAATAAGTCATTAGTTGGATCATTTTTCAGTTGTCCTGGGCTGCTTCCGTTATCGAAGCTTTCGATGCGCTCATGGCTACCAAAATTGATTAGATCACAAGCTTATTATATCGTGGATTGAGATGCCGGTCTAATGAATTTAATGATTAATAGATTTAACACCGTTAGAAAAATACGAAATAATTTGTATTGAATATATCATAGCTCCTGTAGTTCTAGCTTAGTGAAGAAATATTAAAACTCTTTTATAAAGAAAATAAGTACATGCAGAATTTACATAAATCTTTATATGTAATATAATATAAATCTATAATATAAATGAGTTAACTACTTTTATATTTAAAAAAAAAGAAGTAATAACACAAAGGCAATGAACATTAGTGTTATAACATGGTTATGAATGAAAAGGTGAGTTAATTTAAAAAAATACCAACGAGGATAGTTTGCTTAGCTTGCGCAGCGTTTTTGAGTGAATCGCGGCAGATTTTTTGGTGAAAACGCGATACTATTACTGACTGACTTTTCTTATTACTATTTAAAAACTATAAATATACACAAAGTGCGAATATAAGTAATAAAATACACATTATCTCATACATATCATTTATGAATAGAGAGAGTCCTTGTAGAGAGAATTTTTTAAGTAAGTACACTTTGTATTGAAACATGAAATTATTTCTTTTTATTGGTTGCGATAAAACACAACCTATGTGTTATCCCTGAACCTATAGTATCCACCGGTAAATCTTTTTATCTTCTGTTGTATTGGTCGCGAAAAATAAATACGTTAACAGAAAAATGGGTAAACATTCCAAAAGTAATATTTTAGACTTTTATTACTTTTGTTACGTTCCCCTAAATTATTTTTCGTAAATACATTCATTGTTAAAATTAGCGTGTCTATAACACGCTAATTTTACATTTGATTTGCGCGTATAGACAATGAAGTACGTAACAATAAAATGTATATAGCCTACTACTAATCTATCAGCGAAATTAAATTATAAATATTGACAACCAATTGAATCTTTAAATAAATTAAGAAACTAAGTAAGCTTGTAATGAATACGAGTACATACAACAGCGAAAAAATGTATGTACGGAAGACGACAAAAAACGATTTCTGCCCTTTTGTACGACTCGATGAAAATAGCGCGATATAAAACATACGTAGCGCCCTCTATTTATGTACGTAGGTACACTACACATTTCTTCAAATCTTCAATGCAAATAAATTAAAAAATATTATCAATAAATTTAAGTAACAATTTTATGTATGAAAGACAACCGACAAGACATCTGGTATCATGTATATGCCCACATTAAACTATTGCATCTACCACTCCTGCACCATCAATACTTTACCATTATTGTATCTACCTCTCCTGCACTATTTCTTTTTTCACCTTTGGTTATGCCTATTTCGCCAATGTATTTTAAATATTACCTCATATCAATCTCTATGTTTTCAAAAAACTCCATCTGAATTTTTTGAAAAACATAGAGGTTGATATGAAGTAATATTTGAAATTTTTTTTTTTTTTTTTTTTTTTTATATCCTGCTACTTAGCGATCTGTTTGTTTCAAACAATAATCTAATGTGTTGTCAGATTTTCATCAGCTAAATTATTCTTAGCAAAGACATGCACCCAACGGTGCAATCCTCATATTTTGTCCGCGAATCTTGTCGCAAGTTCAGATACGCTATTCCTCTTAAGGCGGGAGAATCTTAGACTGCCCTCTCCTTGAAGTTCAGCAGCTAGTTCGTTCATATGTTGGTCCAGTCTGAGTTGATATTTCTTGCTGTTTATTTCAATTTCGTCCTTCACAGTTCTCAGATTTAAATCTAGGTTCACATATTTGTTGCTTATGTGGGATGGTATATTAAACATGGCTCTCATTGTTTTACTTTGGAACCTTTCAAGTATTTCGATGTTACTATGGCTGGCTGTGCCCCAAAGCTGAATGCCGTAAGTCCATATGGGCTTCAGTATCGTTTTATAGATAGCCATTTTACTGGAATCTGTCAATTGTGATTTACGGCCGATTAGCCAGTACATGCTGCGGAGTTTGCTGTCTAGTTGCTTCCTTTTAGTCCATATATGTTTACGCCAAGTGAGTCGACGGTCGAGGTGCATACCCAAGTATTTGGCGTCATCTGATTGTGGGATCGCTGTATCAAAAAGTTTTACAGGTGGGCAGGTTTTTCTTCTAAGTGTGAAAGTTACTTGGGCTGACTTATCTGTGTTGACTTTAATACGCCACTGCTGGCACCATGCTTGGATGAGAGAGATATGGGATTGGAGGCTTTCAGATGCGGAATCGGGATTATCATGTGACGAAAGAAGTGCGGTATCATCTGCGTATGTCGCTGTGGTAGTGTTGGCATAAGTAGGTAGATCTGCTGTAAATATCAAATAGAGTACTGGTCCCAGTATACTACCCTGTGGAACTCCTGACTTAATTGGGTGCATTTCTGATGTTTCGGAGTTATATTTCACTTCGTAGCATCTTTTTCCAAGATACGATTTAATCAACGGAAAAAAGGAGTGCGGTAACATTTTTTTAATTTTAAAGAGAAGCCCAGTATGCCATACCTTATCAAATGCTTGGCTAATGTCTAAGAAGACTGCGGAGCAATATTGTTTATTTTCCAATGCTCTACTTATGACATCAACCAGCCTATGCACTTGCTCGATAGTTCCGTGGCCCTCTCTAAATCCAAACTGATGTGTTGGTATTATATTTGCTAAGTGTTCCCTCATTCTGTTAAGTATTATCGTTTCCAGTAATTTTCCAATTACCGGAAGGAGACTGATAGGTCTATAAGATGACACTTCTTGAGCAGGTTTACCTGGTTTCAGTATCATTATTACCTGTGCTATTTTCCACTGGCTTGGGTAGTAGGACTGTCTTAAACATGCGTTGAAAATAGCGAGTATGAACAGTATTCCTTTTTTTGGGAGGTGTTTCAAAAGTGTCGCGTCGATAAGGTCATAGCCAGGGCATTTGCCTTCCTGGAGTTTTAGGATTTCCCGCCTCAGTTCATTTGGTGTCACATGCTTAAGTGGTAAGCACATTTGAATAGGTGTCTTTAAGTACTCCTCTATTTCATTGTCCAGATATTGATTACTGCTGGGAAACGGTTCAAAAACTTCATGTAGGTGATCAGCATATCTGTTAGCTTTTTCACTATCAGAGCGAGCCCAGGATCCCGTTTTTGTTCTTAGCGGTGTGACTTGTTGTTTGGGACGCTTTAGGTTTTTGGTAGCTTTCCATAACGAGTAGTTTGTGTCACTAGTATGTGTCAGTTTTGTGAGATATGATTGTAGATTCTCATTTGCCAATTCTTTGATTAGAGTTTTAAGATGTTGTGTGGCTTTATTTAAGGCAGTCTTGTCTCTAGGATAGTGAGTGTTTTGCCATACTCTGCGGAGTCTACGTCTTTCGTTTATACAATCCTTGATGAATTCAGGGTACACATGCTCTATAGCAGTTCCCGTTTTGTGATGGGATGTAGCCCTGTTTGCAGCGTCATGAATCAGTTTGTTTAGTCCTTCTATAGCCCGTTCTATTTGGTCAGACGTTTTCAGTGAGATCCTGAGCTGTATTTCCGTTGTGATGATATCCTGATATTTTTTCCAGTTAGTATTCTTATTGTAGATTTTAAGTGGTACTTCTGTTAGTAATATCTTACTATATACCCTTAGAACAATAGCAGAGTGGTCTGAGATAAGGTCGAAGTCAGGTTCTGTTTTAGTGTTATTTATTGCAATGTTTCTAGATATGAAAAAATCCAGCAAATCGGGTATTTTTCGTGGATCTGTCGGCCAATAGGTAGGTTCTCCAGTGGACAAGCAATCAAGATTAAGATCTTTCACAGCTTGATAGAGCGACCTTCCTCTAGTTGTTATAAGTCTAGATCCCCAGAACAGGTGTTTAGCGTTCCAGTCGCCCCCACTTATAAAGCGATGTCCGAGTATAGAGAAGAAATCTTTATATTCTTCTTTTGCCATCTGGTGTTTAGGAGGGCAATAAACTGCAGCAACGGTAATGTCCGAGCTATTGTCATACACTTTAATAAGAGAGGCTTGTATCTTGTCAGTTGAGAAAGGTTCAAGCGGGTGATGTTTTATATTTGATTTTAAGATCACTGCCGTTCCTCCATGCGCTTTTCCCGATGGGTGGTTGGTAGCATAAACTGTGTAGCCCTTTATTGAGATATGGCTTTTGATGGTAAACCTAGTCTCAGATATTAATGCCACGTCAATCTTTTTCATGTGTAGAAACATTTCCAGCTCTAGTCGTCGAGCGACCAGTCCGTTGGCGTTCCATGTGACTATTTTAAGATTTAGATTATTTCTTAGTCTGGCTGCTAATAAGCTGGATGAAACGATCCATCATGTTGTCTACCATGGTTAGCATCATAGTTTGTATTCTGTTGAACATTTGTTCCAAGATGTCACTTAGTTGTTGCGTTTGAGGTAATTGGTCTGGCTTAGTGATGTTTTCCATTCTACTTTTAGTGATTTCAGCGTAAGTTGAGGTTGTTCTATTATAATTTTTGAATTTCCTTGGCTGCAAATTGTCCATTTCAGGCATTCGCTTAGTTTGGTTTGTATGTTTATATGTTTGTTTTGGTTGGATTTTCAATAAGTGCTCTTTATATTGCTTGTATTTTAGGCATCCCCTGTAACTAGCTGGATGTTTTTCTAGACAGTTTGCACAAGTAGCTTCCGTTTCCCTTGTTTTGGAGCAGCTGGTGGTTGGGTGGTCGTCTCCACATTTGACGCATCTGAATGGTCGGTAGCATTGATTTTTTGAATGACCGAACCTTTGGCATCTTTTACATTGTAGAATTTCCTGTTTCTTATAAGGTGCTTCAAAAGATACTTTCATATGATTGAGGTATTTTATTTTAAAAATATCTTTATTGTTATTCTTTGGCTCCAGGTCTACATAAAATAGGGGTAAGGGTTCTTTTGTGTTTCGATGACGTACATTTACGAGTTGCCTTACTTCGTGTCCATGTGCTTTGAGTCCTTCTTTTATTTCAGAGATGTCTTCTGAGCTATGGAGGCCTCGCAGAACAACTCTATAAGGTCTTTCACTTTTTATCATGTAAGTATAATGGCTGATATTGTCTGTGATGAATTTTTCTCTTATCATTTTGTATACTTCTATACTTACTGGCATTACTTTCACAACGTGTCCTGACCTGAGAGTGGTCATAGTAAAATTTCCTTCTGTTGTTATTCTTAACAGCAGGTTTTTAAGGGAATTGATATCCAGGACCCCAGTTACAAAGATTGGTTCTGGTTTTGGTGGCTTTTCTGTTTCTATTATATCCGGATTATATTCCACTTCACCTAATATTTCAAATTGATTTTGGGTAGATATTCCGTATTCAGCCGTGTTGGTCTTTTTCTTTAAGTTTTCTGTCTGTGGTGATTTTGATTCCATTCTTTTTCTTTTGGTATGAGGTATTCGGTCTTGTTGCCAGGTGTTTTTGTCTTTGTCAATCGATTCAAGAATTGTTTCATGAGCATTTACCATTTGTGGTATTGCTCCGATAGAGTTGCTACGTGTTTTTGTAAATATGCTCTTATGAAGAGTTTGTTGGATCATACTTGGGTTTGTGTTTGTTTTATTTTTTAAGTTATCATTCATTTTGTTCCCACGATAATTGGATGAAATAACAGGTCACTTAGGGGTAACGCCATTCCCTAAGAAGGCAGAATACAACTACGTTTACCAGGTCCGTAGAGGTTGGCGCTAATGCTGTTCATCCATACAGCCATGCATCCAGTTGGCACGTTTCCCACCATTGGATTTGGGTAATTTTTGAAGAGGTTTTCTTCCTCGTGGTCCGGGCAATGAAGCCAAGACCGCCGCTCTTGAGTGGTTTACGGATTAGGAAGGTCATTTCCTACCTCCTTATGTTATCTGCTGGCTAAGCGTCGCAGTGTTTTGAGTTATTTACCGCCGCTCAAGACTCGGCGTTGTCATTCATTTAGCGCCACCCGGGGGACACGTGCAGGGTGATGATTAGGCAGCTCCTACGGACGCGAATGACTTTGCCCCCCTTTATTGAAATGAATATTTGAAATGAATAATTTTTACGTGTGTTGGTTCAAACAAATGAGAATATTTTTTCGTTCTATTATTTTATTATGAACCACTGAATCATTTTCCGTACATATTTACAGACAGACCAATTCTATAGTTTTATTATATTTCAGAAACGCTGAAATAGGTATTCCTTTATTTTTGATTTATTATTAATACTATAATTTTTTACCTTTTTCTGTTTTTTGCCAGCAGCTAGAAGCCAAGAGAAACATACGTGCCAAATTTCAAGTTTTTGGGCTTAATAGACCTGGAGATATTATTTGATTTTATATATACAGATATTTTTATTTTTACAAAATTTTATCAGAAATTAATTTTCTCTTTCATTTTTCAAAAATTCTGAGATCTATTTATTTCTTAATGAGAGTTTAAATTCGAATTTTCATATTTTTGACTTTTTTTGGATTTCCAAATCTAATTTCACCTCCTTAAGTCTTGATTTTCCAAAAAAATTCTGATAACGATTATTAATTTTTAACTAAAAGCCTAGATCTATTTGTTCATGTTTTTAACCTTAAAAATTTCGGAATTTTTGTATAAAATTTTACCCCCAATATAATCCTTTTAACATTGATGTTCCAAAAACGTTGAAATAGGCATTATTTTATTTGTTACTGAGAGTCTAAATACAAATTGCCATGTTTCTAACTTACATTTTTTACTTCACCTGCTTAGGAATTAATTTTTCAAAAACGCTGTCCTGTGTTTTAAAAACCTTTTCCTGTATTGTAAGGTTTGTAGTACAAAAATATCGGAAATTCCAAACAATATTCCTCCCCCACTTTCACTCTTTAAGGGGTTGAACTTTGAAAAATATTTTTAGCGAAGCTAAACATTTTTTATTTTTGGCTTCTAGATAGCCAAAATACCAACAAAAAAATCCAAATATATTTTCTGAATTAAAGAAACCATCAATATCTTTAAAAGAAAGTAGTGTCATAGAAATACATGATATCACATTGTAACACGAATTTCGAGATGAAAAGAATGTAATTCTAATTTTTAAATGAATGAAGTAAATGTAAAGTATACCGCAGTATAAGTACAAAGCAGTTTTTTTTATTGCATCATCTCCAGAATCTCATCACTCTCAGCACTATACTGTTCTAAGAAATGTATGAATTATTGACTCCATTGCGTTCGCCTTGTTGACGATTTTCACATTACGAATCGTTTGTAATGTGCGTGATATCTTTACTTTAAAATCGATTAAATACAATTAAATTCAATGGGAGTAAATTAAGTTAAAGGCGTTCGCATCGATTTTTGGAAGAATTGTCTTATTCGCTCGACGTTGCGCTGCGAGCAGTACTTTTTAATGACATAATATTGTGACATTTTATTCTTGATACTAACAAAGTCTTGAAGTTGAAGTCCGAGTTGATTTCCGAGAGGGTTATAAAATTATTGAATTCAGATAAAATCTATAATTGAAAAAAAATATTGAAATCTATTTTAATTTACTTTTTTCATCATACCATTTCTCAAAATTAACCTATGTTATCATACCAAAGTAGAAAGAAAATAAAAACAGATCACAGAATAAAAGTAAAATTCAAAATGAACATCATTGAAAATTTACTTTAATTCATAATATTTTCATAGAAGCCATATTCAATATAATATAATTAATGCAAAACGAAATTTATTAGGTAAACTATCATAATAGAAGTAGTAATATGTATGACTAACTCGATGGAGAAATCGTTTCTGTATAGCGATACGTTTCTGTAGAGTAACATTTTCTACTAATTTAGAATAAATTATATCTTCTATAGAATTATTGCCAGTGTCACGTTACAATTTAGATCAAGGAAGTAATTTTGGAGTACCTCTATTTGTAATTTTTTGGTAACAACTATCGGTTCCGAGAATTTCTTTTTTGTGTCGATGACTTGAAGTTTTTTTGAAAAGAGTTAATTATTCATTCATCAATTAGTTGCTTTTATTACTAATTAATTTAAAAATGCAAATGTGTACTATAATATTCGGGGTTATATCAAGTAACTTTAATGGATATCATGCTATTATCATGGATGTTGGCTTACATTTTACAATCGTATTAAAGATGTGGTGTGTAATTAACTTGTTAATATTTTTGGAAAAATAAATGAACAAGTTGTAATACCAATATTTTCCATTAACGCGCTACAATATGGGAGGTTTAAGTGGCTTCATAAAAATGTAGTGGAAATAAGTTTAGGTTTGTTCAACTCGAGCAAACATTTTTTCGTAACTTATTTATGAGGAAAGTGATAATTTGTGCTAACTTATATACAGGAATGTTCTCAAAAAATATTATTTATAGGTTGGAAAATGGTATTGCATATGTTGATAAATGGATTCACAGAGAAAAGTGAAATATAATCACTACCTAACATAATGGGGTTGTTATTGTCTTTCCTTATTCGAACCAACACTTGCTTAAATAAAAACTAGTAAGATTATATTCCATATTTATATCATAAAGCGACCGCTAAAAATACGCATTCGTGAAATCGTGACTAACCTATTACCTAATTGTACACAATCATTATTATCATTACTTTAAAACTTATTTGAAATTAATTCACTTTAAAGTTAAGTGTGCTATATATTGATTATAATTCCACACTTAATAGTTTAATGTTTTTAAGTCTTTTTTCATCGCCTGATGATACCAATCTAGATGAATAGAAAAACCTTTTTACATTTATAATTACAACGATTACTATAAGGCCATACATAGCCTTTATGAGTATCGCTTCATTTGATTTTCAGGATGATTGCATCTAATGTTTGTTTTTACAATGTTGTTTATAATTTTCATTTTGAAGTCTGTACATTCTGATGACCTGGATTGATACTAAGATTTTTACATTTACGTTTATTTATCTAATGATTTTACCAGGTTTATAGCTATTATATTCATGAAAAGAGTTTCCTTCCTGGTAATGTGTCATAGTGTAAATGTCGGTTAATATAAATCCAATTCATTATAAAGTAATATTCATAGGTTTCAGGTAATGCCATAGATGAAAGAAGTACGATATACTTTTTTCTCTGAATATTAATTTGCTACTGACAGTTGTCATTCTGGTTTGATTGGCTACTCTCCGATTTAATGTATTTGAGTCTAAAAAAATGATTTTCAAACTGTATGGATATTAACAAAGCACGTTCTTGAGCTCGCATGTATATTTCGCTTCAATTTATGCTTTTCAATATCTTTGAACAAGTTTGCTTACAATGTTTTTTGCTAAGCTCCTGCATACATGTGCTTTTTGTACTCGGGTGTAATTACATCATAGACACTGGAAATAATGAAGATTTTACAAATCGACATAGGGAATCTAGTCATGCGATATTTTCACAATTTTAAATTTCTCTAAACTTTTCTTATATTTTGGGCCCCTAGTTTATTAAAAGTAAATGTAGTCTGTACATGAAGATGTTCTTAGCAATTGGTATTTAAAAAAGTTCAAACAACATTTATATTTCAAACTATTTGTATATTGTCTTCATTTGTATATATTTGATTTTGTTACCGACAATTTTTAGTTATTTTAAGTAGTGGTTGCTAAATTTATCTCTTTTGCGTATTTTTCTGTTTCTACATTTTTATTAGTTTTTTATATTCATTTCAATGAACAAACTCTTAATTTGGAAGGTTTTTGTTTATATTGGTCAATTCTAGTTTTTGAGATGATAGGATGTGTTAAAATGGAAGGTAAATTAATTTGTTTTTTTTTTCTAAAATGGACATCTTGACTTTGAGATTAATTTCAAAACTTTACTTAAACACAAATTTTTGAAACGTGTTGTATACTATGTTATTATAGGAAGTTTTTTATCTTTAATATTACCGCAAAACTTATCGTAATGTGAGTATTACTTTAGTGGCTTCCGTGGTTGCTGATACTTCAAAGTGTTTCATTACTTAACACGTACTTGTAAAGGCTCTTGTCTTATATTACGTGATATATTGTACTATATTACGATGACAAGAAAATCATACTTGCACATTCACAATATGCCCGAACTGTTTTTGATAATAGATTGTTAATTCGTGAGATGAAATATTTGTAAATATCATAACTTTTGGTCCAAAAAAGGTATTGAAAATGTGTTACAAAATTTCTCGAATAAAGACTTTGAGTGCACTATTACTAATATTTTATAAAAGTAATTACTAATATTTTTAAAAGTAATTACTAATATTTTTAAAAGTAATTACTAATATTTTGTGAGAGGTATCTGTAATTTGTAAAAAAAAATTGTAGTCTCTTTATATTTCCATAAACGTTTGGAGTGTTAATTTATCTTATTTTAATAACGAAACATTAGTAATTTTAGTTTAGTTATTTAATGCTTTTTATACACCATTTAACAAATTTAAATATTATTTTTATCATAAAAAACAATCATAGGTTTCTGGATTATTTATGACAATAAAAATTGATTTTTCTGTAAAAATATGTTATTCGTATGGCAAAAGGTGATCTTTTCTTTATAAAGAATATTGTCATTTAGTTATCTGTCAATAAACGCGGGCTTGTGTTATAAATAAACGATATGTTCATTTCGGTGTATGCGTCGATAAGAAAGTTATAGGTGAACAACAATTTTTTTACTGCATTTTCCCCATTTCATTACGTGAATATTAGCCATCTTTAAAGGATTGTTACGTTATTCGAGATTTATAAACATATTTTGTTGTTTTCTTGTATGTAGGATTTTTTCCATCCAGATTTACTACGTATAACATTAAGGCTTTATAAATCATAAGTTTCGTTCGATCGTCATCTAAATACTCTTCAGAAAATTATATTAATGTTTAGATGATGTCAACTACTAAGAATATTAACACTCAACTTGAACTTATCGTTTTAGTAAGATTTGGCAATGATTTCACACCTAACGAAAAATAAACCTTTTTTGTCTATTTTTTTTGTTTATGACATTGCGTCGGTTCGGAAGGTTGAATAAATGTTTTACATATTTGTCACATTTCAATGTTGAAAAAATAAATATGCTATTATATTACTACACAATGTTTATAAAACTACTTTATATTATTACAAAATTACTATCTGTTAAGATGAAATACCATTGAGTAGTGAATTATTAGGACCATTTATTGATGTAGCTTTTCGTGCTTACTATTAGTGTATAACAAAGCTACAATTAATGATGTGTTTGTTTTTCTTTACTGGCGACAAATTAATTTCGTTATTTTTTTTGTATTGAAATGGCGTTGGATAACGTACCAAAATAGCTTTCGTCTTATACAGGTAATGTTCATAAAGGTCAAATAGCTCTTTTATAACTTTTTTATTCCCACGTTTGTTTGCTAATAAGATGTGGATAGAAGTAGGCGTACCATTAGTTCTACCGTAGACTTCTAGCGTTAAGGTGGGCGGTTGGCTACAATTGGAAGAGAAATAATCCCTTTTCAATCTTATATGTTTAAGAAAGGTTTAAAATAACAGTAAAACTAACAACAGGACTGGTAATAAATATAATTTTGCCAATAAAGAGGAAATTCATCTTTTAGTATGTATAATATGTACCAAAAAAATAAATTTATGTGTAATTTTAAATTAAAAATCAATCAAAAAAGAGAACCACCAGTAATTTGTTAAAATTTAACACGTTGATTATCACGTCTGTTAGATCTGATTAGTAGCAATGCTTCCAGTAGCGCCAAATTTTGCAATATTGGCAGAAGGACTAGTTTTTCTGAGTTATGTTTGTGGTCCTGTCTATCGTCTTCGGTAGATAGCCAAACACTTTAACTTTATTATTTAAGTATACGGTTTTAAGGCACAAACCAGTACAAATGCGGTGATTGAATAAAAATTGTAAAGACAGTCCAAATAGAATTTCATGATAAAAATATCAATGAAATCAAAAAAATATCCGTGTCAATGAATGCATATTTTATTAGCTTATAGTAAAGATTTATACCCCTAATAAATATGATAAAAACAAAAGAAAATATTAAATGCGTTACTTATTTATGAAACTAAATGCAAAATTCACGTCACTAGTTCAGGTGGTATCATACAAGTATCATTGGCGCATCCTATTAAGTTTTGGAAATAGTTTGCGAAAACTTTTTTCGTATATTAAACTTATTTCTAAATATTTCGCAGTAGAAGTGTGAATTTATAATAAAAGGTAATAATGGATTATATTTCAACCAATAAGAAAAGTATTTACAATTAGTGTCGTCTTTTGTGCTTTTGTGCTGGCCCAATTGAGAAATTAGAAAAAAGTGAATGGAAGTGAAAAGTAAAGATCTTCAATGTAAGTTTTGTTTACAGAAATGATACACGACAATTGCTCTTTTCATTTGCGAAATTCTTTCGTCTTAATTTTTCTAATTCTGCTTAATACTTCTTTATATGGAGAAAGATTTCAAATACTGGATGAAGCGTTGAATAAAAAGTTGCAATGTATAAATTTATGTACAACGCACGTTTTTATAAATACGGGTCTTATTCGTTAATGTTTAAACGTTGACAAAAAATGGAGCCGCAAATCCCAAATCTGCGGTTTTAAAATTACGTTTTCTCACATTTAAAAAAAAAATTAGTTTTTGTTTTAGAAAATATATTCACAATATGACTAGTTGGGAAGGTCGGATAATGTCAAACAGTGTTCAAATATGTGAAGAAATCACTTAAAACGACCTACGTCATGTGGATAATCTCGGTATTCGCGTAAGTTAGAGAACTGGTGACGAATGACTCTAAATTTCAAAAATGTAAATTTCAGGATAACAAAATAAAGGTAGATTCTTTGCAATATAAGTTCATTGAATATTTTAATGTCTCACCTTCTTGTTAACACTATTTTCAAATTAATAGTTATTATCAGGCCAATAACAACATTTAATTCTTTTTGAGGTGGTTTGGCTTGTATTCTTGGCGGCATGCCTGCGGGATGCGTGCGTGTGTGCGTGCGTGCGTGGGTGCGTGGGTGCGTGGGATCGTGCGAGCGTGCGTGTGTGCGTGTGTGTGCGTGCGTGCGTGTATGTGTGTACATTTGCGTGTGTGCGTGTGCGCGTGCGTGTTTGTACATTTGTGTGTGTGTGTGTTTATGAGTTTGTGTGTGTGTTGGTGTATTTGAGTGTGTGTTTGTGTGTGTGTTTGTGTATTTGTGTGTGTGTTTGTGTATTTGTGTGTGTGTTTGTGTTTGTGTGTGTGTGTGTGTGAGTGTGAGTGTGAGCGCGCGCGCGCGCGCGTGTGTGTGTGCGTGCTCGTGCGTATGTGTGTGTGCCTGTGTGTGCGTACGTGAGCATGTGTTTGGGTGTGTGTGCGTGTGTGCGTGTGTCTGTGTGTGTATATGTGCGTCGTAATATAGCGACTACTGTCGTAATGTAGCGACTGGTGTGTGTGTTGTAATATAGCGAATCGCCGGTAATGTAGCGACTTTTTTGAAAAGCTGTGCTTAATGCTATGTTTTGCAACGGTTTGGTGTAACTCATTCTATTGTTCCGAGGAGATGAGGGGAAAATATTACAAGATTCTTTCGAAAGAAGACCAGGACCGGGAAAGAAACGGTGCACTGAGCCCAGGGATGGCAGATATATTGGGAGCCAAGCTTTACGAAATCGGAAGCCTACCAACACAAATATCAAAAGCGATCTCGATGAAGTGAGAGATGTAAGTATTAGCCTATGGATGGTCTTTAAAAAGTTGATATCCACAGCGGAAGATCAGCTATTGGTTCTAAATTATTTCGTGATCATCGTATTGAAAAGTCGAGATTTACCCAATATTGTACGACATGGGACGATGTGGCGTAAAGTAGAATTTTCATTTCTGGTGAAGCCAGAATGTCTTTATTTGGTAAGGAACGAACTCATAAAATGCTCAGAAGACCTGGAAAGCGTTAAGAAAACGTATGTTGAAGAAGAAAACATATGTATCATGCCTTACGGCGGAGGTTCTTTATGTTTTGGTAGGGATAATTTTTGAACGTAGTACGGGGTCAGTTTTTGTTGAAAATGTTTCTTTGAATGCATAAGGATACATCAGGTATGAATGCATAAGGATACATCAGGTCCTAATTCCTCATGCATAACCAGCACTGGCCGCTAGAGGAGCTGTTGCCGTCTTCGTGGACAATAACGCTCGAGCACTTCGAGCTGGTAAAATAGACTGAGGTTGGGATTCGCCGTTTAGATTCGCCAGCACGAAGTCCCGATCTCAATCCTATTGAGTATCTGCAGGACATTCTAAAATGGCATGTTACCGCTATAAGTCTAACCCCATGAAACTTCCAAGAATTAAAAACAGTTATTTTATCCGAATAGAAGTATATTCTCCATGATATCATTAAAGCCTTTATTCAGGGCATGCCACGAAGACTTGCAGCAGTCATTTCGGCAAAAAGAGGCCACATTCGATACCGATTTTCTTTTTTATTTTTTTTTAAATTAAGAATATTGACATTGAAAGGCTCTTTTTTTTGTTTTGTCGAAACGAGTAATTTGAAAGCAATAAAAAAAACAAATTACAAGGGCCTAATTTAGAAGTCAAAAGTTTTTTACTTTTCGTTAACAATATTTATTTCATTCTATTGCATAAAATCTGATTTACCTACGTTTTTACTTCAACTAATTGAAAAAATTGTTAAGTGACCTCATCTGAATATATACTGAACAAGGTCGAATTTTAAAAAAGAAATAAACAAAAAATTATTTTCATGAAATTAGAATGATAAGAACGCTCATACTGTTTTCAAATGCCAAAGGAAAGAAACTTATCACTTATAGCGGTGGGTAATGAAAATGATTTATTTCGGAAAATAATTTTACTTTTTTTTTTTAAAACGCTCTCGGCGACATGATGGTCTATATAATTATATTGAGTTCCACGATGGAAGTTACATATTCTGCGAGAGACTACGGAATGTCTCTAATGACGATCGTAGCACTATCAGTCCGTGGAGCGATCAAGCGCGGGCAGGCAATATATCAAGCTCTATTTATCCTGGCATGCTCTTAATGTCGCCGGCGTTCCCGCGATCTTTGCGAATATGTCGATGAGCGCCCTAGAGGAGGTAAGACAAGGACAATCGCGATAGAGGTCGATTAGTCATTAATTTATTCATTGAAATTTATTACTAAGTGTAATAAAGCATTTGTATAATTCAATGTAAATGTTAATTTAATTACTTAATCAATTGATCGATTTAAGCGCCGAAGTCGAGTCAATCTTTCTGACTTTTTCGGGGTGCTTATGATTTGTTTCTTAGGTCATTTAAAGTCATACTTTGTATTATTATCGGGTTGGTAATCTTAGTTTATGTTTTTTTGAAAAGTCTTACTTTACTAGAATGTTATTTAAAAAATGTAAAACTCCACTGTCATGAATACTTCAACATTGGTTATCCCGAAAAACTATAAGAATAATTGATAAAGATATTTTTTATTCTACCTGTAATAAATTGACACTTTTATTTTTCATTTAAACGGTATTTAAACATGTTATGTTTAAGATTTATAAATTTGATGGAACCATTAAAAATTTAACTGTTTGTAAAGCTTATGCTTATGCGTAGTGACTTAAGACTATATTAAATTAGTCCACTTAAGTCACTACACAAAAAGCTTCACTTATAAATGTATATAAATCTAATTATAGCTAGCTAGGTCTCTGATAAATGTTGATACTCCGTTACAAATGTTATTTTCCAGCTTTAATACTGAAATAAACAGTAATCAATATTTAATTTTACAATAGAATCAATATGTCGGTATACGGTTCATACATTGTTTTGTTAAATCATCTTTACTTGCATTAGTATTATAAAGAAGTAACTTAAGCCATGCAGCGCGCACTTATACAAATAACTAATTGTCACTACGCTTACGCGTAGTGACTTAAGACTATATTAAATTAGTCCACTTGCCGCTTAATTCGCAGTGAGTAGAGTGCAATAAATAACACATGCATAACATAAATTGTCGTACCATTAATTACCTGATTTCTATAATATAATAAATACGATCGTGCTAATGGAAAAATCATATAATACCATCGTGCTAATGGAAACTGAAGGTTCGATGCGGCGAAGATATCGCAAGAGGAGACGAACTGTTTAAGATTTCAGAAAAAAAGTCAGTTCTTGATGTCCATGGCGTTATTTTTTAATTGCATGAGCTATTGCTTTGTTTTTCTTAAATTTAACCAATAAAGATACTTTTTTTTTCATGAAGTCAAACATTTTTAGTGAATAAAAATTACCGAATTGATGAATATTTGGTCAACCAACAGCAGTTCGGGACAGAGAGATATTTGTCGTATCGATCCAAATGGCGGCCTTTGAACACACCTGCCACTGGATCCAACATTATAGATATGCACTAAACGTCGAGAGAAATTATATATAATCTATTGGCGTAAGATGCGCCTTATACTGATGGAGAGAAAGCATTCAAGTGAGAAAAGCTGTGGATAGAGCCGGGTCTACGTCTATTAAAATCCATTATGGGTCGTGTTCAGAAAACATTTTTGTGTAGGTGTAAACAAATTTTTTAAATGTGGACGTATGGGTAGACGTACATAAAAATTTTCATCACATTTTGCACGGGCGCTTCGATCCCTTTTGGTTTTTTGGCGAACGACAAAGGAATTGTACTGCATTGTAATTCAATATATTTTTGCTAAATTTCTTCATATAATATTCCTCGGAGCGTCGTTTTCTTTTTCGTGTCCTTGCGTGAAGAGTACCACATTCTTTTTGTATAACTTTGCCACTTCGTATAAAGTAAGTTGTATGTACTGAACAACGGCTACAACAAAATAAAAAAACTTTAACGCGGATGAACGGGTTTCGTCTGTATGTTGAGCACCAACATATGGCACACGCAGTAAAAATATTTGGAGAAATAAATTGAAATTTGCACAAAAAGTTTTGGGTCGAATGATACCTTTAACATAAAACGCAAATTTTTATTGTTGTAGACCCGATTTAAAACTCAGTGATGAGTAAATTGTATTAAAGTAGGTAGTCTGGTAGGCTATGTGAATTTTTTTCGATATATTTTGAATGTCCGAAAAGATTAGGACAAATAGGTAAACTTTTCATGTAAAACGAAATGTAGGTATTGCAATTACGAATCTGATCAAATTGTTATATTACGAATCTGAGATGTTTATACTTGAGTAAATAGGTATGAGAATAGCTTAGTTAGGTTGAATTGCAAATATGTAAGAATTTCGATACCCGTTCTACTATAAATGATGTTAGTACATTGGAGGAAATTTTGATTACTGCATTTGAACGAGATTAGTGATTTACTGTCGGAAAGCTTATCTAATCATTTTCAAAAACACCTCTTAGGGTATGGGAATATTATAATATTAAAGTTCTTAAAAAACGGTTTTATTTTTCAGTGCTACCAGAAAAATTATGTCACTTTCATCCAAGATAAACAGTATACATACTGCCTAAATGTCATAAGAGATTAATATATTAATACTCTTCATATGGCGTGAGACAACAATAAACTTAGGCAAGGACACAATCGTATCCTAATTATACTCGTATTAGTGGAATTCGTTCTGACCGCTTTTGCCTTTCCGGAAGCTTTTGCTTAAATATATATATATAAATACATAAATAATCAAATATATAAGAAGTTAAAAACAATATGATTTCTCTATCATTAAATATTCATTTAAGAAAATTGTTGTGTAATTAAACTGATACAACGATCACCTTTATATAGTTTAAGAGCTACTTGTTTAAGGGTTTATAGTATACAATCGTACTGTATTTCACTTAATTTTCTGACTTTGCTTATTACTATATATTGTATTTATATTAATAAGTATGTATATAGGTTTTATATTATGGTGAGGCTTCAACCTTTTTATTTTACGCCATATCAGCTTTGATGCTCTTCGCTAATCTATTAAGATAACTTTAGAATTTGACTGCCGCGTCATAAGTTATTACGAACGTTCTGATCAATATTTTTAATACCACACCGCATATTTCTACGTTTAAAACTGAGTTTAATTAAGATAACGCAGAAAAACACATTTAATAACAAAGTGACCAATCAGATCCAGGCACAAATGCAACCGAAGTTGTAATTAAAATTTACGCTGCTACTGCAAATAATTTTCGTATAACCTTTATTATCAAGCGATAACCAATTTAACATAACTTTAACGTCTCAATAAGGCGAGGTTGAAGCAAACTAATAAAGAAACAATAAAAGGCCATTATCAAAACCTATCTCGGAGCAAGGGCTGCCGCCTTCAAATCGCTTTTTATTTTGATAATTGATTGAACGCGCCTCTGAGGTGACTTAACGTCGTTTTAACGAACAGATAAAAGCTTGTTAATTTTAATACAATGCTAACAGTTTGAGGGGACTTATCGCTTTTGTAATTATGGCTCGGTTAAGTGTTTTGCCGGCATTGCCTAATGGGCGATTTGGTTCCATGCCAGTTAAATTAATCTGTGGGGCTCGGAAAGCTCGCGATAAGGGGCAACATTTATTGAATGTTTTCATTCTGAGTTTTCGGAGATGCATTCAGGTTTGTTTTTATTGCTCTACTGCGTTGAAATTCCTTCTGATATGCCAGTGATGACTTTTTAATAAAAGTGGTTCAATGATCTTAATTGTCTCGTCATTGTCGTTTATATTGTAGAAGGCAAGTACATTTACGTTATATATTTAGTTATAATAGTAAGTACGTATAACAATATTTTAAAGACCGAATCTGAAATATATACGGGTATACTTGGAGTTGTACATGATTGGTGTTCTTCTTTTCTTATTTCTTAAAAATTATTTTAACAGTAAGATTACGGTTTAAATACAAAGATACGAGTGAAAAATCTTATATCATTATGTATTAGGATTGTTTATAGTTTCAGAGAGCATAAGTTAATTTACTAATATCCCATATTAACATCTGAAAATTACAATATTGCGTTCTCAATTTTGTTTAATAAGTAGCCGTCTCAGTTTTGCCCTGCCAAAAAGGTAGCAATACTAAATTTTGTTTTAATCGCTTTTTTATATAATAATTATTTATTCATATTAGTTCTGTGCTACAGTTGAGTACGGGACCATACGCCTAATCTTATGGCATAAGAAAGCTTATAACAAATACTATATATTTCAGACATGCGCATGCGTTTTTTGTGGATTTCATTGTTTTGCACAATTCTTTCAAACATTTTTTTTGATGTGAAAATAACGGTCTAGTTCGTTTAAATCAAAAATACTTCTATGGTATGATTTTGCAAAAGAAAACGAGCTATAGCAATCAAAGCCTGTTATGAATAGAAATATACGCATTCTATAGACATTTTTTAAATATCTTATTTATTTTTTATATCTTTATTCTTCGTCACAACTGCAATGTACCTGTAGTGGTTTCAACACATAAAACTTTATTGCCCGTTACCCACAAACCTCGAGAAGATAATTTTAATATGTTAATTTGGGTATTGTAGGCTAAATAGCTATAATGAGTTTCCTCAGAAGCGAGTAGCCGTTTTTGGACGATGCTCGAAGAAACAAACAAATACTTTCTGTTTATGATTAGTATTATTTTTATTATGAAAAATATACTGAGTTTTAATATACCTCTTCTGATCTCAATTATATATATATATGTATATATATATATATATATATATATATATATATATATATATGTGTGTGTGTGTGTGTATGTGTATATATATATATATATATATATTCAATGTATAGTTCCCATATTAGTCGATACTGTTGAAATCATTTGCACATATTTTACTTTCAGAGCGAGAAATGTTTGAAATATTTAAACTAAATTAGTTTGCTCTTCGCTAAGTTTCCGTATAATACCCCTGAATATCTATTTTACAACTAGTTTTATCATTCACTTAGAAGTTCTTTAATTATTTTTAATTTAAATAATTAATTAAAATCCATATTCATAAAATCATGCAAAGGGTAAATTTTGCAGAGGACGTCGTTAATTACAGCCTAAGGCTTTCGTGTCCGGTTTATAACAAGAATTTCTCCTCTCGACTGCATATTACCTCACATTAATTAGAACGGACGGTGTGACCACCTGCATTGGTCATAGGCGTGGCCGTCGCGTAAACGCGTTTATGTGTTTTTAACAATCAATAAATTTAAGTATCGACCGGGTAAAGCCGTTTTAACTGGCTAGGTAGAGAGTAGATACTAGCGAGAAACACCAGGTAAAGCGATGTTCTTTATGTTAGACAGTGCAATGCTTTTATTTTCGATTACACGATGCAAGAAACATGAGAAGGTGTTTAATGCCTCGTGTGCAAAGCACGTACGAACATATGTGTAGATACCGATAAAGGTATTTAATATCTTCACATAATTTCGAATAAGAAATTAAAGTTTCCAAGATACGGAGCTTCTCGAATCCTAAGGCAATCTTCAATTAAATGTCAACCTCTAATTTTTTTATTTCTGTCAGAATTATTTCCTATGCGGTCTTGTCTACTATTATTAGATGCAGGAGTTTATATCTCTTTACCCTAGCATGTCCCTAGCCGCTTTCCTTTTTTTGATGACTTGTGAGAGCTCGTGTTTTTTTCAACTCCTAGCTCATTAATTTAGTGAGAAGTATGAGAAGCCAGCTTAAACGTCTAATATAACCCCAATAGAGGCAATAAAACAGGGCAAATAGGGCAATAAAACAGCCGACTCCGCAGATATTTTAAATCTGCAATTATATAGTTCATGGGGCTATATTCGCGAATTGCTGGGCAATTCTATATATCACGTATTGACTTACTTTGGGTCTTGCTGATGTTCTTTAGTTCCTTCAGCACAGTGTACCGCCAGATCTGCTTCGGACGCCGTTCCATCTTTTCTTGAAGTTGCCAGTTAACAAAATGTTTGGAGAATTCGTTTCCTTTTGTGTTTTACTAATTCAGTGCCATTTACAGAGTTCAATTTCGTACGCAATCGGAACTTCCTTGTGTTTTTCTAGTAAATCTTCGTTAGATGTCTTCTCGGGCTAAGATATTTGAAGAAAATAAGATAGTGATGATGAGTTAGAGTCGCACTGTAAGGTCATTTGTTGCCTTTCATGTCTACTATATGAGTGCGAGATATGGAAGTCAACAAATATTCATGTTGTATTTAAACAGTACGGTTTCGACATTGGATCGGAATATTTGGAATTATATTTTGTATAACAGTTTCCGTTTCTGTAATAGTTATTGTTCAGTAAGCTGAAGTCATTAACATAGTCCAAGTCTTCTAAAATTCTGACAATCATCACACTATTCCATTATTTTATTGTTTCTTTCCATTATTTGAGCGACGCATTACACCATTAAAAAAAATCAGGAAGAGAAAAGGCGAAAAAAGGCAGCTTGGGCGAAAACCCATTGCACTGTAATGTAAGGTTGTTGTGTGTGACCTTTCAAGAGTATTATTGTAGATCGCTTTTAAGATATTTACGATCTTCAGCGGGATAATAATCTGAGTCGATACCAGGTATTATTGATGTAAATCCACCCTACCTATAGATTACAATTTGATATTGGAGTAAAATCTTAGGTCACTAAAATTGGTCTTTACAAGGTATTTAGTTGACCAGGTAGACAAATTTAAAAGGATAGAGTAAATGATACATACAAAATTTTGTAGGTTCAGGTTAGATAGTAATCGGTCATAATTTTCAGTGATCAATGCTGTTTAAGGTTTACGTAAAGTTGATAAAGAAAGAACATGATTTATAAGAAATAATTTGTTGTGTTGAATGTTACCGCCGACACAAAATAAATATCAGTTTGTATCGCAGTTATTTTTGTTATTTTTTTATCCTTTTCTTGTTTTGTCATTTGTAGCGTGATAAGGACACATTTGGATTTTAGAATGTTTTTTTTATATATATTTTACAGATTCTATGTGTTGACTTGTACTCTCGCTGTAAGTATTTTAATAATTTTCAATAGAATTATTTCCGTTTCTAGAAGAGAAAAAAAAATTATAAGAAGTCGTCTTTATTTTATAATATGATAGTGAAATATTATATAATTTAGATTTTTATATTTATGTACTTTTAACTTCATTTGTGAATCCAATTCAAATATTTTTATTTATCCCAAGTAACTCAGAGGCCTTGATTATTTATGATAACCATGATACGGGTAATGAGACCTTAATACGGGTGAAATGTACGTTGAATTGACTTTATATAAATATTTTTGTGTGAAATAGGAATAAAATATTTATATTTGAAGGAAAATAATGGTTAGCGGTACATAGCGGAGAATTTATGCAATTTTCAAAATATGATTTTTCTACAATTATGTAGATAAATTTTATAGTTTACAAAACGAGATTGTAAAGAGTTGTGATTTGTTTGTAAATAAAAGAGTTTGAAAAACAAAAGTCACCGATATCACTAGATAAAGAATATCGCCAAAACTCTATATAGTATTGGACACCTGGGGTGTCATAAGATTTAAAAAATATAAATATAAATAAAAGATAAAAAAATTAAATCCCTAATCAGATAAACAAGAATCTTGATTTTTTTATGAAAAAGTCAGGTTAATTTATATAACAGATTGCGAATGTTACTTTTACGAAACTCTTCGAACCAACAAGATGAAACAATTTAGAGATTGTGCCTCCTTGTATACTCCACACATGACGTAACATACTAAACCCATGAAGCTCGGAGGCCTGAAATGGTCGTCGTAAAAGCCACATAAAACTTGAAAAGAGCGACGAAGGCATTCACTTTGATAACACAAAATGAGTATATTGACATTCGTTCTGTTAACAGTTTATATTTATTTGGGTAATAGCTACATATTACAACGAAAAACGCTATTGAATTTTTTTTTTCTAAAAGTTGTTATGCACTTCGATATTTTTTGTTATTTTAATTTCTTATTAACAATGTTGTTAATTTAATATGGTAACAAAAATAATATGTGATTGAAATGCCCTCTATCGTGTAATATGTGTACTTGTGAAATATATAACTTTGTGGTTCGTTTATGTCAACCGTGCTATTGTTATTAGGTTAAGATTCCAGTCGCAAATTAATTGAGTAAATAGAAAAAGTCATTTTTTATGTAATAATTATGACGACGAACTATATAGCCAGTGTTCTAAAGTTAAAAGTAGGTGAACATAATGAAGATTGGTGTTTTGCGCAACGAAACGTATTGGTGTTGGAAGGCATGGCGGCCAACATTTAACATCAACTACAGGCAACTGCTTCTGCGGCAGATTAATCATTGATCCTTTGATTTATGTTCACATCAAACAGGAAGCCACAACATATGACCTGTGTACAAAACTGAAAGATATGTTTGGTGACTCCGGCTATACAAGGAAGATTAGTTAGCTAAGAAATCTTAACAACATTCGGCTAGAAAATTGAAAATTCGATGACACAATATGTGACTCAGATTGTAAAAGCGACTTCAGGGTACAGGATTTCAATTAACTGATGAGTGGATTGGAGCATTAATGTAAGCAGGATTGCCGGAAAAGTATGCGGAATAGTATGCACCGTAGGTGTGTACTTTTATCTATTATGGCCATAGAGCATTCGGGAATTGAGGTTAGTGTCGACGTCATTAAAACCAAGTGGATAGACATGTGTGCGGATGTCGATACTGCATCCGGGTGTAGTAAAAGGAACGCATGGATTCAGGAATGCCAATCATTAACGCTATCATTTGCAAAGACAATTAGAAACGTCAATGTCAGAACCAGAGAAAAGGTTATTAAATACCATAAATTTAAACAGATCGGGCACCATAAAAATCAGTGTTCGCGATCATTAAATACCAAAAGAAAACAAACCAAAGGTTTCAATGCTATGTTTCTGAGTGGCAAGTTCAGTCAAGATAGCTGGTATATCGATAGCGGAGCAAGTAAACACATGACGGGAAATGAAAATAACCTCGGAAACTCGCATTAACTTGAAAGAAAAGAAATTATTATTGGAAACCAGGCGAAAGTTTCAGTGCTACGTTCTGGCAACGCAAACATCGTTACTCCATACGAAGTTTGAACAGGACAAAAAACCAACTTAAACCATTTGCGTATATTTGGACACACGATCATAGTAAATATTCCAAACAAAAGACAAAAAGGCTAAGAAATTGGTTTTAGTCGGTTATGCAGAGAGTATAAAGGAATATAGGTTATATGATTCAACTACTAATGCTATGACAACCAGCAGAGACATTGTGATTATGGAGACTTTAAATGAGAACATGATGCAATTACCTGTAGAATATGCATATTTTTAACGGAGGAGAATAAGGTCAGAAGAAGAAAATTCAATCTCAGACGAAAAAAATTAAAAAGATGAAACCTATATCCCGAGTTCATAAGCATCTTCGGTGAGTACTTCAAATAATAGCCTTTTCGACACAACTTTAGATCAGGAAATCACGGTACCTGATATGAATGGACAGGAAACTCCACAAAAATGTACAAGTAGACCACTTAATCGGTATGGCTTTAATAAATTGTGTATTGCAGGGTATGAAGAATTCAATGACAGTGAGATCACGTTCGATGAATCTTTAAATGGACCAGAAAGTATGATTTGGAGAGCAAGCACGAAGGAAGAATTGAATTCTAACGAAAATTTTGCTTGGAAACTCGAAATCTTCCACAAGACAGTACAGTGATCAAGGTTGAGTGGGTTTTCAAGAAGAAATATGACAGTAATAATAATGTACGTTATCGAACAAGATTAGTGATGAAAGGTTTCTTGCAGAAAGGCGGTGTAGACTTTCGTGAACTTTCGTGATGACTTTTCTCCAATGCTTAGATATTCTACCTTAACGTTATTATGTGCTTTAGCAGCAAAGTTAAATTTAAATATAAGTCATCTTGATATAACCACAGCCTTTTAATATTTTTTTAAGTGAAATAGTACATATTAAGAAACCTATCACTTTTGATTGTAATGATAGTGATAATAAAGTGTTGAAATTGAAACGAGCAATATACGTTCTCAAGCAATCTCCCAGAGTTTGTTATCGGAGAGATTATTCAATTCAATTGGGTTGTAAAACATCTGAGTACGAGCCTTGTATATTCATAAAATTTTAAGTATAATGTGAAGATTATCATAGTATTATTAGTTGACATTTGTTTACATTTTGTAATTATGCCAAAACCACTAATCAGTTTGTTGAAGAGTTAGGCTGTAAATTTAAAACAAAAACTTAGGCTAAATACGAGAGTGTCAATAATTAAAAATGTGATAGGTATTGATCAGGAACGATATTTATATATAATTTGTTAAAAATATTTAATATGTCACATTGAAAAACTACAGAAACTCCTATGGACGTAAAATTCAAATTAGAAGAAACTCAATGCTTGCAGTAATATCCTTATGTTGATAAGGAACTTATTTGTGATGTAGTACATCAACCCATTTTATATTGTATTCAGTGTTAGTTATTTTAGTCAATTTAATAACTCTTACAATGAGACTTACTCGAACCACGTAAAGAGTGTTAAAAAATACAAAAAATTATGGTCTCGCTTTTCGCAAAGATGACTCCTCTATTGTAGGTTTTGTAGCTGCATATTGGGTATCAGACTTTACGAACAGGAAATCATATTCGGGTTTTTGTTTTAAATTGTCAAATACTGTGATTGCTTTTAAGTGCAGAAAGCAAAGAAATGTAGCCTTATCTAGCAAAGAAGCTAAGTATATTCTATGCTTGAAGCCTGTAGAGAAACAATTTGTTTAAAGAATTTACTGTTTGAAATCCTTTTGTTTTATTTAATGATCATCAAAGGATTTAAAAATTAGCTTGGAATTCTATTTCCTATATTAGATTAAAATAAATAGATATAAGATACCATTTTGTTAGAGAAGCTGTAACGAATTTTATTAAAATAAATTATTAATAAAATAAATTCCTTATCTGGAAATAATTGAAATATTAGCTGATATTTTCACTAAAAGTTTAGGTTCTGTTAAATATTATTTTTTTTAAATCTTGGCATTTTACTTGTCTATTTATATGTTCATTTTTTGATTTTGTGAAGGGGTGGTATATATGGTGACAAAATTAATATGTGATTGAGATGCCCTCTATCGTGCAATTTGTGTACTTGTCAAACTTTATCGTCCGTTTCTCTCAACCGTCCTTTTGTTATTAGATATGATAAAAATATAATATGTATGCGTTTATGAAGATATTTTTTTTTGTTTTGTATTAAGCTGGGAATATTATGTTGGACGCGACTTACAGTTGCGACCGACGGAACTGACTGCAAACCGACCGACGGAACTGACTGACCCTCCATAGTGAATAGCTACAAAAATTTGAGCGTTCAGACGTCCAACAAAAATCTGGCTCGCTGGATATTTCTATCAGTCGTGGACGTAGCGGTCACGTGTGCACAGGGTCGGGCACGAGCGCGCGGTTGACAGTCACCATATACGTCGCAGTGCAGATGATTTTTGTAGCTATTCACTATGGTGGGTAACAAAACTTTAATTAATACAGTTCGTTAATAAGAATATTTATATAACAATAATGAAAATACTACGAGAATGTTCCAAATCCGTAGAATGTCCACGCAACACGGCGTCCAAATTCTGGTGTGCAGACTGTTAGTCACGTCCGTCGGTCACAATTGTAAGTCGCGTCCGTTCGATATGTTGGCGTTATAGTTACAAATTACATTTTATTTTTTACTGCCAGACCCCATATTCACCGATCTCCTTTAGAGATATTATTATTTAAAAAATTAAGATTGTCTCTACTAATGGGGCAGATTAACTACTAAATTAAAGCTAGTAATGGATTTATAATGAATTAAAAACTATTCAGGAAAAGACTTGTGCTATTTTACGAAAATTTTGTCTCATTTAATTTCATTTCAAATCTTAATATTTATTTGTAAATGACAAATGTTAAAGGTAAACAGACTCAAAATAATCGAAAAATTCATTATTTTGAATTGTCGGTTAAAATGCTCAATACGGTCGTTAACCTATAGCCCAATGCTATAGTGATGTAATTGGGAGTAGACACTAAATTAATTAATATCTACATTTGATAAAAGTGTTAAGAGTCTATGTTATTGCCGGTTGACGTTACCTTTTTGCTAATTTTTAAATTTGGCATTTTCGTCTTCGCTTCGATGTTTTAGTCGAACTTTCGCATATTAAGGAACGTTAAACGCAAAGGGTGGTGAGAAGATTTGTATGAACGAAAATATCATATTTGCCATTTGCTATGTTATCAATTAGATTATTATTATTATACTAAATTTAATTATTAACATTTACTGTAATGTCATGAGGAAACCGAAGCAAGTATTGACATAAATGAGTTTATGGAGATATACAATGATATATCTAGATGTAGAAAAAATTGTCAAATTACTAATATCCCGGGTTTGACCAGTGATGTATTGTCTACATTATAACATTAAATTTTACACAAAGTGTCACTATCAACAACAAAAAAACCCGGGTCAAACACCAGTCATATCAATGATTTACTTTTATGTTACAAGGTTCGACGTACGTATGTAGGGTACGATTAGGAAAACCGACTTTACTCATAAATATGTCACCTATTTTTAAAGTTTGAGCATTGGATCCCTTAAAGCGCTATTATACAGGAGCAGAATACATAAAAATTAGTGACTGACCGAAGTTTCGGTTTCGGCCAAAAAAGAGGTTTCGGCCGAAGTTTCGGTTTCGGCCATAAATAGGTCGAACCTTTCGGCTTGGCCAAAACGGACGTTCGGAAACTCTTGAGTTGCGTTCGGCTGTAGTCGGGCGTTTGCGTCGCAGGCATTTCGTGGCCACTTGACCTTCAGGACGCCGACGTCTGACATATCACATTTTTGTTTTCGTGCGTATTAAATAGCGGTACGTGTTTACCCTTGTTTACGAAATATTTTATTTAATAATATTCTTTCTGAGTATTGAATTCCAAAGTAAAATGAATCAGTGTATTAATGCTTCGTTTAACTGGTGGTAGATGAATTAGATCGTATCATAATTAATATTCACAGCATAAGTTCTTATGTAAATCGCTTCTTGTCTTGTTTATTCATAAGTAAATAAAATTATTTACATACATTTATTAAAACCGTAACATAATAAATTTAGTTATATTTGTTTACTGTTGATTTAAACATTAAACTTAGGTTAAATATGTTTTCAGGTAAAAATGTCACAAAAAGAGAGGAATCCTATTTGGCAGTATTTTCAAAAGAATGCGAATGATTTATCCAAAGCAATTTGTAATAAATCACTTTCATTTGGGAAGTTATGAATCCAAAAAATAAACATTACAAAACTACATTTAAGTAGATTTCATAGTCCAGAGCACAGACAAGTTATGAAGTGTGGAATTAGACAACATAAAAAATTTAATCAAATGTACAAAAACGAACTAAAGTCTTTCTATAGGCACTGAGTACTGGTCAACCTAAACTTGTTCAATTGACCATTTGAATTTGTTGTTTCAATTGAATTTGTCTAAACCTAAATGTGTACAATGTCCAGACGATCACGAAATTTCACATAGAACAAACAAAGCGATTATGGATTTGATTACTGTCGACATGTTGCCTTATTGAATAGTGAGTGGTGATGTATTCCAACGACTAATTTTACTGATCCTGATGCTTTTCACAAATATAGACTAAAGACAGAAAAATATTTTCCAAGCAACATTAATGCCGCAAACTTACGAAAAAGTAAAAGTTAAAGTCAAAAATTTAGTCGCAAAATTTGTGTGGATGAGTGTTACTAATTACATATGGACCGCGTAAGCGAAACACGTTCCCTGCACAGCCTTACAGGTCTTTTCATTGTAGGGCATCCTGAGATACCTGAAAGTTTTATTGGGTGCAGCTGCTATGAAACAAGATCATACCAGTCAGTATATTGGACAAAAAAATACGGAAATGATTAATGAATAAAACTTAAATGGCAAGTTTTTTTAGTTTTGCGTGATAATGCCTCAAATATGGCTTGTGCTATACAGACCGGACACTATTAGCCTATTGGTTGTGTGTCACATACGCTGCATTTGGTGATCAAGCAATCGTTATTTGCAGATGAAGATACCAAAGAAATAATAAAAAATGCCGAAAAATCGTAGGCCACTTCCATCACAGTGTGCAAGCGACAAGAAAAATAAAGGAATGCCAAAACCAATGCGGGCTGCCAGAACATGCTTTGGTTCAAAATATTTATATAAGGTGGAACAGTACCTATTTGATGTTCCAGAGACTTTTAGAGCAAAAAAATGCAATAAACTTGTACACTGTCCAACACGGTAAAATAGATACACTTTGCCCTACCAAATGGCACGTTATGAAAAACCTCACAGAGATATTGAAATTCTTTTATGAACCCACCCTTGATTTGTCATTAAATGAAGCTGGCATTTCGATAGTCATACTTTTGATATTTTTACTTAATCGGAAATTATATATTCGATTGGAAAACGAAGATGAGCGAATGACTATCATGAAAATGTCTCTACATGAAACCTTGAATCAAATAATGTCTGTTTTAAAAGAACATCCGTCATTAATTGCAGCAACATTACTGGACTCACGTTTTAAATTAAAGTGTCTAACTTTCGATGCAGCTGACATTGTATTCGACAAAATCGTATCTTTTTTATTGAGGCGTAATGATAACAGAGAGGTAAATAGAATCATTATCCCTTCATCTTCTGCAGAATGGATGCTGCTTGCATCCAGTATTCAGAAATAAAGACGAAAGTCTTTGGGATACCCAAGACATTACCCCATGTGATAGTCATACAAATACAAATGAAACAAAATATGATGAAACTTCGGTATTGAAACAAACAATTTAGTTTTATTTGTCCGAGCCACGAGTACACCGTAACGCTGAAATATTTTCCTATTACAACTCCAGTCCATTCCCAACGTTGAGAAAAACAATGTTAAAGTACCTTTCCATATTCCGTTCCGTATCCTAGCATCTCCAGCGAGTAAATGTTCAGTGCTGCTGGACAGGTATATGCAGATGGTCGTAGTAATTTGTTACGTGAAAATGCAGAAAAACAACTTTTTTAGGCTTACAATACAAGATTTTCTAATTATGATTGTTCATTTATTTTCTAAGTATCTGAAACCTATAAACTTTTATTTAAAAAAAAGTGTTTTTAGTTAGGCACTATTTTTTTTAGTTTTAATTTTAGTGATATTCAGTAATTAAAGGCTGTTACTAAACTGTCAATCGTTACAAAAAAATAGCACTATTTTGTTTTAATTATAATTATAATGTGATAGACTGATAGATATAGCTATTAGTTACTATTTCTTTTTGAATTTTGATTGTGATTTTTTATTGAAGGCGTTACGAGATTGAGAGAAGTTGAAGAATAAAGAGAAGTTCAATGTTTCAGTACTCTTTTATTATTATAATATAGGCTGTACGAAAAGTACAAAGGCGTCAGCCAAAAGACCTTTTTGTTTAAGAGTTGTTTTGTTGTGTTAGTATTGTAACAACCTACATATTAAGATCGCTTTAAGATACTCAATGAAAGACTACTGAGATGAAAATTAGACTGATTTAAAATATAAGTACTACTAACTTAGTGCTAGAAGTAAAATATATTTTCTTATTCCACAAATTAACTATAGTATTTCATTTCATGTAACTCTATTAAACAAGAAAAACAAACAAAATGAGAGGTAAGTTGTCAAAGTGCTCCTATAAGTCTGTAGACCTCTAAATTCGATGGAATTGTGCATATTTTCACAAGTCTCTAAAAGTTTCAGTTTCGGTTGAAAATCTAGTTTCGGTCGGCCGCTAATAAAAAACTAATTTTTTTTCGTTCAGCGCAATAATTCAGTTATGAGAAATATCAAAAGTTTATACGGAAGTTGAAAGGATTTACTTTTTTTTTAAATTTAGGTAGTGGATATTTCTATAATTAAAAATCATTTTAAAAGTTTCCTGTCGCATGTTGGATTTTATGCATCATTTGTAACAATAAATTATTTCAAAACATTCCAAAACTTTTTTTTTTTAGAAATATAGCTGATTACGCTGATGTTTAAAAAGTTTGTTCCTCTACCTCTATTTCCGAAGCTGCTGAAGTAAAAATTACGAAAAAATCACGTTACTACAAGGTTACATACAGTTTATCAAAAAATGTAGCTATGATTCCAAATATCATAATTTTTGGTACGTTCACCATGGTTTTACGCCTGCGGCAGATAAATTTATATGTTGTAAAATTATAAGAAGCAATTTATATGCGAAAATTTATATTTGTAGATAGACAAATTTTATATTCTTACGTATTTATGGATATGCCTAAATGTATGCAAAACACTTCTAGTGTGAGTTTTATTTATGAATAACCATTTTTTTATTTTTGGGTGAAAGACGTTTTCAGTTTTAAGTAGGTGAATAAATTATTATGAAACTGATTGTTTTCACCAAGTCAATAAATCTATTATAATTATTTTTTGATATTTTAAATATTTATAACCTTGTTTTCCGAATATAAGTCAGGGATGGGTGCCAAGATACACATTATTGAAAAAAGATTATTTTAAAATTTTAACAAATAGTTACGACACAATTATTTTTAGTTATTTCTTGAAAAGTACTTGTAGAATTTCTTTATGCTTATCGTTTTTTCACAATCTGATTTTCAGAGGTTTGTTGGCAGGTTAATAACAATTGTAACAATTCAAATAAAATATAAAGTTGCAGCAAAAACTAATAATAAATGAGTTGGAAATATATTTAGGAATAAAACCGATAAAGAAAATTCAAAATTTTCTTACAACATATTTACGCCATTTAATAAAAAATGGCGCTGATAATGCGCAGAATGAAATAATTTGTCAATGAATTAGAATTTATCTCAGAAATCGTAGATTGTTTAGTAAAATCCACTAATGACGAAGTAAACTTCGGTTGAAAGTGATTTGCTTAAAAGCAACACGTACTTCATAGTATTGATATTACTTTTGTGTATAAGCAATTGTATGATTAATATTTTGAATTTATAAATGTTATTTCAATTAGAATTACAAGTGATACACACTGCCACTATTATTGGCTTCTTTTTTCCCTGTAGGATAGATTCGTGTGTTCATAATGACTTTTTAACGGAAAAGTGTGGTGTTAATTTTTTTCCCAATAAATAAATAAGCAAAGGACAGAGTTGCGTTGCGGGAGAGAGGGAGATATGTAGAGATGAATAGAGTTAGCGTAAGGAAAGAAGGATTCTGGAAAGAGCTAAGGATAAGAGAGGGAGAGTGTAGTAGTAGAAGGGTGAGGCACATGAGAATAGTGACATTTAGTGAAATGGCGGGGGGGGGGGAAGGGGCGTAAGAGTGAAAATCGTGTTGGATAGGAATCCTATCGGAAAGATTGAGGCGGGGAGACGGAGAGAATGGAGCGTGGGAAGATGGGAAGGAATTAGTAGACGGATAGAACGGCGAGTGAAGCGGGAAAGATGGAAGAAATTGGGGCTTCGGGATATGGTGAAGGGAGATTTTAAATTTTGCAATGTTACTGTATACAAAACTTAATAATAAAAAGTTGAAACTTACTTTATTACAAATTGGATGACGGAATCTAAACTCTATCACCTCATTTGTAATAATATTAGTTTCGGAGATGCGGGCATACAGCGCACTCTCGAAGTAATCTCCTTTTTCTGTACCGTGGCTCTCTTAATAAAGCAGGTGTGATCATCATGTTGTACTATCAAGGGCTGATGTAAAGAGCCTTATAATATTTTACAATCCCCCTCTGCTTGCCATCATTCTGGTACACACGTGCAAGGGATCGCCGACAGCAATATGATTTAATCGGTCCATCGCATGGGCAACCCCGTCCGCGTGCTTCTTGCCCTCTACTGCACCTTGCGCGATAAGGTGTTCAGTGAGGCTCTCTTTCAGCATGAGATATATTCAAAGAATTTGAGGATATGTGATTGAATTAACGTCGATAAACGCTGCTTAATAGTAGTTTTTGGTGTACGGAGACATTAGTTCGGAATTTAGTCCAGAATATTATCATTATTCTTCTCTAGCATTGCATTGTTAGGGTGTCTATATTCTTTTCCTCAATTTCTTGAGTATCTCTGCAGCGTTCAGAATCGTAGGGGAATGTAAGAATTCAAACTAAACGGATATTAATGATTCTGGTGACGTTTTAGTTCTGCCACCTTTTCTTTAATTTATCCATTGTTGTCTAGTTGTCGCCATTCGTAATCTCACTTTATCTGTGTAACCGCTATTTTTCAGAATCAAAACTCTAAGAAATATGTACGATTAGACTTCGACGTTCGCTACCCGAGTCACCACTGGTGAGTTATAGCTGCCAAGGTTCGTTACCATAATTTTTGTCTTGTTGCTGTTAATATGAACTCAAGGCTCACCTTCTACATTTTGGAAAGTAATTCCTCAATATGTAGAGAATTAGTCGCTAATGAGATATTATCACTTACATTGAAACATTCCTCTGACACTGAGAAAAACTTAATTCTACGTAAAATTTCTTTTCCTCTTGTGTATATGGAGACTTGTTTTTAATAATATGTACCAAAATGGTGCAAGTGTTGTCTATTACAGCTGCTTTTCTGAAAAACTGCACATGCGGTCGACTTGAAAATTGTCATAATTGCGTAACTTATTTACCTAATTATTCAAATAAAAAATTGGGAGAGGGAAGTTGAAAAATGACACTTTTTTCAACCAGGTCGGGTACGTAAGAAAATGTTGTCTCAACAGATTATAAAACTATTTTTATTTTATTTTAGCTCACGTATTGTTTTACATACGAGAAAAATACATGATTATCTGCAAAGTTATATGGTAAACAAATTTGAAATTGCTTAAATAAATAGATTGTCAATTAAAGGTAACTGGAAAGATTAAGCAACATATATAATATTTATAATTATAGCGGAACAGAGATTATATAATGGAGCTTTATGTGATCAATTTGACTCGAACTTGATCAGTTTTTTTGTGATGCGTGGACATTATATATATATATATATATATATATATATATACATACTCCGATTATCTATATATATATAACTCCTTATCATGGACATACACGGGTAGTAGGTAATCGTTAATACATTATTTGACCTGCCATGGAGCCACAGAGATGGAACAACGAGAAACTGCTTATTTATTCGTAGGCAAACATTACAATTTATGATAATCTTAATTTGCATTAAACCAATTTTTAGTCGCGGGAACAAGAAAGTGTCATATCAATATCAATATTTCATTTGAAAAACAAATTTTATTTGAAACAAATGTTTAATTTCACACATATATTTCATTTGACAAACATATTTCATTTGTCTAACGTATTTCGTTTAACAAACATATTTTCTTTGACAAACATATTTCATTTCTCCAACGTATTTCGTTTAACAAACATATTTCATTTGACAAACATATTTCATTTGTCCAACGTATTTCGTTTAACAAACATATTTCATTTGACAAACACGTACACATTTCACCGTATATAGATCTAATTTTCATTTGACAGAAAAATTGACCTAAATATAACAAGAAAAATAAATTTTGTTAAAGACGCATCTTCAAAAGGTTTTTTTTCTTTCAAATGCCGCGGAGTATAAAGGCTCATCCGGCACACAATTACCATCAGCTGCTCTGCCTGTCGCAGCTTCCGATAAGTCTGCGCACGGTGCGAGCGGCGGTACGCTTTAAGAGCGCCATTCGCCATTAATGTTGGCTCACAGTCAAGGATAACTTCGCTTAGTTGATAATATGAAGATGTCTGGGCACCGCCTTGCTTTGCTGACTTATCAAGGAATGAAATTAGCACGCTTCGAAAGATACATACACTAGGTAGTAGCTTGAGATATGCCTGAAGGAGATGTTTTTATATCTAGATTTTTGTATATAAGAATAATTATAGAGCATTCATTAAAAAAATCCGAATATTTATAAAGTATTGAATTTTTTAATGACTAAAAATAGGAAGCCAGGAAAGTTTTCTATTTCTTCACAGAGGAGAAATATATTTCTTGTTAAATATATTTTCTTAAAGGGAATGTTAAAGAGGCTTAAATGAAAACAGTTCTAAAAATTACCAAAAAACATTAACATTAATGAAATAACGTAGAAGTTGGGAAATAAAAAACACTTAAAATAAAGAAATAATTAAAAGAAGACAAGTGGAGATTCTATTGAATAACATATAAAAAGGTAAAAATGGACAGAAATATAGATTTGATATACAGACAATGCTGGGGCTGTTGAAATAGCCTAAAAACGTTTGACTATCACAAAAAACTAATAAGTCGATTGCCAAACTAAACCAAAATGGAATGTTCGCTAAATAAATTAAAATAGGAATAGAGATAGATTTTTATTTATTTAGTAAACATTCAATTTACCTAAAATTGAACCTAGAATTCGTATTAAAAAGAAGTGTATAACAGGAGAGATACATCACTATTGGAACGACATTCTGTCAAGGTAAGCGTACACCCTCGTCGACAAGAGTCTCATTGTAGACACAGCAGTTTGGATGGTGGGAAACGTTTGGAAAGATAATATTTTTTTAAATTAAGTCATTTAATCGTGCTTCATTTTTTGCATGATATTTCTTCTTCTAATTTGTAATTGATTTGTTAAATAACCAGATCATTTTAGCGTTGCTAACCTATTGCCGGAGTGCAAATATTAACTTTTGTAAACCCGGTTTTTACGTGATTTTATCAAAGTTGATATATGAATATATCCTTGAGTATGACTTGCTAAGTTTATTATTAATTTGTGAGAGTAAAATTTGGTTGTATAAGCGCTGATTGATTGTGTGAAATATAGAGATTTGACAAAACGTGCCATGCGTTCCGTCAGTTAATTAGTTTTCAGTGGACTAAAGTAATAATATTGGCATCACGTAATCATTTGAAGGTTAACTTAAAAAAGCTAAAAGGATTATTTTGATATATTCAAATTTGACGAATCTATTACTTTTTTGAAGTGCTTGCCTCAAAAAGAAAAAAAACCTTATAAACTTGGATGTACCTTATAAGCTTGGATTCTACGTCGAATGGTTTATTGGAAAAACAGCTGTGACAGATAAACCGACGAACAGATTTTTTCCCTTTGACGTACGAAGCACTAAAATGAAATATAATGTGGTTGAACCCTGTGACTTACTCTTATATATATTACGAGTTTTTAACATATTTTTAATATAGAAATAAATCAATGTTTAGAATTCAATGTGCTCGTTTCATAATTTATAATTCATATTCAATATAAGTCTAAAAGAATCGGTACCATGGTGTGTTTTATTAATTACAAGATTTACACCCTTTCACAGCGTGATACGTAAGGTACCGAGTTCGATTTCTCGCCCCTCATCAAGCGGGAGTGATGTTTGTGATCGCACTAAATGCCACAGATCAGTGACAACCAGTACCAGTAACGTCACTAGTGCGAGAATTACGCACTTCAATGGACAACCCAGCGTGGTGATTAGGGGTATTGCCTTCAATTATACGTGCATTGGCGATGTCTATGTCCAGAAGTGAACTGCGACAGGTTGTTGCTACGATTAAAATAATAGTCTAAGTGAAAATACTATATTATTTTTGAAAATAAATAAGTTTATTACAAAAAAAAGATTGCTCAACGACTATTGTATTTAATAATCACATAAATTGTTTTATTAAGTAATATTGGTTATGTTATTAACTGGTATACTATTATCAAAATATTCTTAACAGCGGTATAACAAAAGTATAACAAAGTCTCGTAGAGAATGTGACTGTAATACTTTTCTACCCTAGTACTGCCATATTTTAACATTTATCGACAATACCATATTTATACGAGGGTGTTTTCCACTAGTTTTCTTATATTGTTGGATTATTTGTCACTAGCTACGAATCTTTCGAGTTTAAATAAATATCAAAATCGAAGTTCATTGTTTGAATATAAGTTCATGGGATCACTTGATAGATTGTGTCGCGAGATGTCATTAGCTTTACGGGCGGCAAAGCCAATATGCTATATTTAAATTATATAACAGAATAATTTTGTTACATTTAAAGATATTTCAATATTTTTAGGATTCCTTACTTCAAAAGAGAAAGTAACGACACTTTTCCTCTGTCCATTTGTCATTTATTCAATCACTCCATTTGTCCACTTGTCGCAGTCGCTTTTCTTAGAAATCGTTTGACGTAAATCTTAATAACGTCCCTGACATCAAGTTCTACGGCGTCACATTAAGTTTTTAATTAAAACCTACTAATATATTGGATGGTCTCCGTCCTGTCTTCAGTTTAATACCTTCCGCATTTGTTTAAAATATACTTCCTCTCTACATTCCAATTGATTAAGCGCGTGGTGCGTCATCAAATTGCAATATTGAACGCAGTCTCTGAGTACTTGAGTAATCGGATTTTAGTCTTTTAAATTTTAGTATAAACTTTGCAAGTCATTCATTACAAAATATTCAAATATTAACTTGGATGAAATGATGTAAAAACGGTCAGGAAATGTGAAAGTAAGATTAAAAATGACGTAATTTTAAAAAAGATCTTTTGTTTTAATTTTTGCACATTTGGGAGTACATAGTTTCTCGACAGCTAGACTGCGGTTTCGATAATAACAGCTTTGGCGGAAAGAGGATATGCTCACCACCTACCTTGATAAAATGATATTTAAAAAACTTTGCTAACTCTTAGTCTAGTAAGCTAATATTAAAATTATATATTCACTGTTATCATGTCATGCCCTTACAAAATTCTTTCATTAATTGTATTTCGGTGTTTATGAAAAATCATAAACGAAAAACAATCGGTCAGATTGAATACGTCCACGGTTTTTCTGCGGGGAATACTATTCATGCATTGAAAATTATGACGGAAAAATGTAAACGATATGATCAGATTTGACATACTGGCTTCATCAGCTATTCTGAGGCATTCAACTCCGTATCACGCAACACCATATGGCACGTACATATGGAGTGAGATGCAAATATCGAATATGTCGCTATCATTAAATAAATATATGGAAACAGTACCGCACAGATGAGGTTAACATCAAATACGGAGTAAAGGAAAGGGTTTTTTTACCAAAAGGCTTTGTGGCCGTCTTATAAACAAGTTTAGAAACAGTGAATTACGAAAAGATGGGTTTGAAAATATACAACAAATATTGTACCCATTTAAGGTTTGCAGATGATATGGTATAGTTCTCAGAGCACGCGAATGAACTACAATATATTGTTAAATTATATTTAATTCTAGAAAACACGAGGGTGATACTCGATATATTTTACGATGACAATCGGGACCCCTATTGATGTCACCAAGAAGAAAAAGAAATTTCGATGACGGAGTCACGATTCTTATATCTTCTACAATTAACTATAACAATCGCACAGTGAGAGGTGACATTACCATATGCCTAATACGATATCTATATTTTAACATATATACTATATTAAATCACTATAAATACCTCTATACTCGATGTATACAAATAGCTTTAAACTCGATATCGATGTCTATGTTTACTTAGGCCATTTGATTTACTTTAAAAAGATGTATCGATATTAAAAAAAGGAATAAGATTAGCTGATGATTTCTGGGACTTAAATTAAAACTAAGGTAATGAAAATTTGCCTACTGCCATGCCTAATTTACGTTTATGAAACCTAATCATTGGCAAAAATATTATTATTAGACTAATAAGATGATATAAATTTATAAGTAGAAATGCAGTTCCTCTGGCGCGATATGTATTAATTTGTAATGAAAATGTACTCATTTAATAGTTGTACTAAAAATAGTTTTTTCTCGTTTTCGTTAGTAATATTTAATATCAGAATTTGAACCAAAAGATTTGTTTGTTTTATTTTAGTCAAAAAAGAAAAAAGAGACTCATTTCGATATTCGAAACCAGTACAAACTTCAAGTACAAAATCCTGCACTTACCATTAACTAATGTTTCAGAGAAGTGACGAAATAAGGGTGTACTTACTTCTTATATTTTCACGTGTTGTAACTTTTTGTGGTATTCAAGTAAAAAAAAAACTAATAATGTCTATGAATAATCTCTCCAACCATCCAAATAGTATGTCTCAAATTGTTAATTCAACTGCAACTGATTCAATTGAAGTGCCCAAAAAACATGTTTACATAAACGAACAAAACATTCTCGTAAACATTTCTAAAGGTTCTGTAAGTTGCAAGTAACCAAAGACCCACAGAAAAAAATACGATGGCCTAAATTAAATTATCTCATTAAGAAAGTGAAATCTGTAAAGTACGGGAAGAACTTGCCTTACGAGGATTTTGCACGTACTTAAGCATATTTAAACATTTAAGTATGCTTAAGTACGTGCAAATATATATATATATATATATATATATATATATATATATATATATATATATATATAATCGTCTAAAAACAACAATGTAGTTAACAAGACAAACGGGAGCTGTTTGTGAAATGAATATGTATATATTTAAGAAATTATCGCATACACACTTAATACCCTTATCAAGTTTTAAAGACAACAAAGGTACTTGTGAAGATTACAAATTCACTTGAAACAAATCATTTTTTTTATTCTTTAACTTAAAAACATCATAATGTTTCTTTTTGTGTTATTTTTCCTTTGATCTAACGGTGAACACCAAATACAATACCATCCTCTAACTGACAGCGAAATGAACTTACCGAGATACTTTTGTCCATTCGACTTTGTAACATATACATATGTATATATATATATATATATACACATGTAAATATATATATATATATATATATATATAAATATACATATATATATATATATATATATATATATAAACTTAATATTTATCAAAAGTATAAACATAAAATATGAATAAGTTTCGCTTTCCTTTATTAAATGAAATTGTTCAGAAAAAAAATATTAACATAGCAATTCTCGAATGAATTCGTTGAATGATTAAAAAAAATCACTACGCGACACTTTCGGAGGTCACCAGTTTTATAACTCGCTATCAATGGTCATAAAAAATCCCGCATTTATCCGGGAGTATGGAACAGATTAATGATAAATGTTGTTTATTTGCACGAGTATTTTTGCGGGGAATATCGTACTTAATTTGTCGAAACGGATAATTGCAATCAACGGGGTTTTGAACGATTTTGTGGAAAAATCCTAATTGCGCATTATGATTGAAGCGTACCTCGTTTAATATTAAGCATGATACGTCTAAAGCACTATTGATTTCGTGAAAGATGCAAAGGCTTATTAAAATAAAATTAAAATTTAAAGAATGCAAAAAAGGTAAAAGGAAATAAAAAGCATTGTAGGTTACTTGAAGATATTCAAGTATAAGAATTGTCAGAAAAAATGTTATAATTGACTTTTATTTATACAACTAGTCAAGCTTGTTTGTCGGAATAGGAAAAATTATGGCTCTGTAGTCAATCCACAAAGCCTATTAAGGCACGAAATAGGTTCAAGATTTTTTTTAAAATTTGTTTCTTCGCTTCAAAAATTGCAAGGATGGGCGACGCATTATAAACAAAGAAAACGGTAGACCTATTATGCATAGTAAAAAGATAATTTTTAAAAACAGCAAATCAATCAGTCATCGACAATCAGAAAAACAAAAAAATGAAATACAGTTTGTAAACGTAATAAGAAACAAAATATATCTTCATAAACATGTATGTATTATTTTTTTAACAAAGCAATAATTGTTAATAAAAATAAAAAAAACGAGAGAACAAGACAACTTTTTAGAAACAAATCCAAAAAAATAATTAAAATTGGAATTTTTTTAGCTATTGCCTAAATTCATTAAAAATTTACAAAAGTTCTGTAGGAATTACATTTGCAAACTTTTGTAAAAAATAGCCAAACCCTGTCAAGCACTAGTGAAACTAGCACTACGAGGGTTCCGTACACGTTTAAGCAATTATAACAATTTAAGGGTACATAATATTCCTATTAAACTATTTATAATTTTAATTTTTTAGAACGAAAATACATTGCGTACCATATCTTTCCCAGGCTGACAGTAAAAAAAATGTTTTTTAATGTGATATGACTACAACTTAACGATTTTTTTCTGTAAGACTTTTGTAGAGTCTTTTTGCCAAATTTCATGGTATATTCATAAGTTTTTTAGTAAATTTCATAGGTTTTGATTTACTTGCGTCTCTCAAATTGTGCAGCATAAATGGCAATGTTTTTTGATTGCGTTGACTTAAAAGCTTGATTTGATTGCGTTGACTTAAAAGCTTGATTTGATTGCGTTGACTTAAAAGCTTGATTTGACCGTAGGCTTAAGTATTTGATATTAATGTCAACTTGATACCTCCACGTGTTCCTAGGAAAAAGGGTCTTGATCGAAAGACAGACAGACAGACAGTATTCCACGTGTTCCTAGGAATAAGGGTCTTGATCGAAAGACAGACATTCTTATTTGGCTGATTGACTATCGAATTAAAACTTTTGAGGAACTTAGTTTTTAATTTTTTCTATTCGAGAGTGTCATTTTTATTCTTGTGTAGCACCTGGGCCCGACGTAATATAGACTTTTGCCGGCCGCCTTTAAAGTTTAATGTTTTATAAACGAGCCTTCAAAAAAGAAACTAAGAAAAATCGTTTTGTCTCTTTCACGGTCATAGGTTCTATCATAAATATTTTACATTCATCCGTACCTATAGTATAAATGACACTTATCAAGAGATAACATAATGAAAACATTTAATTTTGGTACATAATAAAAATAAAAATATATTAATATTATCCTACTTATGTTAAAATAATGATTAATATTCTCCACTATGTACTAAAAATTACGCCGAAAATGTTAGTGTAGATTGATGCCGGCTCAGCCACAATGTTAAATGTAAGAGTATCATTGTACAAAGAACCCGCAGTCCTTTTCTACGTTTCTGTTACAACAATAAACGACGCAATTTCGAATAATTTAGTTTATTATAATAATATAATAATCGGAATCCTATCACTGAATACAATTAAATTATTTTATTTCAATTAGTACTGCGTATACGGCGATAGAGACGGGAAAAAATAGCATAAACGGAAGTAAAATGACGCCGATGTGGCACAGTGACGCCGATGTGAAACACTTATTTTAAATGCTGTGTAAGGGGCACGAAAACGTCATTTTTGAGATCCGGTCGTAAAACTTCTTGATTAATATTAATTTTTTTCAATACAAAACAAAACATGCAAAAAGTTTTGTTTATTTTTTCCCTGGTGGACTCATTTTGAGTATTCTCCTTTAATGCGAATAGATCTAAAGTTTTCTTGAGAAAAAATCTTGTAAATATCTGCTCTAAATTTCATGACGACGTAAATTTCGTATACCTAGAATTATCGCGGAATGGTTATTAGCTTCATGTAGTACGCTTCGGTGTGGCAAGCTTTAAAGAAGTGCACCTCGGTTCTCTTCCTGAGAGCGGTACATGCACATAATGCAATTAAATATTAAATAGGGATATAAATAAATATAGTAAATAAAATTGAGATAGCACGAAACGTTTCGGTTGTCTCTTGGGGATATCAAAATCTGGATTCGTTTAAGCCAACCTCAATCGCATGTACTGAAAATATGTTGGTGGGGATAAAATTCCGCTTTATATCAGAATAAAATACGCAGCGTAACGCAGTCAGTTGATTACGGATTTTATATAAGTTACTCCTTATGTACATATTTTTGAATTAAATATACATTTAAAAATATAAACAATTTTAAAGGTTTTCTCTGTTTTTAGGATTCTGTACATCAAACTGAAAAACACTTATAAAATCACTCAAGTGTCTGTTGGTCCGTCTGTTACAGGCAGTCAGAGCCTATTTTCTCAGAAAGCATGCGACGTACAAACTTGAAATTTGACTACTTCTTATTAACCCACATATTATTTTAAAATAATTTGTTTTTAAATGTACGTACAATAATTAAAGATGAAGTAAATAAAGTAATAGTTTTTTTAAATGTTGTATATCATGTGCGATATCATTTGGGAGGGCTTGTTATGAGGAATACAAAATGTATTTTTTCATAATTTTAAATGGCATTTTTAAAAATATATACCAACATAGATTATTCATCTCCATTTCCACAAGAAGGTTACGGGAAACTGAAGTGATTATCCTAAATCTTATAATTTTTGAAATGGGCACCAATATTTTACGCATCTGAACGATATAGTAGTTAGTAGAGTCAATAGTTTAAAAGAAGTATTATGTACACTTAAACAAAATTAATATAATTATGCGTCTAAACGTGTACGAAACCCTCATAATGCGTGTTCTATACGTATTTGACAGGTTTCTGTTATAGTAACATCTATTATATCTAATAATTGTTGATTATGGTAATATAATTTGAAATTCATGGATTAAACGTAAATTATAAGGAACGGATTTAAAATTAATATTAACGTGATGCCTAGCGTTTAAGATCCTCAATCGTGAAAGCGGTAGCGATTAGTATACGGAGTAAAGAAATAGTTCACATAAGTATTTATCTTTGCTCGTGAGTTTGTTGTTTCTGGTAAGAAGTTTTTAGATTTCTACAAGTTTACTAAGTATGATGTAAAATAAATACCTTCAAAGTATTAACAAATTTCTTGACCGGCTCTAAATTATACCGAACTATTCGTGCTGTACTATTTATGAAACTGGTTTAATATTGTGAAATTTAGGTTATGAAAATTTAATTGATATCTTTTCATTAATTGAATACACACATATGCAAAGGTGTAATAAATAGTAACTAATTATTCAACGGGTTTTTTCTTCTAGTTTTTAAGCCTAAACAATGTCTTACCTGTTATGTTAAACATGCAGGGTTAAATTTAAATATTAATTATCTCAACTATTTTTCTCAACGAAATAAGTCACCCACTAAAATATACGTGAAATTGTCCAGAAGATGTTTACATAAATATTTACGAGAAAATAATATTTCAAATACTGTGTAAAATATGAGTAAAATACTGATACCGATCCACAGTAGTTGAAGGATGATATGAAAGAAAACTACATAAAAGGTTGAAAAAAAATTAGTGATTAATTCAATGCAATATAATTTATTGATAAAGTAAGGAAATGTGAGATTCTATTAATTACCACCATTATTTATTAACTTCTGAAGATAGCGTTTATCGAAAGCAATTGCATATTTGTTACATTATTTACATAATGTATTAATATGTAATTTATGCAATAAGAGATTCGATATTGTTATACATATCCAGGTTTTGCAGATTTAGTTTTTTGTTTTTGTAAAGTGCTAATCAATTTTAGGTTGTAACCTCAAGAACGTGATATTTTCAATTGAAATTCGAGAGAACCCTTTATCAAAAAAGTGGTTTCCTCCCAGTTACCTCAGACCAACAAATTGGTTTAACCACAATCACTAATTTCATTTGAGTGTACTCCTCACTTGCGGTCAGCTCTATAGCAGCGCGTGCTTCTTAACCCCGGCTGGTTAGTAATCACGTGGTTAGCGCATACGGTAATAACAAGGAATGGCTAATGACTCAATTTGTAACTTTACACTTATGTAATTCATTAATGTAAAAGAAAAGAAATCGCCTCGCTATGCGGTTTAGAAATTTGCGTAAAATTCATTGATAGTTAAATTGGGAGTACGGTAAATATAGGAGTCCATTTTATAAAATTAGCTCGCAATTTTATATTGGGATGATTACAATCACATTACAATCGAGTCCTAGAATTGATGATTGGTAAGAATCACGATTAGAAAAATATTAACATTAGACATATTCATTCTCGACCCTATATTAATTAATATACCCTATATTAATTATTAGCTCTGTCCGCGATTTCATTCGATTGGACATTTAGAAAATATTATTAAGTTAAATGTTAACGTGTAACACGATATTAAAGCAGTCATGAAAGTAAACTTTCTTTTAAGTAACTGCGCTTTATTATATCTTCTTTTTAGTTGGCCGATTGCGATGAAACATGTTATCCAGGAAAATCCACCGCTGAAAATTTCATCGAAATTGTTTTAGCTATTCTTGTGTGATGTGGCAACAAATAAATAGACAAAAGTAAAATATTTTTGTATTCTATTACTTTTGTTCGGTTTCCCTAAATAATTTGTTTGTAAATACTTTAAATATGTTTAAATATATAGACATGCAAGTTCCATCGTTTCTATATGTATATATAATAAAGTAAATAACAAAGAAAATTTATATAGAAATTTTATATATTTATACAAAATTTATATATATTTATATATCTTACCCTTAATTTCAAAAGTGACATATGCCTGACTTGTGTTTTTTGTTTTTAAGGGGTTAAAACTACCCTTCGTGAAAAAATAAAGAAAATGCTGATTTACTTTTTATGTTTTTTTAAATGCTTATTTACTTTTTATATTTGATATTATTTAAAATAAATCTTCTTTCGTTTTCTCAAACATAACTTACGATGTATTCCAACTTTTTACCCCTTAAAACCACCCCTTAGGCCTATATTTAAAAAAAACGACAATATTGTAAAAATATTTCAATATAAAAATTACATTTATTTTAAAACTATACATAATCATCATCGCTACTATCACTATTGACTTCATCCTTGGAAAATTAGAGGACAAGTCTGGCAGTTGTCCCGGCAGCCTGTCCCACATGTTGCGTTACAATATAATCCGAGTCTTCAGCAAACACAAGAGGCACCGCAATCTTAGTTACCGTTGCAAAATATCATTTTAAGTAACTCTTCCGGTGCAAATACATTTGAAGTTTTGATTGGATGTAAAGATCCTTCAGTATTAATCCACCTCCAATCAATTGGACGAATGTTTTTGTTGCCGAGCCATATTTGGGTTTGTAAATATATCCTTTTAATGTGTTCATTCAGGGCCAGAGATAACAACTTTAACGCGCTGTTTTTTGTGGTAGCCTTAATAAATGATTCATAGCGTAGTTACTCGAGATATGTTGATAAATCTTCGACACGGCTCAATTTGTACAATTGTATGTCTTTAACAACTCTGTACAAAACTATTGTACAGTACCTACCAGCTTTTAAAATAACTTTGAGATCAGAGGTACTGTTATGAAATATCTCAACCTTATTTCTCAAATCAGAACGTTTTTCTAAAATATCGATATATTTTATTTTACATTTATTGTAAAACGCTGATCTTGTGCTTGGGTGCGACTCAAGGGGGTAAAACAATGAGAAAAAAATATCAATTTTGCACTATTTGAATAATCCAGCACTAAACTTTTAGACGAATATACCATCAACTGAACATTTTGATTTTTTTTTAATTTCAGTGGTTTTTTTTTAATTTTTAATTTAATGAAAGCGAGAAAAGTACCAATTAAACTTTTAAATAAAACACTAATTCTTCGTAACTTTTTTTTCACGACACAGATTCTTTGAAACAATGAAAGTGGATCTATAGGAATTGATTTGTCGCCAATTTTTAGTTTGCTCTTAACTCCAAGCAATGAAATAATCATATTTTTTTGTCAGTGTGATATTATTAAAATTCATAGCATCGACTGCCTTCATTCGTTCAATGCCAATAGCAGAGCATTATAACAATTAATTTCCTCCATTCCAATTAATACTGTGACAATATTTTGCAAATTATTGATATCGTCAAATGGATTGTGCTCACATAAAAATTGCTGCAAAGCTAAAACGTCTTTTTTGTCTTTTTCGAATCGACTGTTGATGACTTTTACTGAATTCTAAATCGCAAAATTTTTCGATTTCATAAAGTTCAGATTCAAATATTATATTTAGTTTTATTAAATTCTTCATTTGACTGAATTTCATCAAAATTCATTTCGTATCTAAACGTCTCTTCGTTCTCAAAAAAATTTTGAAATTCAACGTTGCCTCTTTTCAATTCATCGAATGTTAACCGCGAAAATGCTTGCTGCAGAATAAAATGGACTCGCACTGTACGAGCATAATAATGCCCAATTAGAATTTGATTTACTGATCCTTCTAATATAAGGAATGAATATCCTTGATTCCACTTCCTCTCATGATTTGGCCCATGCATTCCATGCAGAACATCAATAGGTGAAAGCTTCCAAGACGCACGACCATATGAACTTCGTCAAAAATGGATGATTCTACAATATCGCGAGCCTTAATATATAAAGTCTGATCGAATGTGATAATGCAGGTTTTCATACTTTCCTTCGATACTAATGAAGAAGCGTATTCTAAAGCCGTATATAAGGTACTGTAATCACATGATGATCCATAAATGAAAGGCAAAAAAATTATTTTTGACACTTCACAATTAGTTCGGTAGTTAGTTAGCATAGACATAAATCCGTTTCAACCCAAAAATCATTGTCTTCTGCATACTTCAAGTACATCTAAAAAGGTATTTAGCTTGTCAATTAATTCTGTTACGAAGGGTCCGAGGGTTGATGCACCCATCAAGACTTTTTACAATTATGTTTTTTTCGCCACTCCCTTCTTCTTTAGTACATAATAAAATATCGATTTCAATCATAAAATGTAGCACCAGTTATAAGTTGAAATGGAGAAATAACACTTTTAGGTCAAGTGGTGGACATGATTGCACGAGCGATAGCTGTAATTTATTTTCCATAAAATGTTTCGTTGTTCTCGTGTTTAATTTTACCTTTGTAAATAACATGATTCAAAAATCGGAGCAAATCACTTAGAATATTTTCATTAATATTCGTTAATACCTTGTCACTGGCAAGGTATCATCGTTAATACCTTGTCACTAGCAAGGTATCATTCGCACATGTGGTGCTTCTAATTTTTCTACGTATTAATTCCGAAGCAGAATCGATAAGCCGATTTTGATTTTCTTCAATAGTAGTTGGTCTAGTCTTGTAGCACGCATCAGTGAGTATTCACATGAATTATTTGAAAAACATACGTACGTCATACCACCCATCCTACTCAAAATAACAATTTGATCTACAAATTATTTTTTAAACGATTCTTCATGATATCTTCATGAGTAATTATATTAGATATTTGCACAGCGTCCATGAGTTATTTAATAGTGAATTGAGTTATATATCTCGTTCACGCTTGATCAATTTTTTCTGCATACGTGATTGTTGGGTTTTTCATTTTCTCTCTATAATTATTATTGAAATCAACATAGAATTCCTTGTAATATTTAGCTTTCACAGTTACGCAGTCTCGCACACTCGTAATGCGCTTCAATATTTCTCTATGTAAATCGTCTTCAAATGAAGTTAGTAGTGTTACTAAGTTTGGTATAAAATCAGAAGATTCAACATGATAAAACGGAGTATTTTTTTTCTCTTTTTGTATGTTTTAAGGTATCACTAACTGTTCCATTAGCAGAACTTGAACATTTTCTCAATTTTCTTTTCACTGGATTAAGACTTGGTGTTTTTCTTAACTTGACTTTTATTTTTGCTGCTGCGATATTATGTTTATGTACATAACTACTTCTACATGTTTGTATTTGTTGATCCATATTTATTTTCAATACAATTTAAATGTTTTAAGATAAACCCTGAAATATTAATTCGTACTTTTGTAAATTACATTTAAATGACAGATATTCTCTTGCTATTAAATATATAAATAATAAAATTATAATCACGATATAACGAAGAGGCTGCTTTGCAGATAAAATGGTGATAACTACATATAAATACTTAGATAACAAGGGATTGATAATTAGTACATGTACATTTAGCTCAGCTAAACGCATTTAGCGTCTTGTCAATTTTCAAATAAACATGAAGTGAGGTTATGTTTGTTTAAGTTTTTTTTAACCGTGAGAAATTGTGCCAATGTCGGAGTTGGAAGGAATAACACGTCACGGCCTTAAGAAGAACTAAAGGCTGCTGAACTATAGTTTAATATTAAACATTGATATACGTATTGTTTAAAGGAGAAAACACAAATGTTAGGATGAAGTCGAAATTAACAGGTATCGGGATATAATCAGAAAGGAGGTCAAATATTATTGACAAGTAGATGCGACATTGACATTGCCTTTGGATTTACATACTTTGATAATTTAATAAATAATATAAAATACAATAATAACATATTCTCTGAGGTATCACTAAACGCATTAATCTCTCCAAGAGCCTTGGTGCAATACAAATAAAACATGATTATAATAAACATGTTTAGTAGGTTAATAAATTAAAAATGCGATTGGTTTTTTTTACCATAACTCTCTTAATTTTGAAGCTACAACATCCGTTCAAAAACTATAAAATAGTTTTTGAATAAACGTTATAGCTTCGACGCAGATAATTTTTTACAGGTAATTTCAAGAGCTACAACATCATATACATTTCAACATACCAAAACCCGTGATATTAAAAAGGTTAAGAGTTGAAGATTTCGGGACGGGTGGTCCACGCACTATAATGCAAGCTTCCAACAGTTATATCTCGGTTACTTTTTTATGCGACAGAAATAAAGAAAAATTTGAAATTTTGTTAAAAAAAACCAACATTTTTTAAATTTTTTACGTATATTTTTTAGTTTTATCGTTATTTTGAAAATATGTTTTTAAAGAAATTTGAAAAAAATGTTTTTCAGTTTAATCCTATTTTTTCCGAAAAATACGCATTTTAACCGGACCAAACTTTTGAATTACGTGAGTATTTAGTTTAAAATAAAGTAACTTGTAAAGGGATAGCAATCAATATCAATTCTGGTGAGAATGATTGGGAATTCATCGCTCATTCTTTTTTTTCAATAATTTGAGTGGTCCATGGTTTTTGTATCCTACCTCGGTTAGTTATAATGCAATCGACTCTTAACAGTGCTCAATTTAAATGTCTTTCTATGCACCATAAAAATGTTTCATAAAGTTTTCCCGAAAAATGTTTCAGTTTTCCGTTATTTAACGCTGAATAATTCGAACCAATTTCTTGCAAAAAGAACATTTTTTTTCATCGAGCCGTAACCTTTATTTTGGACCTAGAGCTTTCATAAAAAAGACCATTCTCTTTAGTTTTTTATAAGATTCATTTTTGGATATTACTTTTTTCATAGAACGCGAAGTTTTTGATCGATTATGAAATCGATTCAATGAATATCGAGTCATGAAAAAAACTTAATAGAAAATGTTTACTTAAAATTTACCTCCCTATCCACTTTAGTTTGATTAAAAACATTTCCACTCCCGAGAAGGGGTGGCATCCACGGCATGCGCTCATCGGCACTATGTCACTTTTGTACCTTGGGCCATTCCCTAGCTGCTCGTAAAATTTCACGTCAATCGGTTCGAAATCTTTGAGATTACGGAGCGGAAAACCGTCAACGACTCCACTAAACAAAGAGGTACATACAGAAACAAAGAGACAAAAATTACAGAAATAATATTTTTGTGTTCTACTACTTTTATTATGTACCACTAAATATTTTTGTCGTAAATAACTTCAATATATACGCCAATTCTACAATTTTATAATAGGTACCGCTTTTGTATTGACATAGTGTTGCCCAATTGTTAAACATATTTTACTGGTTACATTTTTACTATTAAATATGTAATTACCGTTACAAGACATGATTTATAACTAATAAGATTTATTAGATAGCTACATCTATTAGATTATAGAAATACAGCACCTCCTGAGTAATAAAGTCGTGATGATTCATATGACTTTACGCAGCTACGAGAAAACCAAAAGGAAGGGTAATCCTCTACTCAACTCTGTACTATGTACATATGTATGTATGTATGTACGTGGATATAAATATTCCCTCTTAGCTGTTAAGTTATGTAGGTGACGTTTACCAACATGGCGTAATTTGATTTATCTTGACTGTGAAAGTATCATGAGCTATAAAATGTAAATTTAAAGACAATATGGCGACCGATAATGGGACTTTCAATTTCCCGAAAGAAATGCGGAGTAGATACCAATTTGTTGTGTTATGGCTTCTGCGGTTTCGGCTTGAAGTGGTAGGTAAATTAGTCAGGAGATGAAATGTTTTTTTGTAATATTTTATTATTACATGAACTTTGTAAAATTTGATTTAGTTTTGTGAAATTAAAAATAAAATAATAGCAGGTACTAAGAATTTTTAAAGCAGCAGTATGACCGTAAGAATCATACGCTTTACGTAGCAGCACGGCGTACGTGAAGGCACGGGGCTCTAAGCTAAATTAAGCGAATGAGTATCCGCTCACGAGCTCATAGCATTTTCGTTGTTAAAGAGAGCACATCTACGCACACAGCACACATTTTTTGAATTTAGAAGCATTTAGGAGTTGTTAAGAAAAACGTTCTTACATCGCAACTTTTTGGTACTAATTGTTGGAACTTCCTATAACGTAATAAATATTACATGTCTTATCTCACTTTCCATCCTATAATATTTTTTGAATATTTTTACAACGTAACAAATATTTAATTTCTTATTTTCAGTAAGTTAGCTACTTAATAAGGGAAAAAGAAACAAAAGACTAACGTTGCTGATAATTTGAAAATTGAGTCACCAAAAGGTAAAAAAGGCCAGAACAAAATTAATTTTATGCAGCTAATTACAGAAATATAGAGTTACAAATAGAAAGAGACTACCTAGAATATCTGTTTCAGCTTGGAGAGAAGACAAAACTTTATGTATACATGAATATTTTCAATTACGTGAATCGAAACATGAAAGAAAACGAATGTATACTACAACTGTACGCGATAGTCCGTAGTGAGTCTCCTAGCGCCACAGAACTACGATATACCTTTATGGCTCTTTCTTTGCTTAGGTACGTAAATGAGACTCGCCGAACCGTCCGTTTCTCGGAAACTCCGACTTACCTTTACGAAACTCCGTTTTATCTCTATGAGAGCACGCCGCGCAAATGAGAGACTTCTAATTACCTGTTTTTCAGAAACTCCATTTTACGTCTATGAGAGAGCACTTGGTGCAAATGCGAGACTCCGAATCGCCTATTTCTCGGAAACTACGTTTTACCTATATAATAGAGCACGCCGCGCAAATTCGACACTTCGAATCGTCTTCTTCACGGAAACTCCGTTTTACCTCTGTGAGAAAGCACGCCACGTAATTGCGAGACTCCGAATCGCCTGTTTCTTTGTTTTACCTCTATGAGAGAAACAGAAGAAACTTAGTTTTACCTCTATGAGAGAGTAAGCATAGCAAATGCGAGACTTCGAATCTCCTGTTTCTCAAAAACTACATTTTACCTCTATGAGAGAGCACTCCATGCAAAGGCGAGACTACAAATCGCCCGTTCCTCGGAATCTCCATTTTACCTCTATGAAAGAGCCCGCTGCTCAGTTGCGAGACTCCGAATCGCATGTTTGTCGGAACTCCATCTTACCTCTATAAGAGAGCACGCTGCGCAAATGCGAGACTCCGAATCGTCTGTTTCTTGGAATCTCAGTCTCGAAAACTCCGTTTTACCTCTATGAGAGAACATGCCGTGCAAATGTGAGACTCGGAATCGCCTGTTTCTCGGAAACTCCGTTTTACCTCAATAAGGGAGCATACCGCGTCGTGACGAGAGTTCGAGTCGCCTGTTACTCAAAAATTTCGGATTACCTCTGTAAGAGAGCACGTTACACAAATGTGAGACTCCGAATCTCCTGTTTCTCGACTTACCTTTGTGAGACAGCACATCGCGAAACTGCAAGATTCCGGATTTCTTATTTCCCGAGAACTCCGACTTAACGGTATCAGAGGGCACGTCGCAAAAGTATAAGATTCTGAATCTCCTGTTTCTAGGAAACGTCGACTTAGCTCTATGAAAGAGCACGTTATGGAAGTAAGAGAATATAAGTATTTCGAATCTAAAGAAATTATTTACGCTACGTTACGTTATTTTATAACCAATAAATATTTTACGAATAAGGGATCAAGTGTGCAAATAAACAAAAATTTAAAAATCAGATTTAATAAATTTTAAAAAATTACGCTACACTACATTACTAACAGTTGATTGTCCCAATGTTTTTGGACTTATTGTAGGTATAATACAATCAGTAGTAAGAATGACTCTAACAACCGCATTTTTCTAATAATACGAGTATTCCAAACAAACTACAAGAGCTGATGATCTTAACGAAATCGAACTGAATTTACTCCGTGGCCAACAAAACGAATTTAAAGTTCAGAAAATTTCCTTTACTTAACAAGTATAAGAGCTAGCTGAATAGTTTTGTTTATCTCGTGAATAGAGTGGCCTTACTGTTATAGTAGAGGAATTATACAGCTTTAACTCATTCAACGTAGTATTAAAATGGCCGTGCTTGGCTGTGCTTGAGAATTGTCTACAAAAATATATAGTCTGTAACAAGGAAATCTGTAGAACTAAGGTTATCAACATAGCTCGTAGGTTTAGCAAGCTGAAATGCTAATGTATAGGTCATATAGCGAGCAGACTTAACGACCGTTGGAGAAGAAAATGGTTTGAACTGCGATCTCGTACCGGAAGACATAGAGTGGAATATCTCATTCTATTCTAAATCCCACGTTATATAATTTGATAAAAGTTGCGGGAATCCGTTGGATGACAACAGCACGGGTTCGATCTTTATTAGAATATATGGGGGAGGCTTGTATTCATATGAAGATGATGAAACTAGTCATTGATCATTTATATCAAAATATATGAGTGGAAGTCAACAATTTGAGCTACGAAAAAAATAGTGACGACTTTGTAATGGTTTCTACCACCGAGATTTTCAACTTTTGACAGGAAAATAGCAAATATCGTAATTTTTGAGCGCAGATATTTTATTAAAATATTTTCCTATTTTGTTATTGACATTGATTCTTAATAACACTGGGTGTCGATGTAAGGTCTTAAAACCTTCTGATATATAAAACGATGTTTTTTAGAAAAAAAATCTATAAAATCAAGCAATACTTTTTGTAAAATTACTTTTCATTGCGACTTTATAAGTGAATGTTTAAATTAATTATTATTCAAATTAATTATCATTTTTGCGTACAGTCACATGCACATCGTAACTTCATAATAGTACTATCATAATAATGGTCGCAATTAATTTGCATAACATTCGACTATTGATTCAAGTTATTATGTTTGTATTACTTTTACGTTTCTAAAATTGTTTTCGCGCATAGCGACGAATGGGATTCAATGGATAAACCTTTTAAAATTATATTAAGGTTCCATTTATTATTTTAATTTTGAGTTCCTTCTGTGAAATATTAAGCATCAATAGAATTTAAAATGTGCCACCCTTTTATAATTTGTTAATCGTGGGTTTCAAAAATCTGACAAAATGTGGATTTTAAAATGTGAAAAAACGTGCTAATTAAGATTTTTAACTGCAGCTATTTTATTTAATTAGCCTCAATAATTTCAGAACATATCGGAAACTATGGGACCTACTTAGCCATACTTCCATAATGGATTTATGATGACTTTGCTTTTGATTACTAAGTGCACGATTTGGTAGTTGTTGTTATTTTTTGTGATTGAAGAAGAAAGTGAGTAGAGAATCGAAATAAATGCATTTTGCACATCTTTTAAAATATTACTTACGAATATACGAGTATATAAGAATTGCTGCCATATCCTTAATTATTAAATAATCTATAATAGTTCTTGGAAAAGGTCTGATGTATCCACACGTTTATCAGTTAAAAAGTCCACCTCAACAGAGTTATCCGTCAAACACGAGGTAAAATCATTCTACAACGAAGATGGGTCTGATGAAGACTTCATAATGCCATACGGCGGTACGTTTTAATTGAAGGGCCGGACTTCACTAAATGACACCCGTGACGGACCGTCCCTAATGTTTGGATTATGTACAGGGTTGTCATGTCTTCCATTGCGATTGCGATATTTTTGGAAATCTCTTGACATCGAAATTAGACAACATTGCCTCGATATCAGTTTTTTTTCAAATTATGAGAGTAACATTACTATTTAAAATTTACACAACAATACGTATGTGTGTCGAAGAATAGACTTATTTTTGTCTGACTATGTGTAAAAAGGAGCTATGCTAATTTTTATATACCAACTTCACGGAATTCTTACGATAACATTTTGATTAATTTTTGTAACAAATAATAATTATATTTAAAATGTAATAGCGATCAAATGGGGTGGGGAAACACGGTGCTAGAATATTTTACAGAGTTTTATGGTACTAAGGAAAGTTCACATCGATTCTGACACAGCTGCAGTAGGAACAGGCATGGGATGGGAAGTTGAAATGATATTGAGATATGTTATTTATTTTTACGAAAGGTTCCCGTTTTCTCGGGGTCAAATTTGGTGATAATATGTACTGGCTTAAACAAACCTCTTTTGGGTCTGCTTATGCCAAGACGTATTATATTATAGTGATGTTGTTATGTTCTCTAGTAACTAAGGAAAGTTTTTGATGATATAGTGCTTTTATTATCCTTGAGAGTTATTAAGTTAACTTAAGTTTTACTTTATATTGTAATGTTCATGATCAAATGATAATAATCATAAGCCCTAAGCTTTATAAAGCGATATGGTAATAAAGACTTTAAAATTTCGTAGTTCTGTCAATTTTATCGATTAACATCTGTACAAAAAGAAAGTGTAAAAAAATGTATGTAGTCATAATCTTTATTATTTGTGAAGTAACGAAGTAACGTTTAATTTTTTTCTTGAAAATTTGGGATTAGACAGCCCTAATTATGTCAAGCCAGTGTTGGATCGATACACTCGGCCGCCAGCCAGAGACCCGTCTGACCTTGCCCGACCCTCGATAGTTGGTCCATTACACGCACTTTGCACTCATATGATCCCTAATTATTATCATCCCGATCCGTCCCAACTCCGATCAGAATATTCTTTGAGTGTTTTCTAGGCATATCACGATGAAGATGGGCTCTGTCTGGGTTAAGAATATGTACTACTTATAGTACGAAGTAACGTTATCTTCTGTCCAATTAATGATAAATGAAATCATAAACTTGAATTGACCTTCACAAAATTGCAGGTTATTTACGTGAAAATAGAAGTCTGAGATATTTATACGTTTAACGCATACTTATTTATAGAAATTTATTTAAGATCTAAATAAAAACTTATAAAACTCTTTTATTGATAGAGTATGAGTACATAGTACCATATATGTTTGCTTAATTATAAAGGCCAAAAATAACGAATTCTTGTTCCTTTTAAAACAAGTTTATTGTAATAAAATAAATTAATGTGTCAGTTGTTTTTTTATATATCTCGCGCCTAATAACTTCTCAGTGGAGTAATTTGTTGACATTTAACTTAAAAGTTTATTCTTGAAGGCAGAGTTTTCCAATATGTAGGTCTTAAAATTAATATGGATCAGACAAAGATCATATATAATATATACGATATGAATATAATATATATTCATATCGTACCTATACTGGTACACGTTGGAAATGCTACACTATATAAGTCTAAGAAAACTGTCCTATTAAGTAAATACAATTTCGGGAAAGAGGTATTGAACTTATGGTTATTTTAGATCAACTGACAATATTTAGTCCTTGATGATGAGTTCCTTTTCAGCTATGAGGTCAGCCAATTTGCTTAATATCTTCCGATCTATGTAAGCAATTAGACGAGGGTTGTGTAGAATGTATCACGATCTGTAAGAGTAGACTGAGGATTAGATCATTTTTTTATTTTCTGGCGGCACCTTTCTTACATATGGGAATGTATTCTGCTTAATAATTATATCACTGCTTAGCTCACTATATCTTATACATGTGTGGGCAAGAGATAGCCACTGTGTATTGGACCAGTATTGCGAATACCTCTTTGTAACTAGTGATTTCTTTTCAATATATACATAGCAGTCTTCACCTTACTTTTTGACAAAATCCTTCCATTTTCTCATAACTATCACGCTCATTTTCCTTGTTAATATTCTAGGGTTCTCCCCGTTTCTCTATACTTCCTAAAATTATAGATAATCTATCCCTCTCCCCCCAATTTTTGGCCTTCTTTAGTTTTGTTGCTTGATCTCTAGGTTTTAATATTTTACACATTTATACTGTGATTAATAACCAAACCGCTTTACTTTTTGCATTTATTTGTAACCAAGACTTGAAGACTTGGTATATCTTATTTAGTTTGAAGTAATGTTTCTTTACTTTGAAGTTAGAATAGGGCATTTGAATCCCTCTAAATTTGTTATTTTTAGTAAAGTATTATGAAAATAAAGGCTAGTTTAAACCGAATGTGAAAAAATTACAAAAATTAATTAAAAATAAGCAAGTTATGAACATCTAATTGTAATTGTAGGAATAGGCTCGGAACAGAAATATATATTTCTGTTTCACTCGCTATTCTAGAAAACAATGAGCATTCCTAAAAATGACATCATAATTGATTATTACTATCCTTGTCCAATATGCCATCCGAATTTAAGCTTTATAGTTTGGTAAATTTTTAAGATTTGTTTTTACTCCTCATTAGATCTTCACCTAGATCTTCTATCTTCATATTACGTTTCAGCAAGTAAAAAAATTACCAAATGCTCTTTTGATTGGTGCATTGAACGGTTCGAGTATTGTTAATAGAAGCTTTAAAAGCATTCAGTTGTAATGCGATTGCTTCTAAATTGGTGTATAATTTTTTTACCTAGTTTAGTTTACGCGTAGAAGAAATTTCATTTTTAATATTTTAAGGGTGCGACTTATGTAAGCGGATGCTAGTCAGGTAATCTTGATGCGAATGTATCCTAGTTTATTCTATCGCTGAATGTCACCTTATGAAAACAGAGGTGATAAAAATGATTTTGGGTGGTTCAAGTGAATTGGAACCAATTATTCATTAATTTGTGTTAGTTTTTACTAAAAAGATTTGTAATTTCTCACCGAATTCATCGTGATTCCCAGTCACAAATGTTTCTATCACAGAACCATAGAATAAGTCAAGTAGAGCGAAAGAGCTAGAGTTTTTCGCTTCCAGAAAATCAAGTAAACGAAAAGTGTAGTAAAGATACTTGGACAGCAATGTAATTTTTACTATTTTTCCTTCTCAGAATAATCAGGATGAAACTTTTAAATACGCTAAATTTATTTTAAAAAAAAGAAATTTTGCGCGCTAAAAGCGTCATAATGCCTTTTAGAAATTTGATGGTTGAAGCTGTCTTCAAGGATATTGATATTTCATGGATTCCTAGTAGACGCCTCAGAATTCCTCATTTAGGTCAAAGTAAAACGAATACCAATTTTCTCGGTATACTGACCTGCATGCCTAGATGATGAAATAAATGTATAATTAAGTGTATCGGTGAAATGTATTTCGAACATTTCAATTATAGTGTCTATAATTAAGTTACTTTGCAAAGGTTTTATTATTCTCATCTAAAGACAGTTAGTTCATTTTAACTTCAAGTAATTTGTACGATACTTTTCATACAATTCAACAACTTTTGAGTACAGAAATATTAGGATCCCATTACGCTGCAATATATTAAGAAGGCTTGTATACACTTTACTCAAGTACATTCTGAAAATAGCATTGTGTGTTTCGAATATTGAAAGTTTATCTCATAATTTATAAAAATATCTCATTTTAACCACCATGAATTTAAATTAATTGTAATTGCATAAACTTTAAATAATTTCTTATTTATACGTCAATGTACGGATGAAAAAATAAGAGTTTAAGAATCCAAGAATATTCTATTCTCGGATTCTTGTATTTACTTTCATTTTCTTTTTTTTATCGGAACTATGTTCTAATTAGGCCCCGGTTATATTAATATGGTTAGGTGAAAATCGGTTATATTATTTTTACACATATATCTGTGACTTGTTCATTGTGATTTAAATGAATATACGAGTTCATAAGTAAGGTAATTTAAGAGTAACCTTTTGATTAATCATTACAATTAACTCTTCAAATCAATTATATTAAGGCTATTTTAAAAATAAAGAGAAAGTAAGAAAATGTTCAGGAAACGAATAAAGGGGAAAAGGTATGAAAGGGCAGTTTTAGAAAAGTGTGGTTGTATTTGGAGTACGCATCATTTTTTTAAATCAAATTAGAAGGTTCGTATTGATACTAAATTTCTCCTATCGATATTTAGGCTGGTTTATAAGCATATTGTTTAGGTTAAACGAAATCATTGTTCAAATAAAAGGAAGCGTAGATTCGGGTTGAGAGTAGACATAGTTGTAAGCTGTTTTTGTAAATGTTATGTGGAATAATTTGAATATTAAATCTGGAACATATTGTCAGTACATGAATTGGAAAGTTATAAGAAAATTTTATTCCCTATTATAGTTCTCTTCCAGTAACCATTTCCTTATTTTTTTGTTGCTGTGGGGATACACTATCACAGCGAATTAAAAAATGAGGTTGCTTGAAGAGAGAAATAAAATCTATTTTTTGTTCCGTGCCTCAATGGGAAAACAGAACCCTTATAAGATCACTCACGTGTCTATAAAATAGTTCAGTGGTAAATATTGTTCATTATCATATATTTCTTATGACTCATTTTTATGGCCAAAAAAGTATTTTTGAGATAAACACTAAACCGTTTTAGCTCCATAAAAATATTTTTGTGAAGATTACAGAGAATGAAATCTATAAAAAAGTTCCGTCTGTTACTTTCAAATCAATTATAAGAAAAATCCATTCACAGGCAAAATCTTCAACGAATGAGAATAATGGATAGATATTTTATCTATTTCAGATTGTTCAGCAACACAGTTCAACAGCAAACATTTTGCATTTAGCTCACAAAGCTTCGGAAGAAATTTGTCATACATTTTTTTTTTATTTTGAACTCTTCATTATGTGTCTCGAAATCTTTGGCCTTTACAAATTTTTCATTGTACCGACACCTGTAAAAATGTAATTTCACTATATGAAATAGTAATTAAAATCATTATAGTCCTACATGTCTACTAACACACATTGGGCCAGCTTGGTAGACTAAGACCTAAACCCTCTTTAAGAGGGGACCCATGTCTCAGCAGCGAGGACATTTATGGGTTATGGTAGTAGTAAATAGTTAATGAAAACAATGGCATACCTAATCGTGGGCGAAGCGCCTTCTTTGACTTTGAGGCTTAACGCTATGAACTGTAATCCTCACAAAATAATAAGCTGATTTTTATATAAAGTCGATTATACATCATAGAAAATATATGAGATTGACACCTGTCAAAACGGGTTTTTTATTTTGTAAGGACTATAAAACAACATCAAAAGTTATTGGAACCCTCTGAAGTCTTCGGAACTCCCGAGATCCTCAGAGGTTTCGAAGACCCTGGGAGCCTCTCAGTTTTCTTAGACCCCTAAGTTCCCCGAGACCTTTACCTGAAAGCGCTGATTTTTTAGAGTAACATTTAATAACAGTCGTTGCAGGCTCCTCGCTTCGACAGCGAAGCCACATTGAAAATGCTATGCCATATTATACTCACCTCTTATAGCGGCACAGTCTTCACATCCAATGCACAAAACTTCTCTATCTTTTTCATTACACAAATATCACTTTCTCTTTCAACATGAAAAGTTATGACAGAAGGAATACCTTCTCAGCTTAACAAGCTGAGCTTTACACTTATAATATATTCCTCATTAATATATAAGTATATCAAAATATTGACGAAAATTTCAAATGGAGACAAGGAAAAATGAACATATATTTTATCGTCTTTCTCCTAAAATAACATTCCGATTCCATTTATAAATTGTATTTTTAAGCCCCGATTGTAAAATAAATGTCTTTAAAATAACGAAGAGGTTTGACCTATGGGTGGTCCTTATACGTATATACGCACAAAGGTATATAAGTGCGTACGTATATACGTACAAACATATATGCGCACAAAATTTACGTACGGAGATGTACATGATTTTTTAAAGTCAAACTTGTATCATTGATAAATTATTTGATTTTTTTACCCCGGTCAATTCACCGAATGGTGTATCGTTGACTATATTAATGCAGAAAATTGGATTAGCATGGAGATATTGCATTATATATTTTACGTAGAATCAAGAGTGAGGTCAGAACCTATTTCTCCAAAGAACGGCAATTGGCAATAATTGTTGTATGTATGATGCTGTCGTCGATATGTCCATTACTTTGTTTAAAACTCATTCATGGTTTCAAAATTATTACATTTTCTTAAGAATAGCAAAACTACAAAATACAATATATATATATATATATATATATATATATATATATATATATATATATATATACTTTTTTTTAAATTTTTTTATTAATTTTTAATAGTTACTATAAACAAAAACAAATTTTAAAAAGGATAGCGGTCCATGAGGTGAATTTTTCACTTGAAAGTTTTATATTTTTTTAGGATACTTGTAAAGCATTGTTGCTACGGTTAAAATATATAAATTAATTATCTTCAAATTATAGTTAATAATTTAAACATAATTAAATATGGCAAATAATCATGTTATATACAACTGTTAACATAAGAGCAATACGATACTTAGGTGATAATTACGTTTTTAGTTCACTTACAAAATATAAAATTGGCCCCTGGATACTCGTCAGTTTTAAGAATATATTTTGAAGTATTAAGAACAAATATTTCAGTTATACTATAAAATATCCTAAAATAAAAGCAAGAATATTTGAGAACACACTGAAAGAATTTTTTTCCCTTATGGACCATCTTTTTTATAACATATTTTTTGTTTGCTTCGATAAAACTTTTATTGTAGATTAAATAAAAACAAGGGAAAAATTTCATAACAAATTTTGAAGTTTACGATTATAATAGCATAAAATCTTCAAGAATGTGCAATTTATTGTATGAATTTATGTTTATTTGTAAGGATCGAGTACTATCTCGTGTGTGTAGTTACCTGTTAAATATCATTTTGTGCTTTTACAACTAACACCTATAAAGAGGTCGGGCTAGTTGTGCGAAGAACCAATTGGCCGTAGCGGATTTTACACGATCCAAGAAGATAGCGCTTTGTAATACGATATTATTACATTCGCTTAACTACGACATAACTATGCCTCAAGTACGGCGCTTATCTGGCTTTCTTTATGGTATTACTTTCTAATAGAATTGTGATATACCGAGTCATTTTACATGTCGTACGAGATACAAACTCGTCTTATGTAGATAGAGAAAATTGTCTTCAATAATTCTTAATCTAAGTATTATATTGATGTAATGTACAGTAATAAAAAAATATTCGTTCGTCCTGCTTATATACATATATATATATATATATATATATATATATATATATATATACATTGAGTAGCAAACATCCAAACACACTTTCGCATTTTGAATATCAGTGAATGTTAAGATCCTTTAGAAATCTCTTTAAGGTATAGCTGATTTGTGATAAAAAAATGAGAATTAATAAATTTAACAAACGCATGCCATCAGGCAATCGCAATTTTTATGTTATCAATGTCTTTATCATCTGTCGCTCGCAGTAAGGCCGTGTAAAAATATATTTGTATCGATTATGATCTCATCGAGCTAACTTTGTTTCACACGTTTGGCGCTCACTCCTTTTACGTCTGCAGGATATGTATATTGAGTTTTGATACAGTTACGCACCTCGCAAATAATTTATTTTGGTTTTTAGTCTGCGTTTTTTTAATATTCAGGTTGACATATCAAAGATTGTTTAGTATGACCGCCGGCTATTTGCATTATTTTCATTGCAATATTTATCAAAGTTACTTAATAAGCATTAATTATTACAAAATAATAATAATTCATAATAATAATAATCACTTTCACATTTTCCTTAGCTTTCTCTATAATAGAATTATAAAGCGAGTTTACTTAAACATGACTGAATTTGTTTATGTTGCTCTGTCTATTGATACTCTGTACCTAGATGTAGATTCTGGTAAAATTAAATAAAATCCTCTTAAAGAAGTGGTCAACCTTATCTATATCATTGAACAGAAAGCTTGCACGACGAAATTGCTCCAAGCTCTGGCTAAAGTTCGACCGTGAAATTTATAAGTCGATAAATTTTTAACATCTCACTAAGTAGATGTTATGTTAAACTATTATTAAACTACAATATAATATGGCACAATAAAATATTATTGTCCGGCGCACGGACGTAATGAGCACGGCCCGCGGGCCTATAATTTGTCTCACGTCTAGAAAACTTGCCGGAATAAGAGGAACATCTTCATTTGTTGCGCATAGGTTTCGTCTATATTTATGGCCGCGGCCAAGTTACTCCTATAATACTGCTTATGTACATTGATTTCATCGAAAAAATGTGTGTTTAGTATGGCGTTTAATCGAACTCTGGTTAAATTTTGGTTCTTTTAATGGTGAAAATCAGATTTCATGAAATGAGATTGTCGAGTCATTTAGTTTTCAAGCTATGTTATTTTTTTTGTGGATCTGTTTTACTATAGACTGTTTAGTATGCAGAGTTTCAATTGTATTTTTGCACTGTTTAACTGTATTACGCTGCATTTGATGAGCATTTTTTGAGAATTGATATTTCCTATTGTGTGTTGCGATTACGATAGAAAATTTTATTTTTAAAATATAGTTTAAAAGTATTATCATTCGTTAGGGAGCCGAGTCCTTTTGTTTCTTTGATTTTGTCTGGTCCTCTAATCTGTACCATTCATTTATTTATTTCAATTTTTTAATCTTTTTCCGCTTTTCTCGAAGTCTAACGAATCATACCGAAAATAAAACACATTTTTGTATGTGATTTTACAATTATTAATACATGTCTGGTCCTCTAATCTGTACCATTCATTTATTTATTTCAATTTTTTAATCTTTTTCCGCTTTTCTCGAGGTCTAACGAATCATACCGAAAATAAAACACATTTTTGTATGTGATTTTACAATTATTAATACATGTGTACGTAACCTTGATAATAACCGTTATAACGAATGTTAGTTTATAACGAATGTGTATACAATTAAAAAAGTTACAAACATTTGTTTGAGATTAAATTTGTTTCTACTTTTAAAATTTAAGTGCTGCTATAAAATAAATTTCCAATAAAAAAACTTAAAATAAGGTTAAGTTTTATACTCTTTTGTTGAAAGGTAAGTGTCAAAAAAAAAGATGAGACTGAGCAAGTACATAAATATTGAAACCTCATCCTACCGTAGAAAATAAATTTTATTTTGTGATATACTAGTTTATAAAAAATGATATTGATTTATCGAATGAAAAAATAAAAAAAAGTTAAATGAGGAAATGTATTTCAGCGTAAAACTCAACGATATTTTACTTGAATAAATTTTATATTTTTTTTTTGCAAAATAGTCACTTTGTTTCTTGTTTTTGCATAGAGTAGGAGTTATTCTTAATTTTACAGAAGTTACGTTATGCAAGTTTAAGTCTCGTGTCACACACAGTGTTTAGTTACCGTAGAATTAAGAATTAAGCAATAGAGAGAAAAGGAAGTGTTTACTTTAAATTAATTTTATAGCTCCCATTCATTTTTAGTTTTATCATTTGTTTTATAAATTTTACGTTATTATTTAATATGATGATGCAATTAAAACGTTTTATAGTTTTTACATTATGCATGTAAGAGTTAGTAATAATTTAGAAAATCTTAAAACAATTATAGTAGTAAAGCAATTTACAGTTTTTGCTATGTTCTATTTATCGACAATTTGAGATACGAAGCTTTTTGGATCTATGCTATATAAACGGAGTGAAGATATTTAAAAAATGCGTATCGCTGTTTTAGATAGCTTAACAAAAAAAGAAAATATTACCCGTTTTTTGGTTGGACATTACAATTTAAGTTAAATTTTATTTATCGTTTTTTATTTTACGATATTTACTTCGCTTCATATGCCGTGCCGTCTTAATGAGTTCGAATATAGCAGGTTATGAAATTTAATGCTGCGATAGCCGAGCAAATTATACGGCTGTTTATTGGAACTACGGAAGTAATAAAGTGGCTGATTGCATTAATATTGTTATCGTTTTTAAATTGGAGATCTCAAATAATCTCTCACGTTTCAATTGGAATTTTGTTACAAATTGATTTAAAATACCAACGGCAACTAGCCTGGTCATTATTGACAGATTTAAGCCAAGTACACCTTATTAAATCTTTGGTAAGGAATATATTTTGTGACTGCGTTATGGTCGCCCGTTGTTATCTAAGAGCTATCTCTGATGATGTTGTTTATCGTCGGACGAGTGTCTATTAACATTTTTAATGGTTTTTTTTGTATAAAAATACATTAATTAACTCTTTGTTTGACTACTTTAATTATAATGAAATTTGTATATGTTTCATCAGTTAAATCTATAATTGCGTTCGTTGCAGTTTTGCTTTTATCATTTTAATCGACTTATTTATTCCGTGTTGCAATTGGTTTTAAGTTTGTTTAGAATGGTTCAGGTTTTATGAATCCAAGGAAAAATGGTTGGCCTTAATTACTTCCATTCATTTCGTTTTATTAATAAAATAAGGCGCAAATAAAAATTTGTTTTCATCAAAACTATAATATGTGAAATGAGTAGTGACAAGTGTATAGAGAAATAAATCAATAATAATTTTTTTCTACTCACAACACCTCTTCAAGTGAACCGTTAACTGTAAATATATTTTATTATTAATATAAATCGCCAAGCTGTGTTGGCGAGTGCACAGTGTACATCTTACGTTTCGTTATTTTAGTTAAATTATTTGTTACAAATGACCCGAGGTGGTAATATAACCTGTCATAAGTCACATGTTAATTATTATTTTAAAGTTATGTTTTCGTGTCCGTGGGCCTCGCCTCTCGCGTCTTGCAGGTATTCAATTTATTTCCGATAAAGACTTTCGAGTTACTTATGTTGATATGCTAAGATGATAAAAATTACATAAAGTTATTCTGATACTAAATACAGGAATATAATAAGGAATTTTCAATTGTACTAATGTAACATTTATTTTCATATATTTTTAAATTAAATATATATTTACAAAAACAAAAATTAATAGTTAATATTTTTGCAAATATAATCGCAATAAAGTAACTCTGTAAAAAGTGTTTTTATTCATTGATTGGTCGTTAAATTAAAAGTATTAAAGTTACATTACAATCTTAACACATTTGTTTAATTTATCAATAGAGAATAGTATTGTTTATCAAGTCATCTACGATTTAATAGACCTAAAAGTTTTACGACTTGCCTATTATACTTCACAGTACCGTCACATCACTGATATGTAATTTTCGAAGTTCTCCAAATGAAAGTAGCTGTATACGGCAACGTATCATTGCAGCTTCACAGGTTTAGGGTAGCATTAAATACAGTACAATAAATATATAATACATATTGCCAAAATATTGCAGTGCTTTTAATTTTATCTAAGAGATCGTAAAACGCAGAAAAATGCGATTGGATGGCAAAAATATTGTAGGCATAGTAGTCTTAAATACACCAGAGTTAAAGCAAGTACTATTGGAACACCATCTTGCCATTGCTGAAAGATCTTTGTTCACTTTGAATAAAATATAGTTGAAACAATAAACTACTCTAGTTGTACTGCAGTTACATTATATATAAAGGTAACTGAAATAATTTCAATTTAAAGTTCCAATCAAGTGTTAATTGTTTCATACATTTCAAAAAAAGTTCTAATCGAATGTCATTTATTTCAAATAATTCAATTTTGTGATTAATGAAGTAAAGAAGTGAGGGAGGGGGCGGTACTTATATTGTATATCACTTGAATCCTTATATTATATCACGGGGTTTAAAAATTAAGAAGCGGAAATGGATTCTCAGATATATTTTGATAGACCTTTCCAATAATATCCTACTTGAAGGAATTAATAAAAAAGAAAACTTGTTCCCATTTTGCATATACGGGGAGTTATATCGTATATTTTTAAATATCTCTTCTTCTTTTCGTCCTAACTATCCAGCGGAGGAGTGCGGTTTCTTAATACATAGCTTAGGTACCACAATATTCGGAGCACCTTTGACGATCTACTTCCGTAGTTGGCGGTCTTTGGCGATGTTTCTATCTTCTTTGAGAGTTAAATTTTAGTACTAATATTTCGGTTTTTAATATTTAACTACATAATGGATGAGATTTGCATCTAAAACAAATACTAGCAAAATAATACGTGTATATGTACGTATAAAGCTGTAGAAATTGTAGGTTGTGAAGAAAGATGGACAAATGGTCATGATGGTCAAATGAGACCTCCTTTTTCAATACAGCATCCTAAAAAAGTTAAAATGAGTGGATAAAGAACAATAGAAAAACCTGATTTTTAGGGAGTTCAATAATTATTTCACTATAATTGGATTAAGTGCAGTTATGATCTATTAAATTTGACGTTTTTATAGTAGTTTCAAAATAAAAATCGGTTGACGACATGGCGCAAAAGTAGTTGGGTGCCCTCTTACCACCTCGACCGGTTGGACCAATCACAAAGAAACGTTGATAAAAAAAAACACGACGCAGGAGTTTCATCTTGCGTCGTTGCCTTCGTTAAACCATTACTTGTTTGTTTGTCCGCGGTGTGCTGATTATTATTTACGATTTATTCACGAAATTCTTGCCACAATGTTACTGCCATTGAGAATATAAATTTTCTCGTTAGGAGGTTCTTTGTGATCGAGTATTTTGGTATACTGGAACATATTTTAAAATAGCTTTATTAGCGTTATTTTGTTTGCGATTTCGTATTTTGTTAAATTTGTGTTCTAAATGATATTCCACGAAACAAAAACAAAAATTTATATATATGTAAGAGTAACTCTTGTACTCCTTTGTCGAATTACCTAATTATTTGGAAAAAAACATTTGTTTATTTAAAAACCCTCACTTTATTACAGTGCCTATAAATCAGGCGATAAGATTATGGTGTTTACTAAAGTTTATGTACACGACACTTAGGCTACGCTATTTTCTTGCTTTCTTTATTTTTTTTTGAGGATTTTTTTGTGTCTGTCGAGTTAGTCGAAGTATAAAAAGCGTATGCAAAATATTTATTATGGAACAATTTATAGATAATATGAGACAGTACTCCCTTACTACTTTTGATGACATTAGTCAGCTTTTTCCAGTTTTTCCAATGTACCTACGCGCAGAATGTAAAATTTTAGTTTCATTATGAGAGTTTAATTACAATTACAAAATTTGCATGTTTTTTTCTCATTAATACTTAATAATTGAAAAATACTGAAAAGTAAATATTTTGATGGAAGTTTCATTAATATTTAAAAAGTATGTTATTATTTTTTGCTATGATGCTAATCATGAGCTATGATTTTTTTTGGAAAATCTGGTGATTAAACATGTGGCTTTGACAATGAAGTTTTTGGATAAATACATGAGTTGCATTTTTTATTTCGAAAGGATATGAAAATATGGTTATTTTTTTTAAAAAATTTGTTTATATTTCGAAGGAAAATTATTTTTATAAGAGTCCTTTTATATTTGACATCAAATTTCATATTTGAGCCAATTTCCATCGAGAACAAGCCTTATTTACCTTTTTCAGATCACAGGGGTTTCGACTTATTACATTGAATCGGCTACTTCTGAAAAGGTATAAATGGTATAGATCGAAACTGGATTTTCAGCTGAAACCGAAACCGAACCGAAGCTATGGTTTCTGTCCTAGTTTCAGCCGAAACCGAAACCGACATGTTCTTAGATTTATGAAAATGTACACAATTCCTTGGAATTTAGAGGTTTACAGACTTATAGGAGCACTTGGATAACTTACCTCTCATAATATTAGTTTGTCTTGTTTAATAGAGTTACATGAAATGAAATAATATAATTAATCTGTGAAATAAAAAAATATGTATTATTTCAAGTACTTATGTTTTAAATCAGTCTTATTTTAATTTTCAATAGTCTTTCATTGAGTATCTTAATGTAATCTTAATATGTAGGTAGTTATAATACTAACATAACAAAATAACTCTTAAACAAAAAGGTATATTGACTGATGCCTTTGTACTTTTCGTGCAGCCTATGTTATAATAATAAAAGAGTAACTGAAACATTAAACTTCTTTATATACTTCTATTTACCTCAATCTCGTAACAACCTTCAATAATAAATCACATTAATCGAAATTTGAAAGAAAATAGTAACTAATAGCTATAACTATCAGTCTATCACATTATAATTATAATGAAAACAAAATAGCGTAACTTTTTTGTAACGATTAACAGTTTAGTTTATTACCAAACTGTTAATCGTTACAAAATTCGTGTAAATCTTCAATAACTAAGTATCACTAAAATCAAAACTGAAAAACTAGCGCCTAACTAAAAAAATACTTTTTTGTTGTAAATAAAAATTGAAAGTTTCAGTTCCTTAGAAAATTAATCAGTAATCATAATTAAAAAGTCTTATACTGTAAACTAAAAAAAGTAGTTTTTCTGTATTTTAACATAGCAGTTTACTGCGAGGATCTGCGTTTATTTGTCCAGCAGCATTGGACATTTGCTTGCTAGGGATGCTATTTGGTGGTGCGGAAAAATACTTTAACACTGCTTTTCTCAACGTTGGGCATGGACTGGAGTTACAATAGGAAAGTACATCATCATTACTTTGTAGTTATGGCTCGGCCAAATAACACATTTCATCATATTATGTTCCATTTGTATTTGTCTGAGTCTCACATGGGGGTAATATAGTGGGTATCCCATAGAATTTCTTCTTGTTTCTGGATATTGGATGCAAGTAGCAGGTTCTGCAGAAGATGAAGGGATAATGTTTCTATTTACCGCTATGTTATCGTTAATCCCCAATAAAAAAATACCGTTTCTCTGATTACAATGTCAACTGCACTTTTAAGACAGACATTATTTGATTCAAGGTTTCATGTAGAGAAATTTTCTTGATAGTCATTCGTTGATCTTCGTTTTCCAATCGGACATGTAATTTCCGATTAAGTAATAGGTATAACTATTTAAATGTAAGCGTCGTTTAATTACAAATCAAGAGTGGGTTCATAAAAAAATTTCAATATTTCTGTGAGGTTTTTCATAACATCCCATTTGGAAGGGCAGAGTGCATCTATTTTACCGTGTAAAAGTTTATTGAATTTTTTTGCTCTAAAAGCCTCTGGACTCTCAAATAGGTCCTGTTCCTTCTTATATCAATATTTTCGACTAAAGCATACTCTGACAGACCTGCATTGTTCAGCATTTCTTTATTTTTCTTGTCGCTGGCTCACTGCGGTGGAAGTGACCTACGATTTTCGGAATTTTTTATTATTTCTTTATTATCTTCATCTGCAAATAACGATTGCTTGATCAGCAAATGCAGCGTATGTGACACACAGCCAATATACTAATAGTGTCCGGTCTGTATAGCACAAGCCATATTTGAGGCATTATCGCGCAAAACTAAAAAAATCTTGCCATTTAAGTTTTAGTCATTAATCATTTCCGTATTTTTTTGTCCAATATACTGACTGGTATGATCTTGTTTCATAGCAGCTGCACCCGATAAAACTTTCAGGTGTCTCAGGATGCTCTACAATTAAATGACCTGTAAGGCTGTGCAGGGAACGTGTTTCGCTTGCGTTGGTCCATATGTAATTAGTAATTATCATCCACTCATATTTTGCGACTAACTTTTTGACTTTAACTTTTACTTTTTTGTAAGTTTGCGGCATTAATGTTGCTTGGAAAATATTTTTCAGTCTTCAGTCTATATTTATGAAAAGCATCAGGGTCAGTAAAATTAAGTCGTTTGAATGCATCACCACTCACCAATGAATAAGGCAACATATCGACAGTAATCAAATCCATAATGGCTTTGTCTGTTCTATGTGAAATTTCATGATCGTCTGGACATTGTGCACATTTAGGTTTAGACAAATTCGGATAGGACAATTGAACAGGTTCAGGTTGACCATATTCAATACTTCTAGAGAAATTTTAGTTCGTTTTTATATATTTGATTCACTTTTTTTATGTTGTCTCATTCCGTCTGTCGCTTCAGAAATTATCTGTGCTCTGGACTATGAAATTTACTTAAATGTAGTTTTGTAATGTTTGTTTTTTAGATTCATAACTTCCCAATGCAGGTGATTTGTTACAAATTGCTTGGATAAATCATTAGTATTCTTTTCAAGGTACTGCCAAATAGGTTTCCTCTCTATTTATGACATTTTTACCTAAAAACATACATAATCTAAGTTTAGTGTTTAAATCAACAGTAAACAAATATAACTAATTTTATTATGTTACGGTTTTTATAAATGTATGTAAATAATTTTATTTACTTATGAATAAGCAATAGTCGCAATCTAAATTTATCTTTATACCAAACCTACGTATTTATTTGGCACGAAATTTTATTCAAATCTTTAGGTCTACCAGTTCTATCGAACTGACAGGTTCCAGCTAAGTAAGATATTCATTTATTAATATACCTTGTAACGACTAAAACGATTTACAAACGAACTTATGCTATGAATATTAATTACAATCTGATCTAATTTATCTACCACCAGTTAAAAGAAACATGAATACACTGATTCATTTTACTTTTGAATTCAATACTCATACAAACATCATTAAATAAAATATTTCCTTAAACAAGGGTAAACACGTACCAGTTCGTCGGTGTACTGAAGGTCAAGTGGCTACGAAACGCCTGCGACGCAAAATCCCAAGTACAGCCGAACGCAACCCAAGAGAGAGTTCACGAAGGTTGGTTTCGGCCAAGCCGAAAGGTTCGGCCGATTTATGGCCGAAACCGAAACTTCGGCCGAAAAGTTTTTTTGGCCGAAATTTGGTTGAAACCGAAACTTCGGTCGGTCACTAATAAATAAATTTCATTGAAATGTTTCTTTCTGTCCGAAGAATTCTAGGAGATAGAATGAATAATAAAAACGTGTTCGTTGTGCAACGTAAAATTCAGTTTTATTGCAAGGTCTCTTCTCCCTCGGCTGTAATCGGCTTTAACTTATATTTACTATTAATATAATATTATGTTAAGTAAATATATTATCTTTGTTTTTACTGTGTACTAGATTACGAATCTCTAGGCAGTAATACTCCATACGGTTCTTACGATTCAATAACTTTGCTAATTAAAATAGTTTCATAAATTGTTAAATATTATAGTTTAAGCTTCGCTATTAATAGATGGTGTTTTATTTAAGGGCCTAATAACATAAACGCCATCGTAATAGAAAGATATGAAAAAGTAATATAGAATCAATTTATCATATTCGGTCAATTCATCTCTCGCATTGCCATACATCGTTAAAGAAAACTTGGGGTTATACAAAAAATACGTCAAGTACGAGTGGAACTCGCACTACGAGGGTTCCGTATACATTTAGGTATTTATACACATTTAATGGAACAAAATATTGATTTTTTACAGCCCCAAAGGACCATAGAAGTACTTGATATTAATTGCAGCTTGATATCTCCATGCGTTCACAGACCAACAGACAGACGAAGTGACGAGTAACGAAGTGATCCCGTAAGGGTTTCTTTTTACTTTTGAGGTACAGAAATCTAAAAATATGTTCTTTGTAAAATATTATCATTTTGTCATAGATGTTACGACGATAGTAAAATTTACAATTTATCACGTGACATGATTTAGCACTTAATCTAATTTGTGGGGTAAAAATATTGGCACGTAAAGTGTAAACAATTCGAAATTGCCAAATAATTATAGTACGACGGGGGTTTTGGTCAGTGACAGGTGCTCACGTGGGGAAGCAATGACGCCCAAGTGGGTAACAGTTTCGGTGGAAGTCATTTGCCCGTCATTTGGTATTCCACCGAACGGTGTGAACCGCGATCCAAAGTTGGCCGCGTTTTTAAGAGAAATGGAAACATCAATCTTGAATGTAATAACACAGACAAATTGAATAGACGGACTATAAAATATTAAAATTAGATCGTGACAAATTCTGTTCCTTATTAATACATAACATTAGGTAAAAATGTAATTTATTAATAATAGAGAAACAATATTTCTTATTAATATTATTAAAAAATAATATCGTGTTCTTTGAGTTCTATTTTCTCTTGTGTAATTTTTATTTTCCCAACTTTTTTATACTTTTTTACTTAAATTAAAAAAGGTCATGTAACACTAGCCATGCGCACGTTGGCTGTAACTTTTTTAGGGCTCGTTCTTGCGTGTATACGCTAAGACTTTTATGTGTATAATTTGATTTTGGCTTTTAATCCTCACGAGTATAACAAAGAATCATTAAAAATTACATCTGACAGATTAATATGAAATAAATGATATTTTTTTTTAAATTTTATCAAAGTAATGCGAAACTTGCATGCAACGGAGATATCTGTAGATATTTAACGCGTGTGTTTACCTGGGTTTAATACGTTTGCATGTTATTAAATTACGAATAGAGTTAAGAAATTAAGTTCGAATTTAACCTTACCGACACCTATTATTTAAACGCTATATTAACGTTACTTAATGTTAGATGACGTTTTTTTTCTGTTGGACAATACCCACAAATACTTCGCAGATATAACAAATAATAATTTAAGTTTCATAGCATACAATCCATGATAGATAAATTATTATTGTTTATACCTGCTAAGTATTTGTGTCAATTTTATACTTTTATTCTTCATAAAATTTAATTAAAATATTTATTATAAAAACAAAAAATGAATGTGTAGACACGTACGTTATAAATAGAAGTATGTGTGTAGAAAAGGAATCATTTTGATACCCGCTGTTCTGATTTAAGAACATGTATCCGGATCGCATTAATAGGGAATAAAATTGGGTGTCATATAGCTGTTTTAGTTCCAATCTGATGTCCATCTTCCCTAAAGGAGTTTACACTAAAAAAGGTGGTAACCCTGACGTCTATTTATTAATAACGTCTTTTTATATAAAATTCAAAATTAATTGTTATTTACGTGCAATAAAAATTTTTATTAGTTGATATTAATAAAAATACTAGTAATGTTTCTTATACATTCATGTTGTATTAATACAGTTAACGAAATTAGCGTGAATCGTTCTATTACTGATATATTATATATAATGCTTTGTTTAATTAGTTAAATACGAATAAAAATCTTTGCTTTATCAGGTCTATCAGAATAACTTTCTTTTCACTCTCGCTTGACGTGTTATGTTACGGAATATAATATTTATATTACGGATTGGGAATAACACGAAATGTATTAATTTTTTGCGGTCAAAAAATTACGACCTTTATTTTACATGAAATAATAAAGTGAAATGTAGTGATTTGTCACATTAGCAAATTTACTTGTTTCGTTTATTGATATGAATATTTTGTGTGCTGAGCATCGAGACACATACGGACGGACATACGATCAAGTCGATTTTATTGAGATTCATTATGCAGGAAAGGTTGATTTGCGACGTCAATTTGTGTTTTCCCAAACCTGTTAAAAAGAAACTTTTTTGTCAAGACTTTGGTGTCAGTTCGACTGACTGTCTTGCTATCTATTTGTGGTAGATATTTCTTAGCAAACCACTCTTTCAACTTAAAATTGGCATAGTTATAATTTACTTGTTCACATATATGGCCGAGTGTTAATAAAACCATACAAAATGCTTATATTGTCTTTCTAAGACGTTAACATGGAAGGTTAGGAGGATGAAAAAGGGTCATACAATTTTATTTTTTGTACATAGTACGATTAAATCACGGGAAAGAGGATTCTTAGCACATCGTTATATAAAATATGTGCTAAAAGTATGCCTCTCCTTCCTTATCTCCGAAGTTGGAGAAATAAAGAAACTATAAACATAAAGGGGTTTAAGGATCATAGGAAAAATAAAACGATACGCGTGACAGTTATACTTACCAAGAACTGTACTACACACAATTTTGTCACAGTATGGAACTATGGACCAGATTCAATTTTAGTTGCCGAGTCGCAAAAGCAATTTGCTTCGTTAAATATCCACGGTACGGATAGCTCGGCGTAAGAGTCCGACTCGCATTTAGTCGGTATTTTGATAGTTTGTGCATTCACCGTTCGAGTGTTAGGCACCGTAAGGTATTAGCGACCACAGTGTCGCTGTTCCGAACGACCAAGTACCACCTGAACAAAACGAGCAGGAAAAGCAGCAGCTTCACTTGCAAGTGTATTTCATATAATTTAATTACTTTCAATGAAAGTAGAAAAATCCCATTCGAAGTAGGCTCGCGTCGAAAGGCGCCCGTGCACTTGACAAACATCGTAACAATGATTTGTTCAAAAATTATAATTATCCCGCTCTCGGTGTTCAGAGTTCGATTCTCACTCGTAAATTTCGTGGCGCCCGAGAACCGGGCGTTGCTTATTGAGATGTTTATAAAATTTATTGAATATTCAATTTAACATAGAGCCTCTCGAGGGCTATACTTACACCGAGGTACTATATTCATTAGACCACCTAGCGTCGTTGGTTTAGGATGCATTCATACAAAACGCAGTTTGAGTAAATCTAACTAAAAATGGTAAGCATATAAACTTTAGAAATTGAGTTAAAATGTGGTTCGCTCATACGTGTAATATGAAATATTTCACTCGTGGAAAAAAAAACGAATATTACTGACTGATGACTAGAATATAGAATGTAATAGTCAAAAAAGGAAATACGCATATATTTATTTATTTATCTACTTTAATGTATCTAATTGACACATATGGCGGACTCTTACAGCCAACCACAACGGCCCCGTACGACGAACGGCGGGGAATCGAACCCGGGTCGCCGCGGTGTGCCGCATCGTCGAAGGCCGTATGCCTTGTGATCGACCTAACACATCACGGCAAAGACATAAAGGATATAAAGGAGATAGTTGTAATTATAAACGTTGGGACATTATTATTACTATTATGAATGAGCAACTAAATTACAGGTATGAATGGGTGTCGTCATAAGTGTATTCAGCGGTAAGCGTTGGAACGTTTCATATGTAATCGACAAAACAATCGAAGTTGTTATTCCTTTGTTTGTATCGATAAATTTAAAGTAAATATTGTTAAAAACAAAATACTATTTGAATTTTTCTAAATGAAATGCCATTCATCGATTTTTACTTGAGGTAGCCGTGTAATTAAAATATTTGTACCCCAGGAGGACATTTTGATATTAAATTCAATATACCGCACAATCATAACAGACAATCACATTGACAACGAAGTGAAGCAATTACCTTATATTTTGAAGATTATTTTTCAGAGCTTTTACATGTTTATCTAATATAACGTCATTAGGTCAACATGTTTATCTAATATAACGTCATTAGTCGAACGTTCGAAGTTCTATTTATCTCGTTCAGCTGTTTACCCGTTTGTCCAACACAATGAAAGTTTCAAAATTACATAATGAAAAATAACACGTTCGATTCCCGTTAAATATAAATACATTGTTTTATTTGTTGATGGTGTTATTTATGGAGATAATATTAAAAATGTTCATACTATCTGGTCATTTTGAATATAATATTTATAGATACATAAGTAGAAGATGTTATGATATAATCGAAAATGGTTATGAATACGGGGAAAAAAAATAAAGTCGTGATATCTATAGTCGGCTGAATACATTAGTTAGTCAATTTATCGTAATGTTTTTTGTAATCATTTCACATAGAGGTTAATTTCAAATCTCTACAGAATGGTTCGTCAGAACGAGTTTGTTGACTTGTACCGAAGTTTAATTTGTAGTAAGTGGTGAGAAATAAATTAAAAAAAGATGGACATTTTTTTCTAAATAAAAGTTCTCTTTTATTGATAGATAAACCTCTGAGGGTTAATTCTATGCATTCCATTGATATGTATCTCTAGCCTGACGCCATCTTTTGACTTTGTATAAATATTGCAAGACTTAGATGGCAATAGAATATCATCATGATCTCCGCCAAGTATCCGGAGCAGGTTATTACATTTAAATTTGTTATATTATAAATAAATATTAAATAAAATTACCATAAAGCGTGGCATCGTTTTTATAGATTCGTACCGTAAAAGGAAAAAAAACCGACCTTTATAAAATTATTCATATAACTTATTGAATATCTGTCTGTCATATGCGGTTTTCTTAAAAATGTAGATACTTTAAATTTTACATTTTAATTTACATCACAGCAGCAAATAAAGAAATAATTTTTTTTATATCAATAGTTTTACATAGGACAGTCGTGTATCCCTAAAATTTTATATTTTTCAAATTGCTGAAGTTAAAATTATGAGAAAAATAACGTTACTTGAATTTACCTAAAATTCTAAAACTCTTGATTTTTTCAAAATGCATCTTTCAAATTCGTAAAAATGTATATATGTGAAAGCTGTATTAAGCAACACGTGGTAAAAGATAATATCAATATTTCTGAATAGTTTAATAGAAATTATTGTACTTCCTTAAATGGCTTTTGTAAGGCCTAAGTGTGTACGGAAACATTAAAGTGCGAGTTCTACTTGAATTTAACAAGTTGGTTAGACTATAATTCAAATGATTTATAATGTAAAAACAGTATTAATAAAGGAAATAATGATAATATGTGACTTAATTAATTATGAATTCCAATTTATTACTTTTAGAACAAGATAAAGTTTGTTATATAATTTAGCCTACTTTTTATGTTCCTTTCCCATAAAAAACCATATATAAAACCAAAAAGAATCGCGCATAGCCTTCAGTCAAGTAGTTTCATTTGCGATGTACATGCACGTGATAATATCTGACAACATATACATTTTTTTAACAATCGTCTAATTTGGCGATATTACGGTAGATCTCCTTTTTGTATGCGCATACTGTTATATTTTTAAAATAACTCTTTAGCGATTGCTAATTACAATAAGTTTTTATTTCAAATTATTCGTGATTTTTAAATTTTGTAATTGCGAAGATGTAACCCGAAAAATGCGAATATGATTTAACGAAGATAGTGTGCTCGTTTATAAAACGAGCTTTACCCCTCTTGGAGAAAGTACCTAAACTATTATACGCGTGCGAGTAAATATAAATTCATTCGTTTACAAGGTGAGTGCCCATAATGTTTGTATAATAACACATTTGAGCAGAGTTTTATATCTAGCGTTTAAAGCCTGCAATTGTAGGTAACATTTATGTTCTCTCACTTCAAAAGTATATTCAATAATATTACTTATCCAATAGAAATGTCATTTGAAACAAATTGCGTGTCGTGCTATTATGACAAAATGTTATAAATTTGGCTTCTGCTTTAACAAGTTTTCAATTTTGCATTCAAATAAAATGTCGAATTATGATGGGGAAACCTCTGCACAATTACTGTTCGTATAAATCGCGATAGATTCCAATATTTTGCTAAGGGCATAAAAATCTATAATGGTGTCTCTTAGACCGAATATATAGATTATAATTTTGAACTGCGGCCCAGGGGTTATGTCATAAATAAGGGAATGATATATTAAAATGTGGAGAAACATGAATTGTAATAAAATTCATTGGAAAGCTAATGCATTATTTAGAATTATCTTTAAATCCTTATCCTCATTTTTAAGTTTTTTATGCCTACGATTGGACCAGAGACTAGCTTTTTACATATAACGTTAATATGAACACTTAAATAGAATTATTCAAATAATTATTTAGCAGTCGTGCAGTTATGTACATTGGGAACTCAATAGAGCGTACGTTATAGTAAGTTCGTTCAAATCTGCTTTTAAAATCCATTCTAATATGTGTGATTTTCCATAATATTTCAACATTTTTCTACCAATTAATGATATAAAATATTATCACAAAACGCTAAAAAAGAGTTTCAATTGTCACTCTTCCTAATTATTTTGTGGTAAAAATAATAATTAACTATTTTCCTCTTACTGTAGTAAAATTTACACTTTTAGCAAATCATCCTCGCTGATTTGTTTATGTCTACAAATGTTTTTTATCATTTAGTCATCTAAAATATGTTAAACAAATAAATTTAAAAAAAAACAATTCATTATCATTTTTCTTAGACTTCTTTTGATGCAATTTTTTCCTTAATTTTGATGTACAAATAAAGACAAAAAATATTATGAAAGGTATTTTAATATTTTTTTCAAACTAGATAATCCTTATTAACGTTTACTGTCTCATAAATCAATACAATTTTCAGGTTATTAGAAAAAAATATGGATCAAATGAGATGGTCATCTATTATAATTAAACCTGTCTTAAATGATAAAACCAACCGTAATAAAAAGTTTGCTGTAGTCATTTTGTAATATTTTCAGATCGTTTTCAATTTGGAAAGTAAAGATCTGGTGAGACATTTATTATTCTTGTTTTGTCAGTTTTTTATTAAGGTTTCACATAGAAGTAAGTTTAAAATAGACTTGAATTAACTATATTTTTATATATTATCTTTGAACACGTAATTACTTTTAGTCATTGTGCTCAGTTTTTTGTATATTTTAAAATTTTTTTTATTACTGAACGTTGCCTGTCGCTAAAAAAATCTCATAAATCTAAGTTGGTGGTGGAGACATACGAGGTTGGTAACTATTTTTTCTACTGTTGAAGATGGATAGAAATTATAACTAAAATTTCCACAAATGAAGAGTTTTAAATCGTATTGCAGACAATTTTTGGAATTATTTGCAATATATTCATGAAAGAAATTGACCATAAAATTATTCTTCAAAATTGTTTGGGTCTAAAATACATGATATATCTCAAAATGGAATGTATCATTAACAAAGGGGGAAGGCTCGGCATCACCGTATTCAGACGACACTAAAGTTATTCCAATTTGTCATTCAAACTTTTTTCAAATCATTTATCATCACCATCGTCGCAGCGAGCTGTCATTACGTCTGTTTTCCTTTTTTCAATTTCGATTGTTTATGTTTGTATTCAAATGACCACTTTGTTAGACGTTTCGTTTTTTTTCGTGTCATACCCGCACGGGAGAGGGCTGCGGCACCCATTGTCGAGTGACAGTTCCGTTCGGTCGCATGATGGGAGATGTAAGAGTTGCCTAATAATACGGTGTGCGTCTAGACCCTTATTTACTTAATTGTTTTATTTACTTACGGTACCGTATATGTTAAAACATATTCTATGCAAATAAGTATAATTGTTTTAGAGTTTAGGTATTTTTTTTCAATTCGTGTAATATTTTGTCGCGATACTTTGATAATATTAATATCTCATCATAAACAGTTTTATGTACGGGCCAAAAAAGTTAGCTTACAAAAACATTTTTAATCAATTGCGGCATTCGTCCCTGCTGCAAAACTTCTTCAGGTTAGAGGAATTAAGAATTAATACATCCCCTATTATTAGTTGAAAAAAGTTATGGGACAAATTGATATTGTGTTCCCGAAATACAAAATAGGGTGACTATGAAATAAAAGTTGTTTTGCAATACTGAATGTAGCAATAAAGGAGCCCGAAAAAGACTTTGTATTTATAAAGATTTTACTCAGCGGCTAAAATCGCCAGAGCGTTGTTTTGTCGCAAGAAATTTTTGTAGATCGAGTAAATATAAATTTACTCGATCTTTCATGATCGGTCATGTCAAGATAAATTATTTAAATGTCGTTGAATAATAATGGCAATTCTAAAAATTAAATAATTTGTTAGAATTGCCATTATTGTTTCGTTGTTATATATAAAATGAATATTTAAAAGTTTATGAACAAAACTTTTATAAAGTATAGTTTATTAAAAGTTGTTAATTACGGTAAACTTAGTATGTTAATAATAGTGATAATTAGCATCACTCACTCAAAAGTACTGCAATCTACGTGGAATCATAAGGAAACAGTAAAACTTATGTAAATAATATTAAAAAGTACACATGAAAAGGTGTGCGATTTTACTCTAGTTACGAAAAATATTTCTGATTATAAACAATTAAGATGTCGTAAAGTTCAGTTATATTCAGATATAATTTAATTATAAGCGAGCTGCTTATTTTTAATATAAATTTAATCCTTAATAATTCCACGTAGTTTGCACTAATTTTAAGTGAGTCATGCTAATTATCACTATTGCTAATACACTACGCTTACCATAATTAACAACTTATAATAAATGATATTATATGCGCACGAACATATGTTTAATTCACAATTTGCGTTTTATCACTTGCCGTTGTGGTTAAAAGTTACTCAACAGTCTGTTGTACCGTTGTGCAAAAAGTCACTCAACAGTCTCACGCGGTGCTTTTCACAGGAAAATTGCATGGAGTACTTATCTTTTTTATTTATTTCATGATTAACAATTATTGATACGAATAACTTTTCATGTTTATGCTAATTGGGGTTGCACCCATCTATAAATTTTTACAGATATATAAAGTACCGATAAGATATTTGAAATATAGTATTAAGCAATTTTGCAATATTACGCAAAAAACATAGTTGATGATATTTTTTGCTCTATAAACATGTTATAAGAGTCGATATCTATCTAGTGTAATGCGGCTTAAGCGTTATGGTACACAACATCACCTATGTACAAAGACAGTGAGAATTTAATTCTTAATGTATTCAAGCGAATCTTGATTGTGAAGTAGAATTTTAGAATTAATGATATATTCTAGTTTTACCAATTCTTCAATAGATGTGAGACAGATGTGCACACAAGTGTTCCTTGTCTCCTTCCGTTTACATTAACATTACACGGTGTCATCTGCTTTTATTTTGGGTAATTGCACAATAATCTGTTTGAATTATACTTCAGTCAAATCGTACTTTTCTGGCAGTTTTTTTTTAATTTCAATTTTATCGTTATGGGCCACGTCCAAAGTAATTTATCAAGTTGGCTTTGTCTGAGAGGTCATGCTAGATCCGCTATGTATTTTGAAACGAAATATCTCGTGAAGCGTTAATACTACGACAAATCAATAAATATTTTTTGGTAGAATGTTAAATTTTCAGTTATTTCCTTTACATACAACTCAGCCTTTTCATACAACCACCCTTGTCGCGTTAAATGAAGTTAACGTTTACGAAATTGAAAATTAAGTGTGAATTTAGCGTAGCCTCTCAGATCGAATCAACTAAAAGTAATAATAACGTGAATAAAACTAATTAATTAGACCATGTGTTACAAACTTGAATTTTTATTGGTCATTTTTATTAGATTATTATTACCAATATTATCTGCAGCGTTGGCTATGTCGTCGATCAAACGATTATTTAATTAAAAGTAACTAGAATCATCGTATTAATAACAATCATTATTAAATATCACTTCAAAAAGTAAAACGATTTTAATGGAATCGAAATTAAGTAACTAAACTATATGTAAACAAAATTAATCAATCTGCTTGAAGCATCATTTATAAACACGTTTGGTTAAGAATAAATACAGGTATATCCTACGTTAATCATTTAATAAATCCAGTTACTAGTTGTTTATTTTTTATAACGTAGTATTTACAAGATATGTCATTACACATATTTAAAAATTTTTGAGATTTCAGAAATGTCAAAGATAAATTTTGAAAGTTTCTGTCTTAAATTGATCAAATCATATAGTCCCGTGAAAGAGAGATCGATAGATCGATAGCAAACAAGTAAAACTGATATAATTCTGATCCTTGTTGTATGTAAACTCAAAAATATTTTCAACGTACAATTTCCTTCAAACATCTTATTTACCTTATAAGTATCTGTGGCAGACACTTGGCATTTACTCCCCCTCCGTATTTAACCTACGTTTGTCTTCCACAAATTCGATTCATACGTATGCGGGAGATGATTAGTGACGTATTTGCACATATTCTCTTATTGACAAAGATTTTGATCTGGTTCAACTACTTTATCTTTACTCAACTTTATGTTTCTGTAATCAGCGCGCTCGCTATACAAGACATTTACCGAAACGATATTATATTTCATCATCTAGTTTCGTACATTAAAGCCGTTAAATAAAGAATAAAGCAAGCCATTAAACCAAACACCCCGTAAACATCGCTTACGACACATAACAATAGGATACTTTGATATAAAATAATAACAAAGGAATTGAGAGATGTTTTAAAGTATAAGTAATTTGCTGTTAAGATCGTTATAGCGGACGCAGCGGGACACTGATCAGAGCAAACATGAATAATTTTATCATTATTTAAAAATAATATAACACTATTGTAAGTATGTTGGAAATACGAAAATATAAAACTAATATATAAAACTATTGTAAGTATATATAAAACTATTGTAAGTTTGTTGGAAATACGAAATTATGAACATGACAGCGTGTCTATTCACATTTAATAATTATGTAAAATAATTTAAGCAAGAAAAAAACGGAAAAATGCAAGTGGTGAAGGAAAAGTGTTGTCTTTTACTCTGATGATGTAAACAAATGATTTGATTATATAATAACTTATCTTGTTGTTAATTTCGACAATTTAGTGTTGCATATAAATAAAAAAACATAAAAATTTTAATAAAATAAGATAAAATAAAAATAACTCTACAATAGCAAGGCATTAAGACGATTGTAATGGTTTTACAAAACTCAAGATGTAATAAACGAATTAAAAACAAAATTTACATTTAAAAAACCTAGGAGTTGCAGGTTTGCTTTCGAGGAGTATTGTTTCTTATTCAAAATATCTGGCAGTTAAACATGGTAAAAAAATATTAACCTTGTTAAAATTGAATAAATTTCAATTATTCAGTGTAATTCTAAAGTTCAGGGTAGTGGATATGAATACAGTAGATGTAAACCATCTATAAATTATTATATAACTTTAGAAAAATAGATTGTCGGAAAACTGTCCTAAGAGTGATACGTCATATATTATCTTTACTGGACGAGTTGAAGAGTATTATTCTTAGCCGCAGGAGCGACTTAATTAAAAAACGTGAGTTTTTACATGTAAGACAGGCTATTTACATGTTTTTCTGCTCTTCGACTTGTATAATTTTGATAGAGAGAGAGGACTTACTTAACGTGATTTCAGTTTTTTTAGTAAAGTAGGAACAGATAGGATAACATTTTCTTAAGTTTAATAGACACGACTAAGTTACAATTCTAAATAAAGAAAAGAAAAATACTATTTATTTTAGAGAATAAATAAATAATTCAAAGAAAGTAAGTTAGGTGGATTACATATTGTAGATGGATCTAATAATGTACATGTATCGATCTGCAAGTCATAAAACTTAAAGCGGTATTATTTTTATAGTAGTTAATATATATATATATATATATATATATATATATATATATATATATATATATATATATATATATACGCATATTCACGAAATTGTTTGTGGAATTAAACATTTAATTGATTTTTTTAAATCAATTGTTGAACAGAAGTATATATAATGTTATGATCTTATGAATTTATTCCCGGCTTTATTTTATGGAGGTATCGTCATCTCCATAAAATAAAGCCGTGATGTGTTATTACGTGTGCATATACGTGACCGGCGACTTTAAACATGCACTTAATTTTTATTTTCCTTTTATTGTATAAATATCCTGTGCATTGAAAACACAATTTACTAAATTTATTTTTATTGAGACGTGTATGATATGGTTTCTTTGCATTAATTTGCAATTTAGATAATGGTACTTGTTCAAAAAATCTTATTCTTGTCAAATAATTCATCAAAGCTCTCTGTAATAGAAGTGCGGAATAATTTGTTATACCTAACTAAAATAAAAAAAGCGAAAAGTTTTTCGAATTTAATTTATAATAAAAATATACCGAATTTAATTGTAATTTATTGTTGCAACAAAGTTCATTAACGAAAATTTTTAATTTTTTTGGTTTCTTTCATTTTGTATTATGCATTGCATTATTTATTTTGTGTAATTAATAATATAAAACAAACAAAATAATTCATATTCCATTGGTATCTCAATTTTTTCAACTCCTCATAGTTTTTGAGTGACAAGAGTTAAAGTTTATTTTTTTTTAATTTAAGTTTTTGATACTACAATTTTATTATTTCAGAATCACGATATATGAAAGTAAATATTTTTGTTACAGTAAATTTTTTGTTACTATAGTTTTATTATTTGTGGATCACGATAGGTGAAAGTGAAGATTTATATTCTGTGGTATTTAGGCGATTTAGAAATAGCATATTTATTTGAAACAAATTTCATTTGAAACACCATTTGATACGAAAATAAAGTTTATGGACACAAATTAAATTATCTACGTGTAAAGAAGCCCAAGATACCAGAAGTAAATATAAAATTTAAATAAATAAAAAAAGATAATTTAAGTTAATAAGCATATCACAAAATTTTAATATCTTCGTGTAGTTTCAATTAATTATATCCAAATAATTTGCGTGCGACTGTACCGGCGCCAGGTACTCGACGGTGAACATATTTTCGTCCAGTGACGTGTGGCGCCAGCCACGTATAATTGTCAATTTGATTCGGCATCCGTCTGATTTATGTTTACTCGGCTCGACCGGACAGTACTGTCTGATTGTCCGTCAATGCGTTCGAAAACAACTTTATAAACTGTCAATTGGCAGTCTTTATATTCAACGAAAAGACTTGTTTATGTAAATGAGATGGGTTTGCTTATAAATCAGGGAAATGTGTCGGCACTGGAGGGGGTAAGATTACACGTTTGTAATTTAAGTTAAATAGCAAATTCATTTGAATAATTTTATGGTCTCGCGCCCGAAAGCCAAACGCGTGGATGCTATTAGTGAGTTATGGCTTACAATATATTTTCCCTACGCCAGTTACATTCTGAGTCGAGCCATTATCGTTATGTACAATAAACTACACCGATATTCTGGAATGGTTGATTATTGTTTTTTTATGTCACACAATAAAAATAAATTATCAGCATTTGAAGGTTTTTTTCAAAACAAAAAGAATTTTATACCCCAATAAGAAAAAGCTTTGAAGATAGAAGAACTAATTCTTCTACTTATGATAAATCTAAATATTGGTAAAAGCTGGCACAGTAAATGTCAAAATATATGAACTTAAATTGTTTTTACTGAAAATTCATTATAAATCTTTTGTCTTACATGTAAAAGCACACGCACCTTAATGACACGACCACGACGGAAATGTTATCAAAGAAAAAAAAAACGAATTTAATCATAGACTAACTCTCCTGAAATTCTCTGCATAATAATCTTCCCTAATAGAATTAAAAATTTTGATTATTTAAGGAATATTTTTAATGTGAGTATGTGTGATAATTCTATAAAGAGAAATTTTATAATATTTTTTTTATTCATTCTTAATATTAAAGTAAGTACATTTAGCTGAAATATATTTCAAACTACTTATGTGTAATAATACTATAAACACTATGAGCACTTTGAAATATATATTGATATAAGCCATGATTCGCTAGGGTAAACTTTTTGGCTCAGACGTTTTAAAATGTTAAATATTTTCAGATAGGTATGATCGCATAATACTTTTATCATAAATATTACCTCGAAGGAACTTTTCAGGAACATTTTCTTTTAATGCTTTTCACAGATTTTGATGCTCGATTTGATGTCGTTATAATGCTATACCAAATATTTAATGTTTGAGTAAAATTTTGGGGTCAGATATTCTGTCAAATGTTTTGACATAGATTTGTAAAATAATTGTTTGCAGAATGAAATAAAAACCGTAAAACTATATTTTGTTTGTACTTGTATTTAGTCTACTTGCAGCTTACTTCAGTAATAATGCTCAGCGTTTTATCTGTCTTCAATTAAATCAGTATTAAATTTTTTTTCAATATAGAATTCGGTGCAGACTCGGATAGTTGCCAACATATCACGTCCATATTATTCTATGAGTTTCATTTTACCATTTTTGGTACGGTATTTTAGTAACTAGTTATTATTATTAGTAGCCTTTGTTGTTGTATTATACATTACAAATAATCTCATTATTGGGTAAAGGGCTCCCCCAGCTTTTGTGTCGTCATATTGCCGGCCTGTCTGTTGGTCTTTTGATATATTTTGGGTACAAAGTAGTACTGTCTCAAGTCCCACTTTGTCTTCACGTGCTCTTCCTACACTCATTTTAATTTAGGACGTCTATCATTAGACTTTTTGACGTTGTAGCTCTTTAGTAACGTCTCTTTCTAAAGTGGCTTTTAGGTTTTTGACAAATTTTGTTTAAAGGTCAGATTTGTGCATCACGGGTAGATATTGGGATTATGTAGGTGTTAAATATTTTGAGTTCCGATTTTTATAGATGCTTTAGAGTATTTTGAACACATATTTGAGTTGCCAACACCTTTTCCAAGTATTCGTCACTCTATATCCTACCTCTGATTATTTTTGAAAGAGAAGTTTAGCGAGATGAATATAGTAATTGTCTTGCTCTATGTGTTCATCATCAATTGTTATTTCGAAATCTAACTCTGGGATTGGACATAGCTTTTATCTTCACATTATTCATAATTAATCCTACTGCATGATTATGTATGCAGCTCTGTTACTAGTTCTTTCATGAATTGCAACCGTATTTTCCCATGACACTTTTCTGGAAGCAAACCCAAGTACAAAATTAAAAAGTTTGTGTGGTATTGGATCACGTTTGTTTATACTCGGCTCAATTTTGAAAGCCTGATCTAAAATCAAACTATTGCATAGATATAGTCGTATAATGACTTTATCATAAATATTTCCGTCGCCTCTTAGTATTTATCACAGGTTTTGATGCTCGATAAAGTCGATATGCCTAGAAATGAATAAAAGGGATGCATATTGTTTGATGGTGAAGATGATCATAGATTGAATATCATCTGCTGAGTCTTTCTTATTTGATGGGTTGTATCTTAACTAAAATTTTAGTAGTACTATTTAGGAGAACTTTAGATAAATTTTGTATAGAGTTGATGTTATACTGATGGGCTTATAATTTTGATATATTAGCTTTATGTTATTAAAGGAATTTATAATAATTCATAGATGATTCCTTGATTGTTTTAGTAGCTCTGTACTGATTACGTCCGTTGCAAAAGATTTTTCACTAATAAATGAGTTTTCAATTTGAATATGTGTATTTGTAACATATTGATTACTAAGAGAACATCTGGGTAGTTTATAGAGTTTGTATATAGGTTTAAATAGAATAAAGTAGCTTCTCTTATTATGTCTTCTCTTTTAGCGATACGTCGTTTAGGATTGTAGGATTTTCATTTTTGTTGCCCATGTATATCCTTCTATTAATTATTTTTCGTATTAATGGGCTTTGTTCTGCGTACCGATGGATAACTTAATTTTCATATCAACCTATATCTTTTCTAATTTTTTTCTTAGTGATGATTGATCTGCTTATATTGGTTGTTTAAATGTATTGTTGTGATTAATGTAGTCACTCTAGTGTTTTTAGTCTACTCAGTTTTATTTTACATCTCAATGTTTTGTGATCTGAATAAAACTGCGAATTGTATATTCTATGTTTTAGAATCTTGATAAGTTTTTGGCAAGAATGAAATCTATTGATTCTATAGTTTAAGTACCTGGTGACATCTAGGTTCAATTTGCGGCCTTTACGTTTCTTAAAAAAGATGTAGAGTACTGGAAAAAGATGGTGAATCCTGTTTTCTTTTTAAGAATTCGTTTTTATTTTGTATCTCGGTCTCAAATATTCCAATTACATATTTTTATGTGCCTTTTATTGCTTAATCATGTTATTAAAATTTTGATTACAATAGGCAACAGTGATTCTAATTCCAATTCCTCTTCTTTAACAGCTATGTACTAAGAAGAAACTAATTACTTATATTTCTGTGATGTTAGTCGGCGAAATAATTTGTATTATTATAATTATACATGATTTTGTCAACAATCATTGTGCGTTATATTTGTTATGTAAACATAATTAAAAATCAAATTTTCTTTTCGGTCCTTCGTAGTGGTAGAATATAATATCTTTCAGTTATAAAATGTTTTCGCTTTTTTTACAAACCTTATAAGTAATGCTCGACAAGTGTATATGGATTAAACGGAGAATCTTCTCCTTATTTGAATTCAGTATTATTAAATATGGATAAAATTTCGGTTAAATGTTTTCATTTCATAAAAATAGAAGTAATATGTGTCACGTGTTACACACCTACGTTTGGTACGCACATAATCTACAAATGGCTGATGAATGTAATAACGTCTTCTTCCAACGCAGCACGGCTAATGGTAAATACGACACCGCAAAGTTCGCTAATGCCTTATCCCATTTTTAACGAGGGTCTGCTGTCATGACACACGGCTTGGAAGACGAAGCTCCTGTGCTCCGAGTTGGACTTTCGTAATCGACATCGAACATGTAAGGTGGAATATAGTAATTTTGACTAATAGACATTATTTTGAAGTATCGTACTTCAAAACTTTAAATGGAATCGTTTTGATTATATTTCCTAATTTCTAAATTTTTTATTTCTTAGTTAATTGAAATATGATTAAATTTTAATAATTGTTGGCTCTTTTTGTGACGTTACAATTTATATGATGATATTAAAGTTATATTAAATATTTTTTCCCGCAATTTTTATTAAAAATAGTTTTCATATTGACAAAAATATTGATTCCACATGTATATAAGAATTTCAGCACGTCTGTAATTTAAAGAATATTTAACAAAAGCCTATTGCTGAAAATTGCCATTGCTGAAAATAAGGTCAGTTTGCCTTTAAGAAAATTGAGAATAAGATTACATTTGTCCTCACTTTAAAATATGACACACACGCACACATGCGCGCGTACACCATCACTCACACGCACACAACCAGTCGCACGCGCACGTGAAAGTAAATAAATACACACTCACGGGCCTAAACGTCGTTTTAATAACGCAAAGATGTCATTATTTGTAGATAAATTGCTCACCGAATTAGTAATCCATTATTTCCCTACGATATTTTAATCAATTGACATAAATTACGTACCGAGGAACGTGCCTGAACAGGTACGAAATGGATGTCCAGTATTTTTTTACATCAAATGTTATTATTGTCCAAAGAAATCTTCCAAAGGAAATAGTCAATTAATAGAGGTGTCAATAGGTTTACGACAAAAAACAGGTTTTCGATTGATTCGTTTGTGTGGTCCAGAAGGCGGACGCCGGTGATCTGTTTAGTGGGTTATCTTAATACCTTATCATAATTAATATGAAATGATATTTATTAACAATACCTATGAACTTGTCGATTTTTTTCCCGGTCATTTTGTAATACATTATATTTGGTTTGACTTCGGGTTGCATATTCGAAAATATTTTATTTAAAACTATAGTATCCGTTTCGAAAATTAGTCATAGATAGATCCTTCCTTTTTTATTTCATTACATTTATTATTACTTTAAAATTGTTGAAGCGACTAGTGCAGATTAAACGAGAAGTACGAATCAAATAACACAAATAAGGGTGCAGTGCTTATTAATTTAATCATTTCCGCCTAAAAACGACGATCTTCTAAGATTGACGATAATGAATTAAGATATTAGAAATTTGTATTTTTGAAACTGCAACTGAATAGTAGAGGAAACATAAATAAAGTCTAAAATGGGTTCTTCATGACCTGGACTGACAGGAATCTGCTCAAGCGATTATATTATTTACAAATTCATTGGAAACAGCAAAAGGTGACAAAGACTTCATTCAAAGAATTTGTTAATACCTATTCAGTAAATTTGTGTAGCAGTGACATATATTAATTGATACTCGTATGGCAAAAAAGTATCCACAATTTACGTTGGTTGACAGAAATAAAGTTTATGAACTTAAGATTTTTCCATTGTTAAGTACGAGCAGTACACGCACTACAAGGATTTTCTAAATATTTAAATTTATATTAAAACTTGAACATTGAAGGGTATATCGCGTTTCCTTCAAACTGTTTGCAAATATTAATTTTATTTTTAATATGTAAATTTATTGCATCTATTGCAGGCTTAAAAATATCTTAAATTCGCCAAAATATTTTGGTTTAAGTTTCATTTGGTATATGGATTTATATTTAGCTTTGTAGTATTGTTATATATTTATACTTTAATATTTCTCATATTTGTTTAAATACAAGATATGAGAAATATTAAAGTTTACAAATAAAAAATAAATAACAAAATACAGCTGTCTACATTTTTGAGATAGATCTAGTAACAAACTAGATCTGAAAGAGTAACATTGATGGTCCCATAAATCAATATTATTCAGTGAAAATTAATTCAGCAAATAGACTGAATAACACAATACAACGTAAAACGATATTTACTCAAATACTGCCGATCCTATCAGTACTGCCGATCTACTCAATACCAACACTAATTACAAATTCAATACAACATAAAACGACGTTTACTCAAATACTGCCGATCCTATCAATACCAACACTAATCTTAATATTGACGTAGCTGTAATGAACATAACCGCCAGAAACATAAAAGTCATTCACATTATTTTGATAGATATGCTTGCCATGTCTGGAAACTTTATTGTTTAATTAGTAGTCAAAATAATTTTTCTTTATTTTCTCCTGATGACGGGGATCGTAAAGTAATGTGGTCAGATTATATACCCACCATTGGGTGATGATATTTTATGATACTCTTAGTGGTTTTATCTACTGAATATCATAAAATCAATAAAACTCTAAAATTTAAATGTGGAGAAATTTTAAAATATCAATTAATATCTAAAGAAACTATATCGAATTAAAAATAAGAGGTAAAATATTGATAATACTTTACTTTTAATAGAGGTTAAATCTTCTTTAACCACCAATAAATTTCAGGATGGACCCATTAAAAAGAGGTGGTAGAAATTTTAATAACAGACGAGCGGATATGACTGGCATGTTAGTAAACTACGCAAGTGAAGGGTGATAAGATAAGTCCTGATAAATAAATCGGAGGGCTACTTGTGTAAATATAATTATTATTAGATAATGGCAAAAATATTAACAGGAGTAGCTAACGGGATAAAAATATACTCAAAAGGTCGTCGCGAGTATGGGATGTAGAAAACTATCTGTGTATGTTCACTCAGACTCGCTTTCGGTGTTGCAAAAAAAAAAAAAGAAAAATAAAGTGTTAATATATATGGCAATATTATATTACAATAAAGACAATTTTATTTTTGAACAAGAGTTACGGCATTCATGGTCAAATCATTGTCATCGAATATTGGTAATATTGTAGTGAAATTAATGAAGGGTAGTTGTTGCGAGTTGACAGGAGGTTGTAATATATTTAATTAGGCTAAGACGTTGAAATGTACACAAAATGTTTACCATGGCAAAACGGATATAAATAATTAATTTATTCCTAAAGGAAATAATTTTCGGCGGCCATTCCCCTTTACTGGTGTAAACGTTTTGGGTTAATTCTAAAATAAGATTTTTACGAAAGACTGTTGTTTAAAGAAAGGGAGTAAAAACAAAAAAAACTTAAATATGATGATATAATTCATTGACATAACCGTGACGCCCATAAGCTTCTTATTTGTCATGAGAGTAAAAAAAAGTAAATTGAGGCGTAGTGTACAACATACAGTTTCAAATATACTACAATAACAACAAAGGATCATTCACCGAGACGCACATTGATAATCTATATAAACATTGACTAGATAGAGAATTACATTATCCGGATGCATTATTATTATGATTAATATTTAAAGTTCGTAATTATGTAAAACAGTAGCGAAAAAATTAAAGGAAACCTAACATTTTAATTTTTTTTTTGCTTTTTTTAAAAAGTTGTGTGCCCCTAAAATGTATATGCAAGAAATTTAAAAAAATAAACATTTTATACTTGAACTTTCCTGAATTATATAAAAGCATCTGGTATCTGATATGATTTCCTCTCTAGCAAATCATCTCGCTCAGATGATTCCGTATGGTAATGTATTGCCATATATATTCTTAAATATTTTCCAAATATGCAGATTCTTACTACAAAACATTCCCTAGAGTATCCCAAACCTATTTGATTAAGTTTAAATCGAAACTCATTGTTGGATGTTCAAGGTTAAGGTTATGGTCTTCCCGCAAAAATGGTTGTATTGTTCTAGCAACTTTTATTAGATTAAATCGACCGTGGGGTTACTATTTCATTATCCACGTTAAGAAATGAGATTCGTCTGAGAGGTATTTCTTTTTGGGGTGATTTGAACTTAAGAAAATTGCGAGCACTTCAATAATTCCATAATTCTGATGGTACTTTATTTTAAAAAAATAAGACAAGGTAGAGAGGAGTGCTGGATTTCCAATGTTCCAAAAGGGTAAAATAATTCAAATATCATGTTCTCTTCAACCACGACTAGTCAATCATGGAAGATAATATTGTAACTGCAGAAATATAAACTGAAAGTAGGGAACCGCTGTCACTTTAGTTTCCATAAGTTTCTCCATTCTTCTCTAGTTACAAAGTAACTAAAACTTATAGTATACGAAACGATTATCAAGGCTGCGGTTTTTTATCGTACTGAAGTTTGGGTAATAATGAGAAAATATGAAAATTAATTGAACTCAATGGAGCCAAAAATCTTAATAAAGGTCTCTATGGTGTAAATTGCTAAAACGGGTTATGAAAAATAAGAAGTAACATTGTCGTTAGCAACCTTGACGATAACTCTTTAATAGTGGTGGGGGTGTCAAAACCCGCAGGTTCTTTGACTTTGGAAGACGAACGATAATAAGACAATGTTGTATTATCAATTTCAAACATTTTATACTTTTTCACAGTTCATAGGTATATTTTTAGTTTTAATATTTTCACTCACATTTTAAATTTTTCGGGCTTTTTTGTAAAAAAAAAATAACCTACAGTACAGTATATTTTTTCCTTTAATAAGCTGAAAATACATGTTTTCACACTGCTAACAACTGATATTTAAATCATACTATGCCACGCCTGAGAGGTCACTGATATATTACTATAAAAATAATACATTTAGTCTCACTTGTAAGTAAAGTAGTAAAATAAGTAGTAGTAAAACAGTAATAGTAAATGTCAGTCATTGTAATAAAAAACTGATTATTGAATCGGGCATTTACAAAATGAGAATTACTTTCTGCTAAATTATGTTACTTTAACTTTACACTATAAATTGATAATATTTCAATGCGAATATTGCGTTAAGGAAATATGAACGTATTTATAATGCCCACCTTAACCATCGGATACCTTATCCAATGACGTAGAGTAATTACAATAAGTGCTTAATAATATATTAGCGATAGTCACACGTCGATACGAGGCTGAAGGCACCTGCGTCCGTGCGGCTATCCCTTGACAGATGGGTACAAGAGCTAATATGTATAATTAGCGCTGGTAGCGACTCCAGCGTCAGGCAATCAAACGGCGTCAGATTTGAGAGTAGAGATGCTTTGAAGGCGTTAAGGGGCGTAGCCGGTTTGTTTTAGAAAATACAAATTTTGTTTTCTTCGTGCCAGCTTCGTGAATGTTTTCGATTTGTGTGTGTCTTAAGTGCTTAATGATACGTTTTGTGCGTCCAAGCTTTCAACGGTTTTTGATATTGTTTCGAATTGTACTTTATATCGGACAATGCTGGTAAATATTGTGTTATTTTTTCGTTTCATCTACTTGGTGAAATACTTGTTAATTATTTTAAATAGGAGATGAGTAAAGATGTATATTGTGATAAAAATAGGAAATTTAGGAAATATTCTAGGTGTGAATAAAATAAAACAAAAATATTTTGAGGTGATTTGAAAATGTGGAGCAAAGCAATTGCAAGTTATATGATTCTTCTACTGGAGGACTTCATCAGATATGGACTAATAGATTGAGGAATCTATGGAACCATATAAACTATGGGACCATATAAACACATCAGAATGGAGTGGCAGAAGTGAATACGATCATGTAAAATTTGTACGCGAAAACGAAGTTTATAAATTTTAAAGGTTATTTAAATTAGTTACTAGCTTGTTTTAAGTTTTGAATGTTTCTAAAATTAAATTTATCTGTATTTATACATTTCCTTATCATCCATATAATGCAAGTAAATTGTTGTATTAATACAAAACATCGTTTTTCATTAACTGCCCAATGTTTATTGTAATAAATCTTAGTACGAATGTTTCTTAATGTCTAAGTAACGCAACCTTGGAAGTATTGTCGAAATCAGTCGACAATACATTGAATTAACATTTATTATTCAGACATGCCACTGCAGTGTAACAAAAGTTCCATGTTAATAAACAATGTTTTATTTTTGTCATTTATTTTTGAGTTAACTAATCAATATTAACCTATTTTACCGATCTTTTTTTAAGGAATAAAGAAACTCCCTAGATTCGCGTAGATTTCTAGAATCCTATTTTTCATAATTTTAGATTTTTGAATATATTTTTTTCATATTTTTCAGTATACCTCTAAATGTATACTACCTATAATTAAAATACAAAAAAATGTGCGGACTTATGAGTCTAACAAAGCTGGTCGTGTTAATATATGGTATATTTATTATGGTTTATTTTTCAGTTAAATAATCAAGTCACAATATTAACTTGTATCACAGAACGTTTCTCTTAAGGAATGGAAAAAATAAATAGTTTTCACTTTTAATATTTTTCTCGCTTGAGTAACCCAAGTAGCGAAGAAAGTATTGTAATCCTCGGAAAAACAGAGTTATAGTTTCTGGTGGAAATGTTTTATAGGGATAAACATCTTTAAAGTGTGACCTTGGATGGCTCCGTGGCTAGTTTGAAGGGAAATTTCTTTATTTGAAGTCTTTACTGATATGGGCTTCCTAGCGCAGTAAATATTTAATAATATCTAATATAATTAAATAGACACACATTATTCCGGATATAACGAGCACTATAAAACACACAAGAATTTAGGAATATCGTTTGCGTAGACTTTTAGAATCTTGTTTTTTTCATAATTTTAGGTTCAATAGTTTCAATAATAAAGTGAGGGACATATTTTTCAATACATCTCTGAGGGTATACTACCAAAAATTACAAAAAAATATTTTTGGGACCTCTATAGAACTTTGAAAGAACTAGTTCTTTCAAACGGCACTTTATTTGGTATTAAAAAAAATTCGGGTTCACACTTTTGAGTACGCGGGTTAATATGCTTTATTATTGTGTCAGGTTTCAAATTCTACGTTGCGTTTTAAGTACTCGTAAACAGTGACAGACGATCAGACGGACTCGTTTATGACCTCATAAGGTTCCAATGAGTTTATGTAATGTAATATAATTTTTAACTAGTGCCAGAAAAATAGTAATTTCAACATTAATAATTACATAAATTTTGTGTACTCATCAATCGCAAGCTGAGTGTAAATAATCACTTTGCTCTGGAAAAAGCGTTTTACTCTGGAAAAAAACTTACAGCAACACTCAGTGCTGAAAACAAAGAACTTTCCCTTTGAAATTTCGCTTCGAATACCGTTAGCATTGTTGTTGTTTTTGGACTGTCCATTGTCATGGGTGCGAATGCTACCTATTGCTTTTTATTGTCAGCCAGCCGAACAAAGACACAGAGGTAAAGGTGCGGCGCGTTCGCGAGCTCCCGCCCGAGATACTGCCAGACCTTCATGATACGGGCGACGTCATAAATACGTATGTTTATATGCAACTTAAGCTCATTGAAATGTTAAACTTATTTATTAAGGTTGATTCATGAATAATTAAATCGTTCATTGAGGTACTCAGTTTACACGGCGCACGCGCATCTAGTTTTGAGCTCGATTATGCTGACGTCACTTAAGGTGGAGCTGCAGAACACTGATCTTAGCGTTTCTTAAAATATGGCAAGTGGTAAGAAAATCTCCATGCTTATAAATAAATAACTTTTAAATTTCTTTTTAAATTTACTGCCACTGAAAATGTTTATAATATTGCAAGTTTTGGTTCTACTATACAAGAATGTGTACTTGCAGAATGTTCTTTATTTTCTTTATTTAATTATACCATCGATTACGTTTTATAAGCTTTATGTTTATGAAAATTAACAACAGTCGGTGCAATTAAAAAATATAACAAAATAATGGTATAAAACTTATTCCTTCTCTCGCTCCATTTTTACTGCATCCGTTAAAATACATTTACGACTATATATATACATATACATATATATATATATATATATATATATATATATATATAATTTAGTCTTGGAGACGAAAGAGTTCTCAAAAGCACAAGTCGATATTTTAATTGTTTTTTTGAATTCACTTCTTTATAAAAGGCGTTTAGCTTATAATTTAGAAGTGTTAATATACTATGAAAAAACATGATATTGATAAAATTTATATCTTCATAGCCAAACGCATGCATTTGTTTTCGATAATAAAAAAAATTGTTGGAAGCGTTAGAAGTTATACTTCTTTGGCATAATACAAGGGTAACTTTAATTAGCACGCATGTAAACACGGTTAATAAAATTTAAGCTTAATGAAATAATTAAATTTTAAAAATTGAAACGTCTACAATAAATTGTTAAATTTACTAAAACAATGTAATAAAATATAAATTATTACACATCAGCAATGAAAATGAATATGCTGAAAAATTAGTAGGCTGAAAATTTATTAATTTTAAAGATATAAATAAATATATATATATATATATATATATATATATATATATTATATATATATATATATATATATATATATATATATATATATATATATATATATATTTATTTCTAAACTTGTATATTATTAATAGATATTTGTAACTCTTCATATTTTTCACAGTAAATATTTAAAATCAGTTTGAAGTTTTATCTATTTATAAAACCGATCGGCTATATGACTCCTCCCTAAACGATCTGTATGTAATATCTACAGGCACAAAATGCCGGATCATAATAGACTCTTTAAGTATACAATAGATGCGATTGAACAAATTCGGTATCTATACGAGTGCTGGCTTGTGAAATGTCACCAGAGTCACAGTGGGGCAAAACAAATTGATAACTGGAGTCTTACTTCGTATGCCATTTAGTAGAAGTAATATGTTAGTACGAGCGACATAATTGACATGTATGCGTGTCATAATTACAGCCGTCATTAGTTAAGTATATTAGTTATGTTATTTCTTGACAAATAGAGATCGATCAATTATTTTTAATATAGGTATAAAAAGTGAAAAAATTCCTAAACATATACGAACATGAACGAAAATATTGAAAAATAAGAATTCATAAAAATAAAATCAGAAAAGATTAAGAACTTACTTAAACGATGCTACAAAATCCGTAAGTATATGAAAAACAAAATATAGATTTTATTTTGCAAGACATGAACGGTTCATTCGATAAAAATGTATCAAAATTCCATTTAATTAAACTAAGCATCGTTTCCAATTAGAATTGCTGAAGTTAGCGGAGCTTCGAACCTCATATTATATATTGATTGAGCTCTGGAGGTAATAGATACAGGAAACATACGAAGTTAACGTTAAGCGTAACATTACAAACATGTTCAAAGCAGCTAAATGATTAAACACTGTATCTGATAAAACAGATAGTAATTGTACTATGTATGTAAATGCTGATAGTTTTATATTAGTTAGCCAATAATTTTGTTTAGTATAGGTCAAAGTAAAGTTTAATGGACACCTTTGGATCTCTAAAAAAGAAGTAAGTTACGCTTTTATTGTGCTCGTGGATAGAAATACTCATAAGCTACGTAGTTAAGGTGCTTACAGGAAAAAGTGTTCATTTTAAATCGATATATAATTGTCTTATCCAGATTAGACAAATTGACCGAAATTTACATTAGTTTTTAAAATTACAGTAGTAAATTTACATTACTCTGAGTTTTCTGATTGCGATTTTGACATCACAGCTATCTAGTAATATATTCTGGTAACAAGTAAATTTCAAATATATTTCACAACATACATATTTTAAAGTGAAATCTCTCTATTATAGTTATAAATGATTTAGATCTGTGAAAAATACATGCGGAACTGTAAAGAGCAAACGATCATTAGTAACATCCGGAGCAACAAATTAATTTTTTTTCAGTGTTGTTAAATTAAGTTAAAATTACAGGAATGTGTACATTATCTTCGTGTAAAATCAGTTTTAATTTTATAGAAAAGTGGACATATTTTCAGAAAAATAATTTTATCCAATTTTCTACAAATAGAAAAGTATTTGTATCGAATTCCCAACAATTATTTTAGAGAGCTGTCAATTTGAAATTCAAATTAATTTATATTTACATTGTTTTATTCATGTTGTGACAGGAATGGATTGAAGACCTTCTGTGCCGTACCGGGGGTGTAAATACAATTTGATCCTTCGATATTTTTTTTACCCAATTGAGAAATAAATTTGTTTATAAGAATGTAGATAAATTGAATTAGCTATTGTCGATTTTATCAACTGACAAATTAAGAATCGATTCATCAGTTGATAAAATCATTTACTAGTTGTAATTCGTTATATAGCGAACAGCCGTTTCTTCAAATTTTCTAATAATTTATTTTTTTACTTTTATATATTATTTTTAATACATAAATGTATAAGGCGGACTTATTGCTACAGGCGCAATATCCTCTTGTTAAACAAAGTGCCGAGTAAAAAATATTGTTGAAGACTGTAATAGACTGTGTACATAATTGCAAAAACAAAACAGCAAAACTTGAAATGGCAAGCTAAGTTGTTTCATGATCATGAAACTTTGTTGTGTTTGTTTGATATCATTATTATTGTATTTTATTCTAATTGTATATGAAAATAGGTGAACGTGTAATTCTAAACAGAAAAAAACACCAAACGAAAACCACAACTTAAATAGATCGCAATGAAAATTTATGGCCACTTTTAATCTAAATGCAACGTGGTTCTCTGAAAGGCGATTAATATCGTAAAAGTTTGTCACACAATATCACAGGCAACAGCGCTATCGCCCTGCGCCGATGTTGTCGAGGTGACATTCAATTAAGTAATTTATATCGCGTCCGAGGCGTGAGAATGGAAATGGATTCTGTTGATACGAACATCGTTTGAACCGAGTTACATTAAGAATATGTTCCACAATGTATATCTACATATCATCCACAATGTATATCTACATATTCTCTAATTTCAAGTAATTTACTTCGAGGTTCAAACAATCAGTCTAGAACAGATTGTAATATAAATCTCATAAAATTACTTCAATACTTTTAAATTGATACCACATTTAATATATACACACACACATATACAGGTCTCTCAAAATTAAGCATCAAGCGGAGTACAGGTGTAATTCAGTTTATTATTTTCCCCAAAATAAAATATAAAAAAATTCAAACCCTTTGTGGTTTTATGATATAACCGTTTTATTGGAAAATGTTGAAAATTGATATAAAGTATTTTTTTTATCAAAGCAAGATGTAGAAAGTATTCTACCAACTGTAAATCTTAATTAGTTGCGCCAACTTTTACAATAACTTGCCCTGGCAGTTGCAGTACATTTTGTTTACAACATGAAGTGTCAAAGTTAGCTAAAAATAATTTCTTCTAATAATTTGAAGAAAAAATTGGAAAGAAATGTTTTTTGTCCAATCCAAATAATTACATTTGCAAATTCATATAATAGTACCTAAAAATATTGTACAGAATATCTAATTTCAAGATTTTTCAATAAAATGCTTATATCATAAAAATAAAATGGCTTCGACTTTTGTTACATATTTTTGTGGACAGTCATAAACTGGTTTACATTCTATACTTCACTTGGCGTTGAATTTTGTGTCAGCTTGTAATATACAGTACATTGTGTTACAGGAATGCATAGAAATATATAGGAATAATATATTTCAAAAACTTAGCTCATGCATTGTACATTTTAGGAATAGGAGCTAATCAATTATCGGTTATTTGAAATAAACAAAGTTTCATGAGATACAGGAACATAGTACTCGTTGCTTTATTTATTAGTTTATATTTTTCTATCGTCTTGGTTTTTCGTATTCCCTAATTTTACATTCGTAATTTAGTTAATTTTTGACTTCTGTGTAGATATCTTCAATGTAGATATCTGATAGATGAAACAGAATGTAAGGGGCAGATGAAACAGAATGTAAGTCCGCAAAAACCTTGCCTCTTCTCTCTAAATGAGGTATTTATGAATTAATTAATATATTATATATATACTCTTTTGCAAAAAACCGGGCACTTATAGAAATAAATCATATCAGAGATATTTTATTATTATTTTATATAGCGGTATGATGAGAATATTGTTATTTATTATTGAGATATCGTTTTTACCTACTTCAGTTATTAAAAATACAAATAAATAAAAAAAACGATGTAAAGTCCACAAACGAGCATTAAAAACGAGCATTCATACATTAAAAATGGCTAAAGTTTATTTTTGAATATTTTTTATGAATTTAAAATAAAATTTGAAAATTTTGTAACGAGTATGGCCTCCTCTAGCTAAAATAAATGCGCTTAATCTACTAGGCATGCTGTTGACGACGTTTTTTATCATTTCCTTTTTTTATTCAGCGACGATCACATTTTTAAGGGCCTGAATGTTTTCTGGAGCTGGTTTTACGGCTCTGACGCGTCGTTTGAGATTATTCCATATGTGTTCTATCGGATTAAGGTCGGGCTTCTAGCTGGCCAGTCTAACCGACGAATTTCGGCCTCCTGCATATACGCATCAACGTCTCTAGAGCGGTGGGCGCGAGCGTTGTCGTCCATAAAAATGGACTCGCCTCCAGCTGCTGTTAATGCGGGTTGGACATGAGGAATAAGAACCTCTGTTATGTAGCTTTGCGCATTAAGTGTGCCATTTTCAATAAAAACTGACTCGGTATGGTCATCTGAGTTAATACCAGCCCAAAACATTTCGAGCCTCCACCGTAAGTGGTGATTTCTTCAAAGCACACTTCTGCGAAGCGTTCTCCAGGTCTTCGCAAGACTCGCCGACGTCGATCCTCACCACTAATCGATATACGAGCTTCGTCGGAGAATAAAACACTATTCCAGTCTTGTTGAGTCCATGACGAAAAAATTTGAGCGAATCTCAATCTGGCAACTCGATGCTCACGGAGCAATGTAGGGCCCCGTGCTGGGCGACAACTACGTATATTGACGGCCTTAAGTCTCCTTCTGGCTGTCCATAGGCTTACTCGTGTACCTCTGACGTCCTCGAGGTTCTGTTTGAGATCCACATACGTAACTTGACGATTTTGTAGGGCTAGACTGACTACGAAGCGGTCGTCCCGTGGCTCATTGCACCGTTTTCTTCCAGAACCGGGCCTTCTACTGACGGAGCCCGTTTCTTGGTATCGTTCCCAGGTTCTTTGGACGGTGGAACGGCTCACATTATACTGTTAAGACACATAACATTGGCTACAGCCTTCTTTAAGCAGCGCAATAAGTTTACTAGCTGTTATCGTTTTTTCAACCATACTGAGAACAGCAAAAAGAAGTGAACTAATGCAGCAAACAGCAGAAATTTAATTAAAATTTATTTGTTAAAATAAAAAACGTAACAAATGAAAAAGAACTTAATAAGAGTTGGATTTCATTTAACGTAAAAAAATACGTTTTTGTCAGTGAAAGAGAATTTTCATTCAAAAAGAATAAATTTAAAATTTAGAACGTTCGTTTTTATGTGCCAGAATACACTATACCCGCCAGTAACAATTACAATTAATACAACCTCTTAATAAATAATATTTTGTTAATAATACGACAAATTCAAAACCGCCAGTTTTTTATGCAAAAGAGTGTATATATATATACATATATATATATATATATATATATATATATATATATATATATATATATATACACCTTTACTTTTATGTTTTCGCAAAATTTTTCGTAAAAAATACTTAGCAAAAATTTATAGGGAGAGATGGCTGCCAATTCAATATTCCAAACTAAGTAGTATTCACCTATTAAGTAAAACGCCCCATCTGGTACAGACATTGGTACGGATAGCTTATATGGTTTATGGTAAGCCAGGATAAATGTATTTAGTATAGCGTGCACAAGTACAAATTCTTCAGATGGATACAGTACCAATAGAGTACATAAGCTCCATTTGGTTTAGGTAAGGACAGATTTCTTCCTAAATTTTCTAGAATATCAAACTTCTTGGTGTTTATAGTTATATTCAAATTAAATTGATTTGTTTTTGTAGATCGCCAAATTTGATGTTGTAATAGGACAGGCTATTGATTGAGTTGCGTATACAAGGCACAAACCGATGAGTGTATATAAGCAGTTCTTTCTTACGTCATTATTTCAATAACGTACGAAAATACAACATAACGAAACGCGTCATGGGTACTTTGAGCCAATTCTAGTGTATGAGGATATATATATAGGGATAATTCAAACAGAGGATAATTCAACTATTTGTCACAAATTATCTAAAAAAACGTTTCTGAAATAAAAATGGCAAAGTTCCTTTACTGCCCATCTCTGTGGCAATAATTTTCTTTTCTTCACGATTACGCTATTTTCTGAAAATAATAATTCTTCACCAATTTAAATTTTACTTGGATAAGATTTGTACCAAGGTTTATGTTTACTTTTGCTTATTTGTCATACTTAGACACTTTTTTATGTTATTTTTCTTTTAAATGAAACCTCTCATTCTTTTCATAATTCAATAGAAATCACTAAAACAACAAGAAACATGTAGAGAAAGTGGAAGTGGGCTGAAATGAAAAAGAAATATTAATGATGTTTTTGGTCTCGAGTATTTTAAATGTGGATAGTATATTTCACCCGCGCGAATGGCAACATACTAAGACGTATTGGCAAGCAAGATAAGACCTTACAGTGGCAAAAGAAGTATTTTAGCGAATAACGACACGCAGGCAGAAAACCAACTTATCGAATTAGAAGCGAGTGAGGAGTTATTGAAAGAGCTAAGGAAAAAAGTCAGTTCGAAATCATAAATAAAATGAGTGTTAAAATTGCAAAGCAAGGGTCACCAGTGTCTACCGAGATTTTTTTATAAACATATTCAATGCCCGAGGAGTTGAATACACACACTAATGTGTCACTGCATGAAAAACATACAGTTATGTGCACCAGTTTCTTGTTCTAATTAGGTTAGAACGTGTTGACAAAGTAGATGGTTTCTAAATTATGGTCATTCAGTGTAACAGTTCTTGTCGAATATAAATGTTGATTTATGGAAAATATTTCGACAGGACTATTTAATAACCCAATAAAAATATCAGCTGTATATGTGGTTTAAACAATATGGAACGAAGTTTTACGCCCTTGGGAGGCTGTCCATTTACCTCATGAAACCTTCTTTTGTTGGGCCGAAAGCATTCGGTATGTCTAAAGATCGACCTAGAAAAAAACATAAAATATATGATTACACACATTTTTATCCAAATATACGTATGTGAGCATATTAATGTCGAATAATATTGATTTAATCATGGAAATTATGATTTTTCGCTGCAGATGATTACAATTATATTTTCATTTCCACCGAACGCAACAGCCATTAGTCGCGAAAAAGTAATTGAAGTAGCTTTTGTACGAAATAATTAATAAACCTGTTACAGTATTTATAAAATGTAAAAGTTGACTGAGAGGTATAACAACTTCAGTATCTGAGAGTGGAATTTTGCAAATTGTAGCGTCTCGCAAATCTGTGTCACGTTATAATCGTGTGGTTGCGTTTATATGAATTTGTATGGACACAGTTATTCGTAGATTTGTTATTAAAATGATTAATTCGACAAAATTATAGTTTATATAAATTAACGGAGAACATTTAATACATCATTTGGAACTAATTTACTTTAAATTATTTAATAAATTGAAGACCTCATATTACTAGTATTATTAATTAAAGAATTTATATTCAAACTATTTGCGTTCTCTTAATCAGAACCGAGTGTCCAATGAATTTCATTTAATTTCCTATCGTATGATCAAATAATTACAAACAACTGTTAAAAAGGTAAATACTCATTAATGCAAGGTCATTTCTAGTTATTTAATAAAATAAATAATTTAAGAGTTTGCTATGTATATATCGTACTATAAATACTCAACATTTTATAGAATATTATACAAGGATATATTTCTGACTGATTCAAAAGTGAAAACATGCCACAATTTTTACAAACATAATAAATAAATCTTTTGGCTAAAAATTTTAAACTTCCTTGATGTCTTAACGGTTATATTAGGTATAAATTTATTCAAAGTATATACTTATACAGTAGCATTCTTACTCAAAGTGTATACATTTATTTAGGTAGAGTGCACTTCTCATTTGTGGTCTGTGTCCCAAGGAATGCTAAAAATGTGTCAGGCAAAATAACATTAATTGTTTGTGTACACAAATGTTTGCATAAGATAAGTACATTCATTGACAATGAACGGGGTTATTCCCGTAATCTTTGGTACCGGATACGGATGTGGCTAACAATTTATTAACCGGATATTATACCTAAAAACCAACAATGGAAAATAAATACCTTTGAGAAGTATAAGAAACAGCGTTTTAAATAAGAGAATAATTTGGACCTAACACAACAATACCCTCTCCGCTATGGACGAATCTAGACATAATTATTCCTTAAATGTAATATGGTACAAATGTACCATATTACATTATTATCAATTATCTTTTAGCATTACAAATTGTTATATCTATTTCGTCTTATTTGTCACTTTACAAAATTATCGATCGTAACTAAGATTGTTATTCCGCACGTGTTTTTAAGGAAATTTTGAGTACACTTTAATGTAAAATAGTAATTCAGTTTAGTATTGAAATTGAAAAGACCGATAAGTTTTAATTTCTCTCTAATCTTAGTAAGTTATAGTATAGAAAAAAAACTACGATAAGACTTGAAATGACAAAAATGAAACAATTGTGAACATTTAACATTTCAGTTTTACTAATGTAAGCGAGATAATTTTAACTGTTATATATATATAAATATATATATATATATATATATATATATATATATATATATATATATATATATGTGCTACGTTCTAACGAGTAAAAAATATAGATTTATATACTTTAATACAAATGTCACTTTTTTCGTTTTTATCTACAAATTATCAAAAAATTCTTATATTTTGATGTTATAAAGTATATTAACTGTACCAACGAATCGTCACCTGCACTACCTGCCTCAGTGTACTGGCCGCAGCGCGTGCGCCGCGTAGCACGGCGCCGGCACGAGCCACCGCACGCTCCCGCAGAGCGTGATGGCACGAGCGAGCCGCGAGCCTCGCCGAACGAGCGTGAGCAAGACATATGTATGGTGTACGGTGCGGGTGTCAGGTATTGTGGCTTTATCTCACTTGCATGGCCGCGTGCGTGTGTGCGCCCTTGTGTGCAAATGGTGAATGCGCGCGTGTGAATGTGTGTATGGTGTATAAGAGTTGTTTGTTATTGGGAAATTTTTTTTGGTAAATCAAAATTGCTATTATAATTTTTTGTAAATAGATTTAGGTTATTTCTAACATGACTCAACATAAAATGTTACGAAAAATTAATTTTTAACGTATAATCGAAAAGACTTACAAGCGTACTTTAATATTTTTTCCTAACATTGTCCCATTGAGACTCGGCGGTGTAAACAGCGAAGATGGACATAAGGATTGATAATGACATTTCCTTTGTCGTTCAAGGGCAGCACTTTCGTGAAATGCTGGTTTTCTATACCCTCCACTATTCTTAAATAGACATAATCTTCATTTTAATCTTCGTACTTTTAATTATTCGCAGGGTACCTATACATCTTTAGCCGTATTCTGTTAAGATGTCACAAACTCTTGCGAGTTTGCGACTTATAAGATGTAAAACACCAAGGTTTTATGCCTATAAGTGAATCTTGATGATCATGTGAATATTTTGGTTTCCGTAAATTTTAACAATTCAAAATTTAGAAACTTTGTGTTTTCCATTATAGCGACTTTGCTTAAATATAGTGCTTTTGCAACCTTTTCGAATAGATACAGACCAGGTACAGACGTTAGCTCGATGACAACAGTCTTAAAATTCAGTTTTCTCAAAGAAATTGGTTAACAATTTTTGTTTCAGTACTGCTGTGATGGCCGTCTTCTAAAGAAAGTAAATAAGATTGCCTTATTGCAGTTTCTCATTTTATTCGGCCATTAATTATTATGTCATCTGCTGCAATATGCATTTGCTATAAAATGTATAAGTATTTTCTAAACTTGAATGATTTATTGATAGAATTATTTATTACATTTTCAGTATAAAATGGATTAATTATTATTATTTACTGTTAATCAAAGTTTTTTGGAACTCATTTAGACAAACATACTTTTTTATAATATATTACTTATTTTTCAAGGCAAATAACAAACGTTTCCTTAATTATTTCGTTTCCAAATAAAATATTTCGTCGACTTTTCGATAAAAATAACATAAACTACGAAATCTTTTTTCCTTTACACTTGACCTATATAAAGAGTGCATATCAAAATGACAAATTTTTGTAATGTTTTAAAATATACACGTGATAAATTGAAACATGATTAGTAATAATTTGATAATAACTGAGAAATTGTTAATGAGTTGTTTTAAATAATGAGTAAAAAATATTTTAGGATAGGCTTTTTCACGAATAGGCTTTATGCCTATTCGTGAAAAAGCCTAAGCTCAAAGGTAATAAAAAAATGTTATATAGTTATTTTACGACATTGAAAAACTTCACATTAATTGATTATATATTTGGGTCACTGTTATTTTATGTTATTGTTATTTTATCACTGATTTTAATCTTAAACGAATCAATCCACATAAAACTATGGATGGTTTTCAGAATGACAAAAAGCTTTGTGGAATAATATTATTAATAAAAATAATATCATTATTACACAGAATAATATTATTATCGCAGGCGCAAATTATTTTTGCATTTTATTAAATTAGACCTTATTATTTAAGGCCAGAAAAAAGTAAAAAAATGTTCACTTCATTTTCATATCCAAAAAAAATTCATTTTTGTCTCTTTTGTGCGCTTAATGTATGGTAATACGAACTGCGCGTTGACGAGCGCGTATGCGTGTGTGTGCGTGTACGCGACTGGGAGGCTGCTGACAGGTACCAATTGGGCATATTAACGAAACATGGTTTTTAAATTTGTTACGCTGTGATAGCTTTTTATTTGAGAGTTCATATGTTGTAAATATTTGTTAATGGGATAAATTGTTATACTTAATGTGATTTGTCCTAATTAGTTTTATTTAGTTTGTTTTATAAAAAACTTGAAGTCTACATTATCATTCTACTGTTTTATATAATGTAAGTTTTATATAATATAAGTTGTTATTCCAAAAAAGTTTGACTTTTACTAAAAGGCTATCACATTTATAAAGTTACTGGTTCAGGAATCAGATAAGTCATAGAGGCATATAAATAATGCACACTTTCCTTATATTTCATACGACATAATTTCCCTCATATCTCGTAAGCTGTAAGATTCACAATGAAAAATAGAAATTTTTCAGAATTCTTTTTTTTAAATATTTTTTCACACATTAATATTTTTGTAATAATGCATGTTAAAGTTTACAAAAGTTGTTTTCGCTATGTAAATAATAAAGAAATGATTGGAGGAAGAAAATGTGGTTATTAATAAATTTAGGGATTATCAAATTCTCAATCAATTTAGTCTCGTTAACTTTTTTTGTAAATCAATAGATCTTAGGATATAGGATTCCGAAATTCGTCGTGATATTAATTTAATGTTATTTTTTTAATTTCTAGTAACATTAAATTTTACGTTTATATTGGGTGGTTTATGTATGGGTAACATTTGAGATATTGAACCTCTCTATTTTAATTTTTTGATTGTAGCCTTACCATTTGCGAGTTATAAGACAATTTTCGTTTCTCAAAACGACGCATGGAGCAAACTTCTACCTGCTGCCAAAAATGTTGTAGTTACACAATAATCCAAAAAAATATGCATTTTAAGTGTTTTTTTACCTATTATGAATACGCCTGGTTTATTCTAAAAATTATGTTTTTAAAATTCAATAGACGCGGACAAGAAAAAAACCAAATTCTGAATTAAATTAAGTAAAGATGTAATTACGATATGTGATCATATTATATATATAGTAAGTAAAATATATATATATATATATATATATATAAATATATATATATATATATATATATATATAAATATATATATATATATATATATATATAGTAAGATTTATTGAAGGGAATAGGCGTAGTAATTTTATAGACGAGAGGGATAGAATAAGGCAGGGCGTACGATAATGATGCTAACTGTAAAACTATAAACGTATAATTATGTACATTGAGAGAATATAATATTTATTTTGAAACTAATTTAACTATTGTTCGTATGTAACGAGAAAGGCCTGAGGGATAATTCTGAAATAGATTACTTCATATACCACATGCTCTCTCTCTCTCTATCTCTCTCTCTCTATATATATATATATATATATATATATATATATATATATATATATATAGACATAAATGTATGTGATGTAGTATATTTTGACAAAGAATTTTAAAGCTTCAAAGATAATTAGGTCAAATTTTAGGTTGCGTTTAGTTATAGGTAGCATTGACATTAAATAACATTTCTTTATTAGGTAAGCATTATAAATATATCTTTATCATAGTACAGCTTATACAGATTATTTTTAACAAATAATTATTTATTACGACGAGTCCTCCTAATCGACATAATTTATAAAACCTCCTCCAATTATAGGGAATCTATTTGCTTAATACGAGATTAGTGATAAAAAAGACATTATCTCGATGAAATCAATCTGTAAATTTTTCAAACTTTTTTAAAAAAAATCAAGTATCTAAAATACTCACAATTTCTTATATATCTGAGAGTATCAAATCGTTAATAATCAATTACATTGTATTCATAGTCTCTTCTGTTATTATACATTACTTATGAGTTAAGAGATTTTATATTGATATAAGTATGCACCAATATTCCAAAAGATCTATAGATAGAAGATATAAACAATATATAAGAAAGTGAAGTTATCCCAATTACAAAATTTAAATTTATATTCCAATTCGGCCCTCTTATTATGAAACCGTTCATAATTTGAAATCAAGGAGTGGAGCGACTTCACGCGTCAATGTGTGGTTGGCTTCACCTACACGCGCTCATTCTCCCTATGCGCGCATACTCGCATCAGCCACAGCCCGTGCTCACGTATATGTACATTCGCACGCGTGCGCGCGCGCAGTAGGTAAGCGTCATTGTGTCGCGTGGACCATCGCCGTCACTTAATTATTATTATTATTGTTTATTTTTATTAGGCGTTAGGTTTTATTTTTGTTTGATGTTTATTTTATTTTGCCCCACGGTCTGCACAATTGTGCAAAATGAAGGCGACAGTAACGTGACATGATGTGGAATTCTGGACACAAAGCGAGGCTCTCGCGTGAAATGTGGCTGGTCGTTCAAGGTTTGTAGTTAATTGTATAAAATAAAATGATCATTTCTGACACAATTTTGTTATCTTCGGGTAACCCAATCTTTCTATATTTAATACCAATTTTGACTTTCGACAGCTATTCCACGGTTTTGCGACTTAAAATTAATTATACATAGCAATAGGTTTTAACGCTGGAATTATGTTTATTTGTAAAGATGGTAAGGTTCAAACGTTTTTCTGAGAAAATATCTCAAATGGAAATTATTTGGGATTGTCCCTCATTTTTTTTTATATATTTGCACAAATTTAGTTAATTGCAACTTCTAATGCTGATAATTGAAAAGTACATAATAGGTTTTTGTTCCGTAAAAGTTGTTAGGAATTACCAGCACACCGATAACACGATACGTGGTGCGTGCGGCAGGAAACATGGGAAACGTATTTTTTTAACATTATCTAGCAGATAAGACTCATTCATACACCTACGGCGAAACAGGGATTTTTCGGTGTCTGTAGCACATCCATTGATAGAGTACGTGGGACTTGTGTGATCGTAATGTTGCTTCCGGAGCAAGTGGAAGTAATATGACATTCATGTCAAAATATGTCTGGAAATGGATATACCGGTATTTGCGGTAAAGTTGGTATGTTTAAAATTGTTAACCTTGTGCAATTGGAAAAAAACCTAATGTGAATTAATATATACCACGACTATTCTTAATTTTAATATTTTAAAATTGATTTTTTCTGAATTTTGAGATGAGGTCAGTTGGGTATTTTTGGGTCGATGCAATAGCAAAACACAACCGTCACAGCTGAGATACATAAATTCTGATATGTCGGAAGACAATTTCAACATACGTCATACGTCAGTTTGAAGATATTCTTTGACGCTAATTGAATTATCCAAAAATTCATTGTAGAGATATACCATCTCGTTCCTTAAACCAGTCGGACAGTTGATATACTTTGATGATTTTTGACTAAATTGTCGTAGTCAAAAAGTCTTTCATCGAAATATAACCATTTTATTGCTTGAGCCCAAAGGATGGAAGTATTTTTCGTAAGTACGGGATATCATGCAAAACCTTTCAAGGTCCATGCACATTTCTGTGGTTTGAGACGTGACGTTATTCACCTGAGGAGAGGTTTTGAGACAATGCAATTACTATGCATCTCATACGAATACTACGACTGCACCGGAACATAATTCGTTCCTCAGTCACAGCTTTATCGTGTTTATTGTTTTAGATAATTTATTTATTGTATATAATTTATACTGGCACGCAGTTTTGTAAATAGATGCAGGATGTGGCAACAAAATATTAAAAAAAATGTTAACTCAATGCCTTAATTTGTTAACCTTGGGTTTGAAAAATCTTAATTGAAACCAATAATAACAATTAATAAATCAATAGAGTATTTATGGTTGTTTTGGCACATATTTAGTCGATTTTTAGCAATCAAACGTTTATATACTCCATTGAGTGGGATAGGTAATAGGATAAAATATATCTTGGATCTAAGTCAGTCACTTTTATGCTTCTGTCTCCAGATATTTCCAATTAAAGTAATTAATTAACACTCCTTAATTAACAAGGTGACACAAAATTTTTATAGAACCTACTGCTGTAAAAATTTAAAAAATTGAAGAAATATAGTTCTTGGCAAGTATTTTAAAAGAAAATTAACGCAGTTTAAAAAAATAGAAAAAAAACATTTTCGTGGAATGATGACATTTTTGTCAAGGAGAAATAGCTCTTATGATACTGTATTGTTGTTGCTATACTATTATTACGAAATATAAAAGAAAATAATACGTACCTAACACAGGGGTGAAGGTGGATTTCAGTGATTCTAACGTAAATTATTATAACATGGTAACAGAACCTTGTCGTAAGTGCGTTCAACACTCTCTTGGCCGGTTTTTAAATTCTTGTCGCATTTTGAAAAATTTGTTAAACAGGTAAATGCCATCTGCCTTTAACAGTAGTATGAAAGCTATTGTAAATTTTTTTGTTGGCTCGAAATATGTTTACACAAAGAAAGCCTGAGAAAATGTTTAATTTCATTTTGTTTACATAAAATTCAGAAATCTCAACAATCACAAAGGTTGTTAATTCCAATTCAGAAGAATATTAGTAATGTCAATAACCTTAATCGCTAAGATGTCTCAAGGATTTACAATACAAATTAATTTACTAAAAAATTGTATTTCACTGAAATGTTTTAGGCAACACTTAATTGTAACAAATCGATCTTGAATTGATTGATACAAAAAATGATACGCAAGCGTCGAGTATAAAATGTATTCAACTTGTTTGCCTCCGTGCTCCGAGAAAGGTTCGTTCGTAAGGTTTGAAATGCTTAAATGCACGTAGATGTGACTAAAAATAGATCTTACAGAAGATATAATTCTTCAAAATTTTGTCTCTTATAATTATTGTATTAACTTTTATAACGAGTAGGATTTTTCAGACGTTAGCATCTTTTAAATTAGTAAAAGGGCAAAACTCAAACAAATGCGTGCATTTATCACCTTTCACTATGTGTGTGTGCGCATGTGAGTGTGTGCATGTGCGTGTGCGCGTGCTCGTATACCTGTTCTTATTATAAAAACAAAAAAAATCATTCTCTCTCCTTTGCAATGATATTGTATTATTTTCTCTATTTTTTTAATCCTTATCTTTATTTGTTATTCTGGCATCAACAAGTTTTTAGGATTTTTTTACATAATTCATTCGTTTCACTTCGCTTTAGAAAAAGATTTAATTAAAATCGGGTGAGATATTTGTATTTATTCTGTAACTGTAATTTTTGAAGATCGATAGGAAATTAGGGATCTTTGTCATGTCTGTACTGGTTGTTGCCCCTGCAAAGTCATATTATGGTCAATATCGGTATTATTTTAGGCCACGTTTATAACATGGTGACGTCAGTTAATTTGACGGATGTATCAGTGACAAAAGATAGTGTGAAATAAATTTCATTAAATATTTATTGCTGAATGGGATACATTCGACTCTTCAACAGAATTTAAGTCAGTTTGATGTCTTTAATAAAATAATCCTTAAAAATAAAAACAGTTTGTGTTTTATATTAGACTTTTTCAAAGAAACGAGTATCTGAGCCAAGGAAAGACAAAAACTGACTCATTTTTCTGTGATTACTTTTTCCGAGTTGGGGTTTCGATTCAATTACTGTCATTCCACCAGTTCGTCTAAACTCTAAATTCGAGAAAAGAGAAAGTTATGATGCCATGTGATTTCATTTACTTTAGAAACCACTCTTTCACTTACGTTTTATGCAGCGGTCCAGTTTTTGTCTTCGGTGTGTTAATAAAATTTGTAAGCTTATTAATTACAATATTTTTATTTATATGCATTAATGTAAGAAATTTAAGGCCCAATTTTATGGTGCAGTCGCAAACCAGTTTTCGTTCTTCAATTGGAAGTTGACTAAATTAATTATTTGTATAATATATCAAACGTAGGACTCATCATTTTCTAGATATTTGTTATAAAATGTTAAAATATTTTTCTATTAATTTTCTATGTAATCAAAAGTGATGTCACAATTTGAAAACTTCAATTCGATTTGATTTTTTTTCAATGTTTACTATATTGGCGCCAATTCCACATTACATTTCCAAAACAACCGTCAAGCATGAGTAGTAATCGTATTACGAGGATTCTTTATCATATGGGCACTTATAACCATTTAAGGGTGCAAAGAATTAAATTATTTGTAAACATTAATATTTCAAAACGTAAACATATACTCTAATATATCTTTCATAAATAACATGTGCCCACATTTCAAAATGATCTAATAAGATCTAATACACTATAGTTTTCCCATAACCTTTGCGTGGGATTCTAAATGCCTTATTTTTTATACTTTAGGGTTGGGTAATTTCGAAAATATGGGACAGATTTTTTTCTTATTTTTCAGTACATACCTGAAGTTATAATACGCAAAATTAAAAAAAAATTGAGGTCTTTATTACTGATCCCTTAATACGATACCCCACGCTACACTCGGAATTAAATTAATGCTTATTTTGTCCCGTAAAATTTCCATATAAATATTTTTCAATGACTGGTGAGTTAACTATTGAGATATGTGCAGGTTATATATTTTCTAACATGTGTTAAATTTCTACGTCAAGTAGTTTCTGACAAAAGCCACTGTGTCAGACAGACAGACAGTGAGTGATGCTGAAAATGAACCTAATAATCATCTGAAACACACATAGCATCAGAACAAATTGCAACTTGGTACAATTTGCTACAATATTATGTAACTTCCAGCCCCGAAAGAAACTATTTTTTAAACTCAAACTCTCACATGAATAATATTTATAATGTGGTATATCGTACTTTTGGTCTTTGATTGTCTACCAAGTAAGAGAGTGGAACTAATCGTTAATTACATTTAATATTTATGAATGAGGCCAAAACGGTTTCATCGAAAAATATTTACTTAAGTCATGAGTAGATCGTGATCTCACGTAAAGCGTACGCTACTCGAACAGAGCTGGATGCGACTGTTTCGGCACCAGCGCGGCAGTGACAGGCCGGCAGTTGTCTCGTTCACACTTGTTGATCTCTTTTTTATTTCATTCACATTTTTTTTCTTGACAAAGACTCTTGGAACATAAGCTATCTCTGTTCTTTTAACTCTCGCCTCGCCTGCAACAAAACTTAATTATTTTTCTGCTGAGGTGAGTATCGGGACGGAGATTAGGGATTGATTTGATGAGAAAATATAGATCAATTAAACTATTCACACGAATATAAACAAATTACAAAAAAACAACATTTTATTAAAATCCAAAATATAATAGTTTTGACTGTTATTGGTCTTTGAATCACTTTTCAATTCAAAACAATGAGTCCGTTCGGTAGATTAATCGGATATCGATTGTTCAAAATTCAGACGACTACATATCGAAATTTTAGGTACATTTCGATCGCCCGTACAAGGTCACGATTCATAAGTTTCCAGCATCATAAATGTTATTCTGTAACCGGCAGCGATAAAATAACTAATAACCGTTATTTAGTAGTAAAAGTCAATAACTGAACTGTCAAAACATGCAGTTATTTTGGTTAATTTATTTCCATTTCGATACCAAATAGGTCGATTTTGGGTCGTTATTATTAACAGAGAATATGAATAAAAAAAGATTCAACGTTTATATGATGTCTTGTCAACAAAAACGTCCGAAGCACTCAATCGAGAGTCGGGTTGAGAGTGAGATATCCTTTGGACTTACGACATGTACGAACCTTCGCGGGGTAGCTTTTCAAACTTACGGGACGACGTTTATAAAATATCGAAATAAGATGAATAAAACGTACTGGCAAACAGAAATCGCTTTAGAATGGAGGATATATTGCGAGTAAAATTGGGACGGGCGTTTTAATTAAACGTGTGTAATTGATACATACGTGTAATACAAACACAAATTTTGAGTGGTAATAAAGAGTATTGAAATTAGACGAGTGGTAAAAAAGTCTTCTTTGTACCTTAATTCAAGTTGCTACGGGGAAGATAGGAGATTGATAAATTGAATATTATTCATAATAGGTAGCAGCACACTATATACAGTTTTCTCATCTTTGAAATTTCTTCAGTGGACCTTTTTAGGGTTCTGTCCCTAGAAAGGAAAAACAGAACCCTTATCATTTGTTTGTCTGTCCCAGTTGTTTTTCTTAGAAATATCTTAACGTAGAAACTGAAATTTTGCTTAATAATAAATCACATTGATCCGCATTTATCTCAGCGGCGACTCAAACATTTTCATATGGAAATGTTAGGGAGGGAAAATTAAGTAGTCAACATTTATTTTTTTAATTCCCTGTATATTTTGTGGTATAATTTGAAGGGCTATTTAAAAAGGTCTCAGAAATATTTTTTATAATTCTTGATGTTTCTGAAACATTCAACCTAAAATTGTGAAAAATAAGGTTTCTACGTAAAGTTCACAGTAAAATTATAGCAATTACCTTAGAACTTTTAATTTTTTAAATATACACCATGTTTTAATGCCTGTGAAGGATATAGTGAGCGTTATATTAAAATTAAAATTTGTTAATAGTTTAATAGAAATATTACGTATCTGTTAAAGTTTGAATTTGCCTAAATTTGTACGGTATCCTTGTAATGCAAGTTCCACTCGTGCTTGACATTTTTTTACAGAACGTTGAATTTTTATCTTAATTTTATTTTACCTTAAGCCAGAGTAATTTCAAGGAAAATATCTATAATTCCCAACATTTCTCTGATTTTTAAATTTAAATAACTCTTCTATATAACTAAAGCTTATTACTATTTATTTTAATAACTATTTAAAGGAATATTTGGGTTATAAGATTCTAATAAAATAATGAAAATTTAGAAGTCGTTTATAAATTAAATATTTTTTTTGAAATTCTCAGAGACTGCAATTTGCTTAAAACCTTCCTTTTTGCGACATATTGGTCGTTTTATAAACGTCGTGCAGAATATATTTGGTTCAAGTTGGCTTAATTTATTATAATTATTATAAAAAAATATTATTGTCGAAAGGATTATTCTTAACATATACATCTGACTGATAATTAAAAATTACATTACAGCCGGTTATCGTAATCATATATTTATTTTTGGTAACCATCATGTCTTCAACTATTAAAGGTCAAATAAACATTTCGGTATTTTAATTACTTTCAATGCATCTCTAATTGGAATGTACCACAATCGTCAAGATTATAGAAAATTATGTGGGTGCGGGTGGGTGTGGGTGGGTGCCTATTTTTTGGTGTTACTTATGAGCAGTAAATCGCTTACCTTTAATAATACATAGAACCCTACAAATTGCGATTATTTTAAAATATGTAATAATATAAATTCCATTGAATTGTCTACGCTGAATCCCAGTGACAGAAAAAATATTTGAAAACCACAGTTCGTCTCAAAACTATTAGGGTTAAGCCAAGTTAAGTAATCAAATTTATTATTTAAATCAGAGTGGAACCGATATCGGGGAAATAATAAAAGAGTAAATTAAAAGTGAGTTTAAACGCAGCTGGCCCGGCGCGAGGTTCTCTTATCTCGATCTGCTCGTCCTCTACTTTATGGCTTTGGGTCGGGTTTTTGAAAGCGTAATGGACGCGTGTATATCGGAAAACCAGGATGGCTTTAGTGGAGATAGTTTTGACGGAGGCAAGGATGATGAAGTGACGAGGAGAGACAGAAACATTTGACGGCAAATTAATGAAAAATATAAAACGATTTAAAAACGGGATTTCTTCCAAATATTTAGTTTATTAGAAATTGGTAAACGAAAGAGAAGTTAATTAGCATTCTGTATCCTAAAAGGAGAAAACCGAACTCGTATAATATCACTTAAGTGTCGCTTCCTCTGTTCGTTGGCCGTAGCCGTGTTTCTTTGAAGTCATTCGACGCAGAAACTTGAAATTTGGCACAGCGTAAAGCACATTAAAAGGCACATATTAAAAATATTCAAATGGAGCTAATAGAATGGGTAAGTAAAATATTCGGTTTCTTTTTAATTCCATGTATCATGTGGGATATCAATCAAAAGAGAGACTTGCATAGATTGTAGTATTATTTATTTTAGAATTTTACATAATATAATTATAGAATTTTACATAATATAATTATAGATAATTCTAGAGATATTGCTGAAAATGTATTGGAAAACAATCTTTTCAGAAAAAAATTGAAATAGATACTTGAAATTTGGCATCGTAATAAAGCATATGAAGCGGCATATATCCCAAAAGTTATTGCGGAAATACTTATATGAAAAGTTTAGAGGAAAAAATATACAAAAAATTCTTTAATCTCGTGCATCACGCGGAAACCAATCGAGCGAGCAAATTACAAGGGTCAAATTCATAATCGCCTTCTAAAATTATATTTTGCAATATATTCAGATAGTGAAAAATATGAATAATATTTGTAAATATATTAATGAAATACTTATATATCTTTAAATGTTTTTGCATATCTAATTATGAGTTCCGGTCGAACTCAACAGCTTTTTTTAAATTCTGTTTGACTTATTTTTGTAAGTATTATTTGTGGTATACGCATTTTAATTAAACATTATTTGCATCCTCTTATTTAGGTTTGTGTTCCTATTTTATAGTGTTTGATAAGTAAATAGCCAAAAAACTTCATAATTTTATTTGTCATATTCGTCTGTCGATCCACACATCATAGCAACATAGATCTTCCAGTTTAAGCCCGATTTTGATGACGTTATATAGATAAATGTCATTAAATTTTATGCATCCATGAAAAAAATATTTTAGTTTTTTCTTAAATGCCTTTTCATTATTTGAAAAGGGATTCATCCTTGAAGAAGATTCCTAAAATGCAATAATAAATCTAGTAATATATTTGGAGTATGGCGTTTTCTTCACGATATACGAGTCTCATGCAATTTTCAATTTTCAATTCTCATGCAAAATCATGCAATTTTAAGCATAGGTCAAAAATATGAAAATAATTCCGTTTAATTGGTACCGCAAATTTGTTTCGCTCATCTTTTATTACTCAATTAAAGCAACTGAAAGAGGCTGTATCTCTTTTTCTCACGTCTGAATTTGAAAATTGTACTAGGCAATATAATTCACTTCCTGTTTAATAATATCAATATATGTTTATAAGTTATTCAATAGATACACTGTGTACCCTCGAAAGTTTATTTTTTTGTATATTACAACAACTGTGAACGGAACCCCCCGTAGTGTTTGTTTTACTCGTACTTAACAAATTGATTTAGTTTCACACTACTTTCATTTAATGAACATCTTAATTTTCATGAAAAACTTTTGACTTCATAGTAATGAAATAACATTTTTATTAACGATATAATATTTTGATGAAAGAAATATGTACTTTATATAATTATTAGCGCCAAGTTGATTAAACATTTCGTTGCAGTTTTTATATACAAAAAACTAAAACTTGTCGAAACATATTTAAATAAAACAAAACGAGATCTATAGGCATTAGTATGTTGATTTTATAGAGTACTTTAATTTTTTTTCATTGTCACTACGCTATCAATAACTTTTGCAATTTAATTCTTCTATTTTTTGTTAAAACTCAGTTTAAGTGGTATAATTTTTTTTTTATTAATGTAGCTTTTTTATTTGATCTTGAACGTATAATCACAACTTTGAGATAAAAAATGTAATTGTAATCAAATTAAATAATTTGATATTGATAATGAAATTTTAAAATTGTCAAATTTGAAAAATTGGCAAAAAATCACTTTTACTTTATTACCTACATTGACATGAATTTATACACATACACATATACACACACACACACACTTATATATATTTATATATACGCTGCTAAAATTAACCCTCTTCCCTTTCGTTGGATTTGGATAAAAGTGAACTAGTAAGTAGAACAATTGATATAACTTATATAATGCTATTTTTGAAAATATTGTCCAAAACTTTTGGAATTTATTGAATTCAGTGTAATACTCCATTATTGTCACTTTCCCTGTTAATTGAATTACTTGTAATAGTAACATAGATACAAACGCAGCGTTCGTCGACCAGGTGCAAAACCTTGGTACAGTCGGGAGATCACGAATGACAAGATATTTGGCAGACATGACAAGCGATGACGTCACGGGTCAGAGGAAGAGGTGTGGCCGCTCAGACTCGCGCCGCGGCTCCGGCCGATCTTATCGTCTTTACACGCGTGACCAACGTTCTCTGTGTCGTTACGGGTGTTAGTAGCATGTGCTTACTGCTGTGGGTTAATTTCTGCTGGATAGCTTGATACATATTTGTTCGAGAGCGTTACAGCGCTGCAGTGCCTCCATTCAGTTTTGTGCATTCTTGACAAATTATGACATGGTAAAATACAAAATTAATATAACAGTCAAGCTTTCTCTTGCCGGATGGAAGTAAATAGAGATTAATTTTTAATTTACAAGAAAATTGTCTATAAAAACACGTTCGTTTAAAGTATAACTTGTTCTTATAATAGTAGTTACTATTCTGATGCTTATACAAAGTTAATGTCATCGATATTAAAGCGTAGCATGTAACTTTTTACGTGTCTTCACAATATTTTTGGTTATGCATTTGTCTTTGGTGTAGTTTATACTTTCACGTACCATTGACGTAATGTAACGAATGTGGCGAGCGAATTTTAAGCAAAAATTATACATACGCGGGTGATATTTTCGACTAGTTCTTGTCGTAACGCTGTATTATAGTGTGGTGTGTGCGCTTTATTTCCACTGCGTCACTCTGCTCGATGTTTTTGTGATGCCGTGTGAACTGATTCGATATCTAATTTACTGCGCAGTAAGCAATTAATAATTAAGGTAATTTTTGACTGAATATTAAGGCTAGAGACACATTCTTATCTCATGTAGCTTATTTACTAATCAATCAAAACGCTAAAGCCAATCGCTAATCGGAAAAGATAGAATTTCATATCTTTTTTGTTCTTTTATTTAAACAATATTGCCTAAAAATGCAATGTTTATTCTTGAGCTTTTTTTAGAGTTATTTCAACAAAAAGCCCATATTTTCAGTATGTAATATGGTGTGTTTTTAAACTTTTCACTCTACCTATTATACTAATTATTTCCTTTATTGGTTCAACTTTATCGACCTTTGTTTTACTACTTTTAAACCAAAAATTAAATAGGAAGCGTATTATAAATTTGATGGGTATCTGTCTGCGCGTCTGTCTATCTCCTACTTATTTAGCATTTATGCACTGGTTAAATAGGTAAGTGTTATTTAACCCCTAATATAGGTCGACGAAAAATTATGCTAGATACATAGAATGGTTATGCAATTGGCTTTTGTTTACGGAGTTTTTAATTATTGACAATGAGACAAATGACCTAAGGGTTCTTGAAAAAGAAAGAAAATAAGTGTTAAAGTAAGAGAAAAGAAAGTTCAATGTCGTAAGTGAAAGTATAACTATGTCACATTCGATCATAACTATTGATACACATTATCATTTCTATTTATGTAGGTACATCGTCGAAGAAGGTAGACTGGATGACGTGATTTTACCACGGTGGTTTCTCCACGATGGTTTCTCCAAGATGACGTGATTTCTCCACGGATGGTTCCATCGAGTTTTGATATTAAAAACTTAAATATTTGTTTTCTCACTGAGGTAACAATTACCGAAACTGTTTGATACATACACAGAAAATTGATTAAATTTTCCACTTTAGGTCAAAACAATAATATTCCATTTCATGACTATGCATTTGCTTTCGTGCTACTTATATATGTTACTATTTAATGTATTTTTAATCTGGAAACTATAAATAAGTTATGATTTACCTTTCTTTTATAGAGACGGCTTATGTCTTAAAGGTTTGTACTGCTAATATTTCAATTTTTTTAAAAATTATTTTTTCATTTTGGAATATTTTTTATAAATTATTATGATTGGCTACATAATATACGCTGATCACGCCAGGAATTTAAATGATCCTTTAAAAGCTCAAACTTTTTTTTACACTTTCTTCTAAAGCATATTAATTTCTATTAAATATATTTCGCACCTTGTCGTGGGAGGGCTTACCATTCCCATTTGGAGACACTTTAATCCTTCCACATTTGCCAGTAAACCTTGAACGGATCAATCTGCGGTTACTCAATGAATTGTCTGTACTCGCACCAGTTCGTACGACATGAATGAATTAGCGGGCCCACACGCCGCGTCGTCATTGGCTGACCTTTCCCGCCGTAAACACTATGTAGATGTGGCAGAGCCCACGCGGATTACGACTTAGGAAGTGGCAAGGCTGTCGACTTGACTACCTTTCAATTCGGCTTGTGGATTCGGAAGTCTATTCCGATGTAAATACGCAATCTAAAGCAACAAGTAACTCAAACCCAATCAGTTAAAAATTATGAATTGGAAGGATAAAAGTAATGTTGGTATGAAGGTAATAGTAATAGTGCAGTTGAATTTTATAGGGCATTCTCCATTATCATTTTCATGTCAAGAGTTTTATTTATCTCTTTTGTCACATAATTTGAAAGCACAACCACAGCTTTATGGTAAAATAATTATCCATTGGAAAAGCTCCTACATACAAACTTCTAACACATGAATTGGAGTCAGTAGAACATTTGTGTCAAAGTAAAAATTGTAAGGTTTAATATGAAAGAAACTTTTATCAAAAAGATAAGAATTTTATTTCATAAGTTGGCTACGTAAATCATATATTCCCATATTGTCACAAAATTTATAACTATTATTGTTATAATAAAGGTAACACTATTTAAAATTAAAATGAATTTATCGATTTAAACGAATTCCAGAAAAACAATCCAATAACTACATTTTATCAAAGTAATCATATGATCAAAACTTAAGACATAAATATTATTGTAACATTCAAATAGCATAATCATTTCAATGGCAATGTAAATGCTATCTTTTTACTGCAGACGCATGGCTTCTACGCTTTTGACACAGAAGCTGTCCGCGACATTCGGGTATATGGGTAAAGATTATGTTTTTTCGTCCGAACTTCTAAACTGCTTTACCAAGTTTAACTAAAGACTCTATTCGTGTACCAATGTGCAGTCTACCTATATATTAAAACAAAACGTCTCATATTTATCCGATTTGTAGTCAATAATTTTTTCTCATCGTTCAAAAGATGTAGGGTAAAATTAATTTTTGGTATGCTCTCTAGCATATATAGAAATATACACATGGTTTTCCGTATCAAATACGTTAAATAAAAATTATTCGTAGCCAAAACTAAAAGCCATTTAAATTACAAGCCTTTAAAACACACATGAATAATACGTACACACGTACGTATTAATGCATACTTACATGCATGTTAATTTATAAGGTACAGTCGCCATATTTCGTCCCCGAGCCTACCTTCGTCCCCCTTCATAACTCCTCAGCCAACTAACGCCATCTAGATTTCGTGTCACTAACTTAAAGGGACCCCTGTCAGACGGCCTTTGCGAAGAATTGAGAGCGATACCTCGCTTCTTTGAAAAAATATTTAAAAAAAGAAAAATCTGCCAAAGGTAAGTTTTTTATTGGAATATTGTTAAAATTTACAAAAAATTGATATGCTTGACTTAATGAATTGAAAATTTTATTGAAATGTTTTTTACTTCATGTGATTCAAATAGATTAAAAAATATTGAGGTTATGACATGCGTTTTCTGTTGATATTAATTTTATTCTATTTTGTAGCATATTCCTAATTTCGTCCCCCGACGTGAACCTAATATCGTCCCCGGGGACGATATTTGGGTAACCATATTTCTTTTTAATTTTTTAAATTTATTTTTGTAATTCATTTTAATTTTTTTATTTTGTAGATGCCAAAAAGAAAGTCGTGGGCCCTGAAGCAATGAAGAAAGCTGTTGAAGCTATAAGAGCAAAAGAAATGGGTTACAAGAAGGCATCAAGGTGTTTTCAAGTCCCAAGAGCTACTTTGAAAGACTACACAAAAAAAAACAGAACAATCGGTTGAAAATTTACTTTCTGGAAAAATGGGAAGGAAACCAGTTTTACCGGTAGAATTAGAAGAAGAGCTGGTAAAGTATTGTTTGGAAATGGAGAAGAATTACTATGGCATTACTGCATCTGATTTAAAACGAATGGCTTCTCAGTTAGCAATTAGAAATAATATCCCCCACCCATTTTCTCAAACTAAAATCAAAGTAGGCAAGAAATGGATGAAGTTATTTATGGCTCGTCATCCTGCATTGTCATTCCGTAAGCCAGAATCATTATCTCGTACTCGTGTTCAAGGCTTTACAGCAGAAAACGTTAAAACTTTTTTTCATCTATTAAAATCTGAAATGCAAAAGATTAACTTCAACCCAAATAAAATATTCAACGTCGATGAAACTGGAATCAGCACGGTTCAGCATAAAGTTAGAAACATATTGACTATAGAAGGCAAAAGAGATGTTCACAAGTTGTCATCTGCTGAAAGATGAGCATTAGTAACTGTTGTTACTTGTATGTCAGCTGCTGGTCAATTTATTCCTCCTTTGATGGTCTTTCCAAGGAAAAACATGAAAGCTGAGTTACTCGATGGAACACCTCCAGGCACCATAGGTGGATGTCATCCATCTGGTTGGATCCAGCCTGAGCTATTTACAAAATGGCTTAAACACTTTGTGTCCATAGCTAAACCTTCAAAGGAAGATTCTGTTTTGCTAGTTTTAGATGGCCATTACAGCCACACAAGAAATTTAGACGTGATTGATATTGCCCATGAAAGTGGTGTTTCTATAATCTGTCTTCCTCCACATTCAACTGATCGCATGCAACCTTTGGATGTATCATTCATGTTCCCACTGAAAACGTATTATGCCCAAGAAATAGAGAATTGGCTGATAAATCATCCAGGGCGGGTCGTCACCCATTACCAAGTTGGAGGAATATTTGGGAAAGCTTATGCTAAAGCCTGCAAGATTTATACAGCAGTAAAAGGATTTCGAAAAACTGGAATATTTCCACCTAACGAAAATATTTTTGATGATTCACCACATGCTCCTTCTTCAAACGATACAACATCTTCCGCAACGGTCGTCTCATCATCCTCTACTTCTACAAGTGCAATACCTCAAACACCAACTCTGTTGTCACCGTTCACTCCTACAAGTGCACGATCCCAAACACCAACTCCGTTGTCACCTTTGGCTTCTAGTTCGAGACCTAAAACACCAACCTCGCTGCCGTCGACTTCTACAATTTCAGAACCAAAAACACCAACTCCATCGCCTTCGACTTCTAGCGCAAGACCACCTACAGCAGCTCTGTTATCACGACCAGGGAGTTCTTCATCCTCATTTATAGTTCCAGCAGATTTACAACCAGTTCCAGTCATTGAACCACCTTCAGCTTCAAGTAGACGTGGTAAAGCGATGGTAGTTACGGCTTCACCACACAAAATAGACATTATTGAAGCAGAAAAGAAGCGAAAGGATAAGAATGAATAAGTGATGACGGGAAAGAAAAGAGCCAGAAGCGTTAAAAAAACAAAGACGGCAGGAAACAAAAATAAAACCATGAAACAAAAAAAAACCAGTCTTCTGAAGAAGAAACATCCGATGATGACCCAGTTTTGGAACTTTATGATGAGGAAGATAGTGAAAATGATGACGCTCAATGCCCAATCTGTGAGAGAAATTTTTCTCAAGATAAAAAAATTAGAGAAATGGATAAGGTGCATTAAATGCTTTCAGTGGATGCATGAGGATTGTGTTGATAACCGAAGCCTTACATTTATTTGTGCAACTTGTCTGGAAAATTAACTTTATTTAAGTAATACTGAAGACTGATTAACGACTGACTAGATGTTACAATTAAGAGAAATAAGTATTACTCGTATGTTAGTTCGTCGTTAAGTATTCTTAATATTTTTCATACTAATTGTTGTGATCTCAATATCGTCCCCGGGGACGATATTTGATGCCCAAAGATTTTTTTTATAATTTTGACTGTTTTTGTTAAATAAATCTTTATGGCACTTGTTGCAATTTAAGAGAGCTTTTGATTATTCTTAATAATAAACGAATATAGTACCTTTCGTAAGACGTTTTATTTGTTGTCCAGAGTTTGCAAACATTTTTTTAATGAATTTTTTTCAAAAAAGGGTCTATATTTGGCGACTGTACCCTACTTACATGCATACGTATTAATGCATACTTACATGCATGTTAATGTATACTTACATACATACGTATTAATGCATACTTACATGCATATTAATGTATACTTACATGCATACGTATTAATGCATACTTACGTACATACGTACGTAAGTATCACATTGATAGAATTGCCACCACAATACTTCCAACTTTTTGATTGATAGAAGTAAGAATACAAATTTAACTATAATGTCAATTTATTTAGGGTTAAAATATTACGCAATAAAATTCCTTATTGCAACCCCTGAGAGATAGATACATGTTTAAGGCTGAGTCAGTTTTTAATTTTACGTACATGTATATCTGGATATTAATCCTTAATACCGTGCTATTTCCCAATAAAACGCAATTGGCGATGATGTCACCAAAATTTTATGTTATTTGGTGCTCGTCGGTACTATTTATTTTCAATGTTTCCTCGACAAAGGTGCTTGGAAAAGAGTTGTTGAGGAAACGTTGGAATATCTGATGAAAATCCTATGAGGAATGCCAAGAATTTATTTTTTTAATCATATCGTGTTTATACATCCTTTCTCTTGTTTACATAAGGTTTGAAACAGAATTCTAATTTTTAGTATTATGCTTCGTTCGCTCTAGAATTTTGGGGTTTTAGCAGTTTCTTATTAAATGTCTGTCTATAGTATATAATCGTCTGATAAGCGTTACAAGAAGAAAATTGAATACGACAATTATGTGAAAGGAGCAAAAGACAGAAATTTGGTAGGGATACCAAAACATGTATTCTATTCATTGCGATAACGTTTATGTATAAAGTGTATATAAAAACATGTGTATTGCGCGTGTTTAATGACTATTGTGACGAGGTTCAATACTATTTTCTTGTATTGTCTGTCTTCCTCTACTTCACTAAAAATGTACTGATCAAGAAATTGAAAAAAATATACATTATTTAATGCAAATCTAAATTAAGGTTATAAAAGGAAAAGTTTTCGGTAAAATACAAAACGCTACGTTTGACTGGTATAGAACTTTCAACTTCCTGTTTGCGGTGTCCAGATTGACTTAATGTTCAGAAAGTTTATTTACATTGCGTTGATAATTATAAGCTATTATGAATTCGGTGAAGGGAGTTGTAGAAAAACTACAATGAGTGTGCTACACTCGTTAAGTTTATACCATGCGGTATGATGGTGGTGGGGTAACAGGAGAATGTAGAGTGGGATATCACAAGTACACATAAAATTATGTATATAATCATTTTGTAAATGAAAAATTTGTTTCATTTACATAATAAAAATTTAATAATTTTTATTGTATAAATCGTCATAAAATTACTTTCCGAAAATTATAAGATTGTGTAGTATAGACATTTGACTTCGTAGTGATGCTGATTTATTTGTATGTTGTATTTTGGTTCGGCATTGTTTTTCTTTTTCAATTATTTTTTTTAAGTTCCGGTACTAGTTTATTTTCAAAATTAAAGAAAAAAAACAGAAAACTATTCAGGTTGTATGTAAAAGGTGATTCCGTATGGCTATTACAATCTTTGTAAATCAATGATCTTTAGTAGGTAACTAATATTTTAATTTTGAACACTGTTTTTTGTACTGTCAGACGTCGAGTTTTTACTCACTGGCAGCCCAGATAGATTGTTTTTTTTATGTGAATAATGAGTAAAAATCGGTAAATTGTTTTCTTAGAAATAATATGTACAAAATGTAATTTTATGACTTTTTGCTGAAAGTTGGTAAAGTACGGGATTTATAACTTAAAAAAGTCAGTAAGGTATAACGTATGGAAATACCTTATAAAATTTTAGATTTGTAATACAAGAAATCAATAGATAACAGAGTACAGAGACTGGAAGTAAACCACAGAGGTTTTTATGATGAGTGAGTAACCAGTATCGAAATTGGCAATTTATTGATGGTCATGTCTCAGGGACTATAAAATGTATATTAAATCAATGCCTATTATATGGGATAGTTGCTTCGAGGCTATTATCACTATGGGGATAGCTGCCCCTAGGAATAATTCGAAGCATTATTATAATCAACAAGTTTTATTTCTACAATTGGCAATAGCACATTACATTTTGGTATGAGGTAAGAGTCTCAAGTCTCAAGAATTAAAATACTTCAGTTCAGTTGATGTTTTTTTTAAATTTATGTTTTTAGTGCATCCACATTTACTACAATAGTCACCAAACATAGTACAATCTTCATGTAGCCATTTCTTGCACATAATACATTGAAGCCAATCTGCAGAAGATTTAGTATTATAATATTCATCAAAACATTCTTTGCATCATCAAAACATTCTTTTTGTGCGTCTGAATCTGATTCACTTCACTAGATTTATTTATTTCTTTTGGTTTTTTTATTTGCTTGTCTTTTTTTCTGAGTCTTAGTTCCGAGTCTTAATTTTTTAGTCTGCACGACTGTTTCAGCTGATCAATGTTTATTTTTGCATAATATAGCTTTACCTTTGACTTTAGCTTGTTTTTTCGATATTTTCTTTTGTGTTCAAAATTGCAGCTGATTGTTTTCTCCTCTTATGAAATGGTACCGGAATGGTTGGTATCGGCGAACATTCTTGCAAATATTTGCTTGGTATTTCTTTTTACGGTTCACCAATATTGACGATGTTACAATTCTGTGAAAGTATTAATGCGCTTGAATTAAAAGGTCTCTTATTTCGTAGATTTACAGTCGGTGCAAGGAAAGGGCCTGGTTCCTGTATAAGTATGATTTCAATTTGATAAGCAACCTTGATGTTACTGGGAACAACGTCAGATGTAACCTAATCAACTATCAAATTCGATTCATTCAATAAATCTGTGTCTGATTCTAGAGCATCACTGAACGCGTCTACGTCCTGTTCTAGGACATCATTTAGACGATTTGGTTCGCTTTCTGAAGTCCTTGGATTTTATTGCAAAAAAGCTATCTGGAATTAAAAGGATTAAAAGGGTAAATAAAGGAAGAATTAAAATGGTAAATCCCGCAAGCCCTAAACCCTGAAATTGCATTTGAAGCCGAAGTCGCTCGAGACCAAGCATTCTCAATGAGTTACACTGCACTAATCGATTAATTATTCGTTCCTTGTATGACACTATCCAATTCTTAGTTTTAGCTGTATTAAAAGGGTTGAAGAAACTGCGATCCAGTGGTTAGAGAGCTAGGTAAACAAAATAAAATAATATCATGTTCATCAGCAGTTTGAAGCATGTCAATGGCATTTATGTTGGAAGAATGGCCATCCAGAAGCAAGAGGACTTTCCCATTTGGTTTTCGGAGTATAAAATGTTCTTTGAGCCATTTGTGGAATAACTGCATTCACGTACACGGATGTTTTATTCATGTAAACGTCTAAACTAGATGGAAGTCCATCCAAAAACGCAGGTTTCTTATTTACGCCTTTAATGATCACCACTGGTGGAAGAAAATTGTCTACAGCATTACAGCACGCTACTACCGATAGAGTTTTACCTTTCTCACCAGATGTAATAGAATGGACTACTTTTGCGACTCTTGTAGCAATAACTCTTCCAGTAGAGTTATCTAACTGAACACCTGCTTCATCTACGTTATATAATCTATCTGGTTTCTCGGGTAAATCATTCTCTGTCAACACTTTAAGCAACGACTCAAACATTTTATTAACCTCATCTCGATTTAATCCTTGTGCTCCAGCAACTGATAAACCTTCAGCCTGACGAACACTAAGCTCTTTATTACGTTCTAAAAATGATCATAACCAATGCAGCAGTGCCTTTATAGTATCTTTATCAAAAGGAGCTTCCACACCCATTTTCTTGGCGAACTTAAATTCTAATCTTCGTATAATATCTCGGGTTGGAGGGAAACCAGCTTTTTGTAGTTTTTGAATGTACAGCACCAGACGTTTTTCGTTTCCAAAAACAAGAAGTGTTTTCACATAAAAAAATAATAAGAAATTAATATAATAAAATATTTAAGGATTAAAGGATTAAGGGGGTCATACTAAAAAATTCTTACCTAATGTCTGTTTTTCATTATTCTTATTTGCATAGCGTCTTCTCAATGTCCTCGAAGGAATTCAAAACCTACGTGAAATTTCGTTCATGCCAAGAATGTCTTTTGAAATTTCCTCCATAGCAGATATTAATGACTCTTGCGTCCATTCTGCACGTGGAGGAGCTCCAGCTTTTCTAACATATTTGCGAATCATATCTGAATAGTAAAATAAGTACATGCATCAGCTTAAGCAGTACAATAACCCAGGGGGATAGATGCCCCTAAGTGCATCCATACTCACGTAAAACGAGGCCATTATCCTTTTCAGTTGGGATAGATACTTCGCCTTTTCAAACAAAATACCGTTAAACAAAATGAAAAAAGGATTACTCACAATCATATTTAAACCATACACATACTAATAAAAATAAAATAATATCACTTACCTTTAAAGTTCACAGTTATACTTGTTAACAAAATGATTTAATTCGTAATTTGCGATTTTCGTGAGCGAAGTCACCAAATTTTCTCTATAAAAACAAAATACGTCCGGCGTCCAGCGCGGCCGCTTGCACACTAACAAAGTGGGAGCGATTCTATAACTACAAATATTAGCTGCGTCCATAGTGCGTTTACAAGTCACAATGTGAATTACGGGGTATCTATCCTCCTGAGATAACTATCCCACTTTTACCCTACAATGTCAACGGTTTACGAACTGGTAATAACTTTAAACAAGTATAATACTTGTATAGCTTTGTGGTAGATATTAATTTTACTTGTTGGTCGATGTCTATAATTTTCAAAGTGCCTGGTATAAAGTAAACTATAGCATACTATATCTTTAATTTATGATTTTAAATATTCTATAATTTTACTTTTCAAAAATTATGTCTAAACTTTTTTTAAAAGATAGGCATCATAACGTAGTTTATCTGTATAAGAAAATATATTACAATTTAATAAATCATGCCTGGTTTTAGAGCAATCAAAGAAAAATTAAAGAAAATTGAACCTATAATTATCTTTTAAAATTATTGATAGTGGTTTCATTAGTTTAATTAAAAAAAGAGAATAAGAATCTTTTTTGAGGCGTTTAGCTTTTTTTAGTTACTCATGTAGCTTAAAAGCCGTAGGTAATTCTTTGATGTAGAACTATTTTAGCGGGATTAAAATTAAAATAACCATTTAAAAATAAAGCGTTACACGGTGGTTTTTCGTCAATTAAATTTGCCAGCATTTTCGTCAGAGCGCTTCTTTTTCGGACATATTGTATATGCAGGTGTTGTTAATTGGGTAATAAGCCGGAGCCAGAGAACAAAGTGAGACGATTATGATCAATAATTCTCGTGCATTACTCAATCTTCTTCAACGTCCATGCAAGGCTTAAGTATCCTGTATTGTCCACACCGGGCGTCGCGGAGCATTATCAAGGCAAAAAGCGGCAAAATCCTTTTTCAGCTTTGAATATTGAGTAATATGACAGAAAGAAAAATCAGATAGAGGTACTGTTAATTTAGGGGTTTTTCTTAAGTTTTTTAAAATTTTCTTTGTGATAACAAAATGTTAAAGTATAATTATAATCGGCAAAATGTCGAAAATAAAACGTATTTTGATATTGAAAAATAAAATATTTTTCTGTAATTAAGCGGAACCAAAAAAATATTTAAACCAAATAATTAACGCAAAGATTAAACGTTAAATGTAGCTGGCACCTGGTGTACGAAATTTGTACCCCGCGCGCTGCCTCAAATACTTCAATAGGAAATGCGTGACTTTATGAGATGTATCTTTGTCGCAACTGTTTTTCTCACAACGTAGAAACTTGACATTTTTGTATCCTCTACATCTCTGCAACATGTCATTAATCCGCATATCTAAGTTTACCTCTCTAATATTTATAATATAATTTTTAAAAAGGGAAGAAATTAAGTACACGATGTTTATTTAAATTCTCTTGATATCTGAAGTACGGTTTTAAAAAATGCCTCTTGTGAGGACTGAAACAATATTTTATAATTTTAATTTGCCTATTTTCAAAAGACGTTCCAAAAAAATTGCGTAAATAGAGTATTTGTTCCTCTTATTTTCCCGAAAGTACTGAACCAAAAATTATGAAAAAACAAAGCTGGTAAAATCTGAATAGAACATTACAGAAAAACTATAGCGATTTTCCCAGATCTTATATTTTTTTAAATAAGCACCAATTATTTATACCTGTTAAATGCGTAGTTGAAACTGTATTTATGTTGTGAAAAATTAATATTTGTAAATAATTTAGTAGAAATATTATGTACTCTTAAATATTTACAAGCGAGTTTTATTCGTAATTGACAGATTTTTTACATGGTGGTTAATAATAATAATTTTTGTTTGTAGTAGTAGTTTGTATTTAAACAGTAAACTGAAGCGTTTAAGGTTATGTTTAAACTTCTTGATGTGTCTAAGTGGATATGGAATCTAATGTGAGTTTTATTTCAGTTTAACAGGTTTAACTTTACTGATAATTGTAGTTTGATATAGTGCAAATATCTCATCATATATATATATATATATATATATATATATATATATATATATATCAATACATTCGAGTAATTTTCCTCCTATGATCATTTGGTCCACAATGTCACTTTCAGGAATATAAATCGCATGCAGTCCATAAGAGATCTCTTCAAGAAAACAACATTAAAGCCTGCAGTCCCCCTCACTTGTGGACATAAATATTAACTTTGATACAAGTACGCATACGATTAACTCAATTTCTTTTCAAAAAAAGCATTCAATTGTTTAAAATAATTCAAACGCTTCTCAAGAAAGGAAATTTATTGCATGTAATTTCAAAGAAATGATATTCGAATTCGGATGATATAAAATTATATTCGTGCTCATTTATAATATTCAAATTCCATTAGTACCGGAATCAGAACTCTGAACTATTGGTTGAATACCGGTTATATAGTAGACAAATATTTTAATGTAAGTTAGAAGAAATTATATTCAAGTTGCGATAATATGAAATGATATACGTGCTCCGATATGATGCTCGAGTTCTATTAGTGTCGAAATTAGAACTCTGAGCTGTTGCCTGCATATCGGTTTTACAGCGTACAAATATTTCAATGTAAATTCGAAGAAATGATATTCGAGTCGAATAATACGAAATTATATTCATGCACTGACGTGACATTTAAGTTCCATCAGTGTCCGAATTGAAACTCCGGAGTATTGGCTGAATATCATTTTTGCATTATGCTAACATTTCAGTGTAAATACGAAGAAATTATATTTGAGTCTGGGTGATATAAAATGATATTCGCGCTCAGATATGATATTCCAGTCCCATAAGTGCCGAATTAAAACTCTGAATATCGGCAATACAGTATACAATTGGTTTCTTTCGGATTGGAACAAAATAACTGTGAAATATGTTATTGCCTGACAATATGCAGCGACTTAGTAAAAAGGCAAATTTCACAATGATTTATAGACCTGATACCGATTCTTAAAATTCGTGTTGCTGATATATAATATACTAAGTGACTGAAGGTTTGTCAAATAAATGCAGAGGTTGATAAATTCCTATAAACTTTATTCGCATAAGCACTATCTGTCTTCTGTGTTCTTCTTGCATAATGTCAATGTGAAGGTCAGATGTGCCGCCATAAATATAAGTTTTCATTTTTTAACGCTCTTTAAATGTTTTAACAAATATACTGAAAGTAAGGATATTTTACCTGCCGTCTGAAAATTGTCTATAACATAATTTGAATAGCTAAATTAATATTATTAAGAAAGTAACTAACGAAAATGTTTCTTTTTTTTGTTAATTATTTTTCGATGAACACGTAGAACATATATGTTTTCAAGCGAAGGTATGTTGTTATTGTTTATTTAATACTTCCAGTATTAAATAAATAATAGCTGGATCTGAAAAAAAGTTTTCTATGTGATTAATAAAATAAAATAAGTCATGTTACGTTTGTTATAAAAATTAATATAATTTACAATAATTTATTTTGTATTTGTTAATTGGTATTACGTTAATACCATTTTTTTGGGTATATATTTAGTTTTTTCCGAAATTGTTTACCTTGCCATATTTTAATGTTACTCAAATTTCGTCTTTAAATAAACTATGAATAAAATTATTTTAATCAAAATCACATGTAAAAGTGATCATATCCACTGACAGGAATGTTTGTTTTACTTTAAAGATTTAAAAACGATCCAAACAATTTTTACAATTTATTTAGAAGCTGAAGACGTTTGAAATTCATTTCTGTTTTAAGACAATAAAGTTAATATTTTATTATGTACTGAGATAACGCAAAATTTTACAATAGATAAATGTTAAAATCATCTTCTTTATTTTTTTTCTAAAAAAATATTACCATGTCCTTAGGTTTCATAAAGGTGAAAATTGTAAATAAATCATTGGAAAATTAGAATGGAAAATTAATGAATCGATTCGAATGAGATTTGGAATAATGGTAAATTTTTAATAGTTAATCCAATGATTATTGAACATAGGGACAGTTAATTTCAAAACCTATTAACATATAAATCTTTTAATGCGATGCTTTCTTCTTTTCCGATATATTTAATTTTTTTTTAATATTTTCGTAACGGTTTCTATGCAGGATAATCAACGTTTGTTTAGTAAAAGCACTACAAATGTTCGATAAAATCTAAAAGTCTGTGCTGCAAATTATTTTCTTATATCTACTGATCAATATTAAATACCTATAGAAAATATTCGTTTTATTTTTCTCTCTCCGTAATTGCTGTAAGTGAAAATAAAACGCAGATAAATTAACAAGATTATATTTATTTAGTTTTTCTTCTTATAATTTAAATTGATCTTTTGTAGATATTAAATTAAACTTATGGTGATTCGCACATATATACATATACAGTTCTGTTAAGTCGATTTTTTATTTACAAAATAAAGTATAGAATTATATATATATTTTTTCTTTAAATATTACAATCATAATAATATTAAAAATAATATATATAATTAGTAAATAATCTACTCTGAGATGTGACTCTTTTTAACTTTTGTTACATAATAATTAAATTATTTTTCAAATAGTAAAAAATTCTTGTTAAATGATGATTAATTTGTTTAATTAGGTAAATTATTTCACATAATTCAACATGAGTTGATGTAATGACAACGTCTCGACTACCTTGAGCAATTGAGGCTTTATTTATAAATAAATATATATATATATATATATATATATATATATATATATATATATATATATATATATATATATATATGTGTGTGTGTGTGTGTATATATATATATTTTTTTTTTCCCATAAATAAATAATATTGGTCTTAATCAAATTTCAAAATATATTTCTCGTGACCCTTTATATACATTTTTGATTGAAATGTTTGGTTTTCTAAGCTGATTTAAACTCTATGTTAAATATTTGGATATCATGAAAAATATCTGATATTTTTTTCGTTACCAGAAATTTGTCTTATTCGATGAGCCATTTTGAGCAAATAAATAGGTATTATTTAAAGAAAAAGAGACACCACGAAAATTACATTTGAATACTGTGCCATATTAGAGAATCGTCACATTTCAAAGGGGACAGGAAGGGTAGCACACCCGGTAAGCTTGGAAATGTTATTTCCTTTAAACGAGACAGTCGAAACATCAGTTCAATAAATTCGATAGATTTAATCATAAATTACGATAACATGAAAACGACAAAGTCGCACTTTAGGCCACAGCATCACCTGTTTTTAATTAAATATTTATATATAAATATATTTTCTTTGAGAAAATGTTTACAGAAAATTTTCGTAATGAATGAATTTTATGAAAATTAATTCGCGATTTAAAAATAATATAACTAATTATTACGTAGTATACAAACAGACTTTTTTGAACTCTCATTAGTTTGTGACCTTAAATTTAGAATTAAAGAAATGTTTGTCGAACGTTTTTGATATATGAAACGCTTCCAGCGCCAACGTGACTTATTCAAATATCCAAATACAACTTTTGTACGCCTTTCGCGAGAAAAGAACGTATTTTAACAAAGACACAGAAAAAACATTGAATTTATCCTTAATTCTAATTAAAATTTATTAAAAACTGTTCAACAATATTAAAAAGTCAAGAACCAAAGAGTTTTGTCGAAATGTTAAAAGTGTTTACGTAACACAGAACACAGACTTTCTTACAGAAAGCGGAAAATCATTTGACGCACTTTGGTTCTTAACTACCCCAAACTTCCTCCATAACGTCAATCGCAATACTGAAATACAAAGTTTTCACAACAATTTTACTTTAAATTACATAAAATTTTCAGAAGTAAGTAGTATATTAAAATTTAAAGATGACTTTTAAAGCTTAAGTTCCTTCTTAATAAAAGAGTGACAGATCACGTTTCGAATTTCTATTTTCTCAAAATTTCTCTTGCAAAATTTACAAATATTTTTAATTTCTTCTCACATTAATAAATCTACAATCTAGCCGTCCCTATCGATCTATGTTTAACAGAAAGGCATTTCAAGACAATTATATAATAAACAACGCTTTCCCCTTTACGTTAAAGTGGTAACGTGAGATGTTGAAGTGGTAACGCGCGATGTTGAAGTGAAACCAATAATGACGTTTACTCACTTACCCTGTGCCTCGTTACTTCAGTTTCAAATTTAATTAACAGTTTACTTTATCGTTTTGTATCATTAACAAACACTTAAATAATTTACATTAATTTTCATACATCACATTCCTTCACAAATGAAATCACCGTTTCCAAATTTCATTGTACTAACGTTATATATTATTTCATTAGTAAACTTATTCACCTTACGTATTCAATGTATTTATTAGCTCACATTATTTGCAAAGATCACGTTTAACGAGTTACGTATCCCGCAACCGTCACGGTGAACATATGAACACGGGCAAAATTCAACGTTTAACTTAGTTGCATTCAACCGATATACGGAGAACAAATAAGGAGACAAATTGTTCTCTGGTTTGAATACTTCGTCCATTAGATAGAGTTGTATGTGTACGTCATATATAAATAAACAGATAAACACATATGACTGTGATGGAACCTGATACTTTTTATATAAAAGTTCAAATGCACCAGAGCCGGCGGACTTAATTATATCGTATCGTTTTATTCTAAATTTTATTAACTGGAAACATATTTTAATCATAGATAACCAGCCCTATTGTTAAGTGGAAAATCCTATATAAAAATATAACAAACACTTTCTTCTTTAATATCAACATTCTCGAAAAACTCACAATCAATTTTTAATTACCTAATTCGAACAATTATTACATACACGTGTAGAGATCATTTATGTTTAATAAAAATGTTAACATGGCCGTCGAAATCATTACATTAATAATTAATTAATTGTTTACTAACTAACGTAATAGACTTTGATGAATATGAGATGAAAAACTTGCTTACCACTGAAATGTAATATGGCACGACTTAAAACTATGAATTTTTACGTTTTAAGTGATAAAGAGTAGAAAAGTTATTGAATCACTTTCAAGAACAGTTTGAGAAATGAAAGCAATACTTGTCTTAAGCCCCGTGTAATCGATTTTTTTAGAACATTTATTTAAGGCAAAATATAAACAGACTAATGTTACTAAAAATCAGTATTATCTTTTCTACTGTGCGACGCCTGAAAAGCCTTAAGATATGTTTTACGTAAGATAATAACTATAAATATATGAAATTTTAAAATGTCGCTAAACTTTTGAATTTTGGTAGTAAATAAAACTGGATTAACAAATTAGACGGAGAAATTTCCTTATAAATCGACAATTTCATATTATTTACATAAACAATCTTAAAATTGTAAATATTCGAACGGAATAAAAAAAAGGCTGTGTTTGTGCTTGTATCTTTTGGTAATTTTGAAGTATTTGTACATAAATAAATATAAAAACTGGAATAATAGCAAATAGTACAAAATATGAATGTAATTTTAAGTTTGATTTGATCTTCGAACGTTCAGGCCGTTTAGCGCTTTTAAAATTTCATATAATTAAATCGACCTTATCTCGTTATATAAGTAAGAAAAAAATATTGGAAATTCTTAAAACAATGACACGAACTGGAATACACATTTTTAATTAAACGTCACTCAACAATTGCTTTTAATTGATAGCACGACTCAATTGCAATTAATAAGGGCAATTTGAATACAATTCAATATTTATAAGCAAAATAAATTAATAAATGAATGTATACATATATATTTTTTTTCAATATGAATTTCTATAAAAAAACTGTTCTAACTTATAACAAATGATGGCACAACGTTTCACGTTCTTGTGTAAATAACTTAATATAAATAATGAAGTATCTATGTACCTATCTATATTTATAAATTATAATATGTATATAGTTTCATTTCTAAACGAAATAAAATATTCTTTTTACATCAAATATAAATATTATATTAGGATGGCACTGTAAGACTTTATCGACACGAGGGTGGAAATGATTTATGACAAAATCAAAATGACTTCGCTATAGCAACATTGAATATTTTTCTCGCTGTCGGCGAGTTTGTTACATAAGCTTCGTGGCATTATCTACATTTCAAATAGCTTTGTTCGTTTCTTTGCAAGAGTTTAAAAATGTGCTCGACCTTGTAGTAAATATAGAAAAAAAAGAACTCGTACAAAAGAAAACAATCGTATTTGAAAAATATAGACTAAATCAACGAGTAGAGAATCGTTATTCCCAAAGAAACAATGAGCACGTTCTAGAGGAACCATACGCAGGGTCAAGCATCAGAAAAAAATGTACTCTAACGAACTGCAAGCGAAATGGGACTATGGGGAACCGATGGAAACGAACAATGCATTAGACGAGCGGGTTCTATTTACATCACCACGTAGCGCAGAACGTGACTTTAAAATTATCAGATCTATCTGTTGATCCCAGTCGAGTAAGATTAATATAATCTCCATTCAAACAAATAATAAATATAAATATGTATATATATAATTTACTATCTATTATAATTACAAACATGACGTATAAAAAGATATCGCTATTTCAGTGGTTTTACAAGTGACGTAAAAGTTAATAAAGCTTCATTATAGTAATACAAGATTACCTAGGCGATGAGTGTTAAAGTGGAAATGGAAACCTCAACAGCTTTTGTACGTAAGATCGGCCTTAGCGCTAGGGCGTCCTCGCAACGGACATATATCCTAAGTAACAAATGTATCTCTAGGGGGGAAGGATCTCGTTCGTCCGGCACTCGATGTGCACGACTGCTGGGAGAGCATGCGCGCGCGGCGCGGGAATGTGGCTACAGCGGCGGCGGCGGCGGGCCGGGCCGCTCGCGCTTCAGTCGCTGCTTGAGGTGCACCTTCGCGTGGCGCTTCTTTTCGTCGGAGCGCGCGAACTTGCGGCCGCAGGCGTCGCAGGCGAACGGTTTTTCGCCGGTGTGCGTGCGCACGTGCGTCGTGAGGTGGTCCGAGCGGCTGAACGAGCGCATGCAGATGCGACACTGGAAGGGCTTCTGGCCCGTGTGGATGCGGATGTGGCGGGTGAGCTCGTCCGAGCGCGAGAATCGCCGGTCGCAGCCCTCGACGGGACACGCGTACGGCCGCTCGTGTACGGGCGTTTTGCTCGGCCTATTGGGGTACTTGCGTGGCTTTACCGCCACCAACTTTAACGGCTGACTGCTCTGCTGATACACCTGCGAGAGGATCTCGTGACCCTTGCTCGTCGAGGGGTTGTACTCGGCAAGTGCGACTTGGGGGTAGGCTGGCTCCGGCGGGGGCGCGTAGGGCTCGCGCTTGGGAGGGAGACCCGACGGGCCGGCCGGATACTCGTGTTGCTCGGGCCAGTACCGCGGGGCGGGGTGCGCGGGCGGTGGCGGCACGGGTGCAGCCGGCGCGCAGTATTGCGGCGCGGGCGTACATTCGAGCAGCTCGTCGTAGTGCGCGGGGTCGAAGAGCGTACGCTCCGCGGCGCCGGGGCCGGGCCCGGGCGGCAGCAGCCACGCGGCGAGCGGGGGCGAGGGCGCGCGCGCTTTGTGCTCCTGGCTGCTCGGGTATAGACTGGCGCTGGCCGAGGACGCGTTCGACGCTTCCTCGCCGCGCGCGCCCGGCGACAGTGAAGCTTCGTGCTTGCCGCCGCGTCGTGCCGATTCTTCGCATGTTGGGAGGGAGCCTGCAAGAAAAAACACCCATTTACCAAATAGTGAATTTGTACTGAAAGCGATTGGAATATCTATGGTCATGACAATTAAATTTATCGCGCTTTATTATCAATTATTTCAGACCCTTGGCATTCAGTAAGTTCGATTGACACGTGCCATGGGAGACAAGATTAATAAATTTATAAAGAAAAATATTCAGGTTCGCTTCCCTAATATAAAGCTGAATTTGAATCCGTGCACAATAGAGGCGAATACAATTTGTAGGCAGATAGGGTTTCCGTAGGAGGGCCGGAAATGAGGTACAGATAGTTCACACGCTGGATCGCGCAGCCGTCATTTTATAAGCGAAGTAATCGCCGGCATTGACCGCACTCACATTAAAAGTCTATACTACAAATCTTCTTGCTCTAGGTCGTCTATGTTATTCTTTATAAGCTATCCTGAGGTACACCATTCGTTACACGTTTCTCTTATTACGTTTTCTAGACAAATAAATAAATTTAAGCGAGGCAAAGCTCAACTCCATTGTTGGCCTAACGAACTTGATTTGTGGTTTAACAGCAATTAAAATATAATTTTCAATCAAATAAATTTCTTCTATAAATTTAAAATATAATTTTCCATTCAATTTAATTATCGTGTTTAACATTTTGTATTACAATCATTTCGATTAAAAGTTTGAATTTCGGCCCCTATATTTAATTGGGAGTAGTCATCATTTATTGTGAATTATTGTACGGTGTAACTCGGTAGGCAACTTGGTGCAGATATTGACCTAATTTGTGACCTGATTACCATTTTTTTTAAATTATCCTCATGCGTTTATTTATCATTTTAAATTCTCTTTACAATAAACCGCAGGTTTCCCGGAACAGTACCAAGGAATCTGGTTTTACCAGACTCCTATCTAACAATTATCTTAACACGATCAGGCAGTTTCCTTAAGCTTGAATTGAAATATCACAGAAAAATGAGAGAAGAAATTGATGTGCCTGATAATGTGCTGAAATAATGGAAATTTGTGTAGCGAAACGTCACAGAAAAATGAAATTAATGTGCCCGATAATATGCCGAAGTAACGGAAAAATGTGTATTAAAACGTCATAGAAAAATGAAAGAAGAAAAAAATGTGCCCGATAAAATGCCGAAAGTTGTGTATTGAAACTTTACAGAAAAATGCGAGAAGAAATTGATATACCCGATAATATGCCGAACTAACGGAAAGTTGTGTATTAAATGAACTACATATATCACGCGTTCGACTATAATATGTAGCTTCTGCAGTAACAATTTTGTTTAATACGAGTAAACAGCTATTAACAGCGTGCATCATTGCTGACTGTTAAATATTCTGGTCAATCAATTGGCGGCGAAACCAAATACTGGAATGCCAAAATTTTCAAACTTTCCTAGCAAACAGTATCGAAATGAATTATGATCACATTTTTTGGCCATTTATTCTCATTACCCTTATTGACGGCGACAAAAAAATATTTTTTATGTATAGTTTAAGTATTTATTATGTATAGTTTAAGTATTTATTATGTATAGTTTAGTATTTATTATGTATAGTTTAAGTGCCTATAATATCAAGTTGTAATCTCTACGATAAGTTGCCATGTTTGATATTTGTAAATTTAATCAATCCTATTGATTACAGACTATAAATTTTCGAAAAGTAAAACCTACTAAAAGGAATTGTTTTTTCATTATTTTTTATATTACAACAAAGGAACAGCTCTACAAATGACGACCGACTAAATTCGAAGAGGCAGATAACCTTCAATTACAATAAATAAAAGTGAGATGGCTTCAATTACGGTTTAACAATTTAATAGCAATTGACCTATATGATAGAGGTAGGTAATACAGCGTCTGCAGAGATGTACCCGTACGTATTGCGACTATCTTAATTTCTAGCGAAAATTAAGAGTATATACGATTTATAAGATACGCAAGGTTTATAAATTGTAAATACTCTGCAATCTAACTGGGTAAAGACCCAAATAATATCTGATAAACGTTTAAGGGTTAATTAACTTAGAAATGTTTGCTCGCGTGGGGAATCGATTAACACAAAAACATCTCGGCTTGTCAAATGCCTTGCAATTTCTTATTTACTATTGCCAAAGTTGCAAACACTAAGTGTCAGATCGTTGTCAACACATTAAATGGCTTAAAGGAATTTATTTAAACAACAGATCGATGTTCCGAAATTCACCGTCACCGCAGCGAATCGATACGTAATGCGACAGGTAAATAATTAAAACTTTTTATTAGCTGTTACTGACCGTTCGTGAAATTGATAACAGATCCTTGCGAAAGGTTGTGTGAGGAAGGAGCAACAGAGATGGTAAGGTCTACTAGCTATAAGATGTTAGTAATGTACGCATTAAATGTTAGTAGAAACGTTAAAAGTAGTCTACCGCTATTCCAAACTCGATATTTTCTGATAATGAATATTGCGGTAGAAAAAAATCTATCTTAACACAAGTCGATTTTTCGTCGGGAAATTGTAATTACATTAAATACAATATTTGTTAAAGTATCTTCATTACAATACAATATTTGTTGAAGTATCTTCATTAAGTGTTCAGGAAATCTTAAAAGTTTTTTTTTACTTTATATTGAAAGTTACTTTAGAAACAAGTGACAAGTTAATGACTATTAGCCGTACGCCTATAATTAAAAAACATTACAAAGGTCCGTAACTCATATAACGACTAATTTCATTAAAGCGATTCTCGGACTTAATTTCTAACATCCTTTACCATGTTACAGTCCGTGCACCATAAGACATTTAGTTGCACATGTGCGAATCTTTCCCCGGATTCGATCTGCCTGAGCTCATAATTGGGTTTATCATAATATAGTGTAAACATAAAGTAAACAGTTTATTGATGAGGAACAATCTACGGCTGATATTTATTTCTATAATAAAATATGAGGGTAAGCGCGATGTCGTGTTTGTTAGGAGCAGCGGACCGAATCCCCCATGTGCGACTTGCTCGTGTGTATGCAACTGTTGAGTGGCCAATTAGCTTTATCTAAGTTTATAAATTACGAAGGTCAGCACAGCATTGCGCCTGTAAGCCGAGCCGCCGTTATAGATTCGGACTGAGTAAGTGTCTATATGTTCCTTACTAACGGTAATATATAAAAAAATATCACGTAAACCGTGGCTCTATGTGAAGTAGGATGCGAAATATCTCAGGTTATAAATTTTGTTTGGCATTTGACGTGTTGTGAAACATTCAAGAAGTGGCAAGACGTTACTTTAATGCAAACAATTAAATGATATTGAAAAAACACATTAAGCTTGAAAATATAAATCGAAACATGTCAATTGAAAATAACTCTTTTCCAGGCTAGATATAACAAACAGTTAAAAACGTGTTTAAATTTATAACTAACTTTCGTCGAGGTTATAATTCGACAATATAAATATAGTCAACTTTAAATTTAAACATATTATCGTTTCTGTATTAGTAATTTTGAAATGAGTGAAGTTTTTCATAATAATAACTTGTTGTGTTAACAAGATCTAAACGCATGATGTTATGATGCCTGTATCAAAGTCAGGTTTTAATATCAAACACGTGGAGATTCCATAAATTATGAAAATTGTGAAAATTTATTTAAACATGAGAAACCTATTTATAAAATTTACTTCCGATAAAGAGGGAAGTTTCATTTTTAATAAAAATAACAATAAATAGTCAAATAATTGGAGCTTTGTTAAGCTGTAAAAAAGTACGCGCATGAGTTATATTATGAACTATCTATTAATTATTGGCTAAACTTTTCTTAGCATGCGTTCTAACTAATATTTTAAACGATTAATAACTTAGTAATTTTGGGTACTATATTTAGTAGTTTTTAAATTCCAAATGTTTCTCATTTATTTTGAAACCTTTGGTTAAAACCATAGGCTCATAAAATAAATTTATAGATTTGATAATGTAGTAAATCAACAATTGAATCAAAGGCAAATATTTTTTAATACTGTACTATTTATCAATATTAAAAAGTTATTATTGAAGTCCCATATTATGTTCTTTTTCGTTTTTGGATGTAATATCATTTATTTCCATTATATTATCGAAATTATTTGATGACACTTAATTTTTACTTCAAACTTAATTTAGTTAGCGCCTTTGGATATGCGCAAGTATATATTTATAATGTAATCGTAATAGATATACTAATCGAAATAGATAGTAAACTAATATATTTAATAAGCTTTATTGAATTGTGCGAATTTTTTTAAAATTATGACGAGATCGATTTATATCTTAGAAATACCGATAATAAAGCTCCAATTAATGCCCTAATTACAAATTTTAATAAATTACAATAATAAATACAATTACCGTACTTATGTTTAATTAATTGCTTAATAATTTGAAAGGTTTTAAATTTAATATTATTTCATACTTAAGAAATAAAGCGAAAGCACCGGCACTTTCGAAAGCTTTTGAGATAAATTTAAGCTGAAGACGCACAGACTTAGTGTCTGCGAGTCGAATTTCATTTGTTTGTGTCGCAATATATATTTTGATATCAATATTTTTTTCATACAATAAACAATGTAACAATTTTAAGCCAGTGACATACACATACTGGGACTCGTATTTATGTTGACTGTCGGGGAAATAATAAATAAATCAACGTCGCTACAAAACAGTAAAGGAATGAGCCGTGTAAACAAACGAAAAGTATAATACTCGTGTAGATGTTTCATTCATTGCCTTCGGTGAATATCGTATATGTTTAATTAAAAGATGTCGTTCTGATATTCCTTCGACGATCTTCGATTTTAGATCCCCGATTACAGAAGATGCGTGTATTATGCGACAGTCGCGGTACGGAAACTGCGCCGCAGTTTAGATTGGAAGATTTGTTAATTGAGTACCTGGACGATATAATCTTATTGTTATTAATCTTCTTTGTAAGCCCTTAGGAATACATTTTTTACAGTTAGCTTTGTATCAAATAACGCTTCACTTACATTCGGATTGTTATTTTTGTATGACATTTGTTGACAGAATCAGAAATTAATTAACTCTCATAAAATAAAACTTGTCCTATTTGAACTATCGAGTATATTCAACTGATTGTTTTTACATCTACATGTAGTATTCACCTAGATGTAGAAGAACATTTTATATCGAAATACGATTTATACCATAATGTCTTATAAGCCAGAAGTATATTCCGACAATATGTAGATAATTAAATGTTTCTTTTTAAGTTTTCTGTTAGTAATTGCATGAAAACCATGTATTTTCTCTTTAAAAATTAATACTAATTACATAATTATATAATTTTTTTTTCTTTAAGCAGTGTTGATAAAAAAGTGATTGAAACTTTTAATTTAATGAAATAAACCGTTAAATAGAAAATTGTCAATTGGGTGTATGGACTAATAGAAATTCACAACATGTCACTGATATCATGTAAAGACACTTTTCGTGTTAACATTAAAATGTATCTTTTTAAATTTATATTAAATTTTGGCGTTCAATCAAAATATTGTTTACAAAATGTGTAAATTAAATTCATAATATTAATGATTAAATACAAACGAATGGGACACAAACAAATATGTTAAACTCCAACAGAAAATGTGCAGTAATTGTAAATCACACATTAACTTTGACCGGATACAGGTCCAGTCATTGATACAGTATCCTGCTGTTTAAGATAAGGACAGGCACCAGTCAAAATAAGCCTGTACATATCACCAGTGCTGGAGTTAACTGATTGTGTTTTGTTTGATGATAGAGCGACCGTTGGCCGTTCGGTTTCATTCATAAAGATTTTTACATAAAAAAGAACTAAATTATTAAAGTAGGTATTAAAACAGAAAGACTTATTTTAAATAAAGATGGCAATTTATCTTCGGTATTAACTTAGTGCTTTGCATAATTCAAAAATAATTATATTTGTAATCAAAATTATATAAAATAGCAGTAGGTATATTAAATAACTGCGAATTAGTTTGCTGACTAATTGCAGCTTTTCAAAGAATAACAATTACAATATTTTATTGTTTTCTATGTTTATTTTTATGTAAGATTTAGTTTATTTGTTATTCTAAATGAAAAACTGTACTTTGCATCGTGCAGATGATCTCCATTTAATTTCCTATTTAATGTCTAATTCTTAAAATGTCTTGCTTTGGTGTAAATGTCGATTAAATCATTGATTATCATGGTATTATTTTAGAAAAATGGAAAAAAATATCAATTCACTTTCAAAATGTCTATCCATTTTTTTTAATACAATAATCGCTTACCCCTGCATTGGCGAAGTCAACTTCGAATGCCATTATAAATATAACTTAAAACACCACGAAACAAAACAAAAAAAACGCACAAAATGAACACAAAACGAAAATAATAACAAGCGCTATTGCACAGAATGAAATATCAACCTTATCTGACACTGGGCCGATCGATATTCGCCTACGATTCATTTACGCTACGGAACGATGAATGAACGGGAGCCGGCGCGACGCGCAAAATGGATAGATTCCACACGAAAACACTTATTTCGCAAACGTGGGAAATCTATAGAAGAAAATTCACTGATGAAACCGGTTTATTTCCTTTTACGAGAGCCGCATTACTATTTTTCACGGGAAAGATAATGGAAATACGATCAACTAAAATTATATGCTAAGTTAGCCGAGAAAGGGTGACACTGATCACGATATATACACTAGACAAAACACTGCACTGCATCGGACGCAGTACCTGAAATCGGCGGAGGTTCCAAGAGACTGGGAAAGAAGGCAGGCAAATCGCTGATGGAGACGGGCGTGTTGAGGTCATTGGTGGCCTGGGGCGGCGGCTGCGCGGGCGCCGCCGGCTTGAAGCACTCGAAACCGAGCGCGCCGGCGGCGTCGGCCAGCAGCACCGAGTCCGGACCCAGAGCGTCCGGCACCACCTGCTCCTCGGGCCACGCGCCCAGTGGTATCAGGAAGAGCGCCAGCGTGACGTCCGCTTCGCGCGCGAGCCGCGACTACACTGACGCCCGCGCGATCCGTCGCGCGCTTTTATCAATGGCACCTCCGCGCCGTCCCATATTCGGTAGCGGCGCGCGCCCGCCCGCCAATGGGGCGCGCCGCCCGCCGCGTGACGTCACCGCGCCCCGCCCCCCGGCGCCCTCCTCCTTATTTTTAATTGTATTCTTTAATATTTGAATAGCGATACAGGTAAGTGCGGTAAATGATTGTTGGCGCGTGTCGCGGTCGGCCAGTGCGCCGCCGGAACTCGTGGCGTGTGGACGTGTGTTATCTGTTTTATGAAGCGATGTTTGTTTACGTCTGAAACTTGATTTACAGTAAGTTACGTACATACAGCTCGCGAAGTCATCAAAATTTAGGGAATTTACGTACGATTTGAATTTCTTGAGCTCATATGTGTCCATTAACGTAATTTAGAGGAAAATTATGGTTTAAGTAATATATTAATCAACAATGAACCGGACGGCGATGAAAGGAACTTAATTTAAAATAATGTACATACTAAATATTGCGCGTTACATCGATTTCTTGTAGTCGATATAGATAATCGAATGTAGTTTTATTTATTAAGTGTTTATGTCATTAGTGTCAATTTGATAAAAATAAACGATCAATATTAGTAATTTTTTTATGAATTAAGTTATTGTCACTAGAAATACATTCAGGGAACCTATTGCTCTTAGAGTGGCTTTTTTAAGCTTTTCATTACTCAAACTTTGTAAAAATACCTACAATTTGGAATTATTTGATTATTTTAAAGTTTTAGTTTAAAATAATATTATGTATTTGCTTTTGACATTTGATTTCATTTTCTTATAACATGGGTAACATTCATAAGTTCCGCAGTGGAAAAGTGCCTTTGTGTTCGCCTGTAACTGTTAACATGTTTATAGCAGAATATATATATATATATATATATATATATATATATATATATATAATATATATATAAATATATATATATATATATATATATATATATATATATATATATATGTGTGTGTGTATATATTTACTTATAGTATAAGATCGGTTTAGTTAGTTTCACTGTTGCAAGGGTCATTTGTATTATGATAACTAAGAGAAGTTTGTATACAAAATATATTCATCAAAATGTTTATTCCAATTTGGTTCAATTCATACATTTAATTTTGCAAAACAGAAACTATGTATTATATAAATTTACCGAGAACTACAGTAGCTAAGATGTCAGGCTTTAGTTCGAAGTATTTGGCTATATTTTTTAAGGAAGGTTAGAGGTATATAGTTCCGATATAGACTTAGCAGATTATATATATATATATATATATATATATATATATATAAACATCTAAGATTACACACTATTTCTATTAGCCTATTTAAAAATATTAACTTTTTATAACGTAAATTTATTGCTTACTATATTTTCCAAAAACATAAAAACATGGTGTACATTTACAAAATTATAAGTCCTGGATAATCGTTATATATTGACGGGATATAATTTTAGATTGAGTAGTTTAGGAAATAAAGGGGGAGGGTAGAGGCGTTAAGGGTGCAACTTATTTGCATATTTTTCAATGTATATCTCAAGATATAGTATTTAATATTATGAGAAGTATATTTTTAAGGCTCTTTCAAACTACATCTATATACAAATATTCATCAACATAAGTGGAATAGGATACGGATGGGCTTATAATATAATATAATATATGTTGTAGGCACAGGTAGGTACCTTGCGCGTATAGATCATTTTACCTAATTGAACAAATTGAAAATCATAATAAAACTTATAATAAGGAGTCGCGGGCGATAGCTTAATTTACTTGCTTATAGTTTCTTATAGAGCTTGCTTATAGAGCTTTATAATTTCTTATATTTACCGTAAGTATTTTCAAATTTTCTTCGGTTAAAGGTTTGTTTTCTTTAAATATGTTATCACTATTAAGATGACTAGAATATTACAGACGATACAGTTATCAACGTAAAATTTGACCAGCTAGCCTTATGTTTCAATGGTATCCCACATAAGCGAATCTCTAAGGGTGAGATTTTATACCTTTCATGAAACCCGCAGACGTGAATTTAGACCCGGTCAGTTGATTTAAAAGAGGAGCTTTCCTTTGTCCAATATTTCTTACGAGTGGCTACGTGGGGACGACAGTAGAGTTTATGTATCGCGTGTTGAGGAAAAGGATTTGTAAGAGTTGTAGACAGATGTCTCAATTTGTTTATAGAGTACCCGCAGATTATATGAACTTTCATTATGTGTTTTAGTAATTGTTACAAACTATGTGGCGTTATGATTGGAACTTTGTTTAATTACATTGTAATAAACGTTTTTGCGATTTAAATTCATAGCTCTGTTTTTCAAAGGAAAAAAATAATATATAAATCATATTGGCTTCCATAAATCCCAATAGTTAATACTTAAAACTATACATATGGAAACTATACATGTGAAAACTATACATTGCACACTATACATATGAACACTATACATACGGAAACTATACATATAAACACTATACATGTGGAAACTATACATATGAAAACTATACATATTAACACTATAGATATGGAAACTTTACATATGGAAACTATACATATTAACACTATAGATATGGAAACTTCACATATGAACACTATACATATGAAAATTATACATATGAAAACTATACATATGAACACTATACAAATGGAAACTATACATATTAACATTATAGATATCGAAACTTTACATATGGAAACTATACACATTAACACTATAGATATGAAAACTATACATATTAACACTATAGATATGGAAACTTTACATATGAACACTATACATATGGAAACTATACATATGAAAATTATACATATGAACACTATACATATGGAAACTATACATGTGAAAACTATACATATGAAAACGAAAATGAAAAAGTACTATTTGTTTTTAATTTCTTGTATTTTGTGGATGTAAATTGGAAAAGAAAATTGTAAGGATTCTAAAACTATATTTTCAGTATTTTACTTAAGATAGTTTGAGAGATTTTATTGAAAAAAAATAGCTAATATCAAAATTATGAAAAAAAACAACGTAGCTAAAAGTTTACCTAAAGTTTACTGGTATAATATAGGAATGATTTTAAATCTTATAATATTAGAGATTTCCATGATAATTTAATTTGGGAATATATTCATAAAATAATATTAATATTTGTAAATTATTTAATGGAAAAACTATGTACGCTTAAAGATTTAGACAGTGCGTACGTAACTCTTATAATACGATTTCTGTTCTCGACAGGTTAAGTACATGCATTTTAATATGAACAATTTAATGATCACAAAGCATAATTTTATTAATTTGGCTTTGCAATTTTTTCACGCGTACTAAATTAACAAGAGATACATTTATGGAGTATTCTTGAGATAATTGGGATAAATGTACGGTTATCAGTACGAACTTTGCTTTTCAATACAAAAGTGGATCGAAACAGATAGACCCACTACTTTGTTGACTTGGCAATCATGAAGCAGGTCCATAATTCATTATGTATTATAAAATACAGTTGTATAACTGTATTTTATAATAAAAAATACAAGCGCAAACGGCTTTGCTTCTTTAAATAACATACAAATAATAAGTTTTTAATATAAATAGTTACACGAACATTTTTCGGTTCGCTTGACGAAGTCACTTTTAATATATATTGAGTTAACTATAACTCGTGACTTCGTCTACGTAGAAGCAGCTGTAGCGCTCTCTAGCGGTACTATACAAAAGATTTATTTTTTTAATTTTTGTGACATGTGTGTATTTTTTAACATGAAGTTAATTATATTATACGTCATTTGCGTTAGCGCATAATGGGTTCTGCTAGTGTGCTAAATTTCATAATGCTCGTTTCATACTTTAAGTAATAAACTAAAAAAATACTTTCATATTTATACTCTTAGTTAGGACAAAATTATTTAGCGCATTTTTAATTATTCATATTCTTTGCTACAAGGGCTTTTTCATTCTGTTACAGCGAAAATTTCTTACAGTCGAACTTCAAAAGGGTAGTGAATCTAAAAAATAATGCTACTTTTGATTTGGGGACGAATTATAATAATTTCAGATGCAGATAATTCTTGATATATTAATTAGGAAATTAGGTTTTCCTTGAGCAGCTTGAGTGAGCAGTTTTAAGATTTAGCACATGGAAGGTTTGCGTATGAAATCTGAAAATCATCAGCACCACTGAAGGATTAGTCGTATACCTTTTGACCTTGGCTAACCGTTAAGAATTCTGACGGCGGACGAATATAAATGGTCATATCACATACCTTATACTTTTACATTATTGCGTGCAAGTAGGTATTGGAAATCGAACATAAATAAGAAGGGATGATCGAATCTATACACATGATTTAATAAGGGTATTTATGTAATTGTTATAAAAATTAAGTGACCCTTAAAAGACTGCGTGAATAGATCTGTAAGAAGTCATCGAATTTCATCTAGATTTAACTTAGAGGTGGAAAAATAGTAAATCGATGATTGTAATAAGCAAAAATGTATACAGATGTATCGAGGCTGAGTATTATTGTTGCCATTGTGTTGAGTATTGTCGTTGTATATTATGCTGAGCCTGCACTGAATTTATAGAAAAAGACATTATGTCACATAAACCTTTTACGTATCGATGTTTTGCACCTTTGGCAATTAATCAACAGGTTGAAACCAATTACAATGCAATTATATACAATTTTGTTTACTGTACATTCCATAAACATAATGGAACTGCAAGAACAAGAAAGGAAAATTTCTACAGCTCAGTAATTTTCTCCTTCATATACCGACAGATCGATACGAGTCCCGATCGATCGAGGCCGCTCCAAGTGAAGCTGCGACCGCCTCGAGCGAGCTGCGAACGGCGCGAAAAGAAAAACAATGAGCCCACGATTTCGTTCGCGGCGTCTAAGTTTAGAGCGGCGCGTATATTTAGCGGCGGCGCGGGCGTCGGGCATAGCCGCGCCAGTATGTCACACCTATATATAGAGCGGCCTCACTGCGCCGCTACTAGTCGATCAGCTGACATCGGACCGATTCACTTTCTAGATAGTCCGACGGCGCCTAAGGTGGCCCGCACGCTCGCCGGACGGGGTGCAACGGGCACCTGCCGAGTTTTCACTTTGCCGTGGAAGGAAAACTATTGGGAAATCGTATTTTTGTCGATCCAACGAATAATCAGTGGGGAGATTTCGTAATATGGTATTTATTTGTCTAATTTATTTCTATTTAAAACAAAAGAAGAAATTAAACAAAAGTCAAATAAGTTGAGAGTCAAAAGTTGAAGTCTTTTCAGTGTTTTGTTGAAGTATTTTTAATAAATCACTTTGGCGTTCGTCCTTCCGTCCGTAATTCATTTTTTATTTTTTTCAACGACTACGTGATGCAGAGAGTTAGCATAGCTAATCTATCCTGAAATTCAGATAACTATATTAAAGATACCGAATACTGTGCTGAATTCATTGTTTAATAAATTTTTAAGATTTGCCATGCGTCAGCTTGCATTTTGAAACGATAATATATCAGAAAAAATAGCTATTACGTATGTTTAAAATTTCTTTATTGGAATTACTATTAGCAGGAGTAGAATCTGAAATTAAGTGATTTTAAATAATTAGAAAGAATAAGCGAAATCACTTATAATTATCGATAGCACAAATTAACATACATAGACGGAACTATATATTACGTATAAATTTCAGTAAAATTGAGTGAATTTTGAATTTTAATTAAGTTTATACGTTTTTATATTTTATACACTCATAACATGTCGGATATTCCTGTAAAAAGTGATCGTGGAAAATTAAAATGAAATTGATTTTTTTCCGGAAACCCGTGCATTGAAATTTTTTAAATTTCAAAATACATCTCTTCCTCAAAATTAATTAATTTAAAAATATAACCGAATATGATAAAATATAACCGAATATAGGTGAGATAATTTACCACAAAAGACATCGATGACTTAGAAAATCTATAAAATATCGAATAAATATAATGTAAACGCCAAATTAAATTTAGACTTAACATTTTCGTTGACAATAATTTAATATCGAGTATCATTTAATCGGTCGTCCTAAAATTATTAGAGGTAGAGATGTCTCCATAATAGTTACACCCTTGAGTATTGTTTTTTTTTCGTCAACTGTGATCGATGATATTAAAAAAAATATTATAAAATCGATCGCATAGGAAACGATTCCAAATAATCAGATCATTTTATCACGTCAATATCTTAAGGACATTAAAATGTATTCATTGCTATTCGAAAAAGAAAAATATAAGGAAACCTTATAGATAAATTTATGTACCAATAGAGGAAACATGCGAGTAGCCCGACCCTAATGTGCAGCCAATGATCTTCTTTAGGAAGTACGTGTTTGCAGGAGGACCGATTTAGCCATCGGATCACACATATAGATTGGCCGTTAACGCGCGTTACGTAGCCTATTGACGTCGCTCCGCGCTAACGTAATACGGATGAAGCATATTCTCTACGTGACTCACAGGTATAAAACCGTAGAGTTTACATTTTCGTGGCCAATTTCGGTTATTCTATTGACGAATGTCTGAGTTGAGCGCGTTTTGTCGTTTGGCAAAGCTCGTCCTCTCTCACAGAGTTCGTATTGTTCATCCGGCCACATTTTTTCTACCTGCCTCGTGTTCAGAAACGGTTTGTTTTTCTTCAACTAGCTGGGAATGTTCGAGTGTTTTTAACGTTTGTAACGCTGTCTAACCTTGGGGGAGGGAAGCGTGTGGCCGACGAATTGGAGTGGCGAAGACAGGTGCCGTTTAGTAGTGGGCGGATGTTTGTTTGTTTGTTATACGTGGTAGCTTCGCTTGCAACGTACGATTTTTTCAATATTATATTACAATTTGGCATATTAAAGTTTGCAATGAATTTTGCAATTATATTTCGAACAATGTTTAAGCGTGCCTCTGACATGTATTTACTGTCGACTTTGAAGTAACAACCGTTTCACTGTCTGTTTTTTATAGGGATTAATAATTGCAATGTTTTATTTTTAAATTAAATGACAAGGTGTTTGTGAACAAGTGGTCGGCTTTTTAAAGGGTAACAAAATTAACGGCCGAACGTTTGCAGTGTGATTTTCATTTGTCTTTGGATTCAAATAAAAAAAATTAATAACATTTTATTATATAACTATAACTTCTTATACACTTGAACAATAATTTTGTTTTTGATATAAATGGCTATCAAAATATCTGAAAAACGTTATATTTATAAAATAAATCGTAATTTATTTTATAAATATAAAATTTTACATATCATAATGATATGAATTATCATATTATTCAGTTTCGTGCCATTAATAACGTAAAATTGCATCGAATGACATATTAATTAACCAGATAGGTCCAGACCAGAGTAATAATTATTTATGACATTAAATATTTAATGATTATATTTGGTGTTAATTTTGTAGAAATTCATTATTCACAATTAAATGAAACTACGTGATGTAGTATTATTTCTACTTTCTTTAAGTTCTTTACCACGACCTAGGTTTCGTTCTATTACAACATCTTCAGGTGGGCTGTAAGCATCACGTAGTTTCATTTAATTGTGTTTAAATATTATTTTCTTCGTCTGAAGTATAAAGGACTGTTGTTCTATATAATACAAAAATGTTTTTGTGATGGTTTTAAAACTTTTCTATTTTCCATTTTTATTCAGTTTTATCTCATTCTGATAGTGATTCGATACACTTTATTCAATCAGACATTATTGATAGCAAACTTTCTTAAATTTGTTAATATAATAGAACACATCATTCACATCAATAATTACTCGTGTACTAGATGTGTGTTAATAATATAACAAGTTGCAAATGGTTTACAGACCAACTATATTTAACTGCAAACAAGGAATTCAAACAAGCCAACTTGTGAGAGATTGGTAAGCTGATGAGTAAACTTAGAATACCTAATGGATTTATTAGGATTTCATAAGAATGGAATTCAAAAGGTGGAAAGTCAAAATCTGAAAACTGTTATAGTGTTACGTTACCACAAGGACGGACCATAGTTTTTATCCATGTCACTGTCTATTGGGAAATATAATTACCATTCTGAAGAAGTTGAGTGAAAGAGCTTATTATTCACGTATTAGAAATCGTTTTTGAGTGTTCAAGACATATTCATTAAAAAAATAAACTCTTCAATGACCCCAAACTAGGACTACTAGTTTATTGTTTGTATTATTTATTCATGTGTCCTCTCCTTTCAGTGGGTGATATTAAAGAGTTTATCTTTCAATGACTGTAATCGCTAGAATTGTGAAAGCGGATACGGATTGCAATATTTTTTAACATTTTATGCTCCTTACTCCAATTGATATGTTTTTCAGATAATATTGAACAGTGGAATATAATTTACTGACGTTGTCATAGAAAGTAATAGTGACCGCTAGGCGTATCGTATGCAATTAAACACATTTATTTCATAAAGAGATGACGAGTGCAGTATAGTATGTACGTATCGATAAGCACTCTGTTCTTTTCACTTAGATCAAGACTTTCATGGTGTACGAACAGGAATGTTCGGCTTCTCCTTGAACGTTAAGACATATATAAATTATATATTTACCACGTGCATGTGTACGAGATGCATTGCTAAATGGAGTGATGAATCATCACTACTCATTAGTGTTCATTTCGAGTGAAAACGATTATGGGTAGTTTTTGTACTTTCCAATTACTGTTCAAGGGATGCGAAACAGTGAAGTGAGACGAGAAACTTACTTTTCTCATATAATTCTAGAATTTCATCACGTGTTTCCATATATATATATATATATATATATATATACACATATATATATATATATATATATATATATATATATATATATATATATATATATTAAGTTGTAAACTTATACATTCGTCACTTTTTCGACCGATTTCTAGAATGCTATAGAAATTTCTTGTAGGGTATATAAAGAGTGCAGTATGCTTTATTTAACTTTTATTAATCCAGCGAAGCATCACGCAATATATACACAACGATGGGTGAAGGTATTTCCTATTACGATACATCCAAGAACTGGTTCCAAAGATTCAAAGAAGGGAATTTTGACCTGTCTGATAAGCAACTTCCTATAGTTGATTTGGAAAAATTTGAAAACCTAACTATAACAGATCCGAGATTAAGTTCGCGTTGTTAGAGCTATTTTCATGCCCTTATACTGCAATGGAAAAACAACTTCATTCTTTGAGAAAGAAGTGGAAATATTCCGCTTGGTTACCACATGAGATAACAACAAAGTTAAATAGATAAATTTAACTGCATTGTACTATTTGTGACTCGAATGCATTTCTGCATCTGCAGTGTATAAAATGGATATTTCTAGCAAAAAAAATAATTAATAGGCTAATAATATTATTTTCTGTGATGCTCTTAGTATTGACTAAAGTATTTTTTATTTTTTTCGCATTTCCAACAATGCCCTTAATTACCTTTTAACTTCTGCCACTTCGTATAATGGCACAGTCCAGTCGTCCTTCACGGGCCCGTTACGAAAGGTACATCCGACCTCGCTTACACCACATCCCCAATACATCTACAAGATCTAAATTTAGCTAGAAACGGTACTCGTATCTATATTTATCTCTGGAGTATTCGCCGGTAGACCGCTACAGAGTGGCGGCTTAGCCGATGATTGTGACGATATGAAATGAAGGTAAGGTGGAAGTTTGAAAGGCCTTTAACCACTGTATTTATCCGATATATATATATATATATATATATATATATATATTAACACTTATATGTTAATTTATGTACTTATGCAGGATTCTGATTAATTGGTGTAGCAGGAATGTTTTTCGAATTTTTCTCCACAAGATAAGACGAACATAATCTGTAACATTTTTTGATTCGAGTCTTTATTACTTTGAAAAAAATTATTTTGCAACAAAGAAATATTTTTTACTTTCGACATTTTTTGGATCACTTTTATTCAAATAAACAGAAACCACATAGAAAAAAAGCTTAAGAGAAAAGTTGAATTACCAGGATAATCAATAATTTTTTTAGAGAAATTATATTTGTATCGCTCTATTTTCTAAGCCGTGTAAGGTGTTTTCCACTTCACTGTCATGATGCCGTACGTCACTCGGTGTACGTACGCTGTAGGGCGCTTAACCCTTGCGTTGATATTCCTATAGTGCATCTCAAAAATGGGGTATGATAGGAAAAGCCTTTATTACTATTAAATTATTTTGTACTCAAGAACACTTAGAAGTCGGCTTGCTGTATCAATTTAACAACATTCTGCAAATAGTATTTTTAATTTTGTAGGGTTTCTAAAGTCTGTGTGTATATATATATATATATATATATATATATATATATATATATATATATAACCCTTTGAATCATCTAAAGTTAATTTGACCACCATAATGGCGTTTTATGCAACAGTATGAAGCATGATTAGACTCACCTGCCAAGTTTGCGTGCCGGTCGAAGTGAATGATGTGTTGTTCATTTAATGCGGTCCACATACATATGTTTACTTTTAACTATTGTCATTTCCGTTTTTTACGGAAAGTATAAATTTATTAATTGTTACAATAATAGTTTTGCAAAGTATTCGAGGAAAAATATGAACAATTTTATTTAACTTATCAAGATTCTCTGTGGTATTAATTTAATATATAACGTAAATTTTTACTCATATATTGTTCTGTAATAAAACGAAATTTGTATCAATTTGCATATGAGTATACGTAAAGTATACGAAATCATTTTTGCATATGAGTATACGTAATGAGAAAGTTAGTTTAGAAGATTTTATAGTTTTATTATTCTTTGAAAGTGAAACTAACTTGAAGCAAGTAAATTTTTTTCCCAAAATACTGAAAATATAAAAAAAACTGCAATCGGAACTTCAGAAATTGTAAAGTAAAGTAAAGTAAAGTAAAATATTTCCAAAGATATTGAGAAAAAACGATTAACACTTTTTGTTTGAATTAGGACTTACCGACGTCCTTTCGCATGATGGGTACTTGAGAAATACTATAAGCTTAGGTCTTGTCAGTATTTTTTGTTGCTAAGCTGACAAGGAAAAGAGATCCGCCTGGAAATCTAATTTATAATTAGGTTGTACCGCAAATTATGACGGTTATGTTGGAAGGAAACCGCACATGCCTAAATCCAAACTCAATCGTTAACATATTTATTTATATTAATTTTAACTCAGGTAAGAATGTAGTTTCCAGGAAATATATTTAACGAGTTCAGCTACGAGTAACTTGCCAAACATAATGTCCTAGAACAATTTTATAATGTTCCGTTATCGTAGTTCATTTAGGTACGGACTCGTACTCATCATACCAGCACAAGGAACGATCGCAGCAAGTTCTTTGTAGCATTTCCCATTGTGCCATGTTAAACTTCTCGTTCCTCGTGTGGCGATATAGATAGATCTTGAGATGGCAGCATTCGAGAGACGGTCCAGAATTAGACGCGGCCGCGAGTCGTCGGTTACGTGGGCCGTCTGAGTAATCGTGGACTCAGGTGCCCGCGCTTGGCACCGTAACGCCTCTGGCTAAAGTACCGGGCTCGTTTGCCAAGCGCTTTTGGACAAAGTGTACGTGAATCATAATGATCCGGTTGATGGGCAGGTGATGCAGTTTTGGCCGATTTTGATAGCGCGTTCAACGTAGTGTAACTATTTTTGCGAATAGCTGTCCTTAATATGTCTCAATTTTGTAGTCACTACTTGTTTGGTATTTAAGCACGCGATCGGTAAATACGCGGATGCAATTTCAACTTTTGTCTGAACCAATCTTTCTATTTGTTGGGTGCCACATAATTTTTCTGTCCCAAAATAAGAAGTGGACCGTGGAAGAAATTTGGTGTAAAAAATTGTTTAATGGTGGCGGAGAAGCGGACTGCTTTTCATGTAAAAATGCATAGTCTTCACAAGATGGATATCAGCATGGACGCGTAAAATTTCATTTCGCCACTGCTCCCTGCTTCACTTTGGCGGGGAATGGCGTGAAGGTGGGAAAAATATTGTCTCTCTTTTATATGTAGCTCAAACACCAGCCAGATGGAGATAACTAAAAAAGTCAGAGGGATGCGGCTAGATGTGGAGCGCGAAGGATAGTTTACAGTGGCGTGCCTTGGGATAGACCTAGTCCATCAGTGAATAGATATAGGCTGATGGTGATTATGAAATATGTTTTCGAGTAAATTTTTCACAGACGTAAAAATATTGCAAATTTTCCAAAAACGATGAGAGGAAGTAATATTTTTCAGGATACTTTCAGTAATATTTTTAAATTTACCTTATAAACAATTTTGAATTGGTTTTGTTAATTCTGCTTTAGCGGCATTCTCATGTGTCCTTTCAAATCAGGCGAATTTTCATAACACTATCGACAGTAACATTTTAACAATATTGTCATACTAAACTTGCCGCCCTCCCAAAAAATAATATTAATTAGTTTTATTCTTATGTCGAGTTTCAAGCTTCGACGTCACATGGTTTTCGAGGTATGGAACCCCAAAAATCTGTTTACTTTCCACCTGTCTGTTTAACCAAACGAATCAATTTTGCTCACCAATGTGTATAGTTTTTGTATAGTACTGTGTATAGTTTACAATTTGTTTACCACCTCTAAATTTAGTAAAACGTTCAGAATATCTGCATTGTAGAGACGGGAGACACTCATTAAACTGTTTTTGTCTAGCCGCCGGATAGTCGGACGCCATTTGAACTTATACTGGTAGAAGAGAGACGAATGAGATGTTAACGGTCATCTGTTTCATTAATCTGTGGAGTGTATGTCAAGGCAAAAAAGCGTTTATTTTCTACTTTGTGTAATAGATATGTGTGTTTTATATATTAGTGAAAACGCTGCAAAAGGAAAAATTTGTAAGTTTTCTTAACAAACACCTGTCGCAAAAGAAACATTTTTTAACAGCAATCTGAATGGACTTATTCTCGCCTGCCTATTAGTGTTTTCAACAAAATGGGTAGGTAAGTACATTTTATTATTTAAATTAAATCCTATTTCGTAATTTTAGTTCGGAATTCACTAATTTCATTACACATTTTTTATGCAATGATTATGGAGGTATACTTATTGATAAAAGAACCTCAATAACATCCAAGCTTCAAAATTTAATGTATTACGGCTGAATTTCGACCATTGGGTGACTACTAGTAATAATTATTATAGAATAAAATTATTGATTTTTTTTCTACAGGAATTAAGTTATTTCTCGAAATTAAAAGTAGAACTACGTCTATATCAACTGTCATTAATAAAAATGCTGTTTAAACGGAATAAAGTAGCAAACAGCCAAATATAGTTTATCGTGGCAATAGCGAAGTAACAAGAAAGAAATTGAAAATTCCTTAGTTCAAACGAGGATATAAAAAGAGAAACTATAAGAAAATGATGAAGTGCTATAAGAAAATGATGAAGTGCTATAAGCAAATGATGAAGTGCTATAAGAAAATGATTAAATAAGTTTTTACAGTCGTCATTATCTTTTGGAATTGTTGATGTGCGTTACAATAAATTACTTTAATTGAATGTTCTAACCGAATGAGATTTATGTAGAAATTTATCAGTTTAATGAAATCCGCTATGAAAAATGAGCGTTTAGTGGATGGAGGACACATGGTATGTCAATTTGACGTTTAATATTTCCGAAAGTGTGCTTAAAAGTGAAAAATTTTGATGTGTCTTTAACTTCATTTTGACATTTTTCCAACGATACCTCACTCGATGAGATGCAGGTGTTTAAAAAAACCTTTCCGTTATACTTAGTGAAATACATATATACAGGAAATTACATTATAACCATATATATATATATATATATATATATATATATATATATATATATATATATAATTATATCGCTACATATTAATTGTGAAATCTACTTGAAGTATCTAATAACAAAATTTTATATTTATATGAAGCAAATCTGTACAAAAATATTTAAATATTTATTGGAGAAATTATGTTGAAAATTCTGTAACGTCACTGAATCAAGCCCAAAAATCTAAAGGATATTAAGAATAGCTGCAGTAAAATGCATTTGTCGGTACGATACAGCAAAATTTATTTGTCGGTACAAGAAATATATATATATATATATATATATATATATATATATATATATATATATCAGTATAGTAAAATGTATTTGTCGGTACAGTAAAACGTATTTGTCGGTACGGTAAAATGTATTTGTCGGTATAGAAAAATGCTTTTGTCAGTAGAATAAAGTGCATTTGTCGGTATAGTAAAAAGCAATGTAAGTGACATTTCATAATAATTCGTTACTTTATATTTGGTGTAATAAATATCTGTATTTATATATACACCTCATCTCGATTGGAGGTAACTATTATCGATTGGTGATGTTATAAGGAGAAATTTTTCAATACACATCACTAATAGAACAATCCACATGGAATAACCAGAACGAAAATGTAAAAAATCAGGTTAAGTCCTTCTTGAGGCGCGATATTAAAACTTTAAATAAACGGTACAACCTTTGTAGTGTTACAACAACATTTTAGTGACACAGAAGAATTTTTTAGTTAAGGAATAATTTATGTTGTTGATATTCTGAAGCAATAATTATTACAGCGACAGAGCAGATCCCGTATCCTCGTTGTGATGTTGACTTCTAGATGTTATTGAGATTTTCCTGGAAAAACAAATTATATAATAATGTGGGAAGATGTAATATATGAATAAATAAAATAATATTTATTTATTATCCTTTTTATGATGGCCATTCGAAATTTTAAAGTTGAAAAAAATGTTAAGGAAGAATATCTAAATACTGAAATCAATTAAGAGTTAGGTGCTAGAACGTATGAAGGATATACATGCACAGATATTTTTATTTTCGTGCTTTCTTTCACAAGGCTTTAAAACTCATTACATTAAAATCTTTCTTATAACATTACCTTTTTTGGGTTCTGTAACTCAAAAGAAACAAACGGATATCTCATAAGATCAGTTGTGTCCGTCCATCTGTTCGTCTCTTTGCCTGTCCGTGTGTACAGCCGTGTTGATTTGGTACATTGATAAAGCGTATAAATCCATATGTACCTCAAAACAGTTAACACTCAAAAATATACATATGTTAATTTTGGCGCGGGCAAATAAAGTACTCATTGCTATTTTTATTAAACGTTTTGTGTCGGGACAGCAATTGAAAGGGAAGTAAGGGTAAGGGACCGCAATTGAAATGGAGGTAAGGGTAAGGGACCGCAATTGAAATGGAGGTAAGGGTAAGGGACCGCAATTGAAATGGAGGTAAGGGTAAGGGACCGCAGTTGAAATGGAGGTAAGGGTAAGGGACCGCAATTGAAATGGAGGTAAGGGTAAGGGACCGCAAATGAAATGGAGGTAAGGGTAAGGGACCGCAATTGAAATGGAGGTAAGGGTAAGGACCGCAATTGAAATGGAGCTAAGGGTGCCAAAGCTATTCAATTTAGAATACATCGGGTAGTTCCTGAGATATTTCTCTAACATCAATGAAAATTTTCTTGTAAACCGTTTAACGTTGAAAATTTGAATCATATACTCTAAGATATGTGCCATATGTGCGAGTTTATGTGTGCAATAAATTTTATATATTTACTTGCATATATCTGAATAGTTAACACTCAATATAATAAGTCGAAATTGTGGAGAAATAGCCTTACTAGAAATTCACCTAAAATTTACAAGAAAACCATGTGTATGGTTCTAAATTTCACAGCTTTTTAGACACGAAAAAACGGTGAAGAGTTATATTAACATTCGTCCTGTAACTCGGCATCATAAAGGTACAAAGTCTTTCTGCAGGTATAGACTAATATTTTATTTATTTAGTAATTTTTGAGTTTTAAATACCCTTCAGATTCAAATACCTAGTTAGTCGAAGTTTTTTTAGTTAGTTGTTTGTTCTAAAAATGAAATATTATAAAAGATAGGAAAGAAATGTTTTTTTGTTATATCTTTAGACACTATAAAAATTCAAAGTTTATCCTTATGAATAAATGTTTTTATAAATAAAATCAATTAGTCTTATTTTATCTCGCGTCACAGCTAATCAAACTCATTATGTTTATATACGCTTGAAACGTGTGGATCGTTTTAGATCAGGAACACATAGGATCTTTTTCTAATGTATTAGTATCCACTATAACATGAAATAAAATTATTTAATTTTTTTTCATGTCATAGTTTACTTTATCAGCGGATAAGGACATCAATAGATGTGTCACTTATATCCTTCTCCGAAATCTTTTCGCACATCACTATGTCTTACTAAGTTTATTGATTAACTGTTTTGCCATTACCTTGCGTCAAGTGAAGGGCATTTAAGTATTTCAATCTGAGTACGAATGTGAATAGAATGAAACAGACCTTGTTCCTTTCTCTGTTAACATCTTGTAGGCGGTGTTCCGACTGCTTCATTGAATACCCACAGGGCAGTGAGATATCGGAATATCGTACATTGAAATAAAACGGTAAAAACTTGGTACTCGCCTGAGATTTCCCAGAAAGGCTTTAAATATTATGAATTTGAAGAGTAGAGGCATTGTTTTTAATTGACATGTCCCTATATAGAAGCGCATTTTGGAATACCATAAAGTTCTTGAGAGTAATTTATATATATATATATATATATATATATATATATATATATATATGTATATATATATATATATATATATATGATTTAAAATATGTATTATTAGAAATATCAAATACGTAAATTTTCCTTGTTGGTATCAGAGTATTATACTATCTTATTTACTAAGAAATTATACTGTTTAAATAGTAATGTTTTTTGTATGCGTCTTAACGAAATCGTAAAGTGATAAAATTTTCCAAGACCTATCATTATCTACCTATATATATATATACCTAGCACATAAATAAGCGACCCAGGTTCGTTAAATTCTAGGTTTTTGGATTACGTATCTCAAAAGGAATACACAGAAACCCTGTGAGATAATTCACGTATCTGTCCGTTCGTCCGTCACAGTGACAGAAATTTGGCGCAGTGATAAAACGTATTAACCGGCATATCTCTAAAAAATATTCATTTAGAAATTTTAAGGCGTAAATTAAATATCTAATTTTTTTAATTCTTCGTAAAGTTTGGAGTATCGTTTGAAAGAATTAGTTACAAAGCTCTAATTTGAATTTTAATGTTTCCTAATTTTAGGTATCAGGCAATTTTAGGTAACTTCAGAGATGTATTGAAATTTATGTAAAAAATATATCCACCCTACTTACGAAACTACTGAATCTAAAATTGTGAAATAAAACAGAGTTTTTAGAAGTCCACACAAAGGTTGTAAGAAAACTATAGCGATGATTCTAGATGTCATAATTTTAAAATTTGCACTACGTTTTTAAGCCTGTGAAAGACATGGCGGGTAATGTATTTATATTGTGACAAATTAATATTTACAAAATGTTTGAAAATAAATATTATGTACCCTTAAATGTATGCATGTGGTTAAATGTGTACGAACTCTACTTCTCGTCGGCAGGTTTTACGCTTAAAATTGTTTAAGAACTTGTTTAAATGTAAATCATCTAATTCCAAACTTTATCTCGAAAGCCGATAGTACACACGCTCTTATATAAGATCGGGCGGGTCATCTCATCCTACCGCCGAGCGCGGCCCAGCATGACGTCTTGGCAATATTTAGCGCTCTATTTGTAGCAATTTGTACATCTGTCGAGCGCCGCGACGCCCCTTAATCACCGCGATGAATTCAATTTGCAATCGCACCGCTGCCGTCCGTTACAATTTGTCGAAGCGCTCCGTCTTAATGGATCGCTTCATTAATTAATTGAGTTTTACCGATGCAAAAAATAGGTTGAATCGGACTCGTTTTTCAAACGGACGCGAGACAAATAGATGGTTCGCCGTACCGTAAATATCGATTTGCTCTCACGTCATTTCCCATTTTCATTTCATCGCCAGAACTAAACTATAGTTTTCATACTGTACGTATTTCTTTACTGTCATTTCACTGTCGCACGGTAAGTAATCGTTACTGGTCATAAATTACTGTTGTTTGCTAAGAATACTCATTACATTACTGTATGATAATATATTATAGTGTTGATGTTAGAACTTTCACGTTCATTGATAATAGCCTTAAGAGCAAATAAAGGTTAATTTTAAGTTTCTTGCAAAAGCTATGGATTGTCAATTCTAAAAGTAATCCATTTAGTAGATCGCAAAGCTATGGATTGTCAATTCTAAAAGTAATCCATTTAGTGGATCGCAAAGCTATGGATTGTCAATTCTAAAAGTAATCCATTTAGTGGATCGCAAAGCTATGGATTGTCAATTCTAAAAGTAATCCATTTAGTGGATCGCAAAGCTATGGATTGTCAATTCTAAAAGTAATCCATCGCGATACTTAAAAAACATTAGTAGCAGCGAAATTAATAATATTTTCTATTATGATGATAAAATGAAACTTTAGTCTTGCTGTAAAATTAATTCTTGGAGAGGGAAATGATAAAACATATCTTGATTTTAATTCGATACAATACTGTAGTCATTATTTATTTCGAGTAAGAAAGTTACCAATCTTAAACTTTAATTTCTAACTAAATACTTATCGATGGTAACTTACAAACAGTCAGTATGCACAAAACAGCGTAAGCACATCCTAAAAATATGTTTTAATGAAATTTCTTGGGTCACTTTTATTTTATTACTCCGACAACTTCATACACTCCTACAGATATTTTCAAAATATGCATTCGTATAACGAGTATAAATTTGGCCATTTATTTAAGGGATCATCAACATTGTTAAGGTCAGAAGTATCGTAGGGTGACCTTATCGAGATCTGGAAACGGAAGGGTTATGTTTAACCAATGGGGTATGTTTAACCAATCTCTGAGCGAGGTTAGGAGCGAACTGGGAAATCGTGTTGATGTTTTTTTATGAAGAGAGATTTAAAATAAGTTTATCAATAACTTAATCAATTGAATACTGGATTAAGGCAAATATTTGCTTTTGTAGTACGGATTTAAATATTTTCCAATTAATGGGAAGTGTCTAAATTAGCATTATCTTTTGAAAAATTTTCATTTATTTACTTAAGGAACAAACTTTGTTGCAGTAATGACCAATTTACATGATTCGTGAAATAGAAGAAAGTTACTTATTATAAAAAGGTTAAATACTAATTTTAATTGTGGAATACCGGTTATAATTTTTTGAGTTTATTTTAAAAATTTGAGACTATATTCATGGCTATTATACTGAGTGAATACTACTCATTAAAAAGCAAAGTCAAGTTTACAAAATTTATTTTAAAATGAAAAAAATCTGTACTGCAGAAAAGTTTATATGATTTGAAATCGTTGATAAAACCGAAAGTGCATCCCACTTTTTTATAAACATTATTTTAATTTTTTTTCACGTATTTAAATAATGCGATAAGTTTACATTAGTTAATAATAACTAATAATCATGAAAAACATAGCTCTCAACAGCGACTTTGGTTTCACATGCTTAATAAAATAAAACTAAAAGCGATTGAAAAAAAGTTTAAAACTTAATTTCAAAACATTACGAAGCAGAGAAAAGAGGCCAAAAGGCTCGCACGAAACGGAGATCGTGTCTTGTCGTAGAGCATGAAACATAGGAGAAAATTATATATAAAAAATAAATTATTCACATTGATCACAATAACTGATAACTGGAGCGTGATTATAAATACCGTCGGTAAAATCTATATTTAATGAAATAATTGAATTTTCAAAATTAAAATTTATTTTCCCATACAGAGTAGTAAAACAATTTGATCTTTGTAATTAGAATTACAATCATTTTCATTTAAAAATTAAAAAAAATGTGCTGAAAGCTTTTTAATTTTAAGTATTTAATAAATGATAACGTAATAATTTATAATTTATAATGCAAATAAATATATATCAAAACCTAACCTTACTTAGAGAAATCATGATAAAAATTAAATTTGTTTACAATTAAAATATATTCACAATTAAATGAAAGTACGTGATGAAGTATTATTTCTTTAATTTCTTTACCACGACCTAAGTTTCGTTGTATTACATGTTTCGTTGTATTACATGTTTCGTTGTATTAATGTTGTAACACAACGAAACCTAGGTCGAGGTAAAGAAATTAAAGAAAGTAGAAATAATACTACATCACGTACTTTCATTTAATTGTGAATAATGAATTTCTAAAAAATTAACGCCAAATATATTCAATATTAAATTATATTTTAAAAAGAATACAATTAAAAAATATTTTATAAGGACTATTTCACAAATATTCACAATAAATACTTTTTTTTATTATGTGAGCCACCATTAAACTTCAATTACTAAAAAATATTATTTAAAAGCATAGATATACCTTAAATTTGTTTGAATATCTAATACGTGTTGTGTATTTACAAATACCTCAATAACTATCACGAATATAGCATAAGTCACTACACGCATGTTTAGTGAGCAACATCATCCTGTCGCGCGCGTGCTTCGTAAAATTTCACTCTCTTAATTTTTTCATAACGAAGTATAACTGTAAAAAGAATCTCCCAAATAGTTAAGAATTGTTACTTTAAAAATTCGAAAACGCAATAAATAATGTAAAATAGCTCTTTTAAATATATTTGTATAAGTTGATGGGTGTCGTAGAATACTAATACTGATGGCGAGTGATAAAAAAACAATAAAAATCGAACGTGATGATAATTTTTCACTTTTCAATTTTTATTTAATTGATATTATGAACGAAATAAGGTCTACGAATTGTCACGCAATTGTTTCTTTGCTGCGGGTTTTGCTGTCTAAAATTAAAGTTAAATGAGCACTTTGTGATAAAAAAATGCAACTCTCAACATTTTATTAATCGTGAATGATTGACTGTAATCAATCTTTTAAACAACGTTAAAAATACATCATTGTTCGAGAAAGCCTGTAGTTTAAAGGCTGGGAAATTTGAATAATTATCATAATAATGTTTTATTTTAATCATATTTACATACACAAGTCATTTCTATACCCATATCAAAATTGGTTACATAATATCAACAATTAGTTAATTACTTATTTTTATTCTTTATTTAATATATTGCTTATGTTTTGAACGCTCTTAATTTATTATTCGTTTAAGTTTATATTAACTTTTGGTTATAGGGCAGTAACAACTTATTATTAAGATTGTTGCCCCTATGTTATTAAAATGTGTAACAACTAAATATCAGTTGTTATCCACCAAGAAAACATTTTTAAAAGTTACGAAATAACAATTCTACTTGATCGTCAAAAATTGTATTCTTAGAAACAAAAGTAAAATAAACATTAGTAACGGGTTAATAAACTGCATGCTATGAAACTCTGTTAAAATTAAGATGTCACTGTATTCGAAATAATTATTGTTCGTAGTAGATCTGATTCGGTATACCTCGGTAACAAATAGGTATTCGATTTAATTTACAAAGATTTCACAATCTAAGTCATTACCTTTCCAATAAAGTATCTCACTTTATTGTTCCGTAACACAGCGACATCTCGTTGTAACACAGACATCCGCGGAATGAGCATTCCTTGTGTTATTACCGGATGGCGAAATGATCTCAAAGCGTGAGTTATAAAAGGACTCGAGACATGTTTTACTGTAAAACGGGGACCTGGTGGGTTTAATGATATCGATTGACATATTTTAGTTCAATGTTCTGTCTTGAATTCAAGCTAAAACATATTTTTAACATCGCAAATGACCCTTCATATTTTATGAATGAACCTGGGGTATTTTTTATAATTTCCAAACAGAGAATGACGTTTCGTTTTGGGCACTTTTTACGTTCTGGTCTTTATAAATGAACATTTTTGTTTTGGGCAAAAAATCGCGTGTTGGGTACTATTTTGTGTATAAGTGTAAGCTTACTGTTGGGTTAAGGTACAAACTGATCGATTAAATTATAACAATTCAATTTTGTTATTAAATTGAAGAAAAGGGGTAAATCGAAAATATTAATTTATAATCTGTATAATTTATGACAAGATGAAAATCAGACAATAACAATTTTGCAGCAAACTTTTAGAGTATAAAGGTGATTTAAGTGTATTTAAATAATAGTTGTAAAGTTTTTTTAACGTTAAACTAATGACATTGGTATCAAAAAATGAATTTAGCAGTTCGTAAACAATTGGGTTTTTATCCGTATAATTGACGTCTGAGAATTACAATGGCGGCAATCTTTCAATCAAGCATTTAATTTAAAAATAGTATTTTCGTGAAAATATTTGGTTTTAGCTTTAAAAAATGAGTAATTAGTTTGAGATACACAGCATCGAGGGAATGGCGCCGAAAAGAAGTCTTGCAGCAGGTAGCGGCAGGCTGACAGGTTGCTGTGTATTTGTGTTCGTGCTCTTATATTTATGTTACTTAAAGACATAATTTTTTTAATTACCGAAAAAATATGCTATTCCGGAATAAAGCTATTATATTCATATCCACGAAACGGGATATATTTACGCAAAATGTGAAAATAAGTTGAGTATTTGAGTCGCGAAAGCGAGATAAATAAATTAATAAACAAACTCACTTTTGTATTTGTAATATTAGTTTAGACTGCTTAGGATGTATGTCACGAGAGGAATGATCGCTATACTGACCTAATTTTGGAAATAAGTCCAATTATATTTTAATTTTTACGGTTGCAAACCCTTATATAATCACTTGGTTCTCCATCCGTCCGTTCGTCTGTTTATCAAAGTTCTTTTTCTCAGAAACGGCTTGAGTTATATCGTATACTGATAATATATCGTATACTGAGGTCTATAGCTTTAGCTTACTTGAAAAATGTCAAGTTATTTGCTTCACGCAACAAAAAGATGCGGCTCCTTAAAACATATTTTTTTATAATAGTCTTATCCACTCCCCATCAAAATTTACAGGGTACTTCCGGTCAACGTACAATTGAAAGTCGGCATAATGTAAGATCTTATAGCACAAGTAAAGCCTAACAATAAATTATTTCTAATTATATGTGGAATTATGCACTTTTACAATTCGTTTGTTTTTACGCATATAAAAGATATTGTAGGCAATGAAAGATATTGTAGATATCGCCTATGAAAGATATTGTAGATATTGTCACGATGTGAAAAATCAATATTTGTAAATAGTTTAACTAGAGTATGTACACTTAAATTTCTAGAAGTTCCTAAATGTGTACGGAACCCTAGAAATGCGATTTCTAATCGTGTTTAGCTTGTTTTATTACTACTGTCGTGGACGGTTCTTTCTGCAGGGTTTTTAACGTAAAATATGAAATGAAGTGTTTGTATATTTTTAAATTCTTTCAAAATCTTTTATTTTAGAGAATTTTATTATAAATTGCAAACTTTTGTGTTTAATATTTTAACTAATCATAAACAACAGCGAATATACAAAATTCAAATATCATTTACCCAAACAGAGGCCAAACGCCTAAAATATTAGCTCCTGTTGCATTTATATTATTACTAAGCTAAAACAATTTCATTATAATATCTCTTGAATCTCGGAGGCTGTTAAGTGACGATGCCGAGTTCTAGGGTTATCGCTCGCGAAAATTATATCGAACCAGTGGCGATACGCCGAGAGCGCCTTTTTATAATATTTATGTTCTCTGATTACCTCTTCGCGTAAAACACCATTTTTATCGTACGCTAGTATGTTTTTAGGAAGAAATGTTGGAGGTGGTAAATAAGACGTCTTATGTGATGGAGTTAGTCACATGCAGAAACTGAACCTGAATTCGCTTAGTCATTGGGAATTTAATGATCATGCAAATTAAATGTTAGCTTATGTCTAATTGCCTTTAGCGAGAGGATTCGAAAAATTAATATCTATAATATTGGCCAGTAACCATTCTTCAAAGAATAGCATAAAATCAACAAATTTGAACGTATAAACAAAAAGCGATAACACAAACAAGATGCGAAGTAAAGGCAAATAAACATAAAATTGTATGGTGCGCTACTCATATGCACAGATAGATATTTTACTATATTATATTTTGGAACATACCAATGAACAAATTTCATTTCAAGTGTTATGTCTTATTTATTTAACTATTTGAACATATTTAGCTCGGCTACAGCAACTATTTTCCGATATCATTCAAATTTGTTAAGTCTTTTTGTTTTTATCTTATTAATTAAGCACAAAATATATTTGGCGTTGTTAATACTATTGTATTTGACATAATATTTTAAACGGTACTGACTACGTAAGTAGAAGGATTGTTACGATATTTTTTTGTTTATGCTTGCAAATTAATAATTTCATTTTATTTTTTTGTTGGTATGGAAAAGTCGATACGATACGCTAATCGAGTGTACAAATTTGGTTTAAGAAAAATATGAATTAGTGTGAACGTAACATTACTATTCAATTAACTACGCGAATAAGTACGATTCAGGAACTTACCGTCATGTCAGCTTTTGCGCCCAAAGAATCGCGTCGGCGCCGTCGGCCCACTTAAGCGTATTAAAATCAGCTTAATTACACATTCTAATACAAATCGTTAACTCAAACTGGCATAGTCGTTCCATCACCTCTATAAATAGACGCAACCATCAAAGAAGCGCCATTCGAACGTCCGTATAAGGGCCCGCGGTGCGGCGGGCGCGGAGCGTGGGCGGATCGACTTTTTGCTAGAGCCAGCGACAGGTTGCATCGCCGACTGGATTGGCCGATCTGCGCTGACAAGCGTCCCGTCGTTGCCTTTTATAGAGATAAGTAGATAACCAATCCGCGGATTCGCGAGTGACGCAATCGTGGTCGCGCTTTATGCTTCCTATTTGCTCAGGCCGAGTTAGCCAAAGTTTAAGAAGAAACTTAAACTTGGAACAAAGTTCAGTTTCGATTCGTAGTAAATGTTGATCTATACTTGTGGATTGAAATAAAATTAAAATTTAAAGCAGTTCCTTCCTTGATCGACACGTTCTAATGCTTTATTGCATAATATGCATATCAGTAATGACATATAAACTTAACTGACATTTAATATAGATAATGACAATACATTTAAAAAGTGTACTTTCTTTAATTAATATCCTGAGTTTATGATAGTACTGCAGGAAATTTAAGGATATTGGTGATTCGACATGCAGAAAGGTTGCCTTTGACTTGGCAGCTTTAATCCATAATGTATGTGAATATATATATATATATATATATATATATATATATATATATATATATATATATATATATATATATTTGAAACTAAATATCAAGGATATCGCGAAGCCTCGTGACTCAATAACTAATATGAAGCCGGGTATATTTGTCGTCAAACAAACGATTTTTGGTATTGGTAGAAAAAGAATTTCGAATGTTGGTAACACTAGTTTAACTTGACAACACTACCGTGCTCAGTGCTTTGTATATCGACACAAAGTTTTATTAATAGGGGAATTCCCAATAACAAATTTCTGTTTAAGGCTTATTAAGCGACCAATTTTAAGACACCGTCTAAATATACTGATTTATTCGTAAATACATTTGCTCCGTTTTTAGTGCATTACATTTTGCTGTTGTATTGCATGTGTAACATACATAACGTACGTGTAGTGTCATTCAACCATCCATCATTCAGATCACAGATGCACTGGGCAAACAATCTTTGAAGCCGATACTGATTTTATTTACTTTCTATTTCCTATTAAGTGTTAATATTGTGTTGTAAAGAATTATTATACAGTTCAGTTAAGTGAAGATAGGACACTGACTTTTAAGAAAATCTTTGTTAATCTGAATATATTGAAGGAGAAAACATAAGTTTAAGCGACTGTGAAATGTATTCTATTGAAGATCAACTTAATAAAGAAATTTAAAAAATCTTTAAAAACAAATAGGCCAATGCGGCAACAGGTACAGATCCAGATGAAGAAGATCTTAAAAATTTATTAAAAATTGAAATGGCGTTGTACGAAAATGATGGAAATAGGAGTCGTTTTCTAAACAAAGCGTACTATAGTTTATTCTATGTTCCTCCTACAAGCGTAAAGTCGGAGAGAGCATTTTCTGCGGCTAGCTACATATGCAATAAAATTAGATTCTCCCTAAGCGCTGCTACTTTAGATGCTCTTTATTTCCTTCGTACAATATTTCAACAGATCTGGGTACAGTCGCAACACTCTTAGTCTCTGTCATCTAATGTTTACATTTTGTTTTAGTGTTTAGTTACTTTTACATATAACTTGAATAAATATAGTTCATTATCCATAGTCGTACATGCATTTTAATTAGTTCATGAATGTTCCATTTTTATTTTATTTGTAAACAAAATAAAACATTACAGTAAAAAGTTATAACATTGTTTTATTTTTCTTAATTTTAAAGTCAAGAAGACAATGGTATATAGCATTTTTGTGGGAAATTCTTAATTTTTTTATGAAAATACCGAACCGGGATCCCGGTGTTAAAATTCTTAATCCCTAGTCAATACCGGTTTTCCGAAAAACCTAGTACCGACACGCCCTACTTAGGGTGCGATTGGCCAGAGCGCGACCGAGCAACGGCGGAATGGCATTCGTTTAGCAACACGTCATATAGCTTAGAGTAGGTTTTTTCAAATGGGTTTGAATAGATATTTGAAAAAGGAATTGAATAAAACTGTAATATGTAAAAATGTTAAGAAAAGATTAAAAAATCAGAAACGGAAAAAATAGGACGAGCTTTATTTTCTTTAGCAATGACTTGTGTTTACCTACAAATTATTGCTTAATTTCTTTTCGGAATTATTAACAAAACAAATTTTTTGACTTGTTTGCGTCGCCTGTTTTTAATTTTTGATAATATTTTTTTACTTTTTAAAAATTGACTTTGAAGATATACACATTACATCATCTAATTCCCTTATATTCTATATTGAGAAAGATACAAATGGTTATCGTGTAAGTTAGATAAAAATTTCAAATTAGTGAATTCTAATCCACTAAGGAAATTGTAAATTAAGCTGACTTAAATCTTTATTTTAATATAATTATTCTATTTAATTGTTAGTTTCTCGTTTGGAATGTAACTAAAGTAGTAAAACAAGTGATTATTCTTTAGAATCATAATATGTTTGTGTACCGTATACGATCTTAGCTTTTTGACGTGACAAAAATATTTTAGGAACGATTAGTAATTGATATGGATTCCTGATCTATTGTTTAATTACTCCATTAATGAACATTTTATGATATTTTACTTTTCAAATCGAATGTAACAGTATTTTTTACGTCAAACTATTTTTTTTATTTACATGTTAAATATGTCTCTGCACCTACACAATGTTTTACAAACATTTAGCTTCTGTTACACCCACGTGTTATCATATTTAATTGTATTAACACGTTTGTTCATTAATATTTTGGTGTTAAGATTTTATTTTATAAAAACTAAATGTTTCTAACATTATTAATTCAGGATTTTTTTAGTTTTTAAGTTTTTTTTTATTTCTATACGCTTAGGTCTATTTTAACATTATCTCATGAAAACATTTTTGTCAAGTGTGTGAAAATAGTTATGTAGCATGCATATTGCATTGATGTAACTATAAAGTATACACTCAATTTTCTCTCAATTAAAAACGCAACTAAGTAGTTTTATGTTTTCTTCTACAATAATAAAATAATTAGACTAAAGAAAGGACATATTTCCATTGTAGGACTTCGGAGTACATTTTAATTTATGCATAAAGCTAAATCATGAGGCAATTACACAAACTGTTCTCACAAAAGTTTATTGGGGGTCACCAATATGCTATCGAAATTACGTAATACCTTTTGAGTAAGAGCAAGTATTGTTTATGCAGTTTCATTCATCATAGATGTCGTATCACATAACGACATCCTCAAACAATGTGTATGAAATCATTATAGAAGCACTGCAAACATATACTAAAATTGGTACTAGTGGGTGTAACAAAGGAATTGGGTAACATTTGAAAGTTTTGGACAGTGTGCAAGGATATTGGATAATCTTCCATATAGTTATTTATACCTATATTTTAATCCAAGCATTAAAATATGACGTGTAGTCATATAAATTCCAGGCCCGACTTATATATTTACTCAAAGCAAATTGGCCCTGAGCATGTATCAAAAATATAAGTTGTTTAAATATAACGTATAAAAAATATAATAAACGAGGAAGATAAAAAAAAATTGTAATTTGAATTGTCACCACTCTAACTAGTTGATCAATCGTAGGCTATCAAGCAACTCCTAAATCGTATTCCTGAAGCGATCAACGAAACTCAAAAAAAAATTTCAGTCAACGATTTTCGCGGTATTGTGTTCATCAATGTAAGTGCGCAAGATAAGTAAACGCTGCAGATAATTATACGTGACAATGGTTAAGTTTACGCATAGCTGTAGCCACCTTAAACAGATTTAGAACTAAAAGATCAATATACTCATAAAGAGGAACTAATTTATGTTTCACTATTAAATTACCTAATCGATTCAAAAATATAATATGTCGCGGTTATAATTGTATTTTTGTTGAAAGAAACTTAAATTACTTAGCATTGGTGCTTATGACATTTAACCCTGTTCTATTACCATGAACTGCCTGCCATGTCACATCGAAGTTTTGTCCCATTTTTGTCCTAAAGAAGGTTTGCTTAAAAGAACCTTACAATTTTTTTCAACATTATTTTCTAATACATATTGAATGATTTTTTATGAAAATGTTTACCAATATGTTGCAATATGATAATGATTTACCAATATGTTGCAATATGATAATGATTTACCAATATGTTGCAATATGAGAATGATTGAGTCAAAAAAAACTTGAGGTTTACCTGGTCACGATAGGCCCAAAGACAAATATGTAATGAAACAAGTATTATTAGCACAATATTTATTATTTTATTTCTGAATGAGCGCGGACGAGATAAACGAATATCTCGGTCGCGCTCTAGACAAGTGAAATAAACTGTGACTTCGTCCTCCCATAAAACAGTTAAAGCACTATTTAATTCAAGAATAAGAAAGGGTATCAAAGTAATTCCCATCGGAATGAAGAGACTTATATCCGACCATTTTGATTAAAAAGAACTGAAAGGAATAAAGAAGGATAGAGATCATACGTTGCAAGAATAGAAACCATGTGTGATAATACATTTAAATATCGCGTGTAAAATCGTGATTTTTAAGGATGCTTTATGGAAAATTTTCGTACAGAAAAAGTTAATACAGTATAATGACCCCGCTTTTTGCAGTTAATACAAAAAATAGCTTACAGATGTCAAATATTTTTTTAAGTTCATATATTATATGGATTACGACTAAAATATAATATTTTACTTGATACTTAACCCTCAAAAATTCATAAAAAAGCGTTAGTTTTGTCACTCTCATTAATGCGAAATACTCATTAATGCTGCCTAGAGAACAAATATCCTGCAGCGTTTACTCGTTTTTCGTGCGCTTACATTGATGAGCACAGTATCGCGAAAATCGTCGACTCTGGAATATTTTTTTAGTTCTGTTGAGTGCTTCAGAAATACGATTTTGGAGTTTAGGTAGTGACAATTCAAATTACTATGTTTTTTCTATCTATTTCGTTGCTATATTTGCTATACGTTGTATTTAAGCAATTTATATTTTTAATACGTGCCCATGATCAATTTGTTTTGAGTAAATATATACGTTGGGCATGGGGTTTATAATAAATAAATACAGTTAGTGAGACTATATATTAATAAGGCTACTTTTGCGTCTAGAGCAAAACTGCTCAACAATTGATTTCCAAAACGATCCTTGAACCTAAATATTACCCTTAAACCTAAATATATTAAGCCTACATTAATATCCCATTACCGTAGACGGGGCAGCAAAATCACCGCCCGCCTAAACCGCTTGACGCGTGAACCGGATATAGAACGTAACTAGCGTATATAACGGCAATCGATACGGACTATCGCCATCATTCATAATTGATACGGAATGACGTGTCATGATAGCGACTGACGTCATGATTATAAAAATTGACGCTATTCTTCACACGACTGATGTGACGCTAACAGTGTCGAACTCGTGCTTGTTTATTTGATTAGGTTATCTAAGAACAGATGGTGTCGATATGTAATCGAGCAGGTCGCTTACCGCTCTATTATCGGATAGGGATGTACGTCATTGCTGCATTTCTGTTACGAGTGGCTGAGTTGAGCCGGGATTGCGATATGTAAATGTTTGTTTTGATTACTTTCGATGCTGTCGCACACGTTAGACTCGCTCGGATTGGATTAAGTAGTTGCACCCGATTGACCTCGGATTGTAGGGAGCTGATAGAAATAGATTAAAACTTGAGCTTGTATTTAATCAAGTAGAATTTATTCAAAAATTTAACGACTATATTTTCATATTAGTTATTGAGTCACGAGTTTACTTTAAATTTGTTAATACGGACACGGCCACGAAGACGAAATTTGAATTTGTTCCCAATATCGAAAATGCCGTCCCGAATAGAATCTTTTATGTTATTATGTAACTCGCTACATTGTATTAGAAGAAATAATTATATTCCTACTCACAATACTAAATGCTTCTAGATCAGACGTACATGGTCCTTTCTTTTTCTCTTGTATTATACATAACATATTTTGAACTCGCTTTTGTTCCTCACTTCACTCTCATGGTTAGCTTAATTTACACAGTTTTGTTTCTAGCACTCTGATTTTATTTCTTAATTGTTTTCTTTCTATGCACAAATATCACTCACTTACTATTTTCTTATTTATATTTATTAATTATACAAGTCTCCATCTCTTTCTCTTTCTCTCCCTCTCTCTCTCTCTCTTTATACATAAACAGCAGCCCGTCCTGACTATATAATGTTACAATTAAATTATATTTATATACGTATTTTGTGTAACGTGAATTCAAATTATAAAGGGCGAAGGACAAATTTTATCCATAGAAAACGCTGAAAATGGCTATGAAATATATTATGGTAGGGATTATCTTCTTAATCTTCTAATCTTTTTAAATTTCACGTTAATTTCTTTTCGGTTTTTGAAGTAAATTTATCATATTTATAAGGGTTACTGTGGCGTATCCATAAAATATTGATATACGCCCCTTACTCACATATATAGTTGTGTTGTGTTGGTTGTGTGTTTCATGCCATAAACGAAAATTAAAATAATTCAGGTCATAAGAATCGAAAGACGTTTTGAATTTAATTTCTTCTATTGGTAATGAAGTTTTTTCTCCTATATTGGAAGTAATTGTCGCAATTGTCGTATCAGAGGAGAATGATTGGCTACTGAGTTAAAGTAGTTTAATTATGTTCCAAAGGGAATATTTTTAACATTATGCATTTTTTTATCGTATGTAGTTTATTAATTATGTACTTTCCATGTGCAATCGAATCTCGTCATAATTGTTTTCGATTTGTGTATAAATTGGAAAAGTGTTAGAAAGGAAATAGCTAAATTCATATTTAATACAGCATATAATTTTTTCCGATAAAATGAATCTTATGTCTTATCTTATTTGATTTTCAAGTATCAATAGCCAATTTATTAAATTTCCTTAAAACACATTTTATGGTTCTTAAATTCCCTGATTCCTTTATATTTCATGCATTAAAAAACCTGTTCAAATCAACATTTATTTGAATCACTTGCTTCGCTTTTGTTATGTTATATTTTAAACATTAAGTATTCCATTTTGACGTGTAAAGCTTTCCGCGAGGGGATGCCCTTACGCCGAGCTTAATGCGCTAGATGATTACATTTGTTAAGTGCGGCGTTGATATCTGCTAACAATGGACGTTACACACGGTCGAGTCACATATCACTAGCCGGATGTAGGGTAGATTATACGAGTCCCGCTATCAGCTATCAGCTATAAGCTATCAGGCGATGACGTGCGTCCCGAGTGCAAAAAGTGAAGTGCTTTTGCAAACTAAATAACTTCATTGGCTGACGTCACATGTGAAGTGCACGCATGTGGTACGTGAAAGTGAAAATTGCCCAATTGTATGAAAAGTTATTCCTGTGCTTTTATCAAATGAAAATAAAGTTATTTTCTCCGATAATGAATTATATATTAACAACACTTATTTCATAAAATAACTGCAGTTTTGAAATTGCTCTTTAAGTATTAAATGGATAAAGAAATTTCGATAGATCATTACCGTATTTGTATTATATAAATGTTCTTACAATATTCTGAGTATTACCTAAAACATTATTTGCTGTAGATGCCATAAACTTTTAGAGTCGCAATTGACTCTTGATCTTGACCATCGACTCATGATATTGAGCATAATTTTTTTAATACCAAATAAGGATAGTACAAAACATTTTACATATAAAAAAATTGTAATCAAATAGCAAAAGGAAGTAACTATTATAATAATATCCACCGTCGATATATTATGTGGATTACAAAGGAATGCGGAATAATAAAGGCATAGAAGTGTGTGAGGTCCATTGTTGAGTTAATTTTTAAATTATTGTGCTATTTCTAAAAATAACGTACCGATATATACACGCACGAATGTATGTAAAAAAAATCACGAATATATACAAAAAGTTCAACGGTTTATGTTGTCAGTCATTACAAATTTACATGTTATTATCCGTTTTCGGTTGCAAAATGGAATTAGGGAAGTATTTTTAAGTTAAATACATTACACTGTTACATATAAATAAAAATATTTTTTTAAAGAATTATAAAAGCTTATAAATTCCACCTACGATCTGAAAATCAACATGTATACAATTAATTTTTATCGTAAGCCTTTTATTATCGTAAGCCGTTTTTCCATTATGACGTTGGCCGAATACGTTACTTGCGCAATTAAAGTACGTCACTAATTAAATAAGTCATAGAGAATCACATTAATAGATTAATTCTAAATAATAATTCCATAAAAATACAATTATAGCCCAGGTAAAGCCCAGGCAGACACTAGTTTTATGTATATCTAAAGTTAATATAAAAAAAACTTACATTGATACTATCCTTAACATTTGTTTTCAACGATTGAATATGATCTTTGCGTTATACATTAATTTGAAAAATATTCGAGACTCTTTACAGACGGTAAATATTACGATTAATTTGTTTTCCTACATTGTGTCATCGAAATAATCTTATATGGAAAAACTTTATTTGCAAGTTACAATTAAATGAAACTACGTGATGTAGTATTATTTCTACTTTCTTTAATTTCTTTACCACGACCTTCGTTGTATTACGACATCTGCAGGTGGGCTATTAGCAAAGAATGATAATATCCCACCTGAAGATGTTGTAATACAACGAAATCTAGGTTGTGGTAAAGAATTTAAAGAAAGTAGAAATAATACTACATCACGTAGTTTCATTTAATTCTGAATAATGAATTTCTACGAAATTAACGCCAAATATATTCAATATTTAAGCTACAACTTTAGGAAAACGATAAACGTACTCAAAAGTTAAGTTTTATTTTGTCTTCACAGGTGGTCTGGAGAATAGTCATTTAATTGTATTAATTCTGATCGGGTAGGTTTCGGCAAGAAGACAATAAAAACCTGATGGCCACCGATTCCAAGTCATTATTACCATTTGATTAGTAAGAGTTTAGAGAGCCAAGAAATTATACTAATTGCATCTCAAGTTTTTCCTGTTTACAAATTTTGGTTCACTTTTTATTGCCTAGTGGGGTTTCTTAATTGTTTAAACATCTTTTCTATTTTTCTTATATATTTCATTATAACGGAAATATTATTTTACTAAGTGTGAAGAATGATATACAAATGGATATAACCAGTTGTAAGCTATATGCAAACTAAGTTAATGAAATGTGAATAGATCGAATCAATTTCCTCCTTGTTAACAAAAAAAAACGGGGCGAAAGAGTACGAATTGTGAGAGTTTTACAACTAGAACATTATGAATTGCAATTATAAAATTATACTACTTTCTCATTATATGGATATCCGTAAGATTATGTAGTAGAAATTATTTAAAACGAAGTTGGCGAATAAAACAATGAAGAGTTTTATTTTTTTTCTCAAAAATTATTAACGACTGGCACTTCTTTTCACTTTTTATGTAACATATATAAGATCTTACATCATTTAGACTTCACAGATAGAGTGGGGGAACAGATTTTAATTGCAAATTTTTATCACAAAATTGAAAACTCTGAGGCTTATAATTATATTAAAGTATTCGAATGTGCAAACTTAGTTCTTTCATACACATCCCACTTCATCTTGTCTACTCACTTTCACGTTTCCACCTCCCCATTTTGAAATTCATTTTGAATAGAAATTAAATTATTCCCAAAATTATTTTATGTACTACGATGTCTACTTGTCACAGAGGTTTTTCTTAGCAACTACTATTGATATAATAGTAATTGCTGAGAAAAACAGAAAAGCAAAAGTAGCTGTTTTACCTTTTAGGTACGGAAATGTAAAAACAAAAAGAACAACAGAGATCATATACAGAACGTATGAATAAATTACGCAAAATTACAAAGTGATTGTAGCAGATATGCAGGACAGACAGAGTTAAAACACCTTCTCAAAGGTGAAACGAATTGTCCCAACAAAATAGTCTTCATATTTTTAGCATTGATTAAATCGGCGTTTACATGATGACATTCATGCGACAATGACCTTGGCGGCAGTGCCTAACCACTGTCACTGCCACTGTCAATAACAACATCTGTCACAGAGCTGCCACAACGACACTGTCACGCCTACTGTCAATAACAACATCTGTCACAGAGCTGCCACAACGACACTGTCACACTTACTGTCAATAACAACATCTGTCACAGAGCTGCCACAACGACACTATCACACCTACTGTCAATAACAACATCTGTCACAGAGCTGCCACAACGACATTGTCACACCTACTGTCACTGTGTAAACGTACCTTTATTGAAAAGAATATTAAAATGGATAAATATACTATGGAATATAAAAAGAAAGTATATTATGAAATTGTGCAACATGTGAATTGAGTATGTGTATAGATTTCAAATTCCGTTATGAAAATGATTTTAATGGAAATTCTTCCTTCAATATCATAATCTCTGTGATAAAAATGATTTTCCATAAACATAATTTAGTAGTTAATCAGGAAAAAAATAACAAAAGAGAAACGTTAGCAATTTGAAACAAGAAAAATAAAAATGTTTATAACAACTGTCACGCGTTTTGATACCGTTGAAGCATACACTTGTTGACGAAGAATATTTAAATGGACAAAGAGACTGTGAAGTATAAAAAGTATAAATATATTTCTTTATTTTCATTGATGTGTTTTTGTAAATGACTACTTCGTAAAATACACGAATTGTGGATTGTTTGTACACTTTTACATTCACTTATGAAAATCACTTTTAACACTTTAAAGTAAAAAAATCGTAATAAACTATATTATCAATTTAATAATGAAACAAATTGAATGAAAGAAAAACGTGTAAAGGAAAAGAAACAAAAAGGAAAATTTGGGTCGAGCAAAAAACAAACAAGTTGTGTTGAATTTAATATTTTGAGGGAACAAATTTCATAATGCAAATTAGGTCATGAATACATAATCTTTTGTCATCTTACATTTCGTATCGCAACGGTCAGAACTAAAGAAAATGAAACATTATGTAAGGTCGAGCCACAGTCATTCTTAATTTAAAACGAAACAAATTGGTAACCTTAAAAACGATTTTAATTGAGCGGCGAGCACACCTGTTGTTCAAGGTCTCGGACGGCCGGCAGCCCGGAGCGCCTCCGTGCCGTAACCTTACGTAACCGTCCGCATCGATTTTCCCAGATGGAATCGCCCTATGACGTCGGCGCTCATTCATAAATACCCCCTCACTGAACTCGACTTCTCCCCTAACTCACACCATTTTACTACGACTTCCCCCTTTTACCCATCCCACTCAGACTGAGCAGACTCCCCACTCAAACCACTCGGTTTTCCGTCCTTATCGGAAAATGCGAGCGAAAAGAGATGGCGAATTATGAATGGTTTTCCCGACGAGGCTGTAGAAATTTACCTACTTTTCTTGTTTAGCATCTCGTAATCTTTTGATGCAGATTATTAGTAAGAACATGTAAGTTGAACTTTCGAGCGTGGGCGTTCGAGTTTTCTTTGTAGAGCTAAAACAAACTGCTTGTAAATGAAATGAACATCGAGTTTTGTAAGTTGAAGACGGTTATTATTTTTAAGGTTTGAAAAATCACAGTCGTAAAGGAAATTGTAGGTATTGAGGCGTGTGGGCGCGTTAGGTCAAATTAATTTAACTAGTATTTAATTACGTGCAATTTTCTTGTAGACCTTATTTAAATTATTTTAAGTTTAATGAAGAACGTACTCACATTTTTTTTAATTTGAATTGAAATTTTTGAGATTTATATAAAATGTAATGGGAATAGTTATGATATGAAGTGGGAATAGTTATATTTTTTTCAATAAAAGAGGAACTGATATAAAAAAAACAGTTATAAGTGAAATTTTTGAAGTGGTTATCATCAATCACTTTATGTTTCACTATTTCCAAATAGGTTTGGTGGTTAAATGTTAAATAACGTAATCAGACGTTAAATACTTTCGTGTTGATAAAATCTCTTGTCGTTTAGTTCCAAAAATATACTTTATCATAGAAGATAATCTTAAAATTATTGTATAAATGTCTACCAAGCAAAAATGGGAATTTGTTAATATATATTGCTAATTCAAGTATGCTTTGTATAATCGATTTTTTTATATAATTATTTGAATAAATATTTAATTTATCATAAAAGGAGCTTTAAATTATTCAATCGCCATTTAGAATGAACTAAAAATACCACCATTTCTGCAAAACACACGCAACGTATTTGTCGGTGTAGCTCGTTTGTACTCGTACAATTTGGGGGTTGAAAGAATAACACAAAACCCTGTGAAAATCAATGCGTACCCTTTTACAATGATTTGCCCTCAATGTCCTCCATTTTGCCTCATAAGGTAAAAGTTCATCTATAAAATATCACTCGGCACGTGCCGGAAAATGTGAATGTGATGAGTCGAGTTCAAGGCTGGGTTTTATTGATTTTCCCACACCGTTTTCACGGCGAACCGGCGCGGTGTAGGCAGTTTTCCCTATACTATTTATTCTTAAATTAAACGGACTTAACTGATTTATTATTGTGTTGCTATGGATAAAGTACCCTTATAATTTACGATTATGAGTTAAAATATATTTTGTAGTGCGAAGTGTAATCAATTAGTGTGCAAGCATCGTTAATTCCCTTGAATTATAACTTTTGTTCGAAGGACGAGCTAAAATTTAAATTTGTTCGTTTAGAACGTGGGGTTACATTGAATTTTTAAAATTGGATAATTTGAAAAATTCAAGACAAAACAAACCGTTTTCTTAATATTTTTAAAAAGAAAACATAAATTCATAATTTTATAGCAGAATTCAAAAAATATTAATTTTGAATAAATTTGTATTTTTGTTTTTTATATGCAGTAATGGTAGGAGGACGTAATAATTTAATGAATGAATAATGGTAAAGCTTTAAATAATAAAACTAAATAAACTTGATAATATGAGATTGGAACAGTTCGAATTTCATAAAGCAACATTGACTGAGAGTTTTGTCTTTAAAATTGTTTATCTAGGCAAACAGATATATTAGAAAAATAAACAATATGTTCAACACATTATCTAATTTTATCATATACCGCCATCTAGGGTAGGGAGTTTATTTAGGTATTTGGCTTTTAATTTCTTGTAACAATTGTACATACATGTAATAAAGAAAATTAATTATTGTTCAAATATCTAATTAAAAGTTAAATGTTTTGGTTATTTTCTTATTGGAAAGTATATATACGCACTGCATATTTTTCAATAGTAATAAATTTTTTTATTTACGTTTTATGCAAATACTATTTGTGGTTACGCAGCACCATCTATTGCGGGGGGCACGAAGCGAACTATAGAATCATCCCCAGGAGCTAGTGAATTTACAGGAATGTATTTCAGAATACGACTTGCGTAATTTGACGCACGATGTCGCTTTATTATTATTATCTTCACGTACCATGTTTTCATTGAATCTTGTTTTCATAGCTTCCCAACTTCCTGTTGAGTTTAAATTTAACTTTGTTTTACGAATATATTTACAATGGTAACTTTGTGACCTTTCTCGTAAAAAGTACATGTTTTGTTCAACGTGTTTCCTGAATTTTTTTTGTTGTCGCATGCTTATGAAATAACAGGCACAATCTATTTAGTTTGGAACGTTTTTGTAAAATTTTATTTCTGTGTGGGTAGTAAATAAAAATATAGGTTCTAGAACGAAACTAGTCAAAAATATTTTTATTTTTTCGAATTTATTTTTTATTTACATAAAAAATTAATGATCAAAATCTAAATCAATCCCTCAGTTAGTCCTTGATTCTTAGTTCTAATAAGATAACTTAGAGTCGTAAGGAGAAAGTTTTGGTAAATGAAAAAAAAACAACGCGATTAAGATGTTTAAATCCATTGATTAATTGAATACTAACTGACTAAATGACGTACGCGTTGCGTTAGGTGTGAAGCTCATAAATGTAAAGTGTTAAATTTTAGAAAAAAATATTAAAAAATTGTGTAAATTTTACAGAAAAAATGTCTACGTTTTTAATTCAGAAAGACAAACTAAGTTATTTTATTTTTAATTATAAGAAGAAATGATTAAAATTTCTTTCAGGTTTTTTTAAGTTTATTACTTATTGATTAAATTTTAGTTTTGTAAAATGATTTTAAACAGAAGTGACCGTTGTTGGGGCGATAAAAATAATCTTTTATGTACAGATACGTCTGCCAAATTGTTGTTTATTAAGTATCTTAGAACAGCAACTCTATCATTCACATCTACGTAATATCAGCCTCATTCGAATGTACCTCTTTAGTTCTTGGTCCAGTTCAATGCCATCGAAGTTAGAGTTTTTCTTCGTGCCCGAATGTTTCATGAGATTACTGCAATACTTCAGAATTTCCACATAATTAAAGTCTCATTAATAAGTCATTCAACTCTCATAACATTCTTATTTTATTTACAAAAACGGTGTAAGCCCTTGAAATATGGTGCCTACAGCAACAAGAAATAATTAATTTTAAATACGGAATCGTCACTAGAATATAGTGACGATTCTGTAGCTTTATTCTTCACGTATAATCGAAATTTATCCAAATTAATTTTTTTAGGACTTTCAATATCTTTTCAGCATTTTCACTTACAATTCCTTAAGCTGATTAAAAATAGATTTCTCGGCAATAGTTTAGCTAACATTTGATGACACTAGGTATCATATGACGATAGCTAAATGTAGCCAATCGTTTTGTGATATTGTTCTAATAAGATTGTAAAAAAAATGTTATGCCATCATACGACGAGGAAATAATTCAGTATATGCTTATTTCCTTTTCAGGGGAATGACATTCAAAACCCAACTGACGATTCGTATTCTTTCACTTAGCTAAAGCAAAATAATACATATATTTCTAAATTCATATCCAACTATTTTCACCTTTTTATTCGGTATTTCCGTTTAAGTTTAAAAAAGTACTTTCTGAAGGCTATGAATTAATATATATATATATATATATATATATATATATATATATATATATATTTATATATGTACTCTAATTTCGGTTGTTTCTTTTTGTCTTCAAATTCTGATATGGTAGAGAACTGTGTAACACCAGAAATATCTTGAGTGTAATTAAAGTTAATCAATAATCTGTTTTTTGCCATAAAATCTAGACTTGTTAACACCCACTATTAATTACATGAGTTTATTTTAGAAAATTTATTGACCGATTTTTATGCGAGCCAATACATTTGCTGCTTCCTCCTACTTCTGGTCGTTCAAAAAGAATATTTTGATTTTCAACCTGTCGTGATTTGTATTGAAAGTAGTTTATTAAATTCGATTTATTTATTAATAATTAAATAGGTCTTTATAAGCTGCCATGCATAATTTAAAAACCCCAGGCCCGCTACGTATGGGTCTTTCTTTGATAGGAGTTTGATGTACACTTGTCAAGCTTGAGTGGGATTGTTTAGCGTATAGTATTATCTAATTTCCCCTAAAAACTTACTGACTGATTTCGAATTAGTGAATTTTAAATGAAACTAGCGAAAGACTCGTGGAAAATTATCGACTCGTTCCCATGCTCCGTTTATTGGTTAATAGAATCCACGTAAAATCAAACACTAGTTAGTGTGCGTGCGTGCGTTGTTTTTGTCGTATTTATATACACACAAATATACATAGATATGTGTGTATATATATATATATATATATATATATATGTATATATATAGAATCTAGTTTGTTTGTGTGTGTGTGTATATATATATATATATATATATATATATATATATACACACACAAACAAACTAGATTCTGTCAGTTCATATAATGCAACATTTACGGTATGTTATTTTGAGTGAAGTAAATAAATAAAAAGAAGAATAAGAAAAACGAATAAATAGAAAGGCTTTCATAAAAATAGTCTAAAATAAATAAATGCTCTTCTGCAACAATGCACTTTTACTCTTTTTTAATTTATGTAAACAGAAAAGATCTTTTCACTATCGTGTATTTGTGTTACTAAAAGCTCTCATGAACTGTAATTGGATCCGCTTCTAATAATTTTGTTATCAATTCACCTCCACAAGTTGTATAAAATTAGGCAATAATTATTTGTATTCAACGACTAAAATAAAAGGACTTCTAAATCTTTTAAAGATTCTTATGTCTTTGAGTGAGATAACATAAAATAAAAAAAGGGTGAATAAACAACTGTTACCGAATCAAAAAAAAGTATAAAAATATAGCTAGGATGGGTTTTTAAAATTGTTACATATATGTATAAATATAATTCTAGCCTTATACGTAATAATATTTCACAATATTACTATAGCACGTATGGCAAAGTTTGATACGTGCTATAATTGTAAAATATTACTACTAAAGATTTTGAACATATACGAAAGGCTAATAAAGAGTTTCTCATCTGATATTAGTTTCGTTTTCATATGTAGGTATTTCCTATAGTTAAAGCTCTGTACCTCAAAAAAATGTAACATTTCTAAGATCACTTACGTGTTTATTCGTTTGCCACAGTCGTTTTTCTCAGGAATTACGCAGAAACTAAAAATTTGGTATCATGATAATGCATATTAACGGGCATATTAATAACATTGATTTCAAAAATGTTAAAGGGATAAATAAATTTCTCAAATTTTTGTTTACATTTTTAAATTATGTAATGTTTTATAAAGATTCAAAAACTATTTATCTTAGAATTTCATGCCAGATAGTTCTAAAGAAATTGTTGAAAATGTCCCTAAACATTTTCTCAGAAACAATTTGACGTAGAAATTTCGTATTGTGATAAAATATATTAACTCACTAAGTAATCATCATCATCATATATATTAATACGCTAAGGTTAAGATGTTACTCTCCCTTTTTAGAAAAAACCTCACAACTAATCCACATAAATTATATATCATTTTATAGATAATTGCTTGCTCTACCGGCATCCACAACTAAAAAATTTATTATTGCTATTGTTTTTGCAAATTAATTAATTATTGAAATTATATACACAAAACAGCAATGCTGCCATCTAACGGCTCAACGTCAATATGATTGACGGTCGGTAAAATTTTTGTTTAATTTCAAATCCACTCACGTATAAATAAAGTGGCGCTTTAGCTCAATGCTTTTGATACTTGCGCCTCTATATGTCAATTTTAGTAAAATATTTGTTTGATCTGTCATCTGAGCTTCATAATGGAATAAATAATGCGAAGACTTCGCACGGGTCACGCTAGTAATATATTAATTCGTTTATGTCTCTATTGTTAACAGTAAAAAATATTAACACGGATATTTTAGGGCAAATAAAATATTCAACTTTTGTTTTTAATTTCACATCTCATGTGGGCTGTCTTTGGGAAGAGCAAATTAAAGGATTCCTAAATTGTCAGTAACTTTATTTAATATAATTTTATATTTCAATATGTTTAGTTGAAAATGTCCCCAAAAATATATTATCTATCCCCCTAACTTCGAAACTACTGAAGTCAAAATAATAGAAATTATAATGTTACTTGAAATTTACCTGACATTTTCAGAAAAACTACACGATAATTGTAAATTTCATAGTTCCTGACATATTCTCAATATATCTACGCCTGTGCAAGATGGTATTATTATCTGTAAATAGTTTAATAAAAATACTACATATTCTTAAATGTTGTGCAAAAAATACACATCTAAGGGTAAAAAAAACAGTAACACTGCAATGCCCAACAGATGAGAAATGACACAGATACTCTATAAAAAAACTCCTGCCATTAACGTGAAAAAGAGTAAGAAACGATAAGACAGGTTGCCATGAAATCTGATAGTAATAATATAGGGGAAAGAAAACGGAATAAAAAGGTAGAATGGTTAGGAGAAGAAATCGAAAAACTTTGAAAAAAAAAGTCAAATTGTTTTTGAGAAAATGTATTAGAGTACCTGCAAAATGATAATGATGAAGATAAAGTGCTCTAAAAGCAAAAAATAGCTAAAGTGAAGAATATAATAGTGGAAAATAATAACATAAAGGAGCTGGAGGATCTAAGAGAGAGAAATTATGCTAGACCTTTTTATATGTGTATAAACAGCCTACAAAAAGGATTCCAGCCCAGAACTAGCACATGCCGAGATGAGACAGGGAATTTTCTCATTGGCAAATTTGATGTTGTGTAGCGATAGCGTGAGCACTGCAATATTTTTTCAATTCGAGCATTTCTTAATTCACAGGAGACACCTAATATCGTGTTTCTATTTTATAATGTTGAAGAGCACACCCATATTATGTGAGGTGCAACGAGCTATTCGCTACCTGAAAAACAATGAGGCACGGGGGCTGGTCACCATAATAGCAGAACTTCTTAAGAAGGGTGGACTCGCTCTCGAAGATCGGATGCATCTGTTTTAAATAAAATCTGGGAAGATGAAAAAATACCCGAAGACTGGAATTCTGCAATAATATTTAAGAAATGGAGAAAATCGCATGCTGACAGTTCTCTGGAGTTATATACATGAGACTGAGTGGATATGCTGATAATATTCCGGTGGAATATCGGCGCAGCTTTAGACCTCACTGCTCTACGATAGATTAGTTCTACCTATTGAGCCAAACGCTATTAAAAAATTACAAGTACAACACAGACAATGGAATCTAATATGGCAACGCACTATCCATTACAGCCTTGTTCTTGGGGCTATCACCCGAACGCTGAATATCAACGGGCTGACCAATTACAAAACCTTCCAAATTGTAACATATGCTGATGGCATAATAATTACTAGAGAAGGTATAAAGGCCTAATGGGAGCCCTCAGTTTGGATTGAAGCGAGTAAATTTAGGCTTCATGTGAACGTTTTTAAAACTAGATCCTCGCGGTAAGGAGACAGCTGAGATCACCTTCAAACATCTTTGTCGCAAATGATACGTTGAGGAAGTGGAGAGCTTTAAATATCTGGAATCAGTATTAACCAGTTAGAACAAGGTTGAGAGAGTAGTAAAAGCTAGGATTATGGCGAGCAACAAATGTTTCTACACATTTAGAAATCTCTTAAGCTCAAACTCCTAATTATAGCATCAAGATTAATTATCTACCAGACTATCGTCAACCCTGTTGTGTCTTACTCTACTGAGCAAAACCTGGGCTTGAATCCAGAGAGATGAACAAAAGCTTGATTTTTTTGAAAGGGAGGTACTCAGAGAAACCTTAGGGCTAGCAAGAGAGACGACATATATGACACATTCGTAAGCGAATGATCCACAAACTGGAAGTACTAACAGGCGAAGAAACCATTGTTAGATTCTGCAAGTCACAGTATCTAAGGTAGGCAGGTCATACAGAAAGAATACTGGACAACAGGGCTGAGAAACTATAAGCATATGGGTGCCGCAACAAAAGAGATCAGGAAGAAAGTCCACGAAACAATGAATCAATAGTGAGGAGGAAGACCTCAGGAGGATGGGAAAGCTCACTAACTGGAGAAGAGAGCGGATAATCGAGTCAGATGGAGAGTAGCGGTGCAAGAGCGCAAGATCCACAAAGGATTGTAGCATAGCTGGAAGAAGAAGTCTAAGTGTACCGAACTCTCATAGTGCGAGTTCTACTCGTACTTAATAGGTTTTAATTATTATAATCTTAATTATGCATTTTTAAAAGTCGTGTAGATTTGGAATTTTATAAATTTATGCAATTCCGATGACAAATCAAAATTGTGGTATCATCGATTTGATATGAAGACGAAGGAGAGGATGGTCGTTGGAACTTCTCAATCATTAACACTAAACCAGTCGAGTTTGGATTCGTTTGCCTTACCTTCCTTTGGTTATAAAATCATATTTTTAGCTATTCAGATTTATAACATCAAGCTTATTAGTCCACGCAAACGTAAATTTGTTTACTTATCGAATTACAGACTTCGAATTATAGTTTAGTCGATATTGATTCGAAAGATGTAGTCGGTTTTTTCCCCAATCTCGTAAGTGGTATATAAAAAGATGAATACAAATAAAATTAGTGACCATAAAGATAATTTCACATAAATAGAAAAAGAGCTGTAACTTTAAATCCGTAATAAGCACGTAGAATTATTGAATTTGTTTGTTAGGTAAAAATATAGTTTTATAGAAGTGTAGCTTTTTCTACTAAATTGCGTGGCTAGTTTGTTAATTACCTTCTTTTTTATTGATTGCATATGCAATCAATAAAAAAGAAGGTAAAAAGAAGGTACTATAAAAAAGAAGGTACTTGAGGTATGTGAATAATTGTGCCATTTTCGTAACACAGCACTGTGAATCTATGTAACGTAAGTTATCTCGAGTCGGTGTCTTTTTAATAATGGTTGTCCGCGCGACGAAAGTGCCAACGACGATTAATGTACGCCAGTAAATCTCATCTCATCTGTTGGATTCGGCGACTTAGTCGCGCGACCGTTCGGTCCATTTCTCTTGTCATATTGATTTGTCTCGCGAATTGTTTTATAATGTATTCGCTTCGGTAATTAGTCTGAATAAATCTTTATACTCTTTTATTCAGGCGACAGTTCCTTGGGTGTATTTTTTAAACTTTTGTAAATTTATAAAGACGGAACATACCATAGTTTATTAATAATTATAATATACTTAGAAACATTAATCCATTAAAATGAATATTCCTGAATTCGTCCGAGGAAGCTAAAGACAAAGGAAGACTTTTCGAGATATTGACTAGATTACAAAAAAAGCAAGGAATAGTATACATATGAAATAACGCAGTTAAACAAATCTGTCGAAAATATTTAAAGTACAGTATGTCCGCCTTATATATATATATATATAAAAGAAAGAGAAACAATTCTGTAAAGTTGAAGACCCGATTGAAAGATTCTATAAAGAGAAGAAAAATGAAAATAAGGAACATTTAAGAGTACGAAAAAAGTATCTCTAATCTTTGATATAAGGTATTTTATGAGTAGTGTCTTCTCGTAACCGTCACGACCTTGTAATCGTCAAAATCACGGACTTAAAAAAAACAGTTAAAACCGCTCCTAATCAGCGTTAAAGTAAAACTATACATCACTTATATAAAGACATTCTCATTACGTATTCCTTTTTATAGTAGTGACGTTTGAATTTTAAAACAAAACACTGAAATCAAGGTAGATACATTTTAAAGGAAAATAATGGAAACATTTGGAAAATTAAACGGTAATGAAGATGTAGGTTCAATTTCAAACTATACCCTTTATTCAATAAGTTATCTATGAAATGATAAGGAGTAACAGACTGAGATATACCCTAAACCCACTTTAATAATTTTAAAAGACTTTCTTTTCTTAATATTAAGTACTGTACATTATTCTGAAGCAAAATTATTACGTAAAATTAAATAATGTTTACATGGTTATATCGAGATCTGCTGCAAATGGAGATCTCATTTAAAATGTGGCAAATTTAAAAAAAATATTTAATATTCTATACGTAAAGTGGAAGCGAGAAATTCGATTAAATTATTTTGGGCTAATTTGCATCAAGAGATTTAAAGGATATAGATTTACTATTATATTAAAAACATATGTTGAGATACTTTATGCTTTTTTCGAAACACAATTAGCCAGTTTTTATATTGCTATAATAGTGTCTATTAATTGAGTGGTAATATTATTAGGCAGTAGGTGGTAATTTTCATTACTTTTGAACTAATATCTATCGCTATTTTAGGCTAAACCTCATACATGAAATATATTTTTAAATTAAAAAAAGATACCCGTATGTCTTATATTGTAACTCGACCAAAATTAACTTTACGCATTAGTATAGACAGACTTTTTGAAATATTGGTTGAAATTGTATTATGGATACTTATAATAAGGTTCGAAATTATATTATTAAAGAGAAACAAGCTAATCGTTAGAAGTTCTGGTTTGTTGTCGGTAAATATATGTAGAATGGACGGTGAACTATGAAACTAACTGACTTAAGTCTCGACGTTGTTGACTAAACGAAATTAGATAGAAATAGATACACCCAGGTTATTCTTGAATACACTTCTGTGGGCGTAACTAATCTGACCGATAGCCGTCAACAATCCCAACCACTATGTATGGACAGGTTTAGGTGATGTACAGTTTTACGCTGAATGGCGTGCGATATAGTTCAGCGGTGGGCGGATAAATTTTATATTTCTAACGTTAACATAAATTCCATTAAATATTCCGTAATTTTTCTCAGTGATTTGAAGTACATAGTGGAGGAAGGAGTTCTAATTTATGATTAATTTTAAAGTTTCCTTTTCCATATAAAAATAAATAAATATAATATTTAAAAATTCCACATGGAAAAGAGTAAAATCAGTATCGGTCTGCTACACATTTAGGTATGACTATATCTCAGTTAGATAAATAATCACGTTTCAAACATGAATTTATAATTTATTTAATATTTTCTAATCTTGAAATTTCTCAAAATCGTATTTACACGAACTAGGACCGAATCGCTTACTTATGTCAAAGTATTTTAATTACAACAAAATAAAGATATAACTAATATTTGGTGCCACAGGAGTTTCAAAACATGGGCTCAGTTTCACAAATACAAGATATTAAATGATTTTTTTCACCTGTTGCTTTTCTATCTACAATATTACTCTTTCATGTTGGAGAAAAATTGGAATCCATCCTTCTTTGCCATCTTTTGATTGGAAGAGAGACCATCAATGTATAAATTTAAGTTATAGTTTTATTGTTGCCAGAATTTTTATTTTGCAGAACAAAACAGAACAACTCCAAACATTGAGTTAATTGATAAAAAAATTATTTACGTGACGTATATCAGAAAATCAGTCTTCATATTCAGTGTGTTTTAATGAATGAGTGTATGCAAGAAGTTTTATTTAAACATCACAATTTTCGACGGCATCCAATAAAATAATAAGTCAAATTTGAATAAGTGATAAGGTCTAGAAGAATTTTAGTGGTAATATATATATATATATATATATATATATATATATATTTATTAAAACCTTACATGCAAAAATATAAGATACTAGGAGAATCCACCGGTAATGTGGTATTTTATAACCGAAGCCGCACGTGATCACGTTTATATATTTCGTTTTTTGCGATTCAATTATAAACAATGAAAAATTATGCTTGCCAAAGACTAAGCGTGTCCGTAACGTGTTTCGTATCTAAATGATATAATCGGACCGAAGTCTGGGTCGCAGATCGTGACTATAAAATATGAAAGTACAAGATGAACACAATTATAATAAACTGCGTTATTAATGCCTTAATTTTGCGTCTTTTCTTTTATGCTTTGTGATCGATATGAGTTATACAGTATTTTATTAGTCTCTCGTACAGCAGCAACTTTTTAGCATCGCAAATTATGTAGCAGGCAATTGCATCAGAATAGACCGAGCGGCTGTTGTCAGAAGCGGTGGCCAGTTTTATTACAATAATTTGAAACAATCTGTTCGGCTTGTCACTGCCTTGAAATACGGCGGCTGCAATCCCGCTAAGCCGACAATGAAATATACTCTGTCGTCGATAGCGAGAGCTTTTGCAGAATTCATTTCGTTTCCAGTTTTGTTTTTTATTTAAGTCTTTGGCAAGCGTCGCGCGGGACAATCATTATTCGGACACAAAAAACGGGTTTAGAATGTACTCTCGCTCTGAACGTGGCGCGCGAAATTGTACGACGGAATGAGTAAGCTACGACTTGGCACGCGGACAAAAGATGTGTTGTTTGGAAGTTTATCTATGTGATGATATGTGAATTGAAATGTGTCAGGTGTATGTGAAATACGTCGAGCGACTTCAATGCACGTCGCATACAATTGATGGACGGCGACAATTAGAAGCTTCGTTCGAGCGTATGATTTGACAATTTCATTAATTGTTAGGAAAATGCTTTGAGTTATTTTTATTCAGGCGCATCGAAGCTTATAAGTATGACAGTTGTGTTTCTTTCATTTATTTTGCAATTACTCCTGTCTATATATTGTCGTTGCAATTCCAGCAATTATTTTCTTGTAATTTAGACTAAGAAGTATGTGAATACGACTCATTTAGACTAAGAAATATGACAGAAGGATGACTATGATCATTTAGCTCAAGAAGTGTGACATGTGTATATTACATATTATTTAATAAAATTATAGTAATTTTAACGATAGTTAGTATAAGTAATAAAAATACGTTAATCGTTAATTTTGAATGTGTTGTTTAGTTAGTAGTCTTTTCGCCGGTTTATTCTGATTGGTGCCAAAAACATTTTGAGAACTGATTAGCATTTTAATACAATGCAATACATAGTAACAACAACGTAAGTTTAAACTACTAAGATTCAAGGAATTTTACAACATATGCTTGAAATAGTTTTCGCTTTGGTTTATCGTCGACAGGAGTTAAAAATTACTAGTAACAACATTTCACAAGTTTTATTATTGATACGATTATTTAAATAAATGGCCATTACTGACTATTTGTAAATACTAAAATAGCACTATATTTTGTCATTAATTTAAAGTTTTAAGTTTTATCAACAGAAATATAAAAAAATTGCTACTATTTTTATGTCACTTAAACATTGCATAGAAAATATAATTTAAACATTTAGGATATAACGATACGAAAAATCTATTTTGAGAATATTTTAAATTTGATGAATCGAGATATATTTGGTGAATATTTTCTGTGTATCATTTTTTTCGCTTTGGAATCCGATTTTGTGCAAGATGACCGTGATTTTGTATCGCTCTTTAAGTTTGTCCTGATGCTTCGTCATCACTGCGTTATTCCGATGGGAGATAAGGTGAAGGTAAGAAATATAGATATTTAAATTGCGTTTTTAACGTTTAACTAAATTAATATGTCCAAGTTTACAATCGTATTGCAAGTTTTATTAAGTTTAATCGACATATGTGCTGTTATAGCTGAAATTCCACCCCGCAATTAAATTGCTTCCTCTATACGAATGAATATATGAAGAAAATCGTAATATTAAGACGTCTATGGAGTATATTTGATATCATAAATTTATTCCATAATATTATTACAATGCTGTATTCAGTCGAATATTATTGATTAAAAAATGTATTCGGTCTCAAAATTAATCCGGAAGTTTGCTGGTTGGGCAGTTGCTGGGACGTACACACTCGTGTCTACAATGGTACACCAAACGAGAAAAAAGAGTAACAAAAGCGGGGTAAAAGAGTATTTATGAAATTAAATACTAAATATCATTAATTTAGATTAGTAAATTATTCAGTTCATAATTAGTGTACTAAAGCATAATATAAAAATAAACTTATGGGGTTTTACTTTTTTTGTACACAATTCGCTTATTAAATTTCTATTATAATCTTGTGACAGAGGTGTGCTTATATGTTGAACAAATTTGCTATTTTGTCTTTTCTGAAACCCAATCACGTTTTTTTAGATATTTTTTTGTCTGTCTGCTCGTTTGAGTACATTATTACTGGAAAGAAACTTCGCCACTAAAACAAAAGATATACGCATACCAAGGTATTGACAAAACCTAGTATTGAAATACAAACGAATAAAATTACACCCTTTTAATATAAATGTACCGTTGCTCGGTATCTACAAGCGAAAGGGTCTCACGAACTGCCTCCAATGGAACACGACGACGATTCCACAAACCTATTTATTTTCATCACGAAGCGAAACCTAAGCTCCGCTCGGAACTGTCGTCGATTTGAACTCGGCGACTCATCACTAAACCATAAAATTAGCTGCGATGACATCTCGAACGTCCTATGCCATCGCAGCTGTTAAGTCTTACCTTCAATATACGGCCCGCCATTAGGAATGCAGTTGGAATTGCTCCGACGTAAAGCAAATCGGCGACAGTAATAACTGGTGCGGAGAGTGAGTTAGGGCGCCGCACACGACGCCGCGACGCTGCCGATTGTGGGGCGGCAAAGTAATGAACCCGATGCTTTGTAAATAACTTGCCGGTTAGCCGTTACGAATTCGCGAGTTCGATTTATTCCAACGAGAGAATTACACAAGGAGATTTTCCCTAAGATTAACTAGATATTTTGTTGTTGGAAATGTAGCTGCTCATGAAGGGAGACAACTTATTGCCCATTGTTGACTTATAATAATGCGATAAAACGAATAATTACAATTAGTAACACGCAATTTATAGTTTATTTATTCATATTTCATCTCCTGTTTTAGGGTACCGTATTTTACACTGAAATACCCTTATATGATCGCGTGTTTATCTGTCGGTCTGTCTGTCATAGCCGTTTTTTTCAGAAACGATCGATGCGTGAACTTTTATTTAACGTAGTAGTGAATCTATAATACACACATTTAACGCCTAACCTTTTAAAATATTCATACAAGAATTAAACTGTTTTTGTTGTTTTAGCTACTGAACCAAAAATAATGAAAAAAGTAGGGTAGTAAAATCTGGATAGAAAATTACAGGGAAACTATAGCAATTATTCTAATTTTTGAAATATGCACCCTGTTTTTACCATGAAAGATGTAGTAATAATATATTAACGTTGTGAAATATTGGTATTTATAAATAGTTTAACAGAACTATTATGTATCCTTAAATGTCTATAAATACGTGCAAAGCTGTAGTAGTGCGAGTTGTAGTCATACTTGACAGGTTTATTTAACAAGAACGTAAATATTGATTCTAACTTTCTAATCAGTGCTAATTGATTGATAATTTCATTTGCGTGATTTTAAATGAGTTACCATTGTAATAATTTTATTAAAACAGATTTATCACGTACTTTTGTAAAATGAAATACGAGTAAAGGCATAGAACTAATTTGAGTAATTGTTTCACCGTGTGTTACAGAGTTACAGGAAATTAAACAAAATTTACTTGTTCTATTTATTTTGTTGGTTTGCAACAAAAATTATCAGCCGGGCAAAGTTAGATGTATTTCTAGTGGAATCATTGATGATATTTGGGAATATTTGATGAAGGAAGGCGCCATTTCATATGAAAAAAAATGTAAAAAAAAAAGGTTTTGTTTTTCAAACGTAAATATGAAGAGAATGTTAGAAATAACTTGCCGGTTAGTCGTTACGTATCGAAATAACTAAGGAAATATATTTTCTTGTCAGAATTGGTTTGGGGAACATATTTTGATTTATTAATTTGATTTATTTAATGTATAGCAAGTGATGAAATGATGGAAAAAGACACTATTATTATAAAAGGTCAGATCTCGATACTCTATAATGGTTTATAAACACGAATCAGTAAATAATATATTTTAAAAACGTAAGTAAGATGGCACAAAGATAATTTCAAAATCGAAACCTCTCACTTGAAATGATATAATGTAAATAAAGAAATTTTAATTATAAAGGTTCAGATTGCTATACGCTATACCGGTCTATCAAGCCTTAAAATGAAATACTTTATAAAGAGATGTAAGTGGTGGCACGAAGATAATTTAATTATCGATGCCTTTCACTTAATACGAAATGATGTAACGATGCAAGAATGTACATAAGAAAAACTGGTAACCATTGAAAAGAGAATTATATCGGCTCCAGTTCATCGATTTCACCTCGGACTTACGTATGATTCGCACGCGATTAGGAAATCGTATTCCCACCACATCTGAATGTAGATCTTCAACGTTAGTTCCTCTTATCGTTGCTATCGATGTATTGGCTTATTTATAGAGCAATTATGTTGAATTACAGTTACCCCGCCGTGCAAACCCAGCAGTCAAGTGCAATAAATATTGTTTTGGTATGTAATTAGCGTTGTGTATAATTGAATTTGCTCGGTACGGGTATAGGGATAGATATTGGGACACGAAATGCATTTATTTTTCTTTTACTATTTTTTCCACAATAAAGTGAACTTTGCAAATAAAATATTTTGTAAAATATATTCCTGTATTTTTGTAGTACAACTACGCAAGATTCAAGAAGCCTTGATGATAAACCAATAAGATTGGACGTGAATAGACTGTAAATATAAATTGGAAGTAGCTATTTGTTAAATAGTGAATATTTGGACGTAGGTATTTATTGAATAGTGACCGTTTGGACGTAGCTATTGTCGCACATAGCTATTTGTTTGACAGTGACTGTTTGGACGTAGTTATTGTTGGACGTAGCTATTTGTTAAATAGTGACTCTTTGGACGTAACTATTATCGGACGTAGCTATTGGTTCAATAGTGACTGTTTGGATGTAGCTATTTGTTAAATAGTGATTGTTTGGACGTAGATTGTTGGACGTAGCTATTTATTGAACAATGACTGTCAAATAATGTTTTGATCAGAATATACTGCATATCCATAATTTCAGTGAAAACTTTAAAGATATGGTGTGTATATAGTTTCTCCGTTTTAAAAGGAATACATTTTTCATCACGTAATAATTGTACTCATGGTGCAGAAATTAAATAATTTTCTTATGAAGTAGGAAAACAATTTGTAACGAATTATGAATTTCGACTAAAACAGACCATGTATATACATATATATATATATATATATATATATATATATATATATATATATATATATATACATACATATATATATATATATATACATTCATATATATATATATATATATATATTTTCTTTCTGTAGTTCATCATATTCTTCGATCAATGCTACGCCTCGTTCCGCAATGTCATATACTACTCTCACTGAACATATAATGAATCTTTGTAATCTTCATCTTCTTTCATTCTCAAGATGAGCTTGAGATGAGCTTCTTTTTTCAAAAATGCCAACAAAATTCCAAGGAGTCTAAAGAAATCTTAACTTGTTGCTGAACACAAAATCCTAAATATTTTTTAACGTTATTTTAACGCGGTTGTTAGAGTTTTTTTTGGAAATTCATTATTTAAACATTCGGCTATCTTCTGCCTTTGTTTCATACGTTGGCGGAGAATTGAGGACGAATTAATATTGAACTTACACCACTTATTAACCAATGCGTTTTTTTCTCTGCGCAGTTACAATATTTACTGTCTTCCTCAATCTCGATCTTGTTTAAAGTATCAGTGTGAGCTACATCAAAGAGGTTTTCCAAATTATCTTGTCATTCCTTTTCTTTGGTTCGTAGCGTTTGGCTTTGTTTTTTTTTGTTTTCTTTAAATTTTTGCCATTCAGTAAACTTATTTTCTATCTTCTTGATGTACTTTTTTACTTTAGTTGACAGACAACAAAAACAAAATTTAAATGAATTAAATTTTTATTTCTACATCAAAATGATGTTTGAAAGACTTATACACAATAACGTTATCTACAAAAAAATCTAGAAAGTGTGTGGCTAATATAATACAATATTTCTTATATTTTTGTGCTGCAAGATCGAACCGTACTGTTCTCTAATTGTCGCAATTAAATTCATAAATAATTAACTATATAAATAATTATGGTTCCACCTAAGTCATTGTGTGGACAGATAACAAATAAAATACGAAATGAAAGAAGATAACACGAGTACATAATATATAGCTGAACACAATACTGTCTCCAGTTATATTTGATAATGATGTGGATTAGTAAGAACTCTCCTTCAATGTCAAATGGTTCATAGAGAGGATTTCTCTCTCTTTTTGTACCTTTTAAGATACGAAAATGTAAATTCCAGAGATTTTTTTGATTCACATAAAATCCGATAATATAAAATCAGAGGTAGCCTATCGTATTATTGTAGCCATTCTTGTAACCGCGGCAGTCGTTTAATGTGCATTCGTGCACAAAGATATTTTGTATAAGGTTTCATAAGTGTCCAGGCGAAGATTGCGAGTGAGCGTCGTCGATAAGTCTCGCGATAGTCGACGTCACCGCAGTAACTGGTAGCGCACTTCCAATTACCGGACGCCCGAGGTGTGGTCGTTGGTCACGAGCTACAGCTAGATATTGTTAAGTAGCCAACGACGTGGTCAGCCCTATTTCAAATCTGTATTTGGAGTAGATATGCGACGGCTTAGGGCCGGCTTATTCCGGCAACGCGAAATAGTATGATTTGGTGCTGAATTTGACATAATTTTATGTAGGTACTGTGGATGATTGTATAAATATTTTCCTAACCGTGGTTCAAATAATATTTTTATATAATATAACATTTTCATATTCCAATATAATATTGAAATTATTTGTCCAAAATGGGCCCTATAATTATTACATCCGAATTAAACATGGTCTTCCGCAGTTTTCAGGAGAAACATTTTCTCAAAATTATCTGCTTCTCTACATACTAGATGTGTTAAAAATAATTTGGCGACAAATTTTTAACAGTCAATTTAACAATGTTTGATGATTTCTATCGCCGTGTATAAGATATACAGCGAATGTCTTTATTTATTCATTTTTATCCAAAAGTGATAGATTTTTTCGATTTTTGGATTGCAAGATCTGGGCTTTCACTAGATGCATTTGAAGAACGATTTTCACGAAGGCTCTATTAAAAGAAGGAAAACAGAGGAAAGAAGTTAATTGAGAAGTTAACAATTGTAGTCTTATTAAAAATCAGTTTATTTGTGTATCTGGATAATGATTATTTAGGTTTTTAGAATATTACACGCTTCAAAGTCATGGAAGGCTATATTTGAGGTCAAAGGTACATTTAAGCTCAAGATATAGGTGCACTAGTTGAATACAAATTTGGAGACATTCTAATTTTTTAATTGATTTTCAATGAAATACATATACTACATTTAAAACATAATATAATGATTTGAAAGAAAAAAACATTTTTTTGTTAAAGTTAGAATGATTTGCAATAAATAATTTAGAATTACATATGTAACATATAGATATTAAATACATATATACTAAAATTAAATACGTGGGCAAACGAATACGCAATTTCTAAACCTTTGCATGCGATTGCACACAACATTTTTGAAAATTATTTCATTTTATTGATTAAATTGGCTGTAAATATTTAATTAGTGGTTCTTTGATTTTGATAATAATATTGTTATTTAGATTAAAGAATATATATATATATATATATATATATATATATATATATATATATATATATATATATATATACACACACAGACACACACACACACACATATATATATATATATATATATATATATATATATATATACATACTTATGTATATATTCGAAACAACATAAATTGATTGATAACAGTGCATATAAGTGTCAAATTTAGCCCTGTCTCACTGTTATTAGCCGAAAATGGGATGGAAACAAAGTGTGTCTATATCTCTGAAACAAAAGTTTGATTAAAATATCAGTTTAATACGCACTGGTATTTTATTTAAGCTTTTGTTCAAATATTCGCAATCAGAAAATTTATTCGTTATACTATTTACTTAACAGATACAAATAAAAAATTGGTGAAATGTAAATGTATATCATAAACATTGTAAATTTATATTCAGAATTATCAGTAATATAAGTAAATTTATATTCAAAATATTGGTGTCGGGAAATCCATAAATTAACATTCAGTCATCGTATAATTGCAGAAACTCAAGCGTTGTCTTCACCAGCTTATAATTAAACATTCTACTGGCTCGTCTAATATAACCTACTGCAAGAGGGAGATTAAATCTCTGTTCTCGCACTGGTTCATTGATTAGAACTGGTGTCCATAAAGTTTGTCAGAAAATGGCATCTGCCCTAGTAGTCGGTGACGTCTGGAGATCAGATACGCCACTTGTTTATGAATGCGAGCCGCGTCGAGTGTGTTTTTGTAATTCGCTTGGGAAGCGACGGGCTGTTCACAATCTTTGTCACATCAGATGCATATAAAATTATGGAAGTTTACTGCGATGAGTAGAGAGTTTGCTTGTGATAAAATATTATTTTTAAACGAATAGTTTTGTAACTTTCTTATGAGAAAAAGTTCATCGTTTCTTCTTTAACGTGGGTTAGAATATTCCATTGATTTTAAATAGCAGCATATTTTTAGTATTACTCAAATGTAAAAAAGGAAACGGATGAGAAGAACTTACGACAATATTTAGAAATCTTTTAAGATCAGATATAATTGAATCTTCGTCATTTTGCCTCATTTTAACCTAAAAAGTAAATTACAAGCAAACACTCAAATGTAAAAAAAAATCTTTGGTTAAGAAATTTCGACAACAATCGATGTTGTAATTTCTTAATCAAAGAAAATATGGATCATAACATTGATTTTCATCATCATAGGGAAGTGGAGACTAAGTTTTATCGTCTCTATTGATCGTCACTAACATCGCAAGACAATTTGACTTTGGAGATATTTCTAATTATAACACAGTTCTTCCGCGTGTATCTTTTTGTTGCAAGCTATATGTTGACTTGATGTTGAAATGTTGGCTTTCTTAGGTTATAAATTAAAATAGAAACAAAGGAAATATATAGTTACTTGCAAATATTTTAAGGTTTTATTCAAGTTGGTTGTAATGACCATATTATTCATAGTGGTCTTTATTACTGTATTGATTCTTTTTTAAAGCTAATTACTTTATGAACTATATCAACGAACTCTATTTAATTCACACTCGTCTTCTGCTTCGTTTAGCTTTTTTGGTCATTCGTGATTTGGAAATTATCGATGGGATTGTTAAAGGGAATAATATTATATTTAAGCAGTGGTAGACTTTGATAAATATTTTCAATGGGGTCGATCATGATTTTTTAGAACAGGAATTGTAAATGTAAAACTTACCTTTAGAAAATATATGCTTCATTAACGCTATTTTTTCCTAGTGATATATATATTTATTTATATATATATATATATATATATATATATATATATATATATATATTGTGTGCGTAATATTTAAAAAAATTCTTCAATTTACTACTACTTCGATTTCACTAAATTCAAAATATATGTGTATCCAATTTCCGCCCGTCTGTTATTTGTTCGGATGTCACGCAAAAATTTCAATGGATCTTTCATTGATACGATGCGTAGAGTTCACATTAAAGTTACCACTACATTTTACTTTATTGAAAGAAGAATTTTGTAAGAAACTTTTTGCCTATCTCTATGTTTCCTGAAGAGTAACTTAAAAACCCTACGCTCAGTTTAATAATACATTAATTTGGATAATGCTTGTTATACGGATTAATATTTAGGATACATTTTATTTAAATGGAATGTTTCTTAAGGACACTTAAATGAAACTAAAGTTTTTACCACGACCTAGGTTATTAGCAAAAATCTTTGCTAATGGCCCACCTGAAGATGTTGTAATACAACGAAACCCAGGTCGTGGTAAAGAACTTAAAGAAAGAAATAATACTACGTCACGTAGTTTCATTTAATTATGAATAATGAATTTCTACAAAATTAATGCCAAATATATTCCTAAGGAATTAGAACTCTCGCAGTAAGAAGTGAGATTTAAACACTGATGAATAGAAACTATCGGGATAGTCACAAGAATTCAGATTCGAGTCCAAGTTGGAGACTTTTCGGATTCAAATATGATTACTGAAAATTCTGCAGAATTAATAATTATATACAGTGCATTATGTACATATTTGTTCAACCTATATATCACATAATCTATTTAAGTACGCTGCTCTTTAATACGGTCCACAGCCAGTGCAGAATCACGAGGAAAAAGAGCGAAGAGTGTCAGCGCCGGGTCGCGCTCGCGGGCGACCCGTGGGTTAACTCAATGTAGGGTGAAGGCGACACACGATGTTGCACCGGAGGAACGGTCGGTGTGTACCGTCCATATCATTTCGGATTTAGGTATGATGTATTTTCTATTCAGTGGATAAAATTTATAGCATACGAAATATGTGGTACCGCAAGTTCATCAGAACAATGTATTAGTAGGCGAACAGGTAGATGTCAGGCTTTTAATTGTTTGTCGCATCTTTGTTAAGGCTAAATTGCATACTATTATTTTGCAGAAAAATGTTTAATTTAATCGGTTGATGCAAATGTTTAGCAAAATGTTTTGTTTTTTGTTAGATTACTGTCCTGTTTAGGCTTTTGTCGCTATACAGAAAATTATACGTAAGATTACATACTTTAAGCACACGTTTAAACAAGACAAAAGGGGTGGTCGTCGGTGGTCAAATGTATAATTGTTGAAGCGGAAAACAGAGGATATGGTATACTCGTGTATTTATCCGTTATTACTGATGGTGGTGACGTTCGAGTGTTTCGTTGACATAGTCTGTTAGTTTTTGCTGTGAGGAATCATTGAATATCAAATTGGTAAAGAAACAGTAGCATTAAAGTTTGGAGAATGTGTGTTGAGCGACACATTACATACAACAAGGAAGCTTCGTTCAGCAAACAGAGATTGCAAATTTGTTTACGTGTCTTATTATGTTTAGATATCATGATGTATTTATTTCTTTTTATTTGAATTAATTGTAAAGTATAACTATAGTTTTTAACATTCTTGAAAAAGATAAATAGACGTTGTCTTTTTCAATTTGAATGTTTTCGAAGAAGAATCTAGAGCGAAGAAACTACAAACAAGTCTATACGTTGCGAATTTGTATATTTAATTTTCTTTCTATACCTAAACGTATTGATTATGTACTTGACTGTTTTTATTAAAATGATATATATATATATATAATATAATAGATGATAAATAAAGCATATTTAAGATGTCATGGCCTATTTTATTGGAAAGAATCTTGTCATATCCAGTCTTGTGCCTGATAATTTCCTAAGCCTAAGTAGGCAGAATGCTTTATCTAATATAAACATTTACAACCGACGTAACATAAGAATTCTCCACTTTCCACGATATAAAATTACTCAAACACCTGATCCTGCACGATACTGCGATATGTTTGTGACGAGTGAGAATAAATTGATTGAAATGTGTCATCTTTATGTATTGTAGTCATTGGATTTATTAAATGTATTTATCATGCATTTAGTACTGTTGTCGTAGTTGAAACGTACGGTACATAATTAACTCAAAGTAGAAACCTATTTATTCGCAATAAAGAACTAAGTTACTTATTTTTGAAGTCGGTGCCAGCACTGACGAAAAACTTAAACAATTTACATTATGAATTACATTTAATTTATAATAAAATTTAATTTATAATTTAATTTTGAAACCTTCATTCTAATGTAGATACTCACAATATTTAATAGAATCATAAAGGACGTATTTATAACATACACCTTTACATTTGTTTAAGTTGCTCGGCGGTGCTTGAACAGACTTCAAAAATAAGTAACTCGGTTAGTTATTGAGAATAAATAGGTACCTATTTTGAGTTATTTTTTACTATTTAGTACATATTTTTGGAAGTCGTTTTTTTAAAAGATTTAGAATTTTAAGTGACTAATACTATTAATCATCACACTCTAACTAACATTCTATTATTTTATTTCTTTGAGTATTTTATAATTATTAAAAGTCACGGGCAAAAGCTAGCATATAGATAATTTCCTGTTTACCTAAAGTTGGTTATCAACAACACACAGCAATAAAGTGATAGTTCTAGCCGCTAGTGGTTGCCTGTTAACCGTTGAGGAGATCCGTTCTCCATATCCGAAGTCCAATATCAGATTTTGCAAAAAAATAACTAAAGTAACAACTAACCAATAGCAAATATATTGAATCACAATTTATTTGTAGCATTATTCATCTTCAGAATTCATCATCAGACCCTGACCTAATCGATGTTGCAGTTATTTTGCAAAGTAAACACTACCAGTAGCAAGTATCTTGAATTACAGTTGATTTATTACCATCCAATAATGAGTTCCATTGTTCAACTCCAGAACGCATCATCAGACTCTGACATGGTCGGTGACATAGTTATTTTGCAAAATAACAACTACCAGCATCAAATATCTTGAATCACTTTTTATTTACTGCCATCCGTTAAGTAGTTCCATTGTTCATTTCCAAAACTCATCATCAGAGCATGACCTGGTAAGTGGTGTAGTTATTTTGCAAAGTAACAAAATAACTAACAAAAAAACTACCTGTAGCAAATATTTGGAACGATAGTTGATTTACTGCCACCCGTTAAGGAGTTCCATCGTTCATTTCCGGACTTCATCATCAGATCATTATCATATTTTGATAGGACCACCCTTAAAGTACCCTCTTTTAAATAAAAAAAAAAGAATATCTGCTTGGTACAGAATTATCGCTGAACAAACAAAAAAAAAGATTCCGACGAATTGAGAACCTCCTCCTTTTGTGAAGTTGTTTAATAAATATAATATCACTCTCAATCTATGGGTGTAATAAATAAATTAAAGAATATTTAAATAATGAAGATGCTCTTCATATCGTCTAAATATTTTAAAAAAACGTAAATTTAACCTGTCATTTGCTATAAAACATATAATTATATGAACTGGTTTTGTTAATATTGAGATAAGTTTTTAATACTATTAAACTATATTCTAATGATAAGATAAGGTCGCAGTAATTTAATGTTGAACGAATAAAATTGAAAGTTAACTTAGTTAAAATTAGTTAGTTAACTATAACTTTAGTAATCTGAAGAAACAGATTATGTTTAAAGGATATGAGGAAAAAATATTTTATTAAGCTTAATTTTAAGTAAAGTTTATTTGTGTTATATTAAATAATTTTTAATTAAAATCATTCGTTGGTTACAGGGAATAATAACTACGTATAGTATTATTAAAACTAAACTTTATCGCACATGGGGTTCACTTGTATCTCTTATCTAAGATATTATTAAATAATCAACACGGCTCCATTTTTATATGTTCTTGATGAAGATAAAAGAAAAATAATGTAAGAAAATTTAGTCTTGACGAATTATTCCGGGTGAACGTAATTGAGTTCTAGTACGGCGACAATTCATCAAAACAATGCCAATGAAAAAGACGCCTTGCGACACAAAAACGTTACCTCAGTAATCTAAAGATTAGATTCGATTATATCTAAACCTGTCGTATTAGCATAAGTACACCCCGAATACAAAAACTAGCGAGCCTCCAGCGCTCTACATCGCACCGCGCCTGCATTGTGTCTGCCCGTTCGAGGCACGAAACCGCAAATCAACTATTGACGTTTATTATTTGAGAATACGTCGATTGTCAATCAATCACGCCGCACAAATATAGCCTTATAATTTTCCATCTCTAATTTATACCAACTATAAACATATTCTCGTTTTATTTGTCCCAAGACAGACGTAATTACACGGGCACGTTCAACATTTTCCATATAGACACAGCGAGCGTCTCCTCCGTGCCATGACATTAAAAGGCATATCCATTGAGCGACGCACTAAAATCCCAAACAAACCATTAAACAAGACAATACTGATTCAACGAAAAAAATACGGGAAGACAAAACCGGATCATTGAACACTATAAACTAAAATTAGGTGCACGAGATCGCCCTGTAGCCGTAGGGATGTCACAAACGTCATGTGCGATTATTGAATAGATTATTTGTTTATTTTGAAACGAAAATTTAAAAAAAATTATACGGTGTAGCATTGTTATTGTCACAGTTTATAAAGAACTTAGAATAAACATGTGTAATCTATAAATTCACAGGGTACCTCCCCGTATTAGGTTTTCATAGCGAAAGAAGAAAGTCTATCTATCTGCCAGTCTCCACTGTTTTAGTCTTGTGTGCATGATATTTTATCACAAGCATAATTATTATATATGTTGTAATATATTAAAAAAATGAATGTATCTACTGCCCATATATGTAAAGTAAGGGTGAAAACACATTTTTCTCGCATCAAATAATACTTGGAATAGAAAAGCAAGTCGTGTATAAGAAATAAAAACATTCAAGTTACAGAAAGTATCGAGTTTTGTGATATCTAAAATAAAAAAAACCATTCAAACGAAGACTTTAAATATATTTGTAATTCCTCGTTCATTAAAAAAAACTTTCGATTATATAACTTGTGTTGGTCCTAAATATTTACTTATATTTAAAATTTACTCTGTAAAAGTTATTATATGCGAGCATGCACTTCAAACGTGTATATAATAATTCGATGAAATATATTTCAATAATTGTTAAAAGTGTTATGTGTTGAGATGCACAAATGCTTTAGATAAACATAAGGGTGACGCTAGGTAGGGAAAATTAGATTTTCTGATGTGTTCTATAAATTTATATAGAATAAGTAGACAAGGTCAATAATTCAATTAGGTTCCTACTAGTTGTTCAACTATACTGAAAATAGTTTATTACGTTATATTAGGGTTATCTAATAAATGTTACGTTAAATTTTTGAGCAAATTTGAATTTAAGTTATCTGAATTATGTACATTATAAAACTATTTTATACAATCTTCATTTTTTCTCTCTGTAATTTATCAAAATTTCAACCGGGACTCGTTTGGGAAATATCTCATCCTACAGGCGAAACGTATGTTACTATTATCATCTATTGATGGTACATTAGTAAAATAACGTGTGATAACCCTGTGTCTTAGATAGAATGTCTCATCGAAACAGTCGAATTGTTTCTTCATAGGGGCGTATCTCTTCGAAATAATTATGAGAGTCGGGACAGAAGTGCATCAAAGGAACAAAGGTAAGATCTCGAAAAAAGTGCGGTAAAATTACGCTCAATTCGTTTGCTATATATGTGTGTGTGCGTGTGCGTGTGCCTGTGCGTGTGTGTACCGCACATACGTCTTTTTATGGAACTAAGCTAGAAATAAATAATAGTTTGTGGCCAATAATATATAATAAATAATATTATCCATAAACGTAATCAATCAGAGGACGGAATCAATATCATATGTTATGTCAACAAATACGTATTTCAAAAAAAATCATATTTATGTCAATTAATTAATCTAAAAAAAATAATAATAGCATTTGTCCACATAGAGTACATTGAAAGAAATGGTATTTATTTTCTTGTATTTTTTATAGAATGGAAATTTTTAATAGACGAAAATAAAAATATTCAGAATAATGGCCCTAGAAGATTGTCCTGAAATTTGCTTGCATTTGCTTTTTATTCTAATGTTTTTTGGACATGAAAGTCAATATAAAAATAATTGGATTTAAAACAGGTATATGCTCATTTTCTATTAGAATTTCAACCTCCGGTATCTGGCAAAAATTTTAATCAATTTATAAATCAATCTTTTTTTGCTTTTGCTTGAATTATATTCAAATAGCGAGAGTATAGATCGGTTACAAACAAATGTATTATATAATATTTGGCACAATTAAGTTCTTTAAAAAACTTCCTCTAATTTTCTCAATGTATTAAGCTATATACATGAACTCGATGTCAATTTATTGCGTTATAGAAGAAAACATTTAAATTAACATAGTGTTATTTTCGTCACTTAAGAATCATGTTGTTAAACCGTCAACAAATATAGTTAACATATCTAAAATTCCTTCCGTATTTGAATAATGCCTCAATAAAATTAGAAAATAAATCCGCAATGACTGATATCGCGAGGAATGCAATCTTATTACTTTTTGTTTACTTATTTAACGGATTACAAAGTAATTAGTGCAAGGCATTAAGATACACTTTATAAACGTCAAAAAAATCACATTCTGCGACTGTGCCAATTTTCTGCAATAAAAAGATTTAATGTATTTTAGCAGCAAAATAAAAGATTTTATGTATTTAGTTAGATGTTTAATATTACATAAAGTCACTTCTAGTTAAGCGTTGCGTTTTAAGTATTTAGGTATGCCTACAAAATCTTAAAGAAAGTGATAACTTTGAACTTGTTATAAATTTAAATGGATTCAAATGGATGACGAATCGTGTGACATTCGAGTGAAAGTTGTTACTGAATTTCATTCAATTAACATTGACAAAACGTTTCGCAGTTTTACGATTTATACAACAGCACTCCATAAATATAAGAAAGGTCTAATGAATAATTCGTCGTTTTTTTTCTATTTTAAGAACACTTTATTGTCCGATATAGATAGACTATGAGGCTATTTCCAGCAACTCGTTCCACGCTGTTTCACCCGTAATTTACAGGTGCGTGCTCTAAAGGATAATATACATTTCCATCAATAAAAAGTGTGACGTACAATTTCAAATATGTACATCGTCTTAAATACGTCTAACAATATTTTTTTTGAAGATATTTAAAGGTCAAAATTTGTAAGCGGTTAGGTATTAGTAGGAAAATCAGTAGGTTTAATCTTCATTAATATTGGAGAAGGTTCTTTCTTAGTCTCGATGGAAATAGTCAACGTTTTTCTTTAGTTTATATCTGGAATTTTCCTGTAGAATTTTTGGAAATAAAAATTTTCAATTTATACTTCAAATAATTGCAAATTATAAATATTCTGTCTATATTATTTCATCTTTATCTTTAATTATTAAAAATTAAGCCGCTTCTGACAGCTTTTATATTATAAATTGTAATTAGCACAATGATTTATTATATGAAGAAAAATTGTACGGGGAAACGTTTGTGGAATTAACGCGATTGTACTATAATGACATTTTTGGAATCACCATAGTATTCAAAAGTTTTAAAGCAGCAAACAAATCTCAAATGTAAGTGATTTGTTTCTCAGTGATACAAAACTTTCAAACAGTTGACTTACGGATAAAAAGTGAAATAAATAATTATAATAATTGCTAGTTTTAGTGTAGATATGAAAATAAAATTATTATTTGTCAAATTTGTACTTGTGGATCTCAAAACATTGAAATAATTTTTACGTAATTAAATAAGGGAAATAAAATAAAAAAATACACACACACACGCACACATATAAATATATATATATATATATATATATATATATATATATATATATATATATAACATAATTGACTCACATTTGGCTGTTTTTCAGTAAATATATATATATATATATACATATATATATATATATATGTGTGTGTGTGTGTGTGTGTGTGTGTGTGTGTGTGGGTGTGTGTGTGTGTAAATTTTACATATGCGCTTTAATGAGAATTAAAGAAATTGAAACATTATATCAATTCAATAGATCAAAAGGGATCAAATTCCAGGGATAAATTAGTTAAAACATATTACAAAAAATGTCATTAATTTAAGAAGAAATTAGTAAGATACGTAAAAAATCCAGTTTACTTGCGTTCACAATCTGTTTTCTAACAACCAAGTAAAAGCCGCTGTTAATATGAACGGAGCATGTTCTTTCGGTCACGTAACAAAAAATAATTGATAATTTCTAATAGATAGTTTACAAATGTACCGCTAAACTTTTCTCCCTGTACAAAAATGCTTCACAATCATAATTAATATTAATATTTTACGACCAGACATGACCAAAGGCTGCGAGCTACGGCACACTACCTGATCCTTATCTGACTCCCATAAATACAGCCTCGATTCCAACTGCTAACAGATCGAGTGACTACAATATTATTATCTGAGTGTTGCCACGTTTCCCGTTGTTTTAAATACGCATCTGTCAGCTAATAGTTCTGATATTGATACTTGATATCGGCGTCGCTTGGGTTATCTAACAGGTGTTATAAATACCCAAATTAAGCTGCTGTCTTAGTAAATGTTTTTAATAACAGAGATTCATCTTATGTCTTTTGGGTTGAGAATTTTACAGTTAATTGATTAAACAATAAAAAGAAGTTGTTTTTAACATTCTGGGATTAGCCAGAATCGTATTTCTAAAATGAAAACAATATTTTTGTAAAAATTTAATATTTTTTTATGCACTCAATTAAAAGATAATTATCAGAGTTTAATATAATATTTTAGAATTCATATGTAGAATTGGAATCGTGAATAAAGTAATGTTGTAGTATTTATTATAATAGTTCGTATATATATATATATATATATATATATATATATATATATATATATATATATATATATATATATATATATACATATATATATATATATATATATATATATATATACATATATATATATGTAAGAAAAGCAAATTAAATGTTAATTTATTTATATACCTGACTTTTAATAAACACAACTTAATATCATTGATACATATTTCTTCTTTAGAGTTCAGATAAAAAAACACAAAATATGTTGACGAATGATGAGGTATGCGAAGGGAAATTTATTAATAAAGGAAAACGGAATTAAAAAATATATAGAATTTCAATTTTTGAAGATTAATTTTGAGTAAATCATAAAATTTTACTATTGAGTTTCGTTATCGTTATCGTATTATTATTTTATAACTTATTGAATCTTTAATATTTACATATTAAGGCTTTTTATTATATATTCTTGATTTTCAATAATTCTTAAGTAAATATCAATTATTAGTAAATAACTTAGAACTTTGGATAAATCACTTTAATACAAGAAAAAAATATAGTTGTTTTAAAAGATCGCTTTCGCGGGTTTTTTAGCAATGTTTTTAAAGCTTCTTAAACTGTTTTACTAACATTATGTGCATAAATCTCGGAAAACGAGACAAAATTAATATACTTGTAGAAATTGTGTCTGGAAAAGAGTCTAGAGTGATGAGCAGTATAGAATAAGTACGATTTATGTCTCTGAATGTTTAATTATATATTGACTCCTACATATTTACATGATTGAAAAGCAAAAAATGAAACAAATTAAATAGCTCTTACAATTTTCGATACCCGTTTATTTGAAATCGATTTTTTATAATGATTTGTTGTACAACAATGCCAAAACAAATTATCGTTATACATATTAATTATAGCTTTAATGATATAAACCTAATTTATTAAAATAGTTTATCCTTATTTATTATTATTATAGAATGTAAATTTATCATTTTGAGACAAGTTTAAAAACAAACCATTTGTGATCCGTTATATAAATTTTAACATTAATGAATTATTCTGTACTATTCTGTTTCTACCTTGTATTTTAGTATATGAAAATATTTTTTTTAATCCATCAAATGATGGATTAAAAAAAATATTTTCATCTACTAAAATACAAGGTAGAAACAGAATGAGTGACAATAGACAAAAAATGGCATATTGAAAAATTGACAATGCATGGAATTCATGCGAAGAAAAAAGAACTATATATAAAACTATATCGAAAAGTAGATCCAAACCGGGGATAGATAGATATGAGAGGGATGTTTAAAGATAGCATACAGCAGTTGCAGTGAGCATTAAATTATATTTATGATTAAACTAATAATATTTATGCAATATATTAAGTAAATATGTTCAAGGAACTCGCTTTAGGGTATATGCCTCTCCCTCTCGAGTCATCTCATTTCTATAAATAAACATAATTATTTAGAAAATAATAGAATGCCGTAATTCTTTAATTAATGATGGAATATAGTAATTTCTTTTCGCCACTACTGTATTTTCGTCGTAACTTTTTCTAAAATAGTTAAGTACAATTTAAAAGAAATTAAGTCTATATCACGCCTCTGCACTGACTTATTTTTGGGTCGGTTTGATCAAATTTGTTTCTATTCTTAATTTAGTTGTATAATTTTTTTGAATAATTATATATATTTAAGGATCTTTTCTAATTTTTAATAAATCGTCCAAATACGATCGTAAGGAATAAACTTAAAAACCTTTGCAAAATTGATCGAACAATAAACAGTGGTCGTTCGGATTCTTCGTATTTCTCTTTAATTTTTTCCATCCATCCAACTCTGTGATACAGATCGTACTTTCAACACCTTATTAAATGGATGTGCTAGTGGGAGAGCCTACGAAGGTTTTGTATTTTAACAAACAATTAGAAATAAGTCTTATATTTTTCATTATCTTTATTTCGTCAAAATATTTTTGATTTTTCTTACGCCTTTCAATTCCTTTTTGATAACAAAACTGTTATGGAGAATTTATTATCCCATAATAAGATTAAAATTCCTTGCGTTGTTCAGCAGTGACGATAATTATTCTTATATAAATACATTTTAATCTTTAAAAATTAACATTTTCAACGCTGGCTACTAAATATATAAAATGTCTATTTAATTATTAAGTTTACAGGTTTAAATTACACATTTAAGTATCAAATTGAATAGGAAATATAACATGTAAATAATAAATTGATCCACTACGCGAGATTTGGTTAATGGCTAATTCTATGTGTTTAGGTTAAAGTAGAGGTCTTTCTCCACGGCGCATTCCATAAACCGGATTCTTCATGTGTTAATGTAGAATGCTAAATGGGCACAAATGCAATACATTATTTATTTATTATGGTTTTGTTCTGCTTGGATATATCCTGTGTAGGTGTTATTGGGCTCTAGGCGATCTTCCGGGGTGTAACCGTGCCCTAACCCGCGACGCCACCGCCTCATGCAACTTATTTAATTTGTCCGCAACTCCGCTCTTCATAAATCCGACACTAAACTAGTCCAGTTTACGAGCTCGCACGGCCGTTGTGTAATTCGTTCTGAATTACTATAACCACTACGAATTTAATAAAAGACACTCGCTCGGTCGGCACGGCGAAGTCAATTGAGCGCCGGCGAGGATTCCGCTTTAAACGGGCGGCGCGACTTTACGAGTCTGCGGACGAGTTAACCATTTAGGATGCGAAGAAACCGATGAGGATCGACTTAATAATTTGAATTAAACAGGATTATTTTAACAATGTATAATTTATAGGAAATTAATCACGGGAGACGAAAAACATATTGCATTTTTTAGAATACACGAAACCAAACAACTCAGTGATTTACAGTCACGAAAGGTGAAAAATAAAATATGTTTTATAATTATAATATAAATAAAGAATAACTTATCGTAATAAATGCGCGTATATTTCTAATATATCAACAATAGTTAAACAATTTTGAATGGCAATAAAAATAAAGGAAATATGTGATGATTTAAAAAAAAACAATTACAGAAGATATCAATTTTGATTCGTTTTTAAATGTGTGTTTTTTACTACCTTGTCGAGTCTAGAAGTGTTAAGGATTAAGATGTAAAGATGATGCAATGGAATACAATTTGACTTTGTCCCTAATAGCTCAAAGTATTCTGGAGTTTCTCTCTTTTCTTAACGTAATACATGATTTCTCTTTTGTCTGACTGACGATTTAAATACATCTATATATGCTGTTCTACATAAGAGTGCCATTTTTTGTATTACCCACCCAGGCCTACTGTACTCCATATGGACATTTGCCGGTCTCTTCAGCCGGTTTAAGATTTCTCATCTTAAAATTATGACTAAAAAGTACTACTTAATGATGTAATTCTTCTTTTTCTATAATAAAATCATTAAAAGGCTAGGTTCACATAAGTTTAATGAATAATGGAAACGTCACGAAATACGGAAAAAAATCTGTTTTACGATGCTGCACCCGAAATAAACAATTAATGTACGGGAATTGTATCCTCTTTACGATTATTATAATCTTCACGATAAAGGTAATTAAGATTATTGTAATTGAACTTTTTTAGGGTATTATTCTATAATGAATATACACTTATATAAACATATTTGGATAATTGCATCATTTTTATGAATAGATCATTTATATTTAAATTGTTTATCGTGTAAGTTAATTTTTTTTAAGACCAGAATATTTCGAAGGAAAAAAATATGTAAATGTCAATTAACTAATTATAAAAAGCTTGGTTATCAAATTAATTTATAAATAACTAAATTCGTTTTAAAAAGCTTTGAAATTTCTCTTTAAGTAATTGAAATATATTAATGCTTATTAGAGATAGCAGGATTTAAGTATTGAATTCTTTACCCGAAAAAGGCCATTATATCACCCTATTTGAGCTTTAACTTGTATAGTTTGATGTATTTTTAAGTAGTAATAAAATACTCTTAGGGGTATAAATTAATTAATTTTGTTTAATATAGGTTTTGCCCTAATTTTGGGTTGTAACAAGAACGCGGTTGTACAGAGAAGCATTTTAAAGCAGCGAAAATGGTATAAGTTTGAACCGGAAAAACTTCACTTTTAAACACATTTTTAAGATTTTTAAGATGCTTTAAATATTTATAAATCTTTTCTTTGCATTTAACATGTAGTATGGTATGGTTTCGACGGACGTTTGTTTCGTGCGTTTTTGTGTGTGTATGTGTAAAAGGATTTGTATATAGACAAGATATTTTTTGAAATAAAATTGAGTTGACGGGTAGACGGGTAGACAGCAAATTACTGAAAAAGATATGTCGTCGATGAACAAAGCGTGCCGAATAAAAAGGGGAAAAAATTGAATATTATAATATTACTTACGTGTCAATCCTTTTTCTTTTGAAACTAGTATGCGTCTCACGTAGTTAACACTCAAAAATATTCATAACATTTCAGAGAGGACCAATAAAATAGGTAATTTTTTAAAAAATTTCATGTCGTGCGTAGACTCTTCGAAAGAAGTTTTAAAAATTCCAAAACTATTTACATTTTAAATATCAGCTAGATATAAAAATAATATTTAGGTTTGCTGCTGTGTGTGGTATTTTCAGTAATTTAATTATATGTTAAACAAATGACTGTATATGTAATAACAACTAACATCCCATTCTAAATAAAAATTTACTCGAGCTTGATAGTACGAAATATAACGTATTGCACGCCTTGTCTAACTATAGTGACACTTTTGTTCCGATAAATAACTTAGAACTTTGGATAAATCACTTTAATACAAGAAAAAAATATAGTTGTTTTAAAAGATCGCTTTCGCGGGTTTTTTAGCAATGTTTTTAAAGCTTCTTAAACTGTTTTACTAACATTATGTGCATAAATCTCGGAAAACGAGACAAAATTAATATACTTGTAGAAATTGTGTCTGGAAAAGGGTCTAGATGATGAGCAGTATAGAATAAGTACGATTTATGTCTCTGAATGTTTAATTATATATTGACTCCTACATATTTACATGATTGAAAAGCAAAAAATGAAACAAATTAAATAGCTCTTACAATTTTCGATACCCGTTTATTTGAAATCGATTTTTTATAATGATTTGTTGTACAACAATGCCAAAACAAATTATCGTTGTACATATTAATTATAGCTTTAATGATATAAACCTAATTTATTAAAATAGTTTATCCTTATTTATTATTATTATAGAATGTAAATTTATCATTTTGAGACAAGTTTAAAAACAAACCATTTGTGATCCGTTATATAAATTTTAACATTAATGAAATAATTATGTCGATTATTGCACATATGCCTTATAAATATTACTTCGGTATGAAAACAGCTTAAGTAACCTCAGTGGATGAATGGCGGCAAAATATTGAAGCATTTTTTTATATATGCCATTATATACACCGATTGATCATAACTCTGTGCACTAGTGTTACTGCAGTAATATATAATATATCAAAATCCATTCATTATTAAATAAAAATAATAACATTATTGAATAAAACAATATTTAAAAATCAATGTTTATAAGTGATACCATTAAGAGAAAGAGAACTACGGTATAAACAGTTTGTTTGTAATTAACATTGTCGTGCGTCCTAATTTATAGGGATTATCAAAAATGTTCGAATTTTAAAAACTAATTGATCAAATAAATAATATTTTCCATCGACGTACAAATGTTGATTTATAAATTTCAAGCAGCTCCTTAAAGTTTTAAACGTAACAAGCGAAATCCGGTTATTTCATTGAACTTTATTATTAAACGAGCTTACATCTTTCGTGGGCTACTTAGTTAACTATTTTTTTACTGAGAATATGATATATTGTAAAACGTAAGTGAACTGACTATAATTAAGACGGCACTTTTTAATTTCTCGTTTTTTGGTCTCATATTGAAATATTTTTAGTTTCTTTTTTACATGTTGATAAACAAAACATTGTAAGAGTTTATCTCTTGCTTTGTAATTTAAAAGCGATATCTGCACAATCAAACACACAAACGAACAGAAAGGAAGCATTAGAAATATCGTCAAGTTTGTCTTCATGTCTTACTTATAGACACTCGGATTAGTTTCTTTTGAAATAACTTTAATGTATGCCTCTATTAACCTCTAACGTTTTACTTCATGTGCAGATAATAATGTGTCAGAAATATCGTTAGTCGTCCGCAAAATATTACAACAAACCTAATACATATTTTAGTAATAGACTTTACACAATTTGTCACAACGTAGCTACATGTACGGCAATCTTTCTATCTATCGGTTATTACTGTCTATCTAAAATTTTAGTTTCAAGGTTAATTAATACTTACGTTAACTTTTCACATATTAAAAATGACGTTTTTATTGTTGTTTAATATATATAATAATTTGTTTCGACAATTGTAGCCATGAAGGGTTAAGGTATTGGCCAGCAGATTGTATTGTTCGTTGACCTGTAGTTTACGCGACCGAGCATCGCTCCACATAGAGTTGTAACCGCTCGTAATAGGACGAAGGCGATCGCTGACTGTCCTCTCTCATCTTTTAAAGACTTAACGAGTTTGAAGATAGAGTATTTGTAGTCGTTTGCTAAAGGTCGATATGTGTCGCTTGACCATTTCTCAACTTCTCAAATGAACGTGATCGTTTGGTAATAAGTTACTTACAGTTATTGGTATTCTTTATTTAGGTCAAATTCAATTATGTTAAGGGATTTTTATAAAATGTGCCTCGAATTATAATTTTAAGACCAGTATACCGTGTTCTATATTTTAATAAACCCTGTAGTGTTAGCTAGAAATATATTTTCTCTTTATTATGCATTTTAGAGCAGCGATAATGGCATACGCCGGTCAAAGCGAACTTCGTTAATTTCCTTCTACAAATCGAGTTTAAAACCATTTTTAAGATTTCTTCCTTTAAATATTTCCAAATGTCTTTTATGTCTTTAACAAGTTGTGATCTTATATTTTTTCGACATTTAATTTTTTCGTTCATATGTATAAAATGGTTTATATATGTGTGTATACAGATAAGACCCCGTGATATCGCCATAAATAATAAGTTAGTGTTTGGCTTGATAGTTAGATGTGAGTTTAGTAAAAAAGCGCACCATAATGAAAGGGTGGTCAGCACAGTTGCAAAAATACAGCTGACATTTTATTTCTCCATTAATAGTTATCATAATTATTTTGTGCTTCCATATATGTTTTTGTGTTTAATATTATCGTATGCCAATCTATTTTTTAATTTACTGTAATACTGAAAAAATGTATTAAAAAGCTTACGGAGTAACTACGATTAAAATTATTTCACGTATGCGTTAAGAAGTTTTTTAATCAAATGATAGGAAATTTTTGCGTCGATGGGTGCCAGTGCGTGTTGATTCCTTTTTTTGTTAAAGTGCCTTTAGAAGCATCTTCTGTAAAATGTCAATTTGAGATTGATCTCTTGTCGGTAACTTGTAGGGTATATCACGTCGATCCTGTCGACATTGCCGTTCATGTTAAATCGAAAAGGTGTTAAGTTATTCAAATATTTACAGTCATCGATCTTATAATAACTTAATTTATTTGTTAAATGGTTTCGTTAATTATCGCCAATATGTGATATAGCCCTATATCAGGCGGCAAAGACGCGTCGCAGCTGCTTCATTAAAATCTAATTACACTTCACCGTAACTCACACGCATCTTTATTGCACGTCGTCAGCTGCCGACACACAATACTCACTGTATCACCTCACGCACCAGACGGTACCGAATGGAACCCGACCAATTTCACAAGAGCCGCGACCCACTTGACAAATGGGTTCGCTGAAAATACGCCGCCGCGAGGTCAGACGTGAGAAATCGGAAGATAAAGATGAAAAACGAAAATGTGACAAATAAAATGTAATAAAAACAAAACACGGGCGGTCGGCGGCGGTGCATAGTTGGCACCGGCTCAAGATGTATTTAGGAAAGCGAGCGTGAGACGCGTGCCGGGCGGGACGCGGCTACTGATAGCGCCGTAATAGCCGGCGTTTGCTAATTAAATAAGGCACTGGAGTTAAGCCAGCGTGGCAATGCAGATGGCAGCAGTGGCTTACCTGTACCTTTGTGCTTTTGACGATTCGTTTCTCACAGTTTCGGTCGTGTTTTAATCACGATTAATGATGACCTATGAAATACTAATGACTAAACACTTTAATCTTGACTATAATGCTCGAAAATTTCAATCGTAAGTCATGATTAATGACTAATTTATTTTTATTCGTAATCATTAGTTATAACTCAAATTAAATTTATTTTTAAGAAATTTGAGAAAACCTTTAGGACAAATAACATCACAAAACTTATACAAATATATTAATAGAAAGAAAAAATAAATAATATTATTAAATATGTGCTTATTATGTGCTTTATTATTACTTTATTTATTATACAATTCAGTCAGGTGACTAAACATTTCCATTGATTAATAAATCGATTAAGAAATTTAGTCGATTACAGTCAACACTGGCCGTTCAGATGATTACTCAAACATCGTTCAATATTTGTATGTTACCAGAGGATGGCTAGGTTACTAGATACAACCAGGACGTTTATATGGATTTTACATGCTATTTGATAGTAACTGTGATTTGATAGTGTATAGTCTTCATTTCATTCTATGTTTTACGTTTGTATGAGACATAGTATGGTCAAGATACAGCAATTATAGAGTGGTGTAGATACTATATAGTGTTGTGGATTATTTTGTATCAGACGCAAAAAAAACAAACAAAAAAATATCTTTAAAAACAAATTATACAGCATGAAACAAAATTAGGACGGTCGATATATTAACCGATACGGTGATCCACGCTGTATGTATATCTTTCACAATACAAAAAGTAGATCACAAAATGACATTTAAACAACGTTAATAAATAATATTTCTAACTAAAAGATGACAGTCACCAAAATTTATGGCAGAAGAATTTTGCTAGGTTAAAAAAAATTGTATTTATTTTTAAGCACACGTATCAATTTTGTAAAATAATAGCGTGTAATATTTTCAAAGATTACAATAAAATATTTGTTTTAGAGAGAAAAAAGACAACGGATAATAAAGTGAAATTTAGATGACTAAAAATATTTTTTAACTCAAATAATCATATTTTTCGTTCTGAAAACGATTTAAAATAGAAACTGTCACTAGTCTGTGGCATTTTAGCTATATGATTAAAAAGTCACTCCAAAGTTACTCGACGAGTGGCCGGGAATCGAACTCGGGACCCCGCAGTGCATCGGACTGTTAAACGCCATAAACTTATGATCAACCCGACACTCCATGATAGGACTTACTACTTCACTATTTTTTATTCGTTTAAAATATTTTGACTATTTAGAATAAAAACATTAAAATCAAAATATCAGAGGTGATATATTTGTTCTCGATCACGATATATTCCATGCGTTGATTTTAGTTTGGTGTTTTTAATAACATAAAATGCTCTCCATATCATCCATGTCATAATTTCGGAGAAACCTGAGTAACATCGCTTAATGGTAATAATTATAGAGTTTAAATTATCCTAAAATATGTAGATATTTTGAAAACTTAAATCTATCAAAACATAATTATGGCTTGGGTCTATCTAATTTGGAAATAAGAGAAATCGTCTCTATTGACTAATAAAATGAATGAATTGTGTTAAATCCAGTAGTAGGTAAGCAATTGTTTGTATATTTATTTGTTTTTTTTGGTTATGTGTAGTTTTAGGAATGCCCAATTCCTTCAAGAGATGACTACTTCCAGATTCCAAAAATTTGCTCTCAATTTTTTTTTAATGTGTGTTAAGTAGTCGGTTGCAGGTACATTGCACGTTATTTTATGTATATAATATCAAAAAGATTATAAAAACATGTAAACATATGATTTACATATATTAAACCATTTTTATACTTAAAATGGTTGGGGATTTACCTTAATTTTATTTTTTACAATGCATTCCTCTGTACAGTAAAGAGTATAGATATTTTTCGCCATTAATTGTTATTGCAACCGATCATTTAAATGAACAGAATGATGAAATAAACAGCGCATCAAATGGGAAACTTGCACGTTCAATAGTCATAAGAAAAAAACATTCTTATTCATAAAACTAAATGCAAAATATTCGTGTTTAAGAATCACGCTTAAACATCAAGTTATGTGTAGTGACGTCACATCTTTGAAGCGGTCTGCTGAAAGGTTTACAAAAGTACGCGAAACGAACTTTGGTATTAAATTAATATGACGACCACTGGCGTCAAGGGTCGACCGTAATTCATTAAATTTTTAAGACGGAACGTTATTGAGGCTCTTTTGCCAAAGAGTGTACCTCTATAATCGTTGCATATAAAAACACATTTAATGAAAATCGGATCTGAAATTACCAAACAGAATATAGTTTAAGCAATGAAAAGTGTTTACCTACTCACTTTCTTGAAAACATTAATAAGTAGGCGAGAGTAAGTCAATTTAGATTGCTGCTACAAAATTTTTCTTTCACAACAGGTGTATATTAAGTAAGCTGTATTTCACTAATATATTACACATATCTATTACGAAAAATATAAAATAAATACTTTTTGCCTTTACAGAAATTCCCCAGACTATTGAAAAAGAAATATTTGAAATCACACAAAATTCACAGCTCGAAACTCATTCAGTCAATCTGACATTATAAAATTCTTTAGTGACAATCTCTATTCTGTACTATTGTTTGACCACAGACTATTATGTGTTTGACATTGACAGTGTGAACGTAATCAGTGAATCTTTTAATGTATTTGTAATATATTAATTAATGTATTTGTAACACATATTGTATATACATTTTAGCTTTCTATACTCTCCATATAAACTTAAATAAATTTCGCACACATACGTGCGCGCAATATGCTTAAAAAGGGGTACAAAGTTTTCTCCTCCAATATTAATAGATAGATTAAATAATACTGAATACTTTACAGTAAAAGCCTAAATTCATAATAATATTTTAGAATGAATTTTCCTTCAATTAACAATGATTGTTCTTTTAAGGAGACTTATTCAGAGTTCTTTTTTCGTGCCTGTGTATTCCGGCAATTCGATAAAGTTTCCTAAAAAGTTTATGAAAGCCACAATGAGGAATCCTCAAAATGGATTTTCTTGTAAATCATATGTTACGGGAATAATAGAAATGATACACAATCAATGTTCTTCGTACTTGTAAAATTGCATTTGTCGTTACTTTTCTAGTTTTATGTACGTATTTAACTTATTTTACAGAAACGACTTCGAAAACTAGCCGAAGTACTTAGTTTGTAGGATGAAATTTGAAAAAAAGACTGTCATTCCGCATATTTTTGGACATCAACAAAGAATGATATGGGGACTTTAAATGTAAAAGATAATAAATCCTAAGAAGTATTGTAAATATGAAACATAATTCAGATTTTTGACTTGTCCTTCAAAAAGTAGTAAACATACTATAAAATACCAAAATGTAACCGAACTCACCGGCAAAATATTTTTGATTTCCATGTTTGAAAAATTCGTATCCAGAAACACTATATCTGTGTTAACTTTAGGTCAGATTCTTGTGTTCGCTTTAATAAAGTCTGCTTCCATTTTAATTTAGTAAATCACGAAAACACATATTATTATGATAGGCTTCTGTCAAACATCTCTAATTGCGTGACGTCATTGAAAGCTGATTGGCGTTTTGATATCATGTTATTTATACAAAAATTCACATGGTGTTTTTTTCATTTCAATTGAAAAGAATATTGTTTGGAATTTCGCAAATGTGTCATGTTTATTTTTGTAAATATAACCGTGTTTACAAAATCGAAATTTCGTCAGCTTACCATAGGTAATCAGGATGAAAAAGGAATTTTTATTTCTTTTATTTTTATTTTAGGAAAAGTTTATTTCCTGGAAGTAGGTACATTTCCTGCCCGGTCTACGAAGATGCTTGTTACTAAAGTAAATTCGAATTTAGTAGATCTGCGGTATTAGGTCTGATCCTGAAGAGCATTAGAAAATATAGGTTTGATGAAAATATTAAATGCTGTATGTCAAAGTTATACTGAATTAGGTTTTGTATTTAAACAATTTTCTATTTGCACTTATTGGAATTTCTGTCGTTAGTTATGAAGAGAAACTTCTGAAGTAATTCGTAATTCTATATTCACACAACTAATTCAAACAACGTAATTCAAATAACACACACCCACACACACACCCACCCACACACATACACACACACACACACACGCATATATATATATATATATATATATATATATATATATATATATATATATATATACTAATGTTAATGCTTGAACCAGTGAACACAATTGGAGACCTAGATTCAGCTTTGAATTATATTGATTTTATAAACTAATGCAGATATAAAATCAAACACCTGTCAAGCACGAGTGAAACTATCACTACGAAGTTTCTGTACACATTTAAATATTTATAAACATTTAATGGTACAGAATATTCGTATTACACTATTTGAAAAATTTTAATTTTTTAGAACGAAAATATATTATCTCCTATATCTTTTACAGATGCATATTTAAAAAAATATATATTTATAGTTATGAGATTTTGTTTCTTGTCAAATTTTACAATTCTACGTCAACGAGAAGTATAGGTTTTGATTTATTTGAGTGTCAAAATATGCGACATAAATAAGCGTATTTTTATTGCGTTGACTTAGTAGCTTGATTTTTTACATTTCCAAGAGACTATAAATCAAAATATTATTCTACTGCAAAGTATCCATTTAATTTCAACTTATTACCTCCACGCGTTCCTGAGAAAAAGGGTCTTGAGAGACAGATGGACAACGAAATGATCCTACAAGACCCTTTTCTTTTTGAGGTACGGAACCCTAAAAATGAAAGAAACTAAACTTAGTAAATGCTCAATAAATATTCAATTAAAAGTTATAAAGCCAGGTTTGAACACAAGATGCCGCTTTTTCTGTAGTTAAAACGAGACAAATATCAAATTTGTGTAAATGTATTTTTTAATAAATTTTTAATTTACAGACATAATTTGTAAGTTCTTAATTTATTTAAGAATTATCGACATTTTGCAATTGTGTTTATTTCTTTGTAATTCTCGTAGCGATAACAATTAAACTTTATATTTTTTGCATTATTTTGAAATGCTTTCCGAGCTTTCGAATTATAATTTCCATTTGCATTACACATATATGCAGAACACCTGTCAAATAATATAAATAGATGAATCTAAAAATACAAGATTGAAGTTCTAAATGTCAAGCTAACAGTTTGATTACAGTGTGATTCAGAAATAGCCGCTGTTACCGAAATAAATCAGCTGATATTCGATTCACACGTCATTGACTCAGTCCCACACCCGCACGCGACATCTCCACTGGATAGTGGCCGATCGAACTTTATTAGTTATTATGTTTTCTGTTGACAGTGTTAATTGTACATGAGTCTACAGAAGATAAAAATAACTACGGTGTGGAAAATCGATATAATAGCGAATTGAGTAGTGAAGAGGTTATTGAGAATGATAAATTGTCATACGAGGAGTACGGGTAGTTTGCCTTATCGATGTTTTATTATTAGGAGAAATAAGTAATTTAAAATAAAATGTGTAGATGCGGCTTAAAATTTTCAAGTTGGAAGCTGTACGTAATTTGGCAAATTTTTAGTATTTTTTAAAACATGTGGTATACTTAATATAAAGGGGTTATTTAATTTTACAATTAAACCTTTTCATCTGTACATCGTTTTATTTCAAATTTTTAGTTTAAGTACTAAAACTTTTCTGTATGTTACCAAAATCACTTTGCAAAAAACAAAACTGTCTAGAACGATTAGAACTCGCCCTATGGGGATTCCGTGCATATATAGGTATCTATAAACATAGTAATTCTATTAAACTATTCAAAGATATTATTTTTTTACATAGTAAATATGTTTAATATATATTTAACAGACATATATACATAGTGCACATTAAAAAAATATGACATTTCGAAATATATAGTAATGTATCGCCGGTGTTTCCTACAACCTTTACGTATGCCTTAGATAAAACCGTCCCTTTTTTCAAAATTTTACTTTCAGCAGTCTTTAAAATAGGGAGGATTTTTTAGTATATTTATGAAGATATATTTAAAATTATGAAAATATGTGTAGGTTCATATCCTTCATTGTAAAATTTCTAGTTTCTAAGTCTATGCATTTCAAAGTTATTTTAGGTGAGGTGTTTGCTAATTAATATAGACGTAAAATACGTTGTTAACGTAAATTAACCGTTTTCTAACGATATTATGAAATGGCTCACAGTAAAAACTGAATAATTTAAGCGACGTGATTCACGTGGGAAAAACCGCGGAGAAAAGCAATTTTATTGCTTCCAAACAAGTTTGTAATTGCAATGTCTGTTTACTAAAAAGTACATCAGACATAAATAGAACAGTAAAAAATTACAGGGGTTTCGTCTAATATGAATACCATTTAGCAAAATCTGGGAAATAAGCAGGTTGAAAAATAATATTCATTCTTTGAAATTGTTTTCAAATGTAGACATTAATTAATATTATTGGATTTGTTATACTATTCGATTATGTTGGACATGTTTACAAAACAGTAAAGCAAACTTTAAAAAAATGGCGTAGTATGCAACATTGCTTTATCTAAAAAAAATACAATATTAATTGTCTGCGAATCGGGCTCATTTCGCTTTAGTCAGAGGAGAATAATGGTATTTTTGTTATTTATTATATTGGTATTGAATATATTTGGCGCTAATTTTGTAGAAATTCATTATTCACAATTAAATGAAACTACGTGATGTAGTATTATTTCTACTTTCTTTAAGTTCTTTACCACGACCTAGATTTCGTTGTATTACAACATTTTCATTGCATTACAACATATAACATCTTCATTGTATTACAACAATATTTCGTCAACATTATTACAACATCTTGGATGTTCCTAAGAGTTAATCTTTGCTAATAGCCCACCTGAAGATGTTGTAATACAACTAAACCTAGGTCGTGGTAAAGAACTTAAAGAAAGAGAAAATTTTTAGAAATAATACTACGTATTGTATTTGTATTACAATGCTTTGATTTTTACTAACATAATATGTGAATTAAATTATGTAAATTTAATTCCACTAAAATATTAATGTGAAAAAGAAGCTAAGTTTTATGTTATATTAATATGTTTCGCTGATAATAAGAGTTGAGAGCGAAAAAGATATGTAAATTTATTTTAACGTTAATTTAAATTATCTTTACTAGTGGTGGTCACTCAGTGGTCGAAATTCCAACGTAATTCATTAAATTTTTAAGTTTGAACGTCACTGAGTTTCTTTTGTCAAAGAGTAACCTCTATAAACATTGCATATTATTTTTAGAGCATGTACAAGTACGTCATTAGCGTATGTTGTTTGGCTTAATACCTATTAATAAAAACACATTTGCAGCTTGTATTCGTATTGAATCATTGTCTGTTTTAATTTTTTTATTGTTATTATTGAATCAAATAAATGATAGAAGTATAAGAATATGCTTGAAAAGGGGTATAAAGTTTTCTCCTCACTTATTAGTATAGATAATATGACGATCTTTCTTTCGTTAATTCTAAATTTCCTGTTAATTTAAAATCCTGATATTTTTAATTAAACAATAAACTTGACTAGCCAATATTTAATTTTACTTAGTAAGTCTTCTATTTACGTTAACGAATATAACAATGCATTTTTCTTTGATGTGCTACATTAATCTATAATTACAGCACGTCTATCTAAACGGGAAAGGGTTGATTAGTTAGTTATTGAGTCTTCAAAATAAGATTCGGACGCCATATCTCTTATACATCATTAAAGTGTACAAATTTAATATAAAAGCTCAGCGGAGAAAACTGTTGTGGGTGTAGGTTATGTGGCTTGATATGGTTCATGTAAATGTACACACTATATGTAAGCGCCAATTCGGTTAGAATACTGCCGTGTGCTTAGATTAACAGAATAGAATCGGTATATTAAAACTTTTGGGTAAATTGATTTGATATAAATTATTTTCAGCCATTTTTAGTTTTACGTAATTACTTACTTTACATGTATCTTAGCCTTGTTGGACTTTGTTTTTATTTGTTGATAAATTTATTCAATCCACACTTTAGTGAAAAATATTTTGTGGTTTTGGAAATAACCCGAGAGGTATAATTTGATACGTAGGATAATATAATGTTATTTTTAATGCGCTTAATTATTTTAAATATAAAATAATGATAAGTTGGAAGGAGTTGAAATAAGTTGTGACATTATTTTTTTTCAGAAACTGCTTAATACAGCCTCTGGAAACTTGGTATTACAATATAAACCCACATATACCTTAATATTTAAAACTTAGCAATATTCATAAAGAGATTTTAAAGGCGGCAAAACGACATTTGAAATTATTTTTTTATATTTTACATGTTGTATGGGACATCATTTGAAAGAACGAGTTGTAAGGATGTTAATATTTCAGAAATATACGTAAGATGTTTCAAGAGATATTATTCATAATATCAACTAATGATATGTTCCCCCTCTCTATTTCCCAAAATTGCTAAAATCGAAATTATGAAATCACGGTTTATCAGAAAATTATAGCGATGATTCTAAATATCATTAGTCTTCCAGATATTTAAGATACTTTTGCGCCTGTGAAAGGTATAATATCTAATACATCTACGTGGTGAAAATAGACAATAATATTTGTAAATAGTATAACACAAATAATACTAAGGAATTAAGTATGTGGGCAACTCTCGCGGTGATTTCTAGTGATACTTAGCATATTTTATTTTGTATTCGGTCTAGTGGTTATAGAGTTCCTCTAAAAATTGTTATATATTTATATAATTATATGAATTACTTCTAAATACGACGCGATGTAAAGTTTCATTGAAAGCTCGTGATGTGAGCTTGTAACTGCCAGAGACGGATAAAAGGTATAAACGAGCGTAAGAAACGAATCTCATTTTCGCAGATACAACATTAAAGCCGAACTTTTACTTTCACTTCAAGTTAAACTCGATTAGCCTATCTATCGCAATGTTTATAGCCTATAACCGCCCAGAGTCATTTCCCGTACAAAGCGCAAGGGCCCGCCCAGAAAGCTAACGATGGTCGTAAATTTAAGTGACCAAGTTGTAAAATGGTCTGGCAGCAACGACTTATACACATTCGCACCTGAGGCGTAAATGTGCATCTAGATGCACTCGAATGCATTGAAATATGCAGCATGCGATACCTTTGCCTTTTTAAGTATTATTTTTCGTCGAAGGTTTATCAGGTTTCGTACGGTGTGGCCATGAGTCATATGGTTACGGTTTAGCAATATATGTAATTTTGATTGAACAAACTTTCCTATGACTTTGAAACTATAACTTTATTTCGATTTATTTCATTTATATTTCGATTCAAATATTTACACCAGGTCAAAATAAATTACGTATTATAGTACTGGTAAAATAAATTCTAGAGTAAACAAAGTCAGAAGAATTCAATATTTAGCGGAATCAAATATTCGGGGTTTGGGGCTTTCAAAAACGAAAAGAATATCGAAGAGATTATGTCAGTTTGCACGTACGGTTTTTCAAAGACCACTTTATTGAGCTGAAAAGATTCTTTGTTTCTTTGGTCAACAAGTGTAATTTTTGAATGAATGAATGGCTATGTACAAAGTAATAAACTAAGTTTAGAAGGAAAATACAATAAAAAGTAAAAAAAACACGACTAAAAAGAAAATAATGGGATCGAAAAAGAGGTCCACATATTTTTTACTTAACATTTTTTCTCTCTTGTTTGTAATATTTTAAATGTTGTCTTTATTTATTAACTTTTAAAGTTAAGTAGTTCAGTGGCTGAGTGTGAGACTTGACCGCTTCTTGCATTGTTGTTGTAGCACGACACAACGATGAGCCCGTGCGTGAGAAATCGCGACTGAGAGGCCAAATCCCGAGTGGATCCTCTCGATTCCTAGCGCGCATTACCGAAAAGCTTAAACGCGAGTTTCAATGGCTATTCTTTTCAGAGAATATGAAAAAATCTATCTAATTTTTATCAATTGTTATTTTTATATCATATTTGACTGGTTTTTCGATATTATTATTGTTATTTGGTTATTTGTTGTATTGATTAATACTTTTAAGATTAAAAAATAAATTGTTTGTCAGCCTGTGTAACATTCAGTAGAATGTTATCTTTGGATTATGTCGTGATATGTAACTTAGATCAGCAAATTATTCGATATCCCGCGAAACAATGTGGTCTTGCAGGGAATCAGTTTTTGGTCATCAGGTTCTTTGGATTCCCGAAATACTCACCGCCTTAATTATCAACAGATTCCCAGGCTCACAGGTATAAGAACTGTTAACAACAATGCATATTTGAATGTAAACTTGAAGTCTATAGCTACATTAGACCCTTTGATTCAGGAAGGTATTACTTTGGCCATCATCATATTCTCAGTTTTCATCAAATCAACATTTGAAAGTAAACTCGAAGTCTCTAGCTCTTGTAGTCCCTTATATCCATAGAGTACTATCATGGTCATCATCAAATTTTCAGGTTTGCAAATTTGATAACTGTAAACATAAAGTGTCTAGCTATTTATAGTTCTTTAGATCCACGGGGATTCTAGCTATATCGGGGAACTTTTAAACTCAAACTCGTAGTATATAGCTGCAAAAGTTGCTAAGATCCCTTTACAAATTGAAAACAGCCACACCAATTTCCATCGTACGTATATATAAATTAGATCTATAATGTAAATTTCCAATTAAGGAAAAACAGTAAGTAACATCAGTAACAAACACAAACATATACAACCTTATAGGCTAAAGGAATATGTTTTCTCAGTTCCGCTGTGAAAAAAAATTCATTACATATAGGTAAAAGACCATTACATATTTTTTTGGTTATCAGAAAATTGTGTTAATTCTTTACTTTTTATTATACACTTTCGGATACATAAAGAAAATAACAAAAAACCATCATTACGTTATTGTAATATGTATACAAATTCCACAACGCTTCTAATTTGCTTTCCTCACAAGAGCGCAATGCTCAACTTATTGATTCAAAAATACGTGATCCTTTTATCGATACTGACTAAAAGATTATCTCAGATAAAGATAAAAACATACTAAATGAACTATAAATTAACCCATTGTCTCCAATACAGTTTAACGTTTAGTTATTTCACATGGGTTGTCTCACGATGTAAGATCCAAACTCCACCGGAATATTTATTAAACGACTACAGAAAGTGAGACGATTCATCTTCTATGTGCGTAATGGTCCCTTTATGCTTTTACAATCAGAATACCATTAAATACATTTACTGTAAATTTCGATTATATATATTCAGTAAGACAAATGAGAAATATTGCATATTTTTATGAAAAATCTGCTTATTTATCATAATAGTTTTTAAATGCTATCTTTACGGAACTTCGAACTAGTAAGATGAAATAAAGTGCAGATTTTGTTTCGTCGTATTTTCTATACATAAATATAAAATATTATTTCATGAAACCCGCAGGGCCAATAGGGTCTTTGAAAAAAGCTACATAAAACTCGAAAAGAGTTAAAATGGCATTCATTTTGAAACAACAGAAAGAAAGTCAATATTAGTTAACAGTTTATTTTTAATTAATGTAGGCAATAGCGACAATCGTTTCTAACAATGTTATTATTTCTTTATTATATTTTTATTATCTTTATTTCTTATTAACAATTTTGAAATATTGAAAAAGTAACACTTGCGCATTTAAGAAGGTAGCGTTTTTGTTTTGGTTACAAACTTTCATACCTTATTGTCAGTAGCTGAATTATTTAGTTTTTGTAACGCCAGGCAAATTTTTTTCGGCCTCTTTTACAATTTTATACATTTTATAGAGTTAGTAAATTATATTCCGGATTATTACAATGCAACATAATTGCATAAAAATTTGCACCGACTTAATAAAAAAATTAGCATATGTCGCAAATTAGATTTTTGTTGTAATTTAATATAGTATTTAATGCGTAATATATATACACACGCATACCAGTTTCATTGCCAGCTCCATCGAATGAAAGTGATTTTGCCAGTTGCAGGAACCATTAATCCTCGCGTCCATTTTATTTATTCTCATAGCGGTAAACTTTTTGGAACTGTAAAGACGTAGTACGTTGAAGATTCTGGATCCTGAAAGCTTTAGACAGGAATGGAATTGACGTTTTGGAGATATGGTGTCGGTGTCCAATTTTATGGATCCTTTGGAGTAGAAGGTCACGAAATCATGAACGACGGACGAAGAGAAGGAAGGGTGGGGATGCGGTAGAAGATATTATAAGAAATAAAAAAATTATTAGGCTCGCAGACTATGTGTCCGTTTCATTTGGTTCAAAATTTTATTTCTCGTTTTGGAAGCTAAAAAGGATAACTATTTTAATACATGTAACGGGAATAAAGGGACAACTGTTATATCAATTTATTTCAATCTTCACTGATTTCATTATTTTGTAAGTGAACACGGTGGAACTATGTTAGCAATGTGCGCTTAAATTATCGTAAATATATTTACATACGTTGTACAGTCGTTTATTATTCATGCATCCTTGTAATACATAGAACCTGGCCGGAAAAAAATGTTTCTGATGGGAATATCAGAAACTTTTCTTTCCCTTTTATGTGGCCGGGTTTAATTTACGTTTCATTGTTCAATAAGATAGTAATCACTATTGGTACAAATTTTGAATCATTGCGGGGAATCCTGTTTTTCTTGGAATTAAATTAAAATTATGAACATACTTATTAATTCATTTACATGGCGATATATTATAGCATATAGCAAAGGAAGGTGTAAATGGGGTAAGATGAAAATTTTGTCGAATGTAAAATTTTTATTCACTTTTAAGGCTCCAAAAAATTTGGCATAGTGATGAATTGTGACTATTGGGTGATCCAAATAGAGAGTGCAAATGTATTGAAAATTTATTTTAATACCATATGTCGTCTAGGTACCTCCACCTCGTGTTAGGGTACTAACCGAAAAGCAAATTATTATAATTAAAAATTCCTTTTTTAAAATTGTACCTGAATATAAAATGTTCACAAAATTACAATAGTTTCGAATTTAGGGAAGGGAGGATCTTTCCCAAATTAGTAAAGTCAAAATTGTGAAAAAAGACACTGTATTTTTAGAAATTTACCTAAGTTTACCGGAAAACTATAGCAATGATTTTAAATCTACTAATTTTTGGAAGGGTATACTAGACATTATATATTTATATAATAAAAAATAACATTAATATTTGTAAATAGTTTATTAGAAATGTTATGCTTTCTTCAATATTTATTGATATGTGCCCAGCGCGTAGCACATGTGTCGCGAGTTCTACTCATAGTTAACATATTTTATATTACATAAATCTTTCACAGATATTTTAAATCAAATTGAGAGATGAATAATTTAAAAGCTTATTAGATATTTAAACTTAATACGTTTTTCAATATTTCGGGTATAATGCAGGTTATTATTAAAAGAAAAATATTAAAATAAATAACTTCATAAAATATGTTAACGGCGAGACGTAGCAAACAAATGACAAAATTAAATAACATGTTCTCCGATACGTTCAAATAATTGTTAATAATTGTATAATCAGAATTACTTGGAAAACATTATTTGATTTTAATTTTAGATATAAAAATATGTTACACATTCTGTTAAAAACATAAAACAAGCCATGATAAATAGCGATTCCACAGAATTTATTTCAAAGAATTTCGTTAAATTTAATAATTAATATCGTCATTTATATAGTTTGTGGCAGTCTGTATGGTGTTTGAGAGTTACTGAAAATGAACTGGCAGTTTTCCAGTGATCTACTTAATAAGACAGGCGGTGCTTACGATTAGAGTAAAAATGTTAATTTGTCCATAAGGTTCCGAAAGTAATTTAAAATTTCACTTCATTCAAAATGAAAAGTTTTTAAAGCATAGACGCCCAGATTTAGATTGGAGCTGAAACCTGGGTGTTTACTAAAGAAATCCTCACCAAGCTCAGAGAGCAATTGAAAGGAACCTGTGGCAGTCGCACTAAAAGACCGACAGATTCCTCTCTTGTTGGTTTAGAAAGAAGAGCAGAGTTGTGGACGCACAAAACGTGTTGCGAAGCTTAAATGGCAATAGGCTTTTGTCACTAAAGAGTGGGACTTTTGGTGCAAAGCGTTTGTGGACTGGAGACCGTGGGGCGTAAAAGGTCCACAAGAAAGGCCAAATATGTGTTGGTACGATGATATCGGGATCGAAATGGTTAGAGAACGCACAGGATCGAGAGGAGTGGTAGAGATTGAAGGAGACCTACAGCTATGCGGTAGAATATGGCGAAAGAAGAAGAAAGAAGAAAACTTAGAAAAGGACATATGCGTAAATTATATTAAATTGTCTATTTATTTCATCATCCAAAAATAAGATCAAATTTTATGGAGGCTGGGTGGATATTAATACGCTGATAGATACTGAAAGCTAGGAATCGCCAAAATATTTTTAACTGACAATTTGTTTTTATTCCTGTAAACGTTTATTGGAAAATATCATTGCTGTTAATACTTACTTTTCGCAGTTCACTTGAGTAGCACAAGCGTTTCTTTAATTTTTTTACCCATGTTTGGCTGTTGCAAGTGCGGCATGATGAAAATAAAATGCTTTTCCTTAGTAATAAACACACCGAGTTATTAATATCATTATTAATTACAATGATTCAGATAAACAGGCAGACAGAGCCGTGAGTGATCTTATAAGGTTTTCGCTTTTTATTTTGAGGTAAGGGACTCTAAAATATGCTTTGATTGTACGCTGAATAAACTAGTTCATAGCTAGAGTCTTTCGAATGGAAGCGAGTTCTAAGCAGGCACCTCGTGCTTATGGCGAGGTAGCCCGCGTGTGCAAGTATATCGCGCAGGCTCAGTACATTATGTGGGTGACATACGATGACGGTTAATGATAGCAATTGTTTAATCTCTTTGTGCGAGGGCAGGTGCGGTCTGTAGAGGCACCTCGCGAACATCGATGCATACTCGTTGCTTAAGTAGCGCTGTGAATGTAGCTGTAGCTAAATTTGAACTGTTTTATTACTTGAATATGTTTGTAAATAAAGTTGTGGATGATAAAGAATAAGACAATATAGTTCATGGTCATATTATTTCTTACCATTTGTACAAATTAAGTATCGATATACACGTATCACTCAGTCTCATCTCACTCATATTTGGAAATACAATAATGTTAATAGTAAAGGAATCATTTAGTTAGTGATAAATTTAGTGACTATATTTACGATCATGTAGATACGATCAAGTTAGAACAATAAAATACATACCGATAATTTAAAAAATATTGCTAGTTTGTTATAAGGCGCACGTGCATCAGGTTAGAAAAGAGAATATGATTGAACGAACATTTTATTGGGCCAATTATTTTTTGCCATAGTTAAACCTACTTATACCAAAACATAGATATGATTTGGAGCAAATGCAATGAAATCTGAAATATGGCATTTTTTGTTTAAGTAAATCTAGTGGCCTAACTTTTGGTCCTATATTCTATATACAATCGACATAATATGACAATAGACAAATATAACTGATGCTTCAAAATATAACTGAAAAAATGAATGAAGTATCAAGCATTTTGTGCACATATTTATAAATGAAAAGATGAATTGTCCCGTCCCAATGTAACAATTGCAAAAACATGCTCCTATTTATCCCATGTGGCAAAAGACATTTATATAACGCCTTAAAAGAGATCATCGGAGAAGAGTTTACAGCAATCATTTTTTTATTTTCTTTAATAAAACATTAAGCATCATGTCTCATTTTATCTCTACTTTTTTCATGAATAAAATATATTTTCTTACAAATATAGATTATAAAAACTATAATTTTCATTTATCTAAAGATAACAAGATAAAATCATAAATAAAATGTATCTTCTTACTGGGATGTTATTGCAGAAATTGCTTTTTGGGTCAATTTATAACACTGAGCATATTTTGAATTATATGTATAAAAATGTTTTATACATATTAGGTAATGCACTAAAAAGTTATCTTTTTATTTTGTCCATATAAGGGGAATAATTTTCCAATTTATATAATATATATATATATATATATATATATATATATATATATATATATACATAATATGGTGTGGCTTCGTTCCATCAGATCGTACTATGATTTGACAAGTTGACAATAATCGTGTAATTAATAAAAAAAACCTGGCAAGAATGAGAAGAACTCGCTCTGTTAGGATTTGGTACACATTTAGGCACTTATAAACGTTTATACGTTTAATGTACAAACGTTATATTGCTTACTGTATCTATGATAGGCGCATAACATGTTACATATTTAAGAAAATTATGACATCTAGAACCATAGCTATAGTTTCCTTACAACCTTTGTGTGGACTTTTGACTTTTAAAAACACTTATTTATTTACAATTAAATGAAACTACGTGATGTAGTATTATTTCTACTTTCTTTAAGTTCTTAACCACCACCTAGGTTTCGTTGTATTACCATCTTCAGGTGGGCTATTAGCAAAGATTCGTCCATCAGAAAGAACTTATTTATTTCATAATTTTGGGTTGAGCAGTATCGGTAAGGGTGGGGGAGGAGGAGAGTGAATACATTTTTGACATTTTTAATATATATTTGAAAATATAATACTAAAAATTATGAAACAGAACTTATATTTCATAATTTTTAGTACTATGTGTTCAAATATGTAATGTTTATAGGCACTTAATTTACCTGTCTCCTTCCCCCCCCCCCTCCCAATCTATCTGTGGGTTAATATATTTTATTACTATGTTCAATTTCAAGTTTCTACCGCAAGCGGTATTCTGAGAATAACAGCTGTGACAGACAGATGGACAGACATGTCTGATCTTACTAAGGTTCAGTTTTTCTTTTTAAGGTACAGAGCCCAAGAGTTAAGTGAATTTAATTCAATTTGTACACTGAGTACTTGAAACTATGTCGTAAAGATTTAAATATTATTACAATCTTAAAATATAATATTTTAATGAAATTTCCATTATATTGCATTACCTACTTGAAACAAAATCATTTTTACGAAAAGTTGGTTTATTTTAAATTTAAATGAGAATTTTCTCAAATATTCATTTAAACAATGGTAAATGTTTAAGATGTTTTTTTTCATTCTTAGGGCAGCGATTCGACACGTAACATTAGATGGTTTCGATTGCTTACGCATAAACTATGTTCGTGGATTCTAGTGACAGTGAAGCCGTAGTACTGGAAAATAAGGTTAATAGCTACTGTTACATTTATAAAGCAAATTTCCACATAAGCAACACCGAGTAATGTCACGTTGGGACAGTGAATAAGAAAAATTAATATTCAGTTACTAAAAATAAGAAAACGTGTCGTGGATTACTTCCACATGATATAAGTTAACAAAAGTTTTGGCGTGTTTACATATGAATTTTATTCAAAATGTTATTAATCGTTTGTTTTGTAATGTTTTCACAGATATTGATAACTTTTTGACAAGTACATCCGGAATATGAGCAAAGGATATATTAAACGTTAGGATTTTGCAGTTGTTCATATTTTTCGAAATTGTAATTATCTAATGAAATATTAGTGTTTTTGTTTCAGATTTTTCAACAGGTGGGAGGAAAATTAGAGAGGTATGTAGGTTTTATGTCATTTTGATTAATATTTTGCAAACGGGCTTTAAATATGAATAAACCAGTTAAATCCGAGTAGTTCCATACAAATTGAACAACGTACTCTTATTCATATTATTAGGATACATGATATCTCTATAAAGCGATAATGTGGTATTTTTCATCACAAAAATATATTACCCAACATGTCATACACGTGCGCAAAAATATCGCGAATGTTTACAAATTACTATGATTTTATTACTCATAACTACTGTGTTTAATATTTTATATTTAGTTCTCTTTCTTTTTTCTTGTTCAAATACAGGACATGAGGGACGCGACAGCTGAACGATGATGGTGTAAGCGGGTTTTTGAGATTGACTTGGTAACGAAATTGGCTAAAAATGCAGTTTTGGCAGTCCACTAAATTATTATTTTTCAGAGAAATGAAAGTAGAAAAAAAGAAGTATGTGCTCTCTACTTTAAGAGTTACCTCAAAGAGGCTCTTCTTTGGATATTTAGGAGCCCCCCTATAAATATAATTTCAAATAATTTGGACTATTTAGTTTCGGATATTTTTATTATTGGACCCAATAACTACATATTATATGCGAATTTCAAGTTTCCAACTTATTTTATTTAAAAGTTAGAAGTCAGACGGCTAGATGGACAAAAGGACAGACATCTATGCTACAGATATATGATTCCCTTTAGATCTTTCAGGTATGGAACCTTAAAAATGGTAAAAGTAACCTTAATTACATTTTATAAGACTATCCAATGAAATGCGTCCGTATTTTATCTGCAGCCGAATGATATTTCGTGTTTTGCTAGTCACTCTTTCAGATCACTACATGAAGCTTGCAAAATTCCATTTATATTTTTGTTTTCTGAGAGGTTATGAAAGGCGGACCGATCAAGGGACATGATGAACTAATAAAGGTTTCAGGTTTGACCAAGAAACCCTGAAAGGAGAGTACGATAAAGCAAATAGTGTAATTATCCTTGATTAAGTGCTTTTGTTTGATGAAGTTGAGATTTGAATGGTTGGTTGATGGAGCCTTCTGTAGTACTGGAAAATAAGGTTAATAATAGCTGCTATTACAAATGGCATACTTGTAAATATATATATATATATATATATATATATATATATATATATATATATATACATATAGATAGAAAGAGAGAGACGCTGCGTTTCACGTTCAAGATTAATTTTTCATAAATTTATGTTTCCAACCATGTGTCGTTTTTCAGAGTACCGTTACTAAAAAACTGCCCTCCGTTAAGTTCAAGCCCACTGCATCCAGAGATGATTCAGCCACGCTAAATTCGAAATGCCTTGACAGAGGTGAACGGAAAAGATACATTATCGAGGCAAATTACCGCGGAAACATAAACTGAAAGTGGAATGAACGGCCGATTGGCCGAGCGCTCGTATCGGGTATCGGACACGTTTATTCAAATCAGATCATCTTATATGGACGGCCGGCGTACTTGTCTCCGCTCGGCCGCAACGCTCCGAGGCAATCCCATATTGTTGGAGCGACGCGAGCGTGTGAATCGAGTCGCGTGGGGCATTGTGGTTGACAATAAAATTAGAATCATTATTGTGAAATCTGTGCAGGCCGAGCGAATCATTGTTTACGTAATTGCGGTCTCAAGAGTGGATGAGCCCTGACGGTGAGGTACGCTGGCGACTGATGATGAAATCATACAAAACATATATGTTGATCGAGGGCGAGTATAGCATGGGTATGTTGACATTGCTTAACTACAAATATATGTGATAGAAATTATATAGTGTATTATGATAAGTATGTATGTCCAATCCTTGTAGCAGACAGAATTTGTCTTCCAAGCAATTGAAATTATTTGTGCTATTATTGTCGGATAATACAAATAAATAATGGTGGATACTGACATGCCCAAATTATAGGAAAATTATAACTTTTGTACGTTGGTTAATACAAGGTTTTTATTCGAAACATGTAAAGTATAAAATGTGTAAATTGACGATTTTGCTTCATATGAACCGCAAATTCAGTTTGGTTCACTGTAGAGAAAAAATTGATTATTTCGCCGTGATTGCATTATATAAAAAATAATAGAGTCGTACGTAAAGGGTTCCGTACATATATTTTTATTGTTAATTTGGAATTTATTTGTTACGTAACTTTATATAATGTTGTTGATATCAAAATGTTATGTACAGCGGTATAGTAATGAGCGATGCTGTGGCATAGAGTGCAGACTTCAGAGAGCGCAGATATTATTGTTGAGGGGTATAATCAGACGTAATGAACCACAGACGTGGTGCCGGATGTAAGTTAGACTAGGTGCAGTTACTGCTTGTATAGGTGGGTGGTACTATTAGCCTTAAGTATATAAATATTCTTGTCAATTGCAATAAAAATAAAATCTTTTTCCGTGTTTTTAGCTACAGTGAGCTCAAATTAAGAGAAAAAATCGATAAAACTATATTTAAATTGCACTTAAAAAGCTCTTTCAGAAAATTAATTAATTTTTTTAGCTTGTTTCGGCGCTGGGCTTTGTTATAATTTTATACCGGCAAGTAGGAGAACAACTGGCCGAAAACATTTGGATTTATAGTTGCGGAACTTTAAAAAATATTATATACAAATATAACAGTTCTATGCCTTGGCAACAATATACAAGTTATATCTGCAGTTACAGTAAGAAAGACATTTATTTACGTTATATTTGGAAATTTTTAATATGTATTTAAATTCTACACTGTTTTTCCAAGAAAAGAAAATATGTGATTAAAATGATTAATATTAAATAAATAGCTGATAATATTCAGGAGGAGTGAGTATTATAATCTATTCTGTTGCTTTAAAAATAGTCTTGTTGAGAGAAAAACTGCATTTGTAAAGAATGTTATTTATGAAATATTAAAGTTGTAGAATTTATTTAATTATTTTTAAACAATTCCAACAAAAATAAATATTCTTATTGTAACTTCTCGCGAATGATCATTGAAACGCATAATATACAACAAAATCCTTTAAAATAGACTGTTTGTACTTATCATGAGCATAGATTACACTAAGTGCAATTGAAAGAACGTATCTCAATACTTATGAAGGGATCAGTAAATGACGTTTATATTGAAAACGATGAGCCCAAAATAAAATGTTTGTCTCCTATTTGGAGGTTCGAAAATTTTAATTTGAGTTCATATACTATAATAGCGACATTGCACTAAAAATTAGCTTACCTATTTAACCTGGATCATATTTCAACAATAGTTAACTACCTATTAACTATTGTTGAAATATGATCCATCAAAGTGGTCGAAAATAATTTATGCATAGCACAATACTTAAAAAATTTAATCGGTAAGCGCAAGCTTAAGTTACAAAATCACGATTTGGATGGATATATTTGCCTTTTAAACCCGTTTTATAACTTAGCTTTAATTATTTTCATAAAATAAATTCCAGCTGAATTAACTAATTAAAATTCAAATTTACATTTTTAGGAGAGAAAAAAACGAATTGTCTGTTTCATGTCACTTTCAGAAGGGTGTATTGGATACACCATTGTATTTTGAAAATTGTCCAAAATTTCAACCTAAAAACGATTAGAAAATTAGAAATGTAACGAATATTAGTATACGAAGTTTTACTTATGGTGTGTGTGGTATTTACATGCATGAGTTATAATGTAGACTGGTTTGACTTGAAATAATATCACTGAAACTATTTCTTTTTTCAATTTGCTTTTCTTTAAGGCCATTAGCTGATAATGAATACGATTTTTAATCGGAACACTATCTAATTGAAAATTATTGATTGTCCAAATGAGCGCTTTGTAGAGATACTCTTTATTTTACGATGTTTTTATGAGTATTATTTTTGTGTACTAATTTCACATGAAATTCATATCGCCCTATTGATAAATATACTTAATTTATGACAAAAAGTCCGTGATACTTAAATTTTGCAATCTCATTTACATTAGCTAAGAGTAATTTTATAACAATAGCCCAATCGCTCACCCATCGCTCACCCAGCGTCAAGCGACTGAGCTGTTGATCTGGACAGTAGCTTTTCTTTACCTTTAGCGAGTAATGTAGCGAAGGGTGCAGAATGCAATCCTATTGATTTCTAACTGCTAAATGAATGGAAAGTGTACCTGGAATTGATAAACAAGCGGGTGAAGATAGCATAATGATAAAATATTTTGACCCGAGAGGAGTGATAAAGGAGTCGACAAGCTTTCAATTCAGATTGAAGCATAATTCGATTTTCTCGAAGTAATATTTCAAATTTCTTGATATTTATATAATAAATAATTTCGAAATCGACAATACTATACAGCAAGTAATAAGAATGTTATTTAGTACAGATAGGTACCATTGCTAATTTACTGTTTTTGGATTGTGGATACAGGGTTAATTAGATAATAAAAAAATTGAAATGTGTTTTTTTCCAACAAACAAATTTTTAATTAAAATTTTAATTGAAATAGAAACTTCTATTTCTTATCCAGTAGATTATATTTCTTATCCTTTACACGGAACAAGAATTGTAGCATATTCATAATATGCGCTCGTTGCTACGATAGAAAAGGGTACCTTTTTTCTTATTCAATTACCCAAGAAATTTTAAAAATCTTCCCTGGGTTTAAGTATTCAGGTGTTCCGGTTTATAACCCATATGGTCTATCAATATTTAACCGTAAATATTTAAACGAGGTTATTATGAATATGTATATATATATATATATATATATATAAATATATATATATATATATATATATATATATATATATATATATATATATATATATATTGATATCAAAGCTATATGCAATTTTTGCAGCGTATATTACATTGGTTTATCTGATCATATTAAAGGTAATGGTCTTGGATAACATTTTCTTAATCACAAGCTTTCAGGTTTGTAATTATTGTATATAGTCTCTTTTTTTTAAACGGATATCATTATGAATCAAAACTCTCTGCCTTTTGAAGTTAACCAAAAGTTATAATTTATTATGTAAATAAATTCTCTTTTTCCTTTTATTTGTAACGTATTACCTGCTAACTTCATTTTTGTCATGATTGTAACATAAACCTTTCTTCCCTAGGTCCTAGATGTCTCACTCTTGATATATTTTATTAAAACACCAGAATTAGATTGTTATATTTTTGTCGAGTGGTTAAGTACGTAACGATATTTGGTACGTTTTTAAAGAAATCGATTCTAATGAAATTTATTTCTTGATCTATATATATATATATATATATATATATATATATATATATATTAATTTACTTGAAAGAACATCGAGGGGTAAACAGCTATATATAAAGTGGTGTTTGATAACATAATTACAATTTAATCAAAGTCGGATAGTTATGCAAGATGGTGCATAAAAAATCTCAAAATAATGGAGAGTTACAAGCTAGTTGCTTGATATCAAAATAACATTTTATTAAATTCAAAAACCAAGTAATGCATCGCAATGCAGCTACGACCTCCGACCTCGCTACCGGTCGGCGCCTTTGTCGTCGTCTGATTCACTACGCTAACGAAATCGCAGTCCCATTTACGAACGCTACCACGTCGTAACAAGTATCATTCTCATGGGAATAATTGAGATGGTGAGGGGCGATTTAGGCGCAGCCACACGTGGGGAGCTCTAGGTGATTGTCAAAGGCACCGCCGGCACGTAGTGGGGGTGACCTGGCCCTTGTAGTCGCTTTGAGGCGACGCCGCTGAAAATGCTAATTAGATAGATCGCGGGATATACGTGGTGCGGTCGCACTGCGCTCGCGACGCGATTTGGATGGATAATGTCAATTTGCGGAAAAAAATTATATTTTTACTCTCAGTACATGTACGTTAGAAGACTTAAATGTATGTTAGAAGAACTAAATGTAAAATGTCAAGCTACGGGTAGATGTAACATCTATTGTTATTTCATTAAAGGTGGAAAAGTTCAAGACAAACTATTTAAGAAACAATGGCACTGCTCGGAAACATAAGTCGATTGTTGACCAGATTTTACGTTTTTCTAGTAACCTGCTAGATGAATAAAAGAAACTTAATAAAATATGGAATTTAAAAGTTTAATTATGATAAAATTTTACGCTTTTTCACAATCACATTTTTATTATTGAATTAAGTATAATTACTTATGTAATTAATATGTATAATGTGTATTTGTATATTAATACATTAATATGTATAATGTAATTGTACAATAATATGTATAATGTGTTACATTAATTACAGTATGTGACACGACACCGGTACCTACAAAACAGATAGCTAAAATAAATTGCCGTAAGGTACAGCATATAGACAGTACATATTTAATGTTTCTATTACATCTTGTTTTTGAGGGAACCCGCCAGTAATTTTTTCACCAGTAATCTGTACAGTGAAAATATAATAGAGAAATGGCCTCATTCCACTCCAATTCGGAAAACGTATGTTTTTGTAACAACATCGTATCTTTGACGGGCGAGTTGAAAACTTCCTACGAAACAAAAGACTGATTTTTGTTGGTTGATGGTTCGAAAGCAAGTTTGAATATAGTTTTGCTTCATAACAGCAATCAAAATCCGTCAATACCAATCGCTTATTCAAACATTTAAAAGAAATATATGAGGATATAGAATCAGTTTTCAATTTAATATAATATAAGGGTTTTAAGTGGAAAGTGTGTGCTGTTCTGAAAGAATAGCAATGTTACTTGGTTTGCGGGGTGGATTCACTAAGTACCGTTGTTTCTTTGTACGTGAGACAGCAGAGCTACTGACAAGCATTATTTGAAAATATTGGCCAAAACGAATGGAATATGTGTGAGGTAAATCAAATGTGAAATAATTGCTTAAATTGATCCTAAAGCGTTATTATATCTCCTCAATATGTATGTATAAGCTCGGTTTGATGAAGAATCTTATAAAGGCAATATATATAAAAAGGTGAAGGATTTTTATATCTTAAGTCCATTTTTATAAAATTGCGTGACGCAAAGTTCAGAGAAGGGTTATTTATCGGACTATAAATACGTCAATTAATGAAACACCGAAATTTCTACCAAAAACTAAATGACCACGAATTAGGCTAATGGGAAATGTTGTTGTAAAAGGATTATTAGGTAATTACAGAGTCAACAATTTGTTAACAACAATTAGTAGTAAACAATTTAATAAACAAACAGTTGTTAGGAAACAATTTGTTACATCCATATAAAAAGATGTGAAATAAAATATGTTTAAAAATTCATTTTCTCCATTCCCATTTCTTTTATATTTTCAAATCTTGAAGCTGTGAGTGATGCACAGGGAGAGAGGTTTCACCAAGTTGTTAAAATACTTGAGGAATGGTATTAAGGTCGTTCAAGCGCAGCTATGTTAGATACTTTCTAACATAAAAGAAAAAGTTTAAAAAGTACATATTTCGTGTGCTATGTTTGTTAAAAGTTAAGTTTTTTGTCTCAATGTGTACAAATCTATTAATATTAGTTTCTGTCATTGGTTTTTTTGACAGATTTTCAATAAAATTGAAGTATTTATAAACTGATGTTTACTATTTGTTTATTTTTACTAATAAAATCGTATCTAAAAATAGTACGTCTTAGAAAAAAAAGTGCATATTTTTATTAAGCGGTATTCACAGAAATTGTGTACGTAATTATAGAGTTAAGACAATTGATAATATTGAATATATTTGGTGTTAATTTTGTAGAAATTCATTATTCACAATTAAATGAAACTACGTGATGTAGTATTATTTCTATTTTCTTTAAGTTAAACCAAATGCTTTGTTCCGTCTTCCGAAATGTAATTCGGAGTCGACGGTACACTATCACCAATGTAGACACATCGGCTGACACATCTATCACCAATGTAGACACATACGTGATGTAATATTAAACTTAAATATATTAGAAATAATACTACATCGCGTAGTTTCATTTAATTGTGTAAAATGTTGATTTCATTTCCATCTATTATTTCATTCATAAACTAGTTCGACATATTTTTATAAAAAGTTTGATTCATAAATCATGTATACAAAGCGTATTAAAATCATATTAGTCTCGTGAAAATCGTCCAACAATAGTTCATTTCCCATGTTTGTTTCTAAATCCCGAGCGTATTTTTCATTCATTACACGAGAGAATTAAATGCAGAATCTGCCCACACAAACTCTACAATCGAAACGCTCGTGGGTGTCTCTCAAACGAAACGGAGATTAAATGTCTACGAATGTTTCGGTTTAGTATTTTCTTTTCATATTTTCACTCCGGTGCATTGAAATACTTTCAACTTGTTTTTACTTAAACGTCGTCTCCCCCGCATAGCCTTCCACGTGCATGAAACCTTAATTAAGATAGCAATTGCGCAAATATCCTTTTCAAAATCTCCGCTGGCACAATCAGAGTCAATGTTAATAAACGGCTGGCTTGCGATAATACTGTGTCAGGCTACACAAGGCAATGTGGGCTCGGCGTTGGCGGCTCCCATTAATGTAGTTGGCAACTCTTTTACTTAACCTTACTCGCGATTTGTACACGACGTCCCACGTGCACTTGTCAATTGATGCCAAGGCAAACGGCTATTTGAATTATTTTATTCCGGAAACGTGAGCACAGATTGATGATATACGGCGATGCAGTTTTCATTCACGCGGATGGTGAAAGAAAATGTTATTACGGTTTGTCAAGCAAAGGTAATCGGGCAAATTTGCATGATAATGGGAATCTTTTCTTCGATACTGCTACTGAATTTTTCTTCTTATTTTAGTTTTTAAATTATCAAATTTCACTCCGTTGGAAAATTCCTGGACGCTATGGTTATTTATTTTTTGTACATTATTTTTAAATGGTCTCTACAAGGATATATATTTTGATATGATTTTTCCGATATTACTATTCCGGAATTGAAAAATTCAATTAATTTCGAAATCAGAATAAAGTTTTGTTTTGACATGAAAGTTTATTTTTTAACAAAAGTAATTTATAATTTTAAGTCTTATTTCACTGATTGTGAAATAAGACTTAAACCCTTATGACTTGTCTTTCATATTATAGTCCCACTGTTTTTCCCTAAAAATAATTAATCATTTAAACACAAGATAATAATATTAGAAGCCATTATGAATTAGATACTTAGGCGTTGTTGACGCGGCGTGAACAGCGGCATGAATGTTATTTGCTAAAACTTAAGTTGTTTATGTGTTGCGATATTACGTCTATTAATGACTTACGTACTTTCTCAATATTAAATATTCAGATTTGTATGAAACAATGATTAGTTAAATCAATAATTTATTATTGTGTTTATGTTGATTTTGTTAAAAATTTAATTTTATTTGATACTAAAATTGTCTTTCATTTCGATAAAATGCCAGTTCTGAAATCAGTTCCAGCATTCCGGAATCGAGGTCGAATATTGAATTCTACTTCCAGAAATAAAAACTATCCGGATATCGCATGCCCTTGTCTTTGCCATATCTGTTTGAGCTCATACCTTACATCTAAATTTAATTGCTACGTTAAGTTACTTCAAGAAGGCTTTGAATAAAGGTTGTGAGCAATATTTACTTTGAGAAACTATCTGATGATAGTTTATTAATATAAATTGTTTATTATTTTTCCCTTACATATCATTACACGTGAAATAGGGATCATTAAAATATAAAACGTCTTTGAGCTCATATATTATACCTGCTAATGAAATGTAAATTCGATATATCTTGAACATCTGAGGATAGTAAAAGAAGGATATGCGAAATGAATAGAAATGGGTTTAGGTTTTATTTTTGGTTTTATATACACTGTTTTTTTATATACTTTGGTTTTTCATAACATTTGGTTTTTTATATACACTGTGTAATCTTAAGATAGGGGAAGAAAGCAGCATGTGCGATTAAGTGTTTGCTGAATTATTTATTTTACGGTTTTAAATGTGGAAGTAAAACAATATTTTCTTTGTTTCTTTTACAACAGAAAAATAACTTCACCGTAGAAGGATACCGATAAGGATCCGACTTCACCGTAGAAGGATACTACGACATCGGGAAGATCGAGGGCTGAAATTATTTTATGAAACAATAAAATACTTTTCAAAATAATGATAGTTGTATATATATATATACATGTATTCACACTTGGTGCATAACAACCTATTTAGACCTGTGACACGATAGAGTGAATATTTTAAGAATATTATTTTAAATTTCTTATTCAATAATAACGATGGTAAAAGAAAGCACAGATATAAAGTTTGTGTGGGTATTATTGACTTGTATAAGATGAATTTTAGGACACTAAATATAGATTGATTGCGTGGGGGTATAACACTTTGTCTTTGTTTGTTATATTTATGTTTAAGTAAAACGTAGTTAGATTTAATACCAATAACAGAATCAGATTGTACGTTCAAAAGGAGGACTATTATTAGTTTCGTATTACGTTTTTTTGTTGCTTCATTAGCGTTATTTAGTTCGTATTTTTCCACGTAAATAATTTCAATTCTCTCTTATTTTTTGAGGCGCGTAAATTAAATTTCACTTTAACATACTAAAACTGGGGGATTATAGTTCCGCTCCTCCTTAGCAACGATGTGTGATCTCAGAGTCGTAAGGATTGACGTATTGTTGTAATCGATATATTAAGTTACTTTCGTATTCATTTAAAACACCTTAATGGGTAAACATAGGGCTAATGTCGCAGAAATAATCTCTTCCGATTAAATACGTTAAATATACAATGGAATTAGTAGACCGTACCTTAAATATCGAATGGAGTTTGAAGACTAAAGATATAAGCATATAAGAAAGAACAAAAATGAAAAGGAAAAAGATAAAAAAAATTAACATGAGTTCGAATAAAAAAATATGACGTATCAAGATTGGACTGGGAATTATGGAAGGCAAACTTTTTTGGAAGATTCTTGAAAACATTCATTAAAGATGGGTTTCTGCAACCAATCTTTAATGAATGTTAGGATAGTTGGTTTATATATGTGTAATGGTTTTCTTGCATTCTTTTTTTAATGGTATCTTATTTGAAATATGATTTAACGGATAGTTTTTAAGTGCAATATAATTGAATTCGTTGCTGTGGAAATCCCGCTGGTTATTATTATGCACCGGGACGATTTGCTTAATTTATTTTTTGTACTTTTACTTATTTATTTATTTATTAGTCTCTAATGCAACACTCGTACTAATAGGTAATTATTACAAGAGCAATCTCTTCCTATCAACCAAAACTATGGAACATAGTTGCGAGATGGACTGCAAAATATTGTATTACAATAATTTAGACAACAAAACTTTTTTAAAATAACGTTGAAAAAAAAATGTTAATAAAGAAACGACCAAAATATAACATATGCAAAGGAAAAAAATGAAAACGATGAGATATAAAGGAAAACAGAATGTAAATGAAAAGAAAATGTTGCGAATTAAGTCATGATAATTTTTTCAGATGACTTTTAATAGCGTATATGAAGTTCTGATGTTAGGATTTAATAAATTCTATAGATCAGTGGCGTAAACAGTAAAAATATGTTTATAAAAGGGCAGACTAAGCTTAAGAATCAGAAACATGCGTAGGTTTTGGGAACGTAAATCGAGGCCACGGGCAGATAATTTTATTGTTGTTCTATCGTTAATGTCGACGTATAATTTATAACGTATAAATATATATATATATATATATATATATATATATATATATATATATATATATATATCTATTTATTTGTGTCTATAAATATATTTGTTCTGCACACCAATAATTTTTTTTTAACTTCAGAATTTTCTTTTTTTCTTTTTTGCCTTTTATAGTTTCGTGATTTTGTTTTGTCAATAGTCTACTTCATATTATTTAAGAAGTGTTGCGATTATATTTTAATGTACAGTAATAAAAATAACATTGGGGATTAGATTAAACCAGATATTTATTTTAAAAAAGTAGCTGGATTGATTGGCTGATTTTTAGGCATTTAAATAAAACCGTATACTCATTTACGAACTGGCGTAGAAAAAAAGCGAACAATATAACCAATAATAGACAAGTAATTTGATATCACACAAAAATGGGGAATTTGTTTCAAATAAAAATAAAGGTTTTTTCCCCTTATATCGCATTTAATTTTTCTTTTAATTACAATACCGATACACATTAGTGTGACCTTATCATGTATCGTTTTTAGTACCAAACAAATCTATACGGCCAAATTAAGTCTTACGGACTTAAGATTAAAAGAGGTAGACAGTACGCTAATGGCTCCGCCCACATACGTTTCTACATAACTGTAATTTCCTTGTTCAACTTATAAGGTGATGCTAGATATTTTTTACGAATCTCAATGCCGTCATCGCCAGTGCACGTAACAGTACGTCTGGGCACGTGGGACGAAGATGTCCTCTTCTGCAATTATAGGATATTGTTCGGCGTTGATTTCGCGATACGTTTCGTTTCCATTCAGTACGAAGGGGCCATTTTCACAGTTAGGTGTCGCGATTATTTGTTTAGCTAAATGATTGCGGAACCAATGGTTGAATCTGGCGCGTGGGAGTCGGCAGGAGTTGTGAATGTGTAGGCTTCAGATATCAATGGATTTGATTTTTGACTCAAAGCCCGGAACTACGCAATTAGTCTCTGTAATTTTATTAGTTTTAAATTAATCAGTAGCGTGAAACAATATTATATTATATCGGATTTAAAATTTTCTGAACCATAGTTTCAATTTAAGTATATGTATTTAATCGATAAGGTTTATAATTATATTATTACTAGTATTAATTTACTGATATCCGGGATGCGATGTCAATTCACGTTTTCAAGTCACCTGAAAAAAGAAAAATAGTTTTTTAACTTCCTTCCGTAACCCCTCATTTCCTCATCGTCTTTTCCCTAGTTTTTCCTCTTAAAATTTCCCGCTCCTTCTTCCTTGTCAATATATTTTTATACAATATTTGTTACTTATTATTTTTATGTCAGTTTGTCAATTTATGTGATATTGTTTTAACCGCTTCCTTTCGTATATATTCACCATATATTTAAGTCTCCTACAACACAATATATATTTTATTTGGTGCTTTCGTTAATTTGAATAGGTGACTTTTATAGCAGCAACGTTATCTATTATAAATCAAAGAGCAATAAATAAAGAAACGAATAAATTTTTAAAGAAAATTACAATTTATTCGTTGAATTTCTGTAATTTAACTAGAAAATTATTGATTACATCAGTTTGGTATTTGATAAAATTGTTAGTTTTTTCCAGCGGTTTCCGTAATGTAACGGAAACTTGTCGAACATCTCTGGTCCGGTGCGCAACGAACACAGCTTTAAATCTTCGGTTGAGTTAGGAACTGTATTACAGTGTATAAAGAACAAAAAAAAGATATGGAAATTTGACCAACAGAATAGGAGTATTCTTGTTATATAAGTTCCATTTAGGGTAAAATGCGAGCGAAGCGAGATACAATATACGCACAATGACGGGCGGAGGGTGCACCCTTTAATGGCGCAGTCAAGCATTGTTTTGAAAAATTCAGAGAAGCATATTTTGATTTCTTTGATAATATTCATTCATTGTGACCTCTCATATTAAGTTTAGAAAGATTTAAAAGTCTTATTTAAACAAATCCCACGTTTAATTTGCGCTATCTGGTTGAGTTACTCTCACGCTCTCGTAGTGAAATAGAAAAACAACTTCATGATTCCGAAAAGAAGTGAAAATCTTTGTGTGATAACGTGAGTTAATACAATTGAATCAAGATGGCAGGATTAATTGTCGATGTCATATAATTATATACTATGAGAGAAAACAGTAAATATATAAAATATTGACAAAATAATGTCCTGTTTAATACTGTTTGAGCGGTTGTTACATGGCTATAAAAGGCGTAGATTGTGTATAAACAACCTATTTAAAGTTTTAATTTCACTTAAATATCCTGATACGAGAGAAACTAATAAAGACATTTTGCATGTAACTTGTTTGGTATATGCTCATCATGAAAATGAAACTTTTTATTACTAAATTAATTAAAACCTTCCAAAAAACCAATCCATCTACTATTTTTGTAAAGAGAATTTCTACAATTATTAAATGATTTTCATTTGTGAGTGGTGAGAGCCGAAGTGTTTCCGGTGTTCCGCCTTTCGCGACGCATTCCAATGTCCAAACATTTTAGAGATTTCGAGCATACGATACTGCGAACACTTAAGCAGGATTTGCAATGATGAACGATGCCTTTTAAAATTTTTGGATTTTAGAACGACTAATTTAAAAATGCCCTTAGTTTTATATTACAAAAAACATATTCTTTAATGTGTTATTTTTATTTAACTATTTTTGTATTCAGTCATTAAACTTTTAATTTATTCGAAACATTATCTATAGAAAATAAAATAGCTTTAAAAGTTCTGTAGTCACCTGATATTTCACATTACATCGGTATGTTAGATTATTCATATATATCTAGTAACCAACGTGAGAAAATATGTATCTCATATGTAATTTATTCGACCATTCTAAAGCTTCAGAACGAGATAGGTATTCAAGTTTTCCAGTTGAACCACCCCTTTACTGTACATTATTTGACATATAAGTGAATGGATTTAATTTATTATTTTAAACAACTGTTACGTGAGCGGGTAGAACAAACGCACGCGAGAAAAAATCACATCGAATCCTGCGATAACCTGACAATGAAATGCGACTCACAGCGAAGCGACTCACTTATTAGCTATTTCGCAGTTATGGGGAGGGGGTGGGGGACTGCTTGAGATCAGGCTAAGTAATACGGTGAAAGAGTACGCTTAGAGGAGATTGAATAAAAATAACGGATTCAGTTTTATCATAATCCACGTCGCCTTTAGCGTTATATAAATTGTTTTTCTAACTTCTGATCGTTAAATAGAACAATAAATATCGTACTGATATTTATTTCGACACGCAGAAATAAATAAGTTAAATGTGAACTCTCTTACTATAGCTCCCTCATCGTTAACTTCTAACTTATCAAATCTATTACTAAGTTATATGTATAGGGTGGATAAAATCGCATAAAAATATCTTGGATCTTTTGCAAAAATTTCTCGTAAAATTTTATTTAATCTGGGAATTTATCAAAATTTGTTTGTTATGACTAAAGAAACTTTGCAAAGTACCAGCCTCTTGGTTTATGTTTCAAAAACATTATATTTTTACGTCCTTCATTTAGTTGTAGCAACGTAATGAGAATAACAACAGATTAGGTATTACTCTTAAGTTTTAGAATAAAGTATTCAATAAACGGATATAGAACTTTGTCATTTCTCTTATTGCTACTGGGTTTTACGAATTGGGCCTTTTATATATCTTTGCTATTAATATATGAGTTCTCTTATTATTTAAAAATATTTTAAAATGTAAAAATGTAAAATTTAAAAATGTTTGAAATCTTCATAGAAAAATTGGCATTACTATTTGTCGCTTTAACACAAAAACCACAAATTTTACGTGTTTTCGAAAATCAGGTAGACAGTGTATCACTACAGATTTGAAAATATAATACTTTATGTGAAAGTACTTTTACCTTTTCTGTAATGTAATCCTTCAATGGTGTCTAATTTTTAATAAAATTGAGTTTAATAATACTTGGATCTTTTAAAACTGCCAATAAATTGTACTTTATGCAGCTTTTTTATTTTTAATATTATTTTAAAATGGCAGAGTGATAATAATAAATGAAATATATCTATATTCATAAAAAAATCCCAATATAATTTTCTGTGCTCATCGCGGTTTTTTGCGATTAAATTAATTCTTATAAAATATTTGCTTCGATTCCACTAGATAGAAAAAGACGTTATCCCTTTAACAACTTGACTTCTCGCTCGCACATTCTAGGTTAATTAAGATTCAGATTTCTAGAAAATTTAAGATATGATATGGAGGTTACATTTATTTCGTAATACGATCGAGGTAAAATTATTGAATTTATGTGAATTATTTGTTACATTTTCCACTTTCTGTTTACATTTTTTTGTCATTAAATAAAAAATAAACAAATAGAAATTTCCAAATATTGAAAATATAAAAAATAAATTAAAAAGTCATAAAAAATGTCAGCCATTTTTCAGTGATAAAATCAACTTTTAACGGTTTTCAATAAATTAATTACGACCGGCGTTTATAGCCGTTAAATATGTTGTGTTTATGAATAGTCTTGAGTTTAAAAAAAAAAGAACAGTCACCAATTCTCCGTTGATAAAGTGCCCTAATACCTCACTCGGTACGTCAGTTGACGTATCCCGCATTAAGAATTTTAATATTGCATCGGTACTGCGTAGTCTAAACGATATATTGTACTGTTCGGATACAAATAGCTGGTAATGAATATGGTATCCGATTGTAAACATCCGGTCTCGATAGCCTCCTGTAAGATGCTGAATGGCAAATGGTTTACTAGAATACGACGAGATAAGGTCATCGGAGAAGGAGCCGACTGCGCGACGCTGCTGAGGAACGAGTATTTTTATTCGGTACACGTTTCGAACCTTTCATTTTACTTGTCCAGTGACGTATGTATGAGTTAAAAACAAAGTTTAAGGTTCGTTTATTATGACTACTACTATACGTTAATATAATAAATATTTTGAAAATAAGAAAAGAAAAATATATGCTACCAGTTTAAATATGATTTATAAACCTAATTATAATTTAAATATATATATATATATATATATATATATATATATGTATATATATATATATATATATATATATATATATATTTATATATATATATATATATATATATATACATATATTATTTAAAGAGTTACGCAGAAGATTAGAAAGACAAACATTTATCCGTTAGTTTTCTAATCGTTACGTGAAAATTATTCAACCGATTATATAGAAATCTTCAACTTCTTTTAGATTTCAGAGTACTGTATAATATATGTTAATAATATATGTTATCAAAAAATAATCGGCTAATTATAATCAAAGTATAGAATATATGGTACCCAATCGACTGTATGGTTAACTAAACTATTTTAATATATGCGCATTTATATATTATTAAGTGAAAACTTTGTACGCCATTTAAACATATTGTATGTACGGAGGAGTATGCGATTTGGCATAGTTAAACTTTATATGTTTTTTTTTCAACTGTTACTAACATTAAATTTTAAATTTCATAGGTATTGCAGAGAATTAAGGCAAACAAAAACAATATACGCTAATGACGCATTTATACACGCTTTCAGCCAATGTGATAGAAAAAAAATTAAATACAATTATTATACAGGTACACTCTTTAACAAATTAACCTCAGTGACGTTAAAAATTTAATGCATCAATGGCAAATTTCGACTACTGAGCGGCCACTAGTAATTATAATAATAAATGAAGCATTTGCATTACATTTAAAGTATTATATAAACTATTATCTTCTCTTTTCATATGATATAGTTACGTAGTTTTTATTACATGAAATGATTAAAGAACCATGGTTAAACTACAGATAACAATACTATAAGGTACAATAATTTGGTGTAGTAAAATTTGAGCGGAAGTAGTTACGCGCAGTAAGACGGGCACGATATTCCGGTATGAGAGATAAACTAAATTAAACGTTACTAAAAAGTAATATAAACTTGCTTAATTGAAAAGGTTATAATCGTACAAAAGTTGGAAAACATCGATTAAATATTTTATCTTAAGAACTAATACGGATAACGAACTTCTGCAATTGGAATATACTGAGGTTTGGAGACTGCATGCTTCGTCATTAGATTATTACAAATTTCTAGAAGCGGTAGTGAACAGGCGTAACTGAGTATTAGTCAGTTGAAACGTTACATATGAAATATAATGTTATTAATGAAAAATAATAGTAAAAATGAGACTGGCATTGAAAAATTTAAAAATACAATTTATTTCCGCGTCTTCTGCAATGTTTACCGTGTGAACGGGTCGCAAATTTAATTGTTATGCATTTTGATATTTTTCCGTCAAAAAAAGGGTATCACACCAAGAATAGTGAAGCCTGAATATTATTGTTAATACAATGTGTTTCACAAAGAAGTATAACATTTTCAAGGTATTCATGGAATAAGACATTATTGTAAAAAAATACGAAATGTTAGTTTGTCAACTTATAAACCGCTACTTTTTTTGACCGATTTCTGGAATGTTATGTGTGTTCAGTTTGCAATTGTGTAATTGGGCAGTAAATGGAAGTATTTCAAATGAACTTAGAGGACTCTTTCTTTACGAGTATCTTTTACACACACACACACACATATATATATATATATATATACAACGATGGGTGAAGTTTTGTCATCTTACGACACAGCCACGCACTAGTTCCAAAGATTCAAAGAAAGAAATTTTGACCTGTCCGGTAAATCACATTCAAAGCGATCTCCTACAATTGATTTTGAAAAAAATAATAATCTTATTGAAACAGATCTCAGATTAAGTTCGCGTTGTTTGGCAGAGCTATTTTTATGCTCTTATGCTACAATGGAAAAACAACTTCATGTGTTGAGAAAGAAGTGGAAATATTCAATTTGGCTACTACAGGAGCTAACACCCTTTCAACTTCAGAGGAAAACTAATGTGTGCTTAAAGCCACTTAGTTCACATCGTACTAACTAGAGGTTAAAGTATCTGATTGCGGGAGAAGAAACGTGGGTGGCTTATGCTAATTTTAGTGTAAACGCCAGTGGCTTGGATCTGGAGGAAAAGGTGTACCTAGACCAAAATATAATATTGGACAAAAGATACTCTTGAGTGCATGGTGGGGTATAAATGGAGTCATACATGGAGCTATTTATCAGGAACTTAATCTAACAGTATAATTACAGCTATGATTTATTGTGAACAATCGGGCGAAGTCACCGCTAAACTTCATTCAAATCAAAGCAAAGTTTATTTTTTACATGGCAATGCTCAACTCCACGTAACAGGAGTAACGCATGAAATACTGCTTTTACTTGGATAGAGTATGTCACTTGACCCACGGTACTCTTCAGATATTTCGACATGTAATTATCATCTGCTCTCTGTCTAATAGTTTACGTGATAGAAAATTTAAAGATGAAAGTCATATGAAAATCGAACTTCACCGGTTTTTCAATCAAAGGCCCAAAGATTTTTACAAGAACAAAACTTTAGGTCTACCTACACGTTAGCGAAAAGTGTTAAATACTGACGGTGCTTATATAATTAACGATTGATTTTATTGACTAAATGTAAAGATTTGAAAGGTTTGTGTACGTAGACGGTGGGTTTATAAGTTGCCGACCTAATATGTTTCCTCACGACTTTAACATTGAGAAATAGACTAACAAATGCTAAGCGAATTTGTTATTTATTTCTTTGTGCCGTTTATACCAATGGCATTTTATAATATTCAAAGGTGACGTCGGAGGATTTGTGTCACTCGACAATTTAATATATTTGGAACGTGTGGCTATTCTAATATATGTATAAAATATTTCTAATTTGGCAACATTGAATATGGATATAAGCAAGGAAACGGCTAAAATAACAAATAGTTCAACTTTTAATCATTCATTAAAAATTAAACATGCACTTGTTGAAATACAGAAAAGCACAAGTAACTTAAACATTTAATTTGAAACATTTAATACACAGAAAGCAACAAACTTTTGGTTCTTTAATATAGAGGCGCTATGGTATAAAATAATAAAAGATAGTTGTTCGTATGTGTATGCACGTTGGGTAATATCATAACTATGGAATAATCTTATTCATATTACATACTCGAATCGTATCTTAAAATTGCTTATTGCTTGTAAGCGACAAAAATAAATATTTATAAACCGTTTCTTATTCATACTTTAATATTTATGGCCTCCTACAGAAAGCATCAAAACGCAAGAGCACGGTGGCGCGTTTGATTACTAAGCTTTTGGCTTGACCAAATTGAGTTAAAATGGTATGAGTCCTTTTGTTGAGTAAAGCCACCTGGGAATTACTGTGTTCGGGATCGCTGTTCAGTTCTTGTGATGGTACACACCTCTTTGATTTATTTGATAGGAAAAATTACGTAATAACATCGCGTACGTTGCGTAAAAACATAGAGTATATTTATTACGATTATGAACTATACTCTCTGTGTAAATATAAAATAAAAAGTGCTTACTACACTGGCAATACAAAACTTGTAACACAGCTTTTTACCGCGTTTTTAATTCATAGGTATTATATATAATATGTGAAGAAAAAAATTCGTCAAATTTATTTTAAGTAAACTTTGTAATATTAGTATTTTATAATATTCGTTTTCATAGAACACATATTAAAACAGGAGACCGATTGAAGTGGGCCAGGTGCATAGAAGTAGAATATAATTTTGAAAAAACTGGAATTTTTTAGAAGATATATCCGGTTATGTGCGAGTTGAACTCGCGTACGAAGTGTTCCGTAGTACCGAACAATATTAAAGTTATAAGTTTTGTATTTCTCAAAGACACTTTGAAAACAAAGTTATCACTGCAGTTGGCACAGAAAATATCCCGTATCCTAAAATCTACACAATATATCTTATGTATACCAATTTTCATTGTTTTGTTTTAAGTTTTGCTACCTTGATTTTGGTTCAAAATTTTACACATGCTGGTAGAAATGTTAGAGGAGGACACACTTTTTAAGACTTTAGAAGCGCATATCTCACCAACTATTGACTTAACCAAAAAAAGTTATTTTGGAACCTCAATATAATTTTTAATATCTATCTCACGATACCCCATACACCTATGTGCATTGCATTTCTTTTTCATCTCTCAGTTACATGCATTGAGTGCTACCCCTAAAATTCCTTTTTTTTTCAAAATTTGACTATTTTATTTTATAGCGGTCCATAGAAGACATATACCATCCAAATTGTATGTATATAAAACCAATAGTCTCCGAGTAAAATGGCTGTGACATACGGACAACTATTTGTCTTATTTGTAGATGTAGAGACAGACAGACGGACAGGATGAAATTATAAAGCTTCCGGTTTTACCATTTGACGACGTACCCTAAAAAAAGAAAAGAAAAAATAAAACACAATAAATTATCATACTGCAAAACAAAAAAAAATTAATATCTCCATAAACCTGCACGTATTATACTTTAATACATCAAGAATTGTTACTAAGCAATAAAAATAACAATAAAAATGTAAGGAAATGCATAAACACTTTGGAAACGATTACAAAATATAATAAATACCGATCGTTTTTCTTAATGTGTAGCCATTGCCTAAACTAATTTTAAAAATGTTAACTGACATTGCAATAATAATACAAAACCCCCAAAGTAAATGAACGTTTCCCCGTCTTCTTTAGGATAAAAAGGAATATAATTTTATACAATAGAAATGTGTCATCATGATACATCCCATCATTAGGAGAAATCATGGTTATATTAAGATTTTTAATTTTTTGATTTAATGCACAAATAAGAACTGAAGTATAAACACATTTAAACGAGAGATGAGAAAAAGGTAGAGACCACGCGTACTAGAGATACAATTATACTAATGGAGGTACCTCCATGAGAATAATAATCCAAGCTTATTCTATATTTTTTAAACATTCCATATTTCGTTGTACTAGAGGTAAACGTGTACGTATAGATCGTAAAATGTAACAAAATAAAGTTAAATTTTAGTGGTAATTTGGAAGACTAAATTTTTTATGAGTTTTATACTAAACAGGTTTAAATATTGATAAAAGAGAAAACCGCCACAAAGGTTATAAATATCTGTTAAATCTTGGCTGACTTGGTTTTCAACTAAGCTTTCTTTGAGAAATACTGAAATATTGTAGTTCGAAAAAAAGATAACCGAGATATAATTTTTTTCTTATTCGAATATTTGTAAACTACAAGGTGTAATTAAAAAAATAAAAGAGTTCAAGAGCATTTTCTGAAATTAAATTTACACTGGTCATTTTTAAAATTTTATAAAACGTCTTTAACGTTTCATATAATTACAAATACAAAATGCCTTGAAATCCAAGTTTAAACTACATCGACAGAAATTTATTTAGCGCGGTGTCGCCGTGTCTCCGGTAATATACGCCTCGGCCATATTCACCTTACATTTTCTCTTAAAGAACACACGTAAACACGATACCTCGCGTGTGGTCATCTTTTTGTTCTGTCCCATGTATAAACAATTTCATTTCCGGTTTAAGTGGACAAATTTATAGTGTAATGTTGCTCCGCGCCTACAATAGGATCATTGTTGGCTTTACTCATGCGCGCCGATGTCTAGTGATATGTCAAACACTAGTTATTTGTAGCATCTCCGTGGCCTGTTGTTTTGTATGAAAGGCGACATCGGAGTATTGAAGGTATAATCGTACTTTATTCGATATGTATTGAACACGTGATCGTTTTCAGCTATTACTTATGGAAGCTGTATTCTACAAGATGTAGAAGGATTAATTTTTAACCTATTGAACATAATTCTTAGTTATTTCCATTGTTTATTGGTAGAAATGTCACGTTGACTTATTTGTTTATTGGTTATCTTTTGTAATATTTGTTGTGTTGAAAACGAAGTTACTTTTGTTCGGTATCTCATCTGATGGGGCCGCACTAAAGCATCGAATTAATTAATATTATTTTTATAATTCTCTATAATTTTTGGGTTACGAAGCAGGGTTACTTTGAATTTACAAGTATTTTCACAATTAGTTCATAATTGATTTTTGAATTAGAATTTGTTTTTATTCCAGTAGTAAGAGAAGCGGCTATTTTCCATGATGAGGTTAATCCAAATTAAATCGTTTGCTAGATTCTTATTTTGTATACTCGGAAAATTAATAAGAAGGAATTGGAAAGAAATGTTATATGTAATGTAATAAATTAATTCCAGAAAAAAAACATTTAAAGTAATAAATTTACCCTACCTAAGTACTGCAATAATAATTGATAATAATAAATATATATTTTTATGAGCCAGGGCCAAGTCGGCTAAAAACTAATAGATAGACTAAAATAACAAAACTCTAAGATTTGTTTGTTTGTGTTTTATTAGTATGTATTTAAAATATTTTAACACCTTAAAATCGGATATTAATAATAATTTTAAATTATTTTGTATATTTATGCTAAGTTTAACACAAGCTATTTTCAGCTGTATTAAAATGTTTAAATCAATATAAAATAATTTTTTTATTGCAAACATATGTTATTTGTAGCTATGAATTACTCTATTCTAATGAAATTGAAATAATTAATGTTATATTATAGTTAGCTTAATTTTTCGTTATTCCTTTAATACAATTTCAAAGTTTATTCAACAATTTATAAAGAAGCTGTCATTCAGACATGCGTATGTTGTTCATTTTGAGTATGTGTGTTTATTATTTATGATAAGATTCATTTAAATATGTTCTTATATTGAATCATTTTTAAACTATAGTGATGAAACGAAAATTTGAAGAACGAAATTTTTCTTGCACTGTAATTTTTCTGCAACTAGTAAATCTTGGTCGCAACGTATTAATATATGTTATAGGTATAAAAATAGTTCATACTAAGTTTATTTCAATGGACGCTAATTTTTTACAATAAATTCATGCCATCGTGACGACTTAAACATAGTTTTTTTTTTGTCTTTCTGACTATAATTTTATTCATAGATCTCCTTACGAGATAAAAAATTCCCGATAAATATAATACAAAAGCTTTTATCGTATTTAACATAAGTACGTAAGTGGGAAGAACTACATCTTAAATTCAATATGGCAGCGCATGTTTCCACCGGAGAAGATATTTGATTATAAATTTTATTAAGATTGAAGAGAAAATACATACTTAAACAAAATTATTTCGCTGCCAAAGCGTTATTACTTTTTGCGCTAATTCTTAGCCAACTATAGTGTTCGTTCTATCACCATCAGTTAAACCATAATATTTTGTGCAACGTAACGTGTGCTTGTATCGTGTTTTATATTAAAGCTGACCGTATTCTAGAAACGTGTCCACAACTTTTGCATGTCACAATTTAAACTTTCTTTTAAATTTTTAAATACATACACATACTGGAGAAAAGTTTCAGAAAATAAAAGTTTAGAAAAAAAACTATCTAAGTACGAACAGAACTCGCGCTACGATTGTTTCGTACATAATTAATTACATATAAATGTTAAAATATTTAAGGGTACATAGTACTCCTTTCAAACTCTTTTCAAATATTAATATTATTTTTCACCATGTAAAATATCGCCCAATAATTTCACATAGAATTTGAAATTAAGGATTTCCTGTTTTTTTATTTTTTTCCTTCTTTTATCATAAATTTTAAGTCAACGGGAAGTACCGATTAAGTCAACGAGTAGTGAACGATTTAGCATCAAAATGCATGATATTTGAAAGGCGTATCTTTTTTACAAGATTATGAGGTTGTAGTCTAGCACTTGAAATTAATTTCCACTAAATGATACCTCTAGCCCGTAGTTTTCTGATTTGTATTATAATGTGCGAAATTTAAAAAAAAATAATCGACGATTCGTTGTGTATATTACAGATCAAACGAAGATAAAAGGAAGTGTCACTATGCTAATTCTGTACCAAAATATGTATTTCCCAAAAAATTTAATGGAGTAATGATTTCTGTAGATAAAAACTTAAAGTAGTACTAACATTCATTCATATTTTAAATATTTTTTTTGTATAATGTGTATTAAAAACTTTTATTTTTGATCACTTTGTAGAAATTTTTTCAAATTTCTAGAACTTACTAGAAACAACTGAAACTTTCATATTGGAAGTCACACATTTTCGAGGGGGACTACTTTCAACCCACCCTTATATTTCATATCTTCCACACCCCTTATAGTTATCGACGCGCAACAACCGTAGTGTACGATGGGAGGATTGCGGCTACTATCACGCACAAATGCCATTCGTCTGCGATATGTAGTTTGGGCTGCAGAGTGAAATATAGGTACACACATGCCAATTTCATATAACTAGTAGTCGCTCAGTGGTCGAAATTCGACCTCAATTTATTTAAATTTTAAGTATGAACGTTATTAAGGTTTTATTGTCAAAGACTATACCTCTATAATTACAGATTTCGCCAAGGCTACACAGTTAATTTGCCTGTCTTTTTCAAAAAAATTATTTAACATTTAAATAAAAAACAAATCCAAAAAATGAAAACTTAAATAAAGAATATCTTTTATATATAATTTTTATTGAAACAAAAAACCAGGCGATTAAAAAAATTTTGTCCGTTGAACTTGACATACATATTTCGATAATTTAATAAATGATTCAAAACTTCTCTATAAACGATGTTTTTTGTAAAAATTCTTTCATCGTTTGCTAAATGTCCTTGACCGTTATATTCGGAAATATAAAATCTCAAATTGTCGAATGATCGAACTCTACTTGCTGCGTCGTACAATTGCCCGTGTGTCAAAACTGGCCGACTCAATCAAACTCCAATTTTTTCGAATGTTTATCCTTGAGAATTATTTATTGCCATCGCAAATGCAGGTATGATTTGAAATTGAGTTCTTTGAAGGTTAAATGGTAAAATAGCTCCAGAGTATGTTAAATTTATGCGTGGATTCAAAATTAAATCTTACATTAAATGATATTCCTATAATGTAGGATGCGTTTGAATGTTAGGAATCTCCGCAGATACAATTTTATCAATATCGGTAGCATTAACAATTTTATCTTGCTCATTTAAAGTGAATAAAATGTGAGCATGAGGCAATACTCTTTTTTGAATCTCAATTGTATAAATGAGTGTTTCAACTTTACCAAAGATATTTTTTTGCTAATAAGGCTCTCAATTAATGCTTTCAATTTGAACTTGAATACACGCACAACAATATCAGGTATAAAATTAGCAGTTTCACCTACACCAATATTGTTAACTATTTTCGGGCAACTTACTTTGCAAGTCATTGTAAGAAATAAAGAAGGCTTTCCGAAATATTGTATAATTTACATTGTATCTAAATAATTCTGATACATATTTCTTGGAGCCTACGGCTAACATTACTGGCATTGATGTTCGATTCTAAGTAGTCTGTTAAATTGTCGTAAACTTCAGACCTAAGGATTGTTTGATTTTGTTGAATGAAATGTAATCTTGAGTCCTCTAATCTCACATACGTATCTATCCACTGCAAAAATAATTGTTGTGAATTGTGCAACATGCCGAAATCTCCTCTAATTGCAGGTCGATAGGCTGCACACTGAAGCATGGTTAATTTATTTCTGGGCGCTCTTGAATTAGGTATTGTTGGTACATTATGAGAAATATTGATATGCCACCCAGTATCACCTTTTGGAAAAGTAGGGGATAGACTAAAGGGTCTAATAATGAATCCAAAATTGAGATATTTTCAATGATACCATACACTTTTGAAAATAAAATCATATTTCGTTCAAAAGGTCGCTCGCCGTCAACTGTACTAAATATTACTGCTACATCAGTTTGAACTGCGTCATTAAAACGGCGTAGATCTAAATCATGATTTACTTTAATGAGCATACAAATTTCTTTATTTTGATTTTCAACTCTCTGACAATGATGTTTCATTGCGATGAATGATCGAAGAAAAGGATTACTGCGTTCCAATTCAAGAGAAATTTCGCGCATTATTTTATTTTTGCAAGTTTGATTAAAATGATCTTGTAATCTATAATTGATAGCAGTGTCAACATTATAAAAATATAATTGGGCATAACATGGTGAGCGACCATATGCAGCAGTCATTGGACCTAATCTGTGACAGAAAACATCATCTATTTTGAAAAGATACACTCCACTCGTAACAGCCTTGGAAACTTTATGAGCTAACCATAGCAAATGATGAATTGTAGTTGCGAACGTTTTCAGAATAATTTTTGATTTACTTTCGTCTGAAAGTTCACTTGAAATATGTCCATCATACAATGATTTAAAATATTAATTTTGAGTTAAGGGCGGTAATATTATTTACCTTATGACAACATGAAGTGAATGCAGTCCTGTCACCTAAAGTGACTTCAGATTCAAAATGTTTCGTATTGCAAAACCTGCATTGTAAATCCATTAATCCACAATTATAACTGTAAAAAAGTCTTGGAATTACATTTAGTGCACATTTAAATGTATCTCTCAAAATAGATTACTACTACACACTTTTCTTTTTAATATATACACACACACACATATATATATATATATATATATATATATATACACACATATATGTATATATATATATATATATATATATATATATATATATATATATATATATATATATACTTCAACCATAAACAAAAGAGTTTATATGTGTGTAGTGTATGTAATGATATTTTTATTAATTCAATGTATTTCTAATGCATTATTACACAAGATTACACACATTACACACGATTTCAAGTAATGATATTGTACAGGATAATGTTAACCGTTTCGGTTTTATACATAAAAGTTAGCCCAATCTTAAAAAAAAATTTAATTTCGAATGACGTGGTGTTATCCGTTGAGGAAATCCAATGGAATAAACTCATACTATCATCATACTCGGTTCAGTTGGTGTGATTACTTTGTCAGCTAAAACACCCTCAACAAAACAATCGTTTTCAATCAAACTTGATCTATTGTCATCCGTTAAAGAATTCCATTGTCTATCTCTTGAGTGTATCATCAAATTTTGATCAAATTTGGGACCACCTTTGTGTTATATAAACTTCTGAATAAAAACAATTATAATTCAGATCGGTTTACACATGCCAGAGACACTTATATGTGTCAATATACATAAAAATGCAGTTGAATTGAGGGCCTGCTCATTTTTTGAAGTAACTTAAAAAGTAGTAAAGTTTATTGTTATAGAAGACCAGGAAGACATTAAATATAATGAAATGTATTTATGGTAATAATGGAATGAAATAACTATTTGAATATATCATTAATAGCACTATGTACTATTAATAATATGGAGTTGTCTGAATCGCTATAGATTTCCAATGAAGTTTTTGATGGTTATAGAAGTTTCGATGAAACAGAGAGTAATGCAAAATGACTCAAGTTAGTTCTAAGTAGAAAGTTCGGCGCCAGTACTGGGAATTTTAGAAACTGCGACGTGAATTGAAACCTAGCAGAGAACGACAGAAAGTTTCTTTTCATGCAATGACGATTAAATATTACTTAAATGACAAGTACATGAATGTAAGAAGTAAGTGAAAATATGACTCAAAAGATAATTCTGAGTCATCTTGTGGGCGTAAGGAAATACATATCGTAACAATTTGAAAATTATACTGGAAAAAAATTAAGAGTGAAAATTTTTTTTCTGTAAACAAATTAAAAGTTGGGTTTGTATCGGGTTTAATTAATTTGACTTAAATTACAACCCATAAAGGGTATCATTTTTGTAAAAAAATTACATAATTAAAGTTTATATTTAATACGATTTGTTTAATTGTTAAAAAATGTCGATAAATATGTATTAAACTGAAATAATTTTTAATATTTTTCCACTAAATCTACTTAATACAAATTTATTTATTTTTTCTTTGAACATATAATCCCCAATCCACTTGAAATTTAGTTTTTTTAATTAATTAGAGCCTCCATTTGGAGGTTATACATATAAAAATTTTCAAGTAATAATTACGTTTATACGAATAATAAGAAGGAAAAATCTTGTTTGCAAAACTTTAATGTTTTTGCTAGGATTTGAGACCGAGTAGTTAATTTGTTACCATTGCTTAATTTACGCAAACAATAAAGTATTGATTCAAAACATGCTTCAATATAGTGAATTCGAATTCGATGTACTTTGTAGAAGTTTCTGCAATACATCTGTTATTACCTCGGAGTTAATCGAGTCTTTATGACAATATTAAACGGCATGCTGAATATCGTGCAATCGACAATGATTTGGTTTGGATAATGGTAATCGGCAATAATTAGTAGATCGTTAGTTCTACCGTTGAACTTATTGTTTTAACATACCGTAAAGTATAATATTGATGTTATTATACATTACATAACAATGCAGTATTAGTTCTTAAGCGGATGATGTGAAATTTTTATTTTGACATTGACACTTGTAAGAAGTAACCAAGTATTTTTCATTTTACTGTTTTTGTTTAGCACTAAACCGTATTTGTAAAGGTAAATAGTAAAATTATTGTTATGAAGTATATTTTGGTATAATAATTATAGTAAAAATTATTTTTATAAACAAACAAAAAACAACGGGTATCGATAACCAAAAAAATAATGTGTCGCGTAACAATTCCATAACGAATCATAAATTAGTGATTTTTGGATTTTCCCTTTGTTTGTGCTATAAGACCTTCCTTCGGACCAAATTTCAAGATTCTAGATTAATGGGAAGTACTTTACTAGTTTTGATGAGTTAGTCAGTACCAAAGCACGTGATATTTGAAAGACCATGTCATTTTATTGCATTGAGTTAGAAACTTGGATTTTATAGGATTATGGTACTATAGACCTTAGTATTCAAGACTACTGGACTATAGCTGTTCCTGAGAAAGAATTTTTTCAGTGATGTACAGATAGATGCACAACAAAGTAGATGCACATCACAAAAGAGCTATTTTTTCCATTTTGAGGTAATGAATCTTAGAGCAGGTTTGATTCATTTTTTCTTCAGCGGTTTTAGGTTATTTTATATAAATATCCACATATGGGGGCAATAGAAATATAACTAGTAATTAATTTTTTTTGATGATATGCAGCGGTATGATTGCAACGTTTATCCAGGGCTAGATGAAACATGAATGTCGTATTAGTCAAAGAAGAACTTGAAGTTGAGTTCAATTTATTAACTTTTTGTCCAGAACCAAATATTGTTACCGATAAAGAAGAAAGCGGTGAAGATAATAAATATAATTACAAGATATGTTCAAGAAAAGGTTGAAGTACATGTTAAAAAATTAAAAAAAATGATTGAGATGGTAGCGATGAAAAAAAATAAAGATAAACCTAGAAACTTTATCGAAATACCCCGTTAGTACAAATATAAGGTTACATACGACGCTATACCGTCTACTGGTACTTTTTCAGAAACTGAAATGCTATAAATATTTTCCAAAAAATACTTGACAAGAAAACGATTAATTATGCGGAAATTGTTTCGCAAAAGTTATCTATTTAGATTTTCTAATATTTTCATTAAATTATATCTTTTTAAAATTTTTTATAGTAACACAGTTAAACTATATTAATAAAATTTACTTCATTATTTTATTTTTAGTTTTATTTGGGTGTAAATGGGTGGAAACGAAAATATTTTTGAAAGTTAATTAAACGAAATTACACGTTTAGATTTGGTCATTGTAATTAATACGATTAACAGTTTTCATACCTTTACTAATTTTGAGAAAGAAATATTGTGCATACCTGAAAATAATATGTAATCCTTTTTAAATATACTGGATTGAGCTGTGATATTCTAAGTTGAATTATAATTTAAGTTAATGAATAATATGATTTTGAATCTTTAGTATATAGAAAAATATATGCGTTCCTGTTCCATTTTAATTTTATACTTTAAAATCTTTTTGTACGAAGGAAACAGATAATTTTCCTCCCGGATTTCTAATCGATTGTAAAAATACATATGTATATTCGTATTTTGTTTGATTCAATACTTGCCAAAACTTGCCAAAGTTTCACCAATACTTGCCAAAAATATAAGGAATATGATAATGAAATGATTACTAATTCGGAATGGAAATTAAATGTAGCAATATTAACTCACTTGTTAATTTTATGTAACCTAATAGGATTAAATCATTTTCTTTTAGTAATTTTCCTAAATTAATTTGTATTTGAAAGTATTCTGTGTAGGCGGCTATAGTATTCACAACTTTGTACTAATAGTTAAATATTCATTGCAGTATTTTTATGAGTCACTGATGGTGGCTCTGCATAAAATCAGACTCAGAACGGTAACACTAATATAAAGTACCAATATCAACTTTTTAATACTTGTATTTTAGTACTAATACATAAAATTAAAATGAAATTGTATAAGCAATTACAGAAGAAATTTGCGGTCAGAACTTAATGGGAAATTATTTAGGCAAAGAAGGTTGCTCTTAGAGTATGCTAGCAAAATGTTAAGAGCTTACAAACAGAAAGGAAGTTTATGACTCAAAACCGGGAAGATTGCAGAAGCTTATGAATATTGCAAATCAAAATAATCTAATATAATTCTCTAGAAGGAAAAATAAAAAGAAAGTATGTCGATTTTGTGTTGGATTAGTCAATAGCTTTTTAACTTCGAGTTTTTCAAACAAAAAAATAAATAATACGACTTGCGGCAATCTGGTGGGCAGAGATCAGGATTTGAGCTCGGGGCTCCGGGAAAACAATTTATGGGGTTTGTTTGAAAGTTTGCCAAACTGTCGATTTTTTATTAAGTAACGTCGGATAAATAAAGCAGTGGATTCTTCTGACTGCTCTTAGTAGTCAATTGAATTGCTGACAGTAATTTTTATATTAATTATATACATGCTACCAAAAATAATTCCCAATAAATAAAGTCTGTGAAATACCATCTGCACCTCTGAATTATTTATCTGGTATTCAATTCAAGTTTTGGGTGCCAAAACTATCCTTTGCTGTACACCAAACCATTGCAATTAATATGTATGACTGATATGATATGTAATGTATTTCTTATTACTGCTTACTCATTGTTTCAGTCATTAATTTTTGATATTAAATCGAAATTTAACTGTTACTGCCAATAATTTTTGATAAACATTATCTCATAAAGTAAAAGAGTGTATACTTAAAATCGATTTAAATCCATCTTCTTTGACGTAGTACACTGGAAGGTTGGAGGTAAACGCTATTAACCTAGAGCATCTATTTTGGATATATTATAACAACCTTCCTCGAAAAGTCCTGAACTTGCGGCTAAAAACTTGTTAGCCAAAATATTTGAAATACGCTTAGACATAAATCTACGCATAATCGAAGATAAAATACAATCTCATATATGAAATAAGAATGATCATGCGCGATAGAGGACTGAAATTTTTTTCTAATACACTTTAAGAAGCAGAAAATTTATTTTAAATGTTTTTTGGTTACGAAGATAAGTTTTTGTATTTTATGTATGTTATATTTTTTGAGTGTTGTGTTTTACGTTATATATTATACAAACTGAACAATATATTATTGCGTAATATCAGTATCCTAAATGTCCTACCAATGAGATTAACAATAATTTGTAAAACAGAAAAACAATTTTTCTAATACTTTATCCGTATATTTTGGATTACATTGCGTTTATATTGAAATTAATGTACCAAGAACTTTATCAATTATGCTTGTGTTCGGAGAAATTATCATAGAAATCAAACAAAACATTTAGAGTTTTTACTGAAAACCAGCTTTTCAATGAATGCTTTGTTAACGCATTAATAAATTGTAGATGACTCAATGGAGACTTTCAACTAGTCAACTCCAGTCATGTATATAAAATAGCGTAGAACTGTATTGCAATAAATAAATATTTAATTGTAATAAAAAATAAGTGCTTTTTGTATTAAAAAGAATTAGAAGATTTTTATTTTGTACACGATGTTGGTGTAAAGCTTGGTTTTCTGTTTAATATTTAATGTTATATATATATATATATATATATATATATATATATACACATATATATGTGTGTGTGAATACCATTGATTTTTCCAAGAATACATGACTGCAAAATGTACTTTTTAAATTTGCATGTAGTTGGATTTTCTAAGCAAAGATATTACGCCATCTGATTATCATTTGTTCAGAATTTTAAGCGATTATTTAGAGTACAAAAATTCGACAGTATGGAACACCTTGAAAAGGACGTTTTGTAATGTTTTTTATATACTATTGCTTACGCTATATGTATATTGTCACTTTCTACCACACGGCGGTAAATCATAAATAATGATGGCGCATGTGTAGTTTGATTAGTTGTGGTATTTACATTTTAAAATTTTTTCAACAAGAAATAGTAAAATAAGTTCAATGTTTTATCAATAATTTGAAAAAATCTTATTTTTTGAATGAATTTTAGAAAAAGAAAAAATGAAATATTTGAAGTGTAAAAGAAATTTTAAACGCTTTTAAAAATCATTTTTGGGAATAAAATATTTTTTGACATTAACGATTATAAATGTATAATAAATACTTTCGACCATTCTTGTATTTTAAATTATTCCCATGACTGACATATACTAATGAAAAAATACACGTATAAAAATATATTTAGTATGTAAGGGAAAAAATATTTTTGTAAAGTTTGAATATTAGATTTACATTTATATTTATTTAAAATAATAAATCTGCAAAAAATATATATTCCATTCAATAAAATTTAATAAAGTAATCGGGTTTTTTACTAAAAAGTTGATGGAGTATTTGTGAGTACAAATGAGATAATGAGAGTTCATTTAACCGACTTATTTGTTTAATTTTTTCTCCTGAAGAAACATCTACCCGATATTTTTTCCTCCAAATGATATGAACATAATTAATGAATATAAGCTATTTGACAATTGCTTATTGAAAAATTGTATGATTCTAAATTTTTCACGTATATTTTTTTATCTATCGGAATTTTTCTCTAGTAACAATGTTTTCATTTTAAAAGTATACTTGATAAAATACCTTAGTTTAAATCCTAAACCAAATCATCATAACAGTCTGGAACATATCTATTTAGTAGGTTTAAGCCCGTACGCTGAATCCTTTGTTTGAGTGGCAATAATTGAATTTCCAGTTTCATAGGGAATATTTTATAAAACCAAATTTAAACAGACAAATAGATAAACAAAAAATAGGTAGACCGAATGTTTCTCAGAAAATGTTTTAAAAGGAGGGAAGTAGATTAAAGTTTAATTACCTCTTGGTGCATTTTTGACGTTACACTTAAAAAAGAGACAAACAGACAAAAATTAAACAATACCCTTTAGGTGCACCGAAGCCAAAATGGCACATTAGGCTATTCTTTTTCAAAAATATCTTAAATTTATGGACATATTTCTGTTACACTTTTATATTAGTATAGATAAGTTATTTCATATTTATTGGTTAATAATTTACCTACTTACGTCATCAATAGTTGATATCAATCGCCTTTATTTTCCATAACCATGAGACTGTATTCTATAATACGTAATGAAATGTACCGTATCGCTGCATCTATTCAATAATTACATATAAAAAAGGAATCAATAAAAAGGAAGGAATCGGATAGCGCGATTAGAAGAGGAACCGGATAGTGCGATTAGCCTTTTCAGTTTTTCCAATCGGTTTAAAAATATACGCTTCGTTATTCTGCCATCCATATATGGACACCTTCAAGTAAAAACATTGTAACTCTCTTTTTAACGATTTTCTGTTACTGTTATATTTTAATTTGTCGTCTGTTTCCCTACGAGACTTTTCTAACCGTTATATTTGTTAGTGGTTTTAAATAACGTTAAAAGATGTAAATTTATGTGATAATTCAGTCCTTTTGTATAACGTACGAAACTTAGTCGCGGTTTGCTGTATAATTACAAATGGGATTTACAATATTCTTCCCTGAGAGTGTCAAAATATTCTTAATTAACGTGCGTAAAATGGATACTGAGTAGATTGTTTGGAGTAATATGATTCAACAAAGAAAGAAGCGAACGTGTTCCTAAAAGAACGCGAAGAAATAGGAATTAAGGTTATGTTACTCCAATACTTATTATATCGGTGTATTGGTAGTTGTTTATAAGGGATGAAAGTTGAGAAAGTGTAAAATATGTTATATGTCTGCCCATGATTCAATTTATGCGTGTAGTCGAGAATTACAGCCAAATTCTAAAAAAATTATATTGCACTATTATTTCAATAAGAGTTTTACCAAAATGAATATGGCATCGACTTTGTCTTTAACAAGCAGGATACCACATGCACAGTGTTGAATTGTAATAAATGTAAAGGCGGTTAATCTCACGTTGGTCCCGTAATCTGAGATTTAACTCATCCATTTAATTAATATTGAGAATTAAACAAAATTATTTATGTTTAGGTGCTTCTTATGTAAAATAAAGTGTCAGTTTTGGACCCAACAAAATTTAATTCGAAATGTAAATATATTAATAAAATAAAACATTATTTAGAATGGTTTCAATGGAGAATAAGCGTTAAAGGTCGTCACGTTATGTATTGAAGCCAAAACATATATTAAATAATTTAACACTCTCTTGGATTATAATTATTTATATTGAAACGTTTGCTCAATCGATTCTGTTGAGCAAAATAATTAAAATCGTTACAATCCGTATTTTAACATTTGTTTTAATTTTTAACCTATCTGGGTAAAATTATTTAGAACGTTTATTTCAAGGCATATTAATATATTTCTATAAACTTACGATATTGAAAAAGTCCTTTAAAAATCATTTTTAGTATCTAAGGCGTATTATATGGGTGAAAAATTAAATTTGATAATCCAAATATCCAAACTAATGATCGACAAATATTTGAATATTCTTGTGTGTTAAATTAGGTTATATTATTACAATCCGTAGTTTCAGCAGCGCCTGTTGAAAATACGTTGAGTGTACGATCAGGCGATGAACCTAAATTGGTTGAATTGTGAATCAAGTTGTTGGTTATTACAGTTTAGAAATATCTTTAATAGTTGTTGGTTATTACAGTTTAGAATTTTGAATCAAGTTGTTGGTTATTACAGTTTGGAAATCTCTAATAGTTGTTGGTTATTATAGTTTAGAATTTAGAATCAAGTTGTTGGTTATTACTGTTTAGAAATATCTTTAATAGTTGTTGGTTATTACAGTTTAGAATTTTGAATCAAGTTGTTGGTTATTACAGTTTAGAAATATCTTAAATCTTCTAAGATTTGAGAAATGTAAAGAATATAAACAATTTTCACTTAGCTTAATGTAATAGTAGTACCGTAGTGTTGTATCCGATAAGATAAACTAAATTTATAAAAATTATCAAAAGTGTTAAAAGAAATATTTAATATTATATCTAATATTACATATATTATTATGTATATTATTACCGTATTATCTAATATTACAAAATATTGCTTAAACGGCATTGTGAAAGGAATTTATATATATATATATATATATATATATATATATATATATATATATATATTTATTTATTTATTTAAATAATCGAAACAGTTTAAAAAATATACGATTTCTTTTGTTTTTCTTGATAAAAATGAAATTTCTGACACTAATTTTATAATATAAAGGTCAAATTATGGAATTAAGAGGATGCAAAAAATTCGCCTTTAATGCTGCTATTAAGCAGAATTTATCCCCAATGGGAAAATAATACCATTATATTTCTTGACTTTGTTTTACTATTCCTTCTTTAATCGTCCTGCATTTGCCTTTCCTTTAAATCAGATTTATACGTAACAACAGACAATAATTTTTTGTAACGATGCAATCAACATATTTCGTTAATTGTTACGCTTTCTGTTTAATTAACATTATTTACATTTCTTGCTTTTAAAGTTCATTACAGGACAAACTGTTTCAATTTACTTATGGTTAACTGAAAATGTTTTTTTCTTGTAACACTAATATTAAATCAATAAATACCTACCTTTGATTGTTAACTGTTGCATAATATTTGTATTTTCATTTCGAATTAAATACATGTAGTATTAATGCAGATCAGGTTTCGATTCTGTACACTGAATAAAAATGCATGTAGAAATAATAAAATTGCAATTGAAATTAAATTTCACTATCATAATTACAACTGACAGTTTCAATAATGAAACGACAAATTAGAAGACAGTTTGACTCTACGTGAAATTTTGGGGAAAAAACACTTCCGCAACACTCATATAATATAACTGCACTGGTCGACGTACGGATGTAGCATTGGGGCGTAATTTCTATAGGGGTTCTATATTTAAGCCGGTTACTTAATGGGGACGTATAACTAGGTCAAGAACCTAAGCTATAAAAACCACTGGTTTACCCAGAGTTATGGAGCAAGTGGACAAGTTGTGTTTTAATTAAAAAAGATGACTAGATTTTGGGAGTTGATTTTAGACATATCAATTGCTACCTATATGATTTGAGTTTTTTTCGTGTAATTTTTTTCTTCAACCATTATAGTGATCTTTCATTGTTAATATTTTTTAATCTATTTATTTCGTTTAATAAAAAAATTATTAGATTACAAAACATTAGATCATAAACTATAAAGTTAACAAGTATACTTCTTATTAAAGGTATATAACAATTATTTCGTAATTTTCTTAGGTTTTTGCGTGTTATTTACTTATGCTTTTTAATTCGTATTAAATTAGTTTGCCTATCTATACAGTGATTCTTTCCGCGGTTTCTGAGTTATTTTCTAACATGCTGAATAAAGCACAAGGTCAACAAGTAGGTTAGATGAGTGACACTCTATAAAAGAAAATTGTTTTCTTTACACATATTATATTTTTATAAAATACTCTTAAAACTTCCATATCACTAAACGTGTACAAGATGCGAAATTTAATAAAGATTTGCAGTGTTAATTTTTTGTTTCTAAAAAAATGAGGGACTTATAGTTTCTCTTTTTTATTTATTTAAATACGATTTATTATGTAAAGCGGAATTTATGCGAGCATTATTGACTCAGTAACGATGAAGATGAAATTTGGTAAGATGAAATTTGACGTCAAATATTTGTTAAGAGGAAATATTTTATGCATTGAATATTATGAATATTTAATAATTCTGTAAAGTAATGGGAAATAATCGAGGGATCTCATAGCTCACCGTGGGAACTCGGCGCGAACCACAGCGCCACCAAGTCGTCGACGCTAGTACTGGCTTGTGCCTGCTGGTGTGACGGTTGCTGGCTCGGTATCTGCTGGAGCTGGTGGTATCCCTGACCGTAGTACTGCGGCGGAGTCGCCCTCGAGGGCCCGCTCTCCAATAGTAGCTGTTGAACTTGAGATATGTCAACGAACTCATCGGCGCCACCTTGGTGCCCGACGCCGCTCGGGCCCGCTCCGAAGTCACTTCCTTCATCTTCCGGCCTGCGCATAGTTAGCGTAGCCAGCATCGTTCCTCTCGCACATAGCTCACGGCGCACAATCTAGGCTTTGATTGCATATATAATGAAATGCTTGGTTGTTGCGATAAACGAAACAATCACTGTTAACACTTCCCACACTTCATCTTGGTTTCTCAGTACGTATAATCACTTCATTAACGTCTGAGTTAAAGCTTTCAGGTAATTTAAAAACATATCTGGCTGAAAATATTCGCCAAGTTTATTTTTTTTAACTAGGAATTTACAATGGCAATATCTACCGTGAAGTTTTCCAATTTAAACATTGTTCTATTTTGAAGCTTTAGACTTAGTTAACATTTAATTAATTAATATATAATTAAACATTTAATTAATTCTTAAAATTATGGGACGTTTTTCGTGATTTGGGCTACAGCGAGGTTTTACAAGACCGATCGTGACATGTGGAAATATAATATTTCGGTTAATTTTTTTTTACGTTTCTTTCTAGAAAAATGTTTAAGCACTAATAATATATTGGGACGTGATGAAAAAACACATCGTATATAAAATACTGTTTCGTTTAATTGACGTTATAATTTATTTATTTAATATTTTTGTGTATATTTGTTTGACTTTTGAACGCGAAATATATTGAACGAAGACGAATTTAATGCGACACACGTCTCTTAGCCGTCAGGCAGAAACTAGTATCGGTTTAGCTTCGCAACACCGATAGAACCCGATATAATACATTCGTTTTACGTTCCGAACTATTGTCTCGGTTCAATACGTTTAGCACATTAAAATATGTGGACTATGAAACAGTTTTAAAATATAATATGTTCTTAATGCAAATAGCATGTGTAGTCGGTGCGAGGTGCGAATGGGACGGGTGACGGCTGAGCGAGATAGGCGGCAGACGGTCGCCGCCCACGGTGACTTGTTGCTGGGACCACGTGCGCTCGCGTTCAGAGCGACACCGGTCTCTAGACGCCTCTGTGGCCGCTTATGTTCGCTCTCCTATACACTTTTTTAATAAAGCCATTGGTTAATTATTTAATTGACTTTTCTTACAATATCCTTTCGAAAACAACGACACTTGGACGACGAATACTTCTTATTTATCCCTAAATTATCACAACACTTAACATTTTTTTTTCAACAAAACTTTCAATTAAAATTTAACACTTTATGGTAATTTTTAAGACATTCAACACTTAATATACTATTTCAATATTATCAAATAGGACATTCAACACGTTTAAATAATACGGTTCGAGACAAAAACACATCTATTTCAAAATGAACACGACGGTGTAATTAAAGGGTTGCCGGGGATTTTTAATCGGTGATTTAATTTTCAGCGCGAAAACTTAACTGCGCCAAAGGACTCTTTTAAAAAGTTAACCGACGTTCGAACCGCGATAAGAATACGTTAGCGCGAGACGTATTGACGAGTCTCAAGTCTGTGATACTCTGTCTTGCCGCGTCCGAGTTCTGCCCACGACATTTCGCGCCCCCGCGAAAAGCGACGACCACACTTTAGACGACGGCTCGGGGCAGCACAAAAGTTTGACGGCTCGAATGAGTTACTTTTCACACAAAACTTTCTCTAAAATTTGCGTTATTTACTGTTATCATAGAGTTCAGATTCGACACATTTAAACTAGGGGTTTCAATCGAGCATCATAAGACGTTTAAATTCAGACAAAAAGGCCACTAATACGAGTTAAGTTTAAATCACATTACGATACGAGCTTAAATCACAATTAACGACACCGTACGTAAACATAACCGTATGTAGCACACGCGAATCGGAGAGAGCGCGCGCGTCGCCGACACCATTGATAAGAGCGCGGTGAATGAACGAATCGGCGGCGCGAGCCGACCGCCCGGTTTAGAGTTGGGACTGAAACTGCCTGAAAATTGGCACGTGCAGTAATTTATAGGGATATTAGGCGAGGTGGATGCGGATGACGATGCGAGCGTAGCGTGGCGGACGGGTGAGCGGCTCGGCCGGGAAGCGCGTTGCAAATAAGACGGCGCGCGCTCGCGGCCGCGTGGGCGGCGACGCGTGCGCCTGGCGCGCGCGTGGGCGGCGCTGAATATTTTGTTTGGTGTATTTATCTCATTGTGCGACCGGCTGCTAGAGGAGGCTCGTCACCACAGTAAAAATAAGTCGCCGCTCTTCATGAAGTGAAAGTCGCAGATTGGCTATGAGCGTTACCACCCTCGGAGGGTGCGCTAGCCAGACTGCGCTGACATTTGTCCTGTTTACTTTCAGAGGGAATTATTTCTTGCACGGTGATGTATGATAAAATAATATTAGATACTGTTCTTAGCATTTGTTTATGTTAAATCAGTAAAGAAACTAAAATATTACGTCTACCAACTTTTACTAGTGCTTGCATAAATAGCACCGACTTGTGCTAAAGTTTGCATTGTTTACGACCTCGTGTAGATGTCAAAAAAAATGTGTTACTTCACAATCAATAAAAATCCTGTAATGTAATTATACGTGATGTTTGCAAAACTTTTTAATTTAGTCAAATGATAAAAAACAAAATCAAATACTCTCAACTTTTTTATGGATTTGTCCGTAAACCCTTTATAAAAACGGTCTGAACAAATGTTTTTGATGTTTGGTTTTTGGAAAAAAATATCGAATCGAATGATAAAACTAGCTAATTAAAAACCCTATAATATTATTTGCTTAATAATAGAAAGATAATATATTCATTTCACAATGATTAAAAATGATTAAGAGCCAAGAGCACACACTCCTTGGTCAGTGGTAGCACTTTGCCTGGGTAATAGGTAATCGTCCTAACACTTTGATTTATTCTTACAATATTTAATCAAAATTAATACCACATTTTACCTTTTCAATTTCATATTATAGATTAGAGATGTAACAAAATATCTCATTTAACGTTACATAACCTGTACTTCTGATTACGTCCTTCTTATATTTAAATGCTAATTAACTTTTCCCAGTTACACGGTCAAAACGACTTTTTAAAACTAAATTTCTTTTTAAAATTAAATTCGGCATAACATAAGTTATGTATAGCCATAGATGCATCAAAGTTAAAACCTTGTAAGTCAATATGAGGAGTTCTATTGTTCATGTTTAGGGTTTTGGTACCTATCTAAATTATTATTGTTTATGTCTTATTTTATACCAAATACTGTAAATATTAAATTAAAAACTATTTTTTATGAAAATCATTATATGATCAATAAGCCACGATTTTGTAAATTCCATCTAAAATAAGTTGATTTCCTTTTTTTTCTTATTAAAATATTGTGCTATAAATCTTAAGAATCAAAGTATTTTAAAATCGGTATAGGACGCCAAGTAATATTAACAGTTCTAAGTTTATTAACATTCCTTTGTGAAGTGACTGAATATTAAAATAAAAAGTACTTATGACACAATCTATTTCTGTAATGCTAGTTTAAAGAGATCAATATCTTTCAATACCAACTATTGCCTACGATTATAAAAGAATGAATATTAAAAGTGTAATTAACCACCGTGTTTCGACATTATTCAAGTTCGTCTATGAATACGAATATAAAGTACATAATTAAATATTTGGTGCATATATTTCTTAGATATACTTTTATGTCTTATTTCCATATGAAAGAGTATTGTAGACCACGAAATATTATTTTAAATTATAAATCATTTAAAAAAAAATTAATACGCTGTTCATTGAATATATACTCGTAAACATTAAAAAATATATAATTTTAAATCAGAAACTTTTATTTATAATAAAACAAAGTTTATTATTATTGTTATTGGATCGATAAATATCATTTAGTTATTGAAATCAATAACTGTGAAGAACGAATTAAAATATTTATTTAAATAATAAAATATAAAATATAGACCTAAATTGAATCTATAATTACTTCAAAATAATGAATGACTACAATTTGATGTGAACTCTGTGAAACCTGATGCTAATGAGCCCATTAGATCTGTTACTATAATGGGAAGAACCCGTTGAGAAACAATGTGCTATGCATAACGAGTTCGTTACAATAATCTTTGGATGTCTTTGAACTAAACAGGATGCCAAAAAAACTAGGAACCGGTTTTTTAGCAAGTGTACTTTAATTCGAAGACTAATTCATATCCGCTTGGTCGGAAACTTACCACTTGACAGGTTATGAGTTTGAAGGAGTCAAGGATTTAGATTTATTTGTATCTGTGGGTATAAATGTGTAGTCTTTTTCGACTTTTGTTTTTCTGTTCAAAATAACAAGAAAAAACATTATAAAACGATAAGTTTCTTTAAAAAACACATTTGTGCTTAAAATCTTGGGTATAAATGTTTATAAAAAGCCAAAGTAAAATAATTAAATGAGTTTAACAGTTTTTTGAAAGTTCTATGACCCATAATTCTTATAATGAAATAGGATTCGATTTATGTTATTAATTTTAACGTTATCGGTGCTATATACTCGTACAAGTATATACCAATTGGCAACGAGTAGATGCCTTAGCGGTGTTCTGTGGAACTAACGAATGACATATATCTGAAGTTTATATAATTATTATTTTGAATTCAAGGTAAGGTTAGCTGCATTGGCGTATTTTTTTAAATACTCAAAGTATTGTTCACCTTTGTAAAGTGATCTAATATTATTTTCAATTGCTTGGCAGACTTCTAACAGTATAAGTATGACTTACTTTGTTCAAAATATTGAAACGCCTTAATATTTGAAGTCATCTGTTTAAAAAGTATCTGTCAATTATATCACACGTTAGTTTCCAAGCAACGTGTCAAAGTAAACTAAATGAAATGTATTATTCCATTAAATTTAATTATGGTACACTCGCCAATTAACGTTAACCAAAACGAAGTAAATAAGATTGAATTTGGTAAGGGTGGTTTTAAATATCAATATGATGGTCCTGAAACGTCAAGCGAGCTTTAGCGGAAAATTTTGTGGAATCATTTTGCGTTACTAATAATTACCATAAGTAAAACAAATTGTTTTTGGTATTGGTTTTAATGAAATTGACTATTATTATACGTAAAAATGTTTATTTTTTAATGGAAATTTGTTAATGGCGACTTTAATAGCAACATGGTAATATAATTATGTGCAATGGAAATAAATAATGACTGGACTTAACGTGAAATCGAAAAGGTGAAAGGCCAATATTTATTAATTTTATCACTACCGCAGGCAGCGTGCTAACTCTGGAAAATAAATTATTTATTTTATCTAGTTTTAGGAAACAAACTGGTTTCATAATAATTTTTATAAAATTAATGTGTTGTCTTTCAATTTCTGTTTAATTTATAGTATTTTTAAAAAGACAGTAGTGTAAACAAGAGATCAATGAAATAAATAAAGTTATAAATTCTCGAGTCGATTTTAACACATTTCAGAAAGTGATGGCAATAAAAATTTAAATCTTGAGATATTTATTGTTTATAGAAATGAAGGACATTTTATACTTTATGTCAAACATTTGTGTTTGACATAAAGTATAAAATGCCCTTCTATTGCTACGCCTGAAAGTCTACAGAAATTATTTGTTTATTATCGTAATAAGTACGTGGGAAAGATGTATTTTGTGATATGTAAATTAATTTGGAACGATTAATTGAATGATTATGATTATCAAAAATTTATTATAAAGCTTATTCTATAGAAAAAAAATGGATAATAAATACATCGGTATTTTCTGGTTTAACATTTTGCTTATTATCGTATCGTATTTTACATTGACATTTGTGTTGAATGAAGACATATGGTACATATATAAGTGAAAGTCCTATATATATCGTGAATAAATTATGTATTCATAAAATATTGAATATATTCGTAATACATATAGTACATTAATAAATTTAGTATTTTATGAAATTTTAAGTATTAAGCATAGCCTATCCTCGGCTCTATCTTCATTTCTGTGTGCTAAAATATAATATGCTAAACATATAAATTTTGAACAAAAAAATGCAAAACATTACGAATTCTTTTTTGTCTTAAAAGAAAGTAGGAATGAATCGTTTTGGTATTATCAGCTGTTTACGCCGGACCATCACAGGTAATGGTCGATGAAAATACCGAGGCAGAATAAATCTGAACCGCTGATTCATAGATTCGCAGTGGAATGGACTGCTGTTTATATGGCTCCGCTGTGTATGTATGTAGTCTGTGCATCTATGTGAAAACGTCACCGAGTACCCAAATGGGGTAGGATGAGGAGATGGCAACCACACCCACAGAGCTGGCTTAATTCAATTGCTCTTTACAACCACATAGCCATTCGAAAATTTTGGGTACTTCTTAAAATGCATCACCTTATGCTTAAATATTTTTGGGCTATATCTCTTTTCAGTCTGGTATGTTGCCCACTGCATATAAAGTTTTTTTTATTTATTCCATCACAGATGTTTCAAACAATCCAACATGTTTATTTCTACTAAACTTAGGACTAAAAGAGTTTCGTTTACCAATTTTAGTAAAAAACTTTAAAATTTAATATTTTTAAATCCCCTTTACCGTATATATGTATGCGAAGAAAAGTTAAATGTATTAAGAAATCAATTTCTCTTTTAAAAGGTAGTTTTGTAAATGTTTAGTTTTACTCTATCGTCTCAGGCAAACGTAAACAATTAATTCCCTTTATTCAAATTATGTTTGAATATTAATTGGGAAATTCTATTTTTATAAATTTATTTTATAATTGATTAATAATACTCAGTCATGTCAGAACTCTCATATCTACCTCGGTTAAACAGGTAACAATAATATCATATATTTCCAATTTGTTCCTATATCGATTATGTATTATACAGTACGATAGTTTCTATACCACATATAATACGGATAGTCTGGTCTAGTTTAATTGTCACGTATACTTATAGAATATGAAATATTTTTTGCAAGTTTGAATTGTTCATCATCTGCTTACCTCGCATGATTTGTTTAATCAAAACACTATTCTGTGGTTCTAAAAATTTTACCATGTTTTATTTAATATATTAAAACGTGTACTAAATTTAATTTATTCTAGCATTATCATTACAATTGAAATAATGAAAACCCTTCTCAGTAAAGTTACCATTTAGGATATCTTCAGAAATCGTTAGGGGTCATAGCCGGAATGATAAGATTTCTTTGACGAACCCAATGAAGTTTAGGCAATGTATTTTATAATTACATAAATATATGTATTTCATAATTACATAAATATATGTACTTCATAATTACATAAATATATGTAATTATGAAGTTTAGGCAATGTATGACGATTTACTGTCTTCAATGTAGAAAGACAAATAAACGTTTATTTGAAAGACATTTATTTAAGAAAGATTTTTCCTGAGAAAAGTCTTTTTTGAAGGGTTCTTCCAGAGAAAAAGGTCTTTATTGAAGGGCTTTTCTAAAAGTTAAACGAATAAAAAAAGAAATCATCAACTCCTTACGAGAATATATAATGTTAGAGGCTAATTCCAATAATATTTATTTAGAAAATACTTGTATTTAATCTGCTTCGATCAGTATTTCCACATAGACAGGAAATTTTTGCAGCATCTTTCATATGGAAATTTTCAATTTTTTTTTGTCATTTTGAAAAAAAAATGATATTGTCTGTATGAAAACGTTTAATTTTCATTATTTACGTAAATAGCCTTTGTGATTGCTTACTTTTTAAAAAAAAATTCTTGAAAATAAACGAAATCAGATTCAAGGTTTCATTTTAATATAGGTACCTATGTTTTTTACGTAACACTTGCTTAGAATGACTTCAATTTTACGTAAGAAGTGGTAGGTTTATTACGACAATCGTGCGGGAGTTAAGGCGAGCTCTATCAGGTAGCTCTATAAATAGCAGTTATTTGATGTATTAAGAAGATAATTAAAGCTTGGTTTTTGTTAATAAACCTAGCAATTAAAGAAGAATAGTTTCTATCGAAAAAACTTTTCATTTTTGAGATTAATATTCATCCTTAATAAAACAGGGTAAAATATGACTGGTAAAAATACACAAATAAAAAACAATTTTATGTTAGTGCTCTTTTAAATTGGACGTGTCATATTTTCTGCAGAATATAAATTTTTATTTCTTTATTAGATATTTATAAAGAACAAAAAACAGTTTGGTAAATTGCCTGACATATTACTTTATTTGAAATTGGTTTAATGAGACAAAAACATTAATAAAACCTTTGGTATAAAATCAATTAATATTGAAATTTCGTATTAGGAGTTAACGTGATTGTGAATAAATATAACCTGGATAATAAAGTGTCGTGACATGCTATGAATATTTTGGTTTACAGCGATAGTCGGTAGTGTTTAATAGATATTTAAAATATTTCAGCCCGTCTTTTTTACAGTGATGCTTTATAGTTTTTCTCATTATTCAGCTTGATTTTGATTTTAAATAATGATTTTGGATTCTTTATTATTATTTTTTGATCGGTTAGTAATAATTATATAGTATGCTTTTTGTAATTTGTTTTTGTTTTGTTTGCTTAGCTCGATTATTTCATATTAAAAAAAATACTCAATGTTATATGAAACCTTGCACACCTAAGCTTTAACAGTCTGACTGCCGATCCTCCAGCTGGTTAGATCACAAGCGATGTTTTTGTAACATTTCGTTCCTAGACCTGTAATAAACGATTAAATGTAAATAAATTAATGGCTAATGGCGTATGCAAATATGGCACAGTAAATAGAAATGAGCTGAGGAAGGATTCCTAGCATCTCAACCGACGGCCCCTCGTGTCAAAATTAATTCAGGTGGCCCAAGGGGACAGGCTGGTTGGCATTAATAGTGACACACGTGGTATGCCAATAAGATATTGTATGCATAAGAATAGATGTTCTTTTGCATTTTATTGCTCAGCAGAAATGAAATGAGCATACATCATAAATATTTCGTGAAAGTACTTTGGTACAGCTACAGATCGTAAATCTATATGACAAATAAATTAAAATTTGATCGTCTTACCCCAAATATACATGTCACATATTTTATTTGTAAATGCATTGAACATTAATGATCTTAGCTATTTTATAATACGTGGAAATGTAATAAATATATAATGACGTCATATTTGCCAATTTGGAACATAATCTACACACGCACACACATTATGTGTATGGGCACGCCAATGTACACGTACACACACACGGACGTACGAACACGTGCGTTTATATATATATATATATATATATATATATGTGTGTGTGTGTGTGTGTGTGTGTGTATATATATATATATATATATATACACACACACACATAAATATCTTCACTATAAGGTTAATCGCCATATCGCCATAACCCACTCACTGCAACAAATCTAGGCCTAACCGACTATAAAGAGATCCAACGATATTTATGAATGGAGCAGCGAGCGCCTACTCATGAATGGGCCTCGGTGACGCATGCGCGGACCCGCTCTCGCTCGCGCGCCCGTGGCTTTGACCTTTACGCGGGCGTCGAGTTGCCGCGTCGCTATGGCGACCCGATTGGCAGTTCCAGTGATGACTGGCGACCTGAGTTAGCCGAGAGTAAGATGATCCGAGTGACTGAGTAGAATTTAGTGACTGAGTGAACTGGAGTTTAACCGACTGCTAAAGGTTGAGACGAGAAATCACTAAAATAATGAAATGAATTGAGCGAGTGTGTATAAAGTTTAACGATTTCGATAAATTCAATAAATGTGAACTGAGTAGTTAAGAAATAAATTGTGAGCGAGGGAAAACTTTGCGAGTGGATGGTTTGAGCGAGTTGTGAGAGTCGTTTGGATTAAATCACTAATAGTAGAGTTTAATGAAAGTGAAATTTAATATTAGTACAAAAATTTACACTTTTAGTATTAGTGAAAGTTGAGTAATAATTTTAGGAAACTAATTAAATAAAAAGAGAAATAAGAGAACTGAGTGAGTGAGTGATTTGTGGTTGAAATGGGTGAGCTAAAAAATAATTTAGGTAAATTAAGTGAATAGAGAGATATTTACCAATAGCTTGAACGAGTTATTAGGATTAATTATGTTAATATGTTTAGTGAACGTTGTTAGTCTTCACGAATTAATCGTGAGTTAGTGTGTAAAATTAAATTGAGGTAATGATGAGAGGTTACGGTGAAAATGATTGAGTGAGTTGATAAAATAATGTGAAAATGCTTTTAAGTTTACGCAGATTTTTTAACTTAAAATCTATATTATTGATAAGAAAATATATTAAGAAAATATATCTTTAACTTGAAAAAAGATATTTTGAAATATGTATTAATTACGTTTATTTTAAAATATTTAAAAAAAAACAATGCCCTTTTCTGAATTTGCAAACAAATCTGCGATTTTTGACGAGGTTACAGTTAGAGCTCCATACCTCATTTTTGTTCAATTATTATTCAATTTCATTAGTATTCGATTTCTAACATCAGTGGTTACTAAATTTCAGTAATTTATAATCTCACTGAGTTCAGATAAATTTCTTCGAAATATTTCTTAGATCTACAGCTTCTCAATACAATAATACTAAAAGATATCACGTCACCACAAACATCAAACAAACATAAGCAAATCAAACTATACAAAATTTAACTTCGTTGAACGGCAGGAAATAAATGAAATATTATAAAAATGGTAGGTTTAAAGCCTTAAAAATGTGATTTAGAATTTATCCGACCTGAAATAACATTCGTTTCTACATTTGTAAATATTCAAAAGAATATAAATGCGATAAAATTACAATAACAGAACCTATTTTCGATTGCTTTTGTAAATGAAACATAACTTGACGGAAATATTTTCTGTTTTTCCGAAAAATTTCCTTGTCAAAAGTTAAAACTTTTCCGGCATTCTGGAATAATAAAATTTCATAACCATTGTTCTTCTGAGATTTAAATGAGCTGTATTATAGATTACCGCGATGAGAAAGCCTATAAAGATAAGTTTACTTAAAACACGCTTATGCGATAAGCATTATTAATAGAAAGTTCCATATACTCTCGTGCTGGAAGTCAGAGTATTTTTTCGTTTCATTATGTGACGAAGAAACTTTGATATTTATTCTGACTTTTTATTTGAGTCGCCTGCGTTATACGAAGCTTACGTCATAAAACGTGGCTCAGTTATTATGCAATGCTTCACAAGATATAGGTCAGCACATTTTGAGTAATAAAAGTTCTAATTTAGGACAAACGTGTACATTCGTGTCGTTTGTGGAGGTGTTTCTCGCCCTCGGATCAATACATTGAAGAGTGAAACAGGTGATAATAATATTTGCTCTCGATTTTCCCCGAAACAACTACGAAGAATCGATGAACGGGGCTTCTAATTTGAACATACAAGGAGGTCAGTGATATAGCACAAGTGACTATTGCTTAAACAGTTTATATTTAATACGCTGTTATTTGCACTTCATCCCTTAATGTGTTAACATATTTTATGGGATTATTAATAATCCAAAAAAGGCAATAAGAATAATGAGAACTATATTTTAAAACATACGTTTTATGACTGTCAAATAGAATCAGAAAAAAAAAGTAAATTTTTTAAAAGTTTTAAAAGGGGGCAAATAGAGTAATTGATTTTTTTAACTTCATATGTTGTGTGGGGTATCAAATAAACCAGGAAATTAAAAGTAGTAAAGAACTTAAATATTTTAGAGGTATCTGGGAAAAATGTCCAAAAATATTTTCTTCGAAGTAGTTTTATGGCAAAATTTGAAATTTTGCGTAGTGTAAAGTCTATTTAACCCACTTCATAAATTTCATAGTTATTCGAAAATTTCATTTTCATAATTATTCATAAGTATTCGAAACGTTTTTTTAGCTTTATGTGCCTTTTGGAATATCAACTGAACGAGCTAGTAATAAAGATTTCAAGTTTTTTTAAGAGTTTTGCATTAGCATAGAACTAGAGATATCGTTGACAAGTAAAACACAGAAAGATAGAAATTGAGTTTTCGAGATTGTTTCTCTAAGTTTAAAGTCAAAATGATGAAAAAAAGTCATGTTACTAGAAGTTTATCTACATTATGTGGAAAACCTATATTGATGATTCTAAATAATTTGATGATATATCGATGATTTTAAACTTTATAGTTATTGAGATATTTGTGATTTTTTTACGTTTGCAAAAGATATACTAAGTTATTATGTAATACACAATATATTTACGTTGTGAAAAACAATATTCATATTTGAAACTATTTTATTAAAAAATACTATAAACCCTTCTGTATATTTTTACAAGTCTAATCGTGTACGGAATCTTCCCAGTGCGAGATCTACTCGTTCTTAACAAGTTATTTTTAAATAAATTGCAGATATAGGATTTCTTAAATTTAGAGACATGGAATTTGTTACACTTAATTTTCATCTAATATAATGAATTATGTTTTTCGATGTTTACATAACTTAGTGAACGTGAAGTAAATTATTATATTTATGAATATATCTCTACTAGGTAGCATATTTACATAGTGAAACGTAATACCAATATGTGAAATTGTTAAAAAAATGCGGTGCGCTTTTGGTTGTTTCTCCTTTTGCACCTATCCGAACGGGTACCGAATCTTGGTAGTGTGAGTTATTCTCATACTTAACGTATTGTTTATAGTTAACTTAGGAGAGGGCGAGTGTAAGGAGTTATTTCCTACACACTGTAACTTAAAATCTATTTAAATTAAAGGCTAAACTTGTATTTAAACTTCTTAGGAAATACTAATATTTATATATTTAGAAGTTTTTCAATATTTTGCTATTAAAAGAGTTAAAATGAGAGCTATGTCGATGATCTGTATTCCAAAAAACTAATTAAGCTGAAGATTCCAAAAACGTATGAGGGGAATAGTTTAGGGAAGACATGAGTGTGAAAACTAAGAAAAAAATTAATTTTTTCTATATTAATTGATGATAAACCCATATAGTTTGCCAAAAATTAAGTAAATTATGTTACATTGGCATTTGTTGTGTCTATTTTAAAATTCTTGTCTTTGTACGTGCTAAAATAATATTTTTTGTGATTCTTTGTTTTTTATACCTTATTTTTATTATATTCTACAGTTTGTATTTAATGAGCAAGAATATTACTTTTTTATTTATTCAGGTAGATAATTATTTAATTACTATATTAACATTTTATATTAATAATGTAAACATTTTAGATTAAGTATTTTTTACGTTATATTTTAAGTTAGATATTTTTTATTAGATTTTCTCTGTGTCATATTTAACGAGATAAGGTACCTTCTTATTTCTCTTTTATGTTTACTCACTGGTATTGAATATCCATTTATTTACTTAACTGCGGCTAGAGAAATTTGAAATGTTTGTGGTGACGTGATACCACATACAATTATATTATATACTCTTGGATTATCTATCTTCCTTATGTGTCATGCAACACTCAGCTCATCACTAAGGAGGTTAGTGAGCTAATCGTGGAATAGGTTGCGGAGAAACGGGACGATTTCTCGATAATGTCCACCACTCGAATGGTAGCAGTTACCTCGGTGCCACTCCATATTTCGCTTACTATGGTCGTTTGTATGAGTTACTTGCAGCGGGGTAATGTTATGATTATATTGTATAGATGGTCCATATAGAAGGCATTTTTATGTTCATTGCCGTTTGAACATAGGAAATGGTCACTCATGTTAATTGATTTGCAGTTATTATTATGTTTGCCTAGCAAGAGATGTGGTATAAGTTATGTATAAATTTTTCAAATATCTATTCTAAATTACTTTTAGTAAATCCAAAAATTGACGCAGGCAAAGCTAGAAGAAACAACTGTATAAAATAAACATTAACCACCCTTATTTTTTATTACAGATGGGGATGACTTTAATACTAAATATCATATCCATTAACATGAAAGAAAGTTCCCGTTGTCCTTTATTCTATTAAAATATAATTCTAGACAGATGCCACGACCTTTGACATCATCATTAGGGGCCAAATTAGGTACGACTCGATTCCCACGCAGATTGTTGGTATCAGATAGAACTTGCAATTGGTTCTTTTTATAATTTTGTTCTTTTTTGTAATGAAAATGGGGTTGAAATTGTTTATAGAACGAATTTTGTACTGCTTTTGGTATGGTTTATGTAGGTACAAACCGCCTGTGCTAAATTCTTGTAGACACTTCGATAAATAGAAATATTAATTTATTTGTCTTTAGATTGAATTGAAGGGAATTAAAATTTAATATGTCAAAGTGGAATATAAATATGTTTGAATGAAACTCGATGTATTCTGACCTAAAATATTACATATATTTTATTGTTCGTGTAGGGTTATTCTTAGTTTGGTTATAATGTTGTTAAAAGGAAGTAAAATAAAAAAGCGAGCGCTGTAAATGTTCACCATTAACTTGTTCTCTAATTAAGTTTTATAATCTCACACATTAACTAAAAGGCCTTTAATGTATAAAGCTACGTTAAAAACTTTGATTTGCTATGTTATAAGTATTTCCTACACCGTTTCTAATGAAAGGCAATGCCACGTATGTTGTCTAAAATGTATGTTATGTTCTGAATAAATTATTTTTAGATCATCTGTAATAAAATATGATTATAATTCAACAGCACGAACAATGGAGAAAAGTAATATTTTCTATAGCTTTAATTTTTTATATTTTTTCATGAAATTCAATTTAATAATTTTTTTCTGCTATTTAAAGCTTTGCTTATATAGAAGTTGTTAAATCAATGTTAAAATTTTGTAATGAAATTAATGCCGTTCGCCGTAAAAATATTTTAGGTAACTGTCTTGAAAAAAATAAGATACTATTTATATTAGATAAGAGCAGCGATAAAAAATGTGCCTCTATTCAGTTTTTAAATGTACTTTTGTTACATGTAATTGTAGCTAACAATGTGTTATTCTCATCACAAAAAAAATCCTGTAGGGACGGGGATCAATACTCAACGGTCCTCCTCTATCTGAGCTTCGAATGATGGGTATGCTATAGTTAATAGCTCATTTGGGTTACTATTTAATCGGTTTTTTGTAAAGATGCCTTAATAAAAAATTATGTATTGTACGGAGAGCTTTTCTATTTCTTATTCTACTTAATAAAATTTTATCATCAGTTCTCTGGAACTTGACACGACTCGGTCTACTTTTTCCAGAAAAATTAAATAATCACCAGACACCACATAATCCTATATTTTAAACGACACAATTCAAAACCTTAATTTAGTGGAAAAGCTCATTTCATATCTAATTCGATTGAAAAACGCCTCGACATTATGAAAGGTCCTTTTGCCGCCAACCATTATGGCTTACACCCACGCTGATTCACGCCTACCTAATTAGGTAATAAATATCTATTTTCAAAGTTAAGATTTAACTGATTGCTTAGTCTACCAACATGAGTAATTTTCCCATAAATAGGTTTAAAAATATCTTCTATTAAACATTAATATAAAGAAAATACACACAGACAAAAGACAGCTATTCAAAACCCCTACACATTATTTCAACTGACACTTACAAACGTGCCGATTCTTGTATGTAAATTGCAAATTTTAGCAGTTAATATGTAGAATTACACGGGTGCATAATGATTGTACGTTACGTGGAATTAACCCGTGTGATTGAAGTGACATATTAATTACGGAAAACCGTTTAGAATAAAGAAATAAATTATCTGATCAGTCCTGATACGGTCTGTAATACGATATTTTATGAATAATGTAATTTGGCACATTCGATAGTATTAACTTATTTTTTGAATAGCTGTATGTATCATAAATAATAATGAGTTTAGTAAACTTCGAAGGACTGTTTCGAAGAACAATTATTTATTTAATAACTGGCCAAATAGTTAATCTTTATTTTAGTAAAGTAAATTTTGTTCAACTTAAATATCTTTAATAATAAATTACTTTTAGAATATTAAAATAATAACTGAAAGTCTTTATATTAGGTTCAACTTTATGTGTTTATTAAGATTTAAAAGGGTACATAAAAATTAATTAAAACTTTAATCAAATATGTGCATTAAAGCAGCCATAAGAAATTAAAGTACGCTTTAATAAAATAATAAATTGGACAACATAGATTTATGTTTCAATAAATAAGTAATGAAACAAGTAAGGTGAATTTAGATCAACCGTTCCATTGTTATTTCATTACAGAAAATAAATTATTTTCACATTCATCCACAGAAGAAAATTTTGAAAAACATTTAAAGGGGTTTTCGTGATAAAAACAGTGGGCAAATTATGTATAAAATAGAGTATTTACACGAAGAAAGGATGGTTCGTAAACTCGATTAGCAGAAATATAAAAAGCATAAAATTAAAGGAATGGTATTTCAAAGCAACCAAATAAGACATCGTAATTCTTTCTGATTACTTAGATGTTTTGTTTTAAAAATAAACAATTAAATTGATTAAAATCATTGGGTTTTCAATTGTCTGATATAGTAAAGCCATAGTGAACCCATAGGTTACTCAATGTTACAAATAATTTATACTAGTAAAATCTGCGACTTTCAGACGCCACTAGGATATTAATAAACTCATATTGTGAAAAATACTTTTTAAATATAAATTAATTTTTTTAATAATTCAATAGCTCGGCATGTAATCAGGCCATAAAAAGATAGAATTTAATTAAATTTGTTTTATAATTAGCTTATTTTAATGCCCCGAACTTGTCATTAACAAATTATACATTTCGGAATATCGTTACTAAGAATAAACATAAACTTCACAACTTATGGTTTCAATTAAATAACAAGTCGATTGAAATTCAATAAGTTTCACGAAAAACTCTATTTGAAGTATTGAATCTTTTCGAGCCTTCGGATTTTCTTTGAATATTACATAGCTCCATAAATAACTTTTTACCTTCAAAAGATCAGGCGCGGTTTAAAGCCATACATATATATATATATATATATATATATATATTTATATATATATATATATATATGTATGTATATATATACATATACATACATATATGTATATATATACATATATATATATATATATATATATATATATATATATATATATATACATATATATATATATATATATATATATATATATATATAGGCACACACACGCATATACCTATTAATTTAAATTATTCGCTCTTCATGATCATCTCGGTTGAATACTCGGAGTTTACACGAGCCACCCAAAATAAATTGGTCAGTTCACTTCAACATTGCGCCGAATAAATTCGGTTATGCTAGAGTGAATCAGATTCGAGCTCATCCGGCAAATGATATAACGCAATTTATTTCAAAACATTTGTCGGCGTAGAATTGTGTTGCAGGTTATGATACCAGAAGGTAATATTGCTGAAAAAGTTGGCTTAGGAAGATAAGAGGATACTCAAAAATAATCTACATTTTACGAAAACACAATGTGAAGAATTGCTTTGTAAAATTACACTGCTCTATTTACAAAACAACATATCAACATAAGAATATATCTTCCCCCAAGTTGAAATGTTAACGCCTCACGTAATACATTTAGTGTTCCGCAACACTCAAACTAAATTTTTTTAAGTAATTTTTTAAGACAACCTACCAACAAAATAAAATTAATTTTTTATTGCTTTGAAAGGCCAACTGGAGTAGGATTAAAGAGAATGTGACGAGTGCCGATAACGACAAAATTCCAATTTATTTTTATTTTTACACTGTCACCCTGGGTGAATCATCAGAAGTGAACGAAAATCATTTTGTTCACCCATCATTTTGGATAACGTGCGGCTTACATAATTCACCCGCTATTCACGTTGAATGAACCATCCTAGACGATTATTGAAAGCGAACCGTTTAAACACGGCATAAGCTCTCATACATTTGTAGATCAAGGTTTTCCGAATTGTCCAGTAAACTTTATTTTTGGTTTATTCACAAAATTTGTGCAAAAGAAATAAATCTTGTGGTTGCACACTTTTGGTATGATCACAAACTTGTTCTATGCTATTAAACAAGCAATTCTTGTATATATATGTATATATATATATATATATATATATATGTATATATATATATATATATATATATATGTATATATATATATATATATATTTATATATATGTATATATATATATATATATATATATATATATATATGTATATATATATATATATATATATATATATATAAATAGTTTCTAACGATTTCGATGAAATTTGGTATATTTATGGTTTTAATGATTATATTCAATAATTTTGAACATGAGCCATATCGGGTAATTGTTGTGGATATGGCAACCACTTAAAATTTTGAAAATTACGGAAAATTATTATTTTAAACTATTATTATGACTTAATAACGTTTGAATGGAAAACATAGGAGAACGGGTGGAGAAGGAGGAGAGGGAGGGGAAGGCGAAGGCGAAGGCGAGGGGGAAGCGGTAGGGGAAGGAGAAGGGAACCATTCTATTGAGGTTCAAAGAAAATCTAATACCTTAAATAAGCAATATCACGTTCCTATGGGAAACTCGAAATACACCGAACACAAACCAACTCGGTTTGTGCACGGTGTATTTCGGTATATGCTCGGTGTATTTCAGCACCTGGTACTAAGTATAGTAAAACAAACAAATGCTAATAGCCGACTTATGTTTTCGTTTTAGTTTTAGTTTCATTGAACATGAATTACGTAAATATGATTGACTCAATTTAGATAGTTTTTCAAAAAATATAGCAGTTGGTTTGGGGTAACATTTAGTTTGTATTTCATTAGATCGGAAAATTTAATCGGAAGATATATTTTCAAAAATGTAGTAATTTCAAAAATCCATTCCCATTTTATTATTAGTACTAAATCACAAAAAATCATTTCGCTACTTGAAGCGTAGTGATTACACAAATATATAGTCTATCTACGTACATCAATAGATGGTGCTACTTGTATTCTAAATCACGTAAAGAAATTTGCCACCCTTATATACATTAGCGAAATCGGCATAGCCGGAGGTGAAGAATGGAGTAGTGTGGGAGGGATAAGAGCTTAAGCAATCTGAATGACATATAACTTTGTTGGTCGTTTCTTGCGCATGAATTTTTTCAATGTTTTACGTATTTGAAATATGCTTACTTTGTTTCCCCATTCGTTTAAAATTTTAAAAATGTGAATATTTGTTGTTTAATTATTTATTTAGATTTAGAATCGGTCTGCACAAATTTGGTTGTTGCGGTCTTTATTATCTATTATTATACATAAATTAAAACTTTAAAATTAACCTGACTGTATAAAATTATTGCCATATTTATGAACTCTATATATACTAGGGTGGATCGCTCATGTATGAGATTACATTTTTTTGTCAGATTTTTTAAATAGCAACATAAAGACGACCAATCTCCAGCAATAAAAAAGTTTACAAAAAATATTTTTATGTTGTCTCCTTCTACCTGCGTATCAACTGTAAACATCTGAATTTGTCTTGTTTTTTGCATCTTTTGGACTACCATTTATTTCGACTCAAAAGGAAAAGGATACACATTTAGTAAAAAATACACTATTTTTTATAAGAAAATGGGTTTTAATCAGGTATTTTAACATAAGCGTGAAAAGAAAAAACATTTCTTTTAAGAATTTTTTGTAAATCTTAAAATCTTTCTTGCTTTCGGAGCATTCATTTTTGAGAATGAATTTCGTTTTTGACCATAGCTTTCTTGATTTTTTTATCACAAACTTGAAAAAACACCTTTACTGCTTACTTTACAGCTGGTGTATGACATGAAAGTCATCGAAAAAAAACTTCACCGTTAGCTCCCGATTCTGCTAAAGTGTGAAGAATTTTATTTGAAAATTTGTTTAGTATTGATAACTGAGAATATATTTGTTGTCAATAAGTCAAACCTGTATAACACGAGGCATTTAAATTAATCCCTGGCACCTCGACTAGCAGTGAATTCTCTTTTGTGCTCGTGTTCGTCAGGTAGTATAAATAATAGCAAGTTTTCCGGAAAAATTTAATAAGAGGAATTTAATAATAGGTTCTTCAATTCTTGTGGAAAATATGTAGAATTATCTTGCCCCATTTTTCCATCATTTTGATTTCAAACCAAATGGGAGCGTAAACCTCAACTACAAACGTAGCGTTTGTTTCAGTTCGTTCATTAGTTCATTAATTGAAACATTTAACAGTAAAATCCGGTTGGCCTTAAGTCATGCTTTGCGCACTATTAGTTAGTCATAATAGATATGATGTAACCCACTCTAATAATATCTATATGTCATAATAATATTTATCA